>OX365952.1:31297221-31949721 GCA_947247005.1 Spisula solida
AAATTACAACACATTAAGACTAATTGTTCGTTCAATATTGACTAGTCATTCTACGGACTATTTGTTTATTGTTTAAATTAACATCTCATTGTTGTATATAATCAGTGCCAGATAGTTCAAAACAATACGATGAGTTTAACTATACGATCATTCGACAGAGATTAAAGTTAGTCATATCATTAATCGATCATTTTATATATAAGTCGTGCCAACCCTCTTTATAAAGCGAGTCGTACGTTAGCGATACATCATTTTAAATCATCTGATATATTGACGTCCATATTTTTCTACTGTCAACTGTTTCAGATAACACCTGCCCGCATTAGGTTTGGGCATTAAATTGTACCTTAGTCATTATGAAATATTTTGCTCAAAGCAGCAAATCCACAATACATTTCGGACTTCTTTTATATTCAATGCGCCCATGTTAAACAGTTGCCTTTTTCGCGTGGTCACGTCTAATTGTAACAAAAATAATACATCGGATATGAAAAGCCGAAACAACAGGGCAAAAAGGCAGAATACGCACAAACAGAAAATAATAGCTCGAAGGCACAAAACTTGAACATGAAATAAAAAAAATCTCACATCACAATCCCTTGCCACAAGGACTAACACCTAATGAACAAAAAAACCTGACACTGTACAGGGGCAAAACCTCTACACACCACTCTGATAGTCTCTCTCACAAGTCGGTCAAACATAGCCGGAGTAAGAGCCAGTAGACAACGAATTCTAGTAGTCACAATGACGACCACACATACCTTGTAGCCCTTATCTGACTGCTAATAAGTTAGCAAACAATCGGACAGAGAAGACAGCACTAGTAAGCAGCCGAGCACATAAAACATAATAAACAATGACCTTAATTACAGGTCAAAATGACCAACACACAACTGAACAAGAAAATGAATTTAACAGCCGGAAGTCCAAATCGAAGCTGTCAAAACCTGATATACGAGTACATACTCACAGCTGTTAAAAAAGCTGAATGACGTCAGCTGAACGACCCAGTTTCAGCTGTAAAACAGGCCAAAATACATAGTTTCAGCCGTCAAAAGGTCCTTAATAAAACAAGTTGGCTGTATGAAGCACCTATTCTAAGTACGTCTGACACTGAAGAAGATTGCTAGTGCGAGTCGTGGATTCTAATTTTCTAGAATGGTTTAAAATTTTAAATAATAGATTGTGCTGGAGCCGAGCAATTCCTAATGTATTCATTTAATTTGAATGCACTATCGTTCGATGGTACAAATTCATTCATTAGCGGCAATAATCACTGTGCATAGTTTCACTATAATCGTATTTACATCTAGAACTGTCATTGTAAATAGACATTGTTTTTATTTTGTTTTTGTAGTACTTGTGTAGCACTGCAATAATTGACTAGAAACGGTGGAATCCTGTTTACGAAACCTCAACTGCTCATTTTGCAAACTCGGCATTTTAGCAAATGGGAACACACTTATCTTAAATTCTACAAAACAGAAAAGTAAATATCACAACACATGCGTTTAGAAGTATAAAAGTCGAGTTCAAATGAAATAGTTTTAAGGTATCCGACATACATATCTAATCAAATCAGAGATTTTTCTTAACAATGATAAGTATTCCAACTAGTTTTACAACTCCATGCAAATGCGCTAACTTCCGCAAACTACCAGCGAAAATAAATAAGTGTTTGGTATCATTATAGTAATTCAAGGTCATGATTGGGTTGGTGTATACTTGCCACTTTCTAGTACCCCATTCATGATGGAGTCATAACGACGTTATACGTAGGTAAAAGCAAATTACGTTTCCTGGCGGATTTACTTTTATTGACACATCAAAGAAATCAAGCCAATTAACGTGAATTTGTGGCAACGTATTCAACAACTTCCTAATTACTATATCTTCATCTTTACAGACGAATAGATATATTTGTATTGTGTTTCAATCGTCAACATAAAACACTAGACACTATTCTGCTCCAAACGCGAGTCTTCCGCTACTCAGGATTGGAATAATTTTGAGCGGTTTGTCTTTGATGTGAATCAATATATAAAAGTATGAACACTTGCATTGATAGCGTTACGTATACCTGTTGACCGAAAATTTACTTCCAATTTTGTTTCAACTGTCTTTTTATGATCTTAATTCTTATTTTATGATCTCGTTAATAGCCGCCTTCATACGTAAATGAAATAAAACATATGTTAAGGACATGTTACAACCGACATTGACTGCTATATGTACACTCATATAGTGTCTGTAGTGGTACAGTAAAACTTCGCTATAACGAATAGCAGATCGTTATAAGCCGCATAGTTCACTCTAGTGATGCAATAAAATTCGTTATAAAACATGGGCCCCAACATAAATAGTAATTAAAGGTTCTGAACATCAATTGGTTATCAAAATGTAAATTAGTTTAAATCCACTGCACACTGCTTGAGAAATGCTTAAATAATAACGAAATTTCGTAACGAAACAGTCTTGAAATCTCATTTTGCACCGTCAATATATGTGAGGATATGTTATACATCATGATACTATTTTACCCGGTTTACCTACCTCTTGTCTGGCTGTTTAAGACTTGGCTCACAAATCCCCCGGTCACCGGAAGATGTCCGTGTATCCGATGTGAACCCGAAGTCAAGACATCGAGCCGGAACGCCGGCCTATGAGTTGCAACGCGTGTGTCTAAAGAGACTCAAATTACTCCGACCTCAGCCCGATGACCGTCTGATGTCATTCCGTCTTCCGGACCGATTAGACCAAAATACGCCGTCCGATTGAATTGCATTAAATTTTGTGACCAAGAAATAAGCCAGGTAACATTGTAGATGCATGTTCGTGTTATGGATACATACGTAATGTTCGTTTTACGTTGGGTTTAGTCATCAGAGACTTAGCATAATTTATGTTATACATGTACTTATCACATTGTGACATTCGGTGACTTCGAACGATGCATTGATACAGTTTAACATGCCTAGAAATGTGGTAAAAACAGAATGACCTGCGTGTAATTTATTCCGACATTCGTGTTGTTTCGTTTTGAGACATTTGACTCCAGTTGTGTTTTTCTAACAGGAAAACGTGTTAGATACAACCATGTTGTTTATCATTTTTGCTTACGTTTGTCTAACAAAACATGTGTTCACTGCAATGTGTTATCATCGGTACGTCATTAGTTGTAGAACTGAATTGTTCCTTGTTGAAAGCAATACGTGTTGTTGGCAAGTAAACTATACATCTTACTGCATGTCTTCACATCGTTAATCTTCGTAACAATTCGTTAAGTTCAGATCGGCAATATTATAACTATTACAATGTAGTAACCTGATAATCTCGTAATGGAACGGATTGGTGATATTTTGAAATGGTCCCTCTATATATGCTCTACCGAACCCTCATTTATGTTTCTCTAAATTTATTGCATTTTATACGTTGATTTAATGTTTTATTTTGTTGAAAGATTTCAAATTCCAAATAGCTGGTTGTCTTACTGACAAGTAATACTGTATACCCATAGTTTCTTATCGGTCATTGCTAACTTCCATTAAGAACCGTGATATCTCTTAATCAGTAGAGTTCGGACAATGCTAACTTCCATTAAGAACCGTGATATCTCTTAATCAGTAGAGTTCGGACAATGCTAACTTCCAGTAAGAACCGTGATATCTCTTAATCGGTAGAGTTCGGACAATACTAACTTCCATTAAGAACCGTGATATCACTTAATCAGTAGAGTTCGGACAATGCTAACTTCCAGTAAGACACCGTGCTATCTCTTAATCGGTAGAGGTCGGACAATGCTAACTTCCAGTAAGACACCGTCAATTACTACGTGTATGCAAGGAGGCAAGTATACGTCGCTACACCTTAGATTGAAGAACAGTTTCTTGGAATACCTGCAAAGCTTTACGGTGATCGAAGAAACACATGTGAAGTCAGCATTGGAACATGCCATGCATGGCTGACTACTGATGTGAAATATCAGATAAATCCCTGTACACTGCACTGATTCTCTGGTCTTCATTATCAATAAGTCTGTATTAGAAAACGTGGCTTCCTGATATAAAAATCAGAACATGATCACTTTGCCAGACTATACACAGTAGTTGGTAAACACGTTTCACTGAATAGAAGTTATGTAGATAACTACAACGTGCTAAATACATTTATTTTAACCTTTCAATCAACATCAATTTGTGAAAAATACGCAAGGTAACATGTCCTGTCCTTTATTTCATCAGCTGTTATACTTTAATTGCCCCCGTGTTTCCTAGTGCAAGTGTAACCGATCATGTAGTTACATCGCTTCTACCGGGGTGCCGGTTCATGACAATATACTCCTCATTAAATACGTGTGAGGTATCAAACTATCCATACAATTACTTAAACCGTGTTATAGTGACTCGTATAAAAGACAATCCCAATCAATGTGTTACCCTCCCATCCTCACACATCAGTGGTTAGTCAAGTCCTCAGATTCAAGCCAGGGAATGATAATAGTTGCCTCTATAAGAACACTGAATATCTAGGCTAATAAGTAGTTAAAATTATCAGAGAGAATATAGTAATAGTGTTGCAATTCAGTTAGTGATTGTCGTTAATGCTTCAAAGTCGCAGACATACCACCAATAATGCTTTAAGATTCAATGTAGTAGAATGATAACCATGTGCTAATTGTCAGCTGTGTTTAGCAACCAGTTGTCTTAAGGTATCTCGCTACCTTTGCGCGACGTCATACAATTTTTTCGACTTTTCGCCGATTTTTATGAAAAAAACTCAAGGCTAAATCTACAAAATCTCTAGTTACTGAGGAGACGATTATTTTAAAATCGATTCTCGCATTAGATAATTATTTAACGTCCCGTGCGTGCATGGTGACGCTAGCGCGTTTGAAAGTTTTGAGAAACGCTCTTTGCATACGCTACGCGATTGTTATATATGTCTACCTTCTTAATACATAAATAATTAGTTTTCCGTTGTTCAAGACAATGATGCATGTACTCGAAGGAATGTATAGTATAGTACAAGTCCCTAAATCTAACCCTAGTTGTTACCATGTTACATCAGCCATGTGGAGTCATACTCCTTCTGTTACGAGTCTTTATGTACTCTTACAACACACAACTATCCATTCATTTGTCTTCAAACAAATAAAAACCACACCGACTCTCAGTAAAAAACATAGACCACATTATAAACGAATAATCAAGACAATCTTCGATGGCATAGTGCAGATTACAATAAATAATATATATATCTGATACGAGTAACATAGATTTGATAAGAATAACACATACACTATATACTTGATTAGACAAATCCAGTCTATGTTCCCAAACATATAATCAAACTACCACAATGAACGTCATACTTAAGTACTCAAGTAAACTATTCTTAAAAATAATTCTCTAGTAGAACTGTCGATGCAGGCTGAAAGTTTCATTGAAATGATTCAAACTTAACGACCCACTTATTAATTCTTGAATTTCTTCTGTTCGCATTCACTGGAGATGGATAAATGTCATAGGAAGCAAAGTTCCGGACAGTAAATTCCGAAAACTAAGATCTTTGTTTTTTTATACAGGAACATTGTATATTTTGTGTCTTTTGGTGGCCTTACGGGAGTAGCGTGAACTTGGCACGTACATCTGCAGTCTGCACTCAGGTCTGCAAATGAAATATTTTGCAGACCCAGGTCTGCTGGGTCTTCAAAATATTTTATTTGCAGACCTGAGTGCAGACTACAGACCTAGGTCTGCAAAATATTTCATTTGCAGATCAGAGTGCAGACTGCAGATGTACGTGCCAAGTTCACGCTACTCCTTAGGGGTTACATTTTAACGATTACGTTTTCTGAAACGAAATACAATATCGTATGTAATGTTAACGTATACGGCTGATAAAAAACGTAAATGTACATTATGAATACAATATTACCACCGGTGATATTACATGAAAAATATATTTGAAATCGCGCCCCTGTGTGGAAATTTGATTTTAAAGCCCTAAGTGGTATGATAAAAATTTCACGCCACGTCTTTATTGGTTTTTAGTTGCCACTTAACCGCGTTTTATGAATCGAAATGCGAAAATTACTTGAATATAAACAGTCATTGATGCAGAAAGGGTAGGTACGGTATTAAACTAAGAGCGGTGTCATTTTTTTCAGCCGGGGTTCAAGTAAAGAATATACAATGTATGTGCGTTCAAATTAAACAGAAATGGTACGGTGATATTTAAATGGCTCGTTCACCACTTGTGTACGCGACAAGGGCACTTTACGTTATCGTCTAGCTACATGTTTGTGGTTAACTATCATTAAAACATGATAAATTTGCTCACAATGTTAGATTCTTGTGTCTTGCTGGGGTGTTCTGTTTCGTTTTGTCAGTTCGTTAATGATAGTTATGCTAGTTTGATACAAGCAGTTTGATTTAAAGACGAGAGAAATATCGACAACTTGAATTATAAGTTTCATTTGATAAAACATTCAGTACGTAGATACACCACATTCAATTGATCTCAAAAACATGCCAATGATGGACTTACAATCTACGAGTTTACCATCAACGACTGTCAGAAACTGTCAGAATCTGTTTATCAAATCCTCCGACATTTGATACCGACGATATCGATTGGACAATAACGCTTTGTTTGTGTGTTAAGTTACATCTAAATAAGAACGTGATTGGCCAATATTTAAACAACTTTAATAATCTACCGCCGTATCAGACAAGATAAACACGCATTGAAATTACCCGAAAATCTCTATTGTCCAGTTTGTCATGTGTTTCTCACGTTGGGCGATTGACCATTAGTACTTTACCGGCCATACAAACACACTGTCCGGACAGGTGATAATACCGGCTCTTATCACCATATTTACACCCAAACGTTGTGTGGCCGGCGCCTTAGGTCTTATCGGCATACTGTTGTTTTTGTCACGTTACGGTAGGTATATGCATTTTCATGTCTACCAACGCTGTGCCTTGTAATCTAATTCTCATTATCTACCTAACCATATTGGAAAGTCTCTTAACTTATGTCTAGCATCGTAGATAACCTCCGATAGTTTCAAAATCCGTATTGTAGTTACTGAATGCCCTTGTTGTTCACAATCAGAGTATCGCAACGTACTCTGTCACCTTCCACACTATCTTCCACTCAAACAACAGAACAGAATTGAACTGAACATAATTAAATGACGGAACACTCTCTGTTTGCCTCTACTTGTCCTCCATTCAATCACAATTACACTTTGTTAACAAAGCTGTTGGGGTTATTCTTATACCAATATTAATATGACTGTTTCATCTTTTTGAGTTCTATTTAGGACTTAGCTCTTTGTCTTTTTTGAAAGTCCTGCATAATCAGCAACGTTTGAAAAGTGCTGCATTAATTCAATCTCTTTGAAAATGCCTGCTAAATTCTGAAAATGCAAGCGTTTTTGTTTGCTGTTTATTTGTTTTCTCCTGCATATTAACATAATTTTATTATATGAGGAACACGAAACGCTGCAAGAATTCTTTTGTACCGTTACCATGCTGTGTGTTGAAACCACTTGAAAACGCAAACATTGTTGGAAACAAAAGTGTTACAATTTTTGGTTTTCAAATACAGTGAAAAACTGCAAATTTCAAACTTTGGGATGTAACATTTTAAAATTATTTATGTAAATGTCCCTCAGTAGAATAATATCCATGTTGGTTTATGAAACCTTGTAGATCGTTCAGTTTGTTGCGTTAATTTAAGGTGTAATGTACGTATATGCACACGATTTTGTGTTATAAACGAAATAGTCCTAATTACGTACTATAGATATTACTCATATGCATCATGTAATGTTGTTGGCCGGTTGTTCCGTTTTACGTCGTTTAGACACATTTAATTGCACAATGGGGATTACACATTGTACCTCAGTTTTTGTGAATGCTTATAAAAATGACATGCGTTTATTCCGATTTGATTCCTAAACAACTGTTTTGTATATCAATAAAATATAACACAAACGTATACTGTTTTAATGGCATGTGTACTTAATTGCCCAGAAGTATGTTCACAGTATGTTGCCAGAGGAGTTGATTCAATCTTTCTTCATTGACTATAAAACCGGGCTTAGTAAAACTAGTATCTCCTACGTTTTCATTATCAATTAAATGTAATCTAGCCATAATTTACACATAAATATAGACAACGTATTTGAATGTACGCGTCATTAATTTCTCTACAACGCCCAAATATGAGTTAATGTTGAAAAAAACACCAATTTGCAATTTCCGAGACATTACTTACAAAATCAACCGTTCGGGTTTAGTATATTTTTCTAATCCTTTATTTTATACTCATGTGTTGAAAGAAACATGTAATAAATAAATATGTTGTGCACAAGATGTGCCTGTTCGTAAAGGCACAAATTAAAGTAGAAAGCAATAAACGAACTTAGACAATATAATTATTATAAAACCTCAAGTATACGACCACCCGCAGAACCCACCCCTCTGAAAACTGGTATTCTTGATGAGGCGGTCCTTATATTGAAGTTGACTACAGAGAAGAAAGTATAATTGACATTGAATCTTATCTTGCTCATACTAAGACGGTCTAATTTGGAGATAGTTTATACATGGGGAGTGGTGCTGTTATGAACATGGTGTGTAAGGGTTGTTGTAGATGATGCAGTGTTTTCAAATTACACATAATGTACAATACAACATTTATAGAGCAAAACCCTTTGAGGAACACCACATTTGGATGTTGCAACATGTACAGACGTTGTTGCTCTGTAGAGGTAGCATTTATAGAAATTTGTAAGTTCTGGAATAAAATGATGACGCTGCTCAAGAGAGGTTGTTGCTCTACTGACAGCCGCTCTGGGTGGGTTGCGTTGTATGTATTTAATATAATAAGTTACTTGGTGACTGAGATAAAGATTCGGATAATTTTTATATGAATAACGTATCTTTACATTATTTTTCAGACGTTTGGATCGTAATAAACTTAAGCAGATCCCGAATCTTCTATTTGCCAACATGCCAGACCTACAGAGATTGTAAGTACCACTGATTGTTTGTTATTGAAAACTAGATTCCATCAAATACAGCCAAACTTGTGTTTAAAGACCACATGCGAAAGAAGACCAGACCACAATTACGAAACTTGTTTGCTTAGACCATTAATTTGGTCTCATATCAGACCATTTTCATATATGTTTAAACTGTTATAACGAGAGTCCATTTATAAACAAATTCAACTTTTTCCTAATCCCAAGAGTGTTCTTTGCATACAAGTTTGGCTGTGCACATACACATACATGGTAATCTTTTTAAAAAAATACTTAGACGATAATTAGTTGTCGTAAAATCGCCATCATTCGTATGGATCAGATTCTGGTGATTGCGTCGATAAAGTTGATCACGAAATCAAACCCTCGCGATGTCTTGATTGTCTTAGAAAATTCGCCTTATAACGGGTTCCGCATTGATGTTAATTTACGATCCAATACACATACTTTTAACCCAATTCCAAGTACTTAAATGCCCATGAAACTTGATGAAAGATTTCATATTCCATTTTATCAATAAGTGATTTTTGTTAAGCGTTGTTTTTGGACATTCTGATTTTACCAGTGTAGCATCTACAATAGTGACTGCGTATTTTTCACAATATCAATTACACCGTATACGTATTGTCGAGATGGAAGAGTCGTGTTCACAATCAAATATGTATGAACGTTGAATACGTAATTATGCTGGCTTGTAAGAATTCACAACAATTCTTCCACGGAGTGTTATGTTTCATTTATGTACTCGTTCAGTATGTGTCTCTCTATACTTTATACGGGCGTAGTTCCTTACATACTTGTGGCATTGTCGTAACCTCCCTGAGTGGCCCGGTAGTGGTCCGATAGTGGTGTACATTATCGTCCACATCGTCTTAATTACATGGCGAAGACGATTTATTATTTTTAATTTTTAGAGTTATTCTTGCCTCATCTTGATTAAGATTTGGACTGTTTTCCTCTATTTTGGAACATACATATTTAACAGAATATAGGTTGTTACGGAAAATAAAAAATAGGGATGAGGTGTAATAGCTATAGACATGTTTAGCAGTAACTGAGGTGGGTGGTTCTAGGAATTCATTGTTCAGGCCTAAGTCATGTGTTTAATATTTTCATTATTACGTGGTTCAAATGATCAATCAAGATTTGTAATTACGCTAGTGGTTTTAAGTTTAGATATTGCCCTACCACACTCGTCTAAACTGTGGTAAGAATGTCGGTGTTCAATTGCTACTTTACATAAGGCATGCGGATTGCAGGGCTCGATCATGATGTTAATTATATATTAATTGTTGTTTAACGATAGTAACTAAATATGGTTGTTGATAGGAGGGCAAGTCAGTTACACTATTTCACTGTTATAATATACCATTACCGTAAGACCTCGATAATAGGACAACGTTACACTTTTTGCAGGGTGTTAAAAATCGTTCTCGATTTTTAAGTTCCAATAGTTTATTTTTCTGATGTCAGAAGATTGTGAAATTTCCAGGTTACATTTCAAAGGGTTCTACCATTGTTATGACCTTTCGGACTTTAAAGTAAGCTATTTGTAAATAGTAAGAAATCAAAAGTGTACGTTGCGTATATAGTTCAGATAAAACGTAGTATATATTTAATTTTTTTAACACCCTGTAAGTTTTCTTATTGTGATGCTCTTTATAGTGAAGTGAAATAAAGAACAAATCGTAACGAATTGTATTGATAATTGCGAAGTTGCAATAAATAGTTTAATACCATTGTGTAGATATGGGATGTGTATGGGTGCATGCCTCCATGAAAGAAACAATACAAAAAGTGATGAAATCCACACTTGATTCGGTTAAATATTGTAACAGTCATACGTTATATTTTACCCCCCCCCCCCCCCCAAAAAAAAACCCCAATAAAACTGTTCCAGTGTTCGTATACTGATAAAACAACGACTTTCTATAAATCGACAATAGAAATTCCATTTTGGAGTCTTCTAGTAGGTTATCAGTGCCATCAGCAGCAGTCCATATCGTCATGGTCCTACACGTCACACATTGTCTATAGATGGAAATAGTTGTTTTTATCATTTTGTAATCACCACTACCATCAGACTGAAACTAACTATTTTCTTTATTACTTTGCCAAATGCTTAAGTTGTATGTTCTGAGCATTTTCTGTAAAATCATCATTATTCGTGTGGAACTAACTTTCGTTGATCTTACCAATATGTTTATCACTTGTCCATGTTCATGTACGAAAATAAATCCCCGCGATTATTCGACCTCTAAGATATGGGGAAAAGAATTTTCCTTCTTCGTTTTTAGGATTGACCATTCCTCGCAAGAGCGTTCTATATGAACAAATCCACGAAATTTGACGTTAACGAAAACGTCTGTCTATATAGTATATTCTATATAGTATATTTGTATAGATAGGGTGAAAACGACGTGAAATACCTCTTATAGAGAGAGTACCATTGTGTGTGCATGATATGAAAGTTGTAAACAGAATTGAAATTTTCAAGCACTTTATTGAATGAAATACCGGTGCTTAGCTACTTAAGGCGAACGGTTGAACCAATCCGTCGCCTTCGTAGTATATAACATCGAATGTATTAGTATAGCTTTAGTATACATAGTTCAAATATTTGTGATTTGAATAAGGAACAAGAGTTTATTGTAAACCATTTACTACTGTGTACCATTTTCTTTCTAAAACATCCTACAATCAAACTAAACACCCCGTCGTGTCTGTATAAGGGCAAATATTTATATAAAACCGGCTTAAATGATACTTAAAAATGATGAGTTATTCTTCGACAATGGTTATGTATGCTCACCGGGGTCGAGTAAAGCATTATTGTTGTGTTCAGGGTCTTCTAAGTCTTCTTCAATACTTCAACTGAACTTATCTATCTGTTTGGGTATTCATAGGAAGATGAAAACATTAATGTGACTATATAATCATTCAATGTTCTCAAACTGCTAATTGGGGTCGAGGTACATGTCATTATTTGCTGCAAGATCTCTGAATGTCATTGTGTTATATTATACATAGACTAGATAAATATCGCTGACACTACGAGCTGTCATAATATTTAAACATTTTGCTTTCTATTTATGAATTTTCTATAAACAAATAACTTGAAAGTACTTGTAAAGCCACATATATAATTTATACACACACACCTCTACAAGAGGGTTGTTTCAGAAGAACTAAGTTTAGTTATTTTCGTTTAAGACTTATTTTGGAAAAGCAGCCACAGTCTGGTAACTTACTGGACACCCCTCATACTACGTCATGTTGCGTATTGTATGTACCACATGTGACAATCATCTTCTATTGTTTACCACTGACCAAGGTGGAGCCAAACTTGCTCATGCCCGAAAGATGGACTTCAGAACTAAACTTGTAATATCTCGTATATATCGGGAAACTAATTATGGTGATGACAAATGTTGCGTTGATTAAATGTCCAACGTGTGTGTGCCTCGGTAGCTCATTGGTTAGAGTGCTTGTCGTCTTATCTGGCGACCCGGGTTCAAATACGGGTGGAGGCACTCAAATGCCTGCTATATTTCAGCAGAAAACTGATTGGCAAATAAAGGCTTTGCTCGGCATTTAAGTTTGAGCGATATTAGTACAACAAAGGACTTAATGCGAGTGTATATTGCAATAAATCCGAATGAAATAAATCATACTTCTGTAGACAATGGCTCCTGTCTGCTAAACACACACAGAAGAACAGGGCATTCCATTACTAAACTCTTGAAATTCTGCATAGTTCTCTGTCTTCCACTACTGCTTACTTGTTTTGATCTCCACAAGTGGCTTCACTATTCATTATCATACATCGTATCAAATAATTAGAGAAAGATGTGGTTTCTGGACAGATATGCACACTTGCAATGGGTTTAAGTGCATTTTCTGGCGTTATACTACATCAGTTCTCGGCAATAAAGTTCCGCCTGGCTTCTATCACTAAGGGAGGTTACAGACTTTCTGTACAAAGAAACATGATTGTATTTACACGCTCATCAAATCCAAATGTCTTGTATCAAACCGGCAGTATGCCTCACGTTTGTCGTATGGATATTGTTAAGCAAAGAACACAAGCGGTGTGTATCCTCTGTTGTGGAAAAACGATTTCGGGACAAGCGTAAAATTGCCTGACCTTGCTTCGTTTCTTTGATTACGACGGTTGCTGTTTTAGTTTTTACAGAGAATACATATTCCATGCTGTCGGTGCCTTGGTAACTTTGGAACCGAATTCTATAGCTGTCTGTATTTTCCACGCGATTGGCTCATAGTAATTGGGGATAATTGATTACACAAAGATGCCATACAATACAATCACAATGTAACGAAGCTTAGATATTGTAAAATACGCCTAGTAGTACTAGATTTCCTAAAATATGGCAATTTCGTCATTTCGACAACCTACGGATACACACATTGGAAGGCCTATTTGTAAATCAACTATGTATAATCCCCAACAGCTATCAATGGGTTGTTAACAGTATTGTGCTTGACTTGTAGGTTTTATAGTCTGTGTTTGAGAATCTGTGTTTTGAACAACTTATTACGCACGCTGTGGTACCCAGAATGAAATATGAACAAGTCAATTAACCGTTTAGTAAACGCTTGATGTAAAATTTGATTCGTATGCTTTTAAGAATATCACGACACATATAACTCATAAAATCGTCGGCTTGAAATGTTATGAAATGCGATGGAAGGGGTATTACACTTCATGAAACGTGACTTAATATACTCTAACAAAACTTAC
Organism: Spisula solida; assembly: GCA_947247005.1. Classification (NCBI taxonomy): domain Eukaryota; kingdom Metazoa; phylum Mollusca; class Bivalvia; order Venerida; family Mactridae; genus Spisula; species Spisula solida. Next base: position 31,311,048 of record OX365952.1, read on the forward strand.
CTGCTAGTTTCTTGTTATCAAACAGGCAAGATCATAGTGTACCGATTCATCTCAGTTAAATGTTGAAATGTCGCCGCGCATTCATCGTTAATTTACACTCTAGTAACGTGAAAATGTTATCTATTGAATCCATCCCCTGGTTAGAGTGCACTTTTCTCTCTGTGTGATCTACCTAACTCGTTGACTTCTCAAACAGCGGCTCGTCATAAAAATCAAATTACATGCATAGTTGATTGTTCTCAAAACTACGGACAAAGGACGGGTAAAGTATGGCATTTATCCATTCTGTTTATCGGTGAAAGAGGTCGTTTAATCTTTTATACGTATTTCAATGAAACTTCACACGGAGTTTAATGATAACGTTGTTTACAAATATCACCCAATCCGTATACTTTCATTGTTCGAAATATCTTTTTGAAAATATCACGTTTGTTTGAATATCAACTCAATAAGTCAATGTTTGTTTTTAGAAGAGATAAAACCCGACAACTTGACGTACCGTACATTGAGTACGGAACGATGATGATAATATACGCCAATAATTACACTACCTGTGTCTATAGTAATAGTCTGAGCCTCAAAACATTATCTTTTGAGTTAGGGTGTTTATTTTCTGGCACTTATTTTGGCTGCTGAGCCGAGTATCTAGGGTACTCGAATCGTACATTCGGCAAGACTGATACCCGAATTGGGTGACTTATACCGAATTTCAATTGGTCTAAAATAAGTAAATTTGAATTAACTTATTTAACATCGACGGTTTGTTTGTAAGTGAATAACAAATAGGACAGGAGAATATAGGCAGTAGTCAACAGAAGCAGGAGAGTAAGTTGCTTACGCCGAATAGCGCTCATTTATGTATATGGTAAACGCTATTCGTCGATGAGGTTCTATACGGCACTAATGCACCTATCAATGTTTTCCCCCAGGGGGGAGCGGCGGGCTGACCCAGAGGAATTTGACATTTTTACTTTTCAAAGTCAAAATCCCCTCACTGGGAGATGCTTTACATACCACCGGGATCAAAATTTCGGCCAAAGTCAAAATGTCCCGGGACTCGGCACCATTCTGTCTGTCAAATTCCCACCTATCGGGAACAGCCTTCTGTCAAAAGTCCCGTGTATGCCCGCCGCCTCCCCCCTGGGGGAAAACATTGATAGGTGCATACTCTTCATGAAAGACACAACAAGAATAGTGTAGAAACAGCTATCACTGCATGAAAGTCTATAAAAAGTTACGTTACTCTTAGTAAGTATACAGCTGAAACATTATTCCAATATCGGCGTTATCTGATGTTAGAATGGCAAACATGTTCCTTCCCTGTGACAAACACTTGTCAGATTTCTAATACAGAACGTCTTAGAATGGCACCAACTGTCATGATACGAGTACCTTGAACTCTGATGTCACTCCCTGTAGACTAATTGGAAATGGTAATTTCATTTGATTTCACTCCGAGTTCAGTGAGATGTAATGGCAAATGACAGTGTACGCGAATACAGCACTGTACCCTGCGAACGTCTGTAAGGGGTTAGAAAAGAAGAATTATACGCAACATGCGCTTAACAGTTCTCTAATTAAGCTCTGAGAAATGTACGGCATTTTGCAATGAATGTTCTTTATGCATGAGATTGAGGATGAATTTCAATGCCATCATAACCACTGTCGATAGTGTTAACAATTACAGCAAATGTACCCTACGAACGACTGTAATTATAATATTATAGCTCCTACAATGAGTTAAAAAGGAGGATTAAACGCAACATGCGTCTAACTGCTCCTAGTATTTTTTTGCAATTAATGCTCTTTATTCATAGGATTTGGGATGAATTTGAATTACAACATAACCAGGCTCCCCGGTGATTGATCAATGGGAAATAAATCCACATTCCTTAAGAAGGCAATCTAATCCTAGGAAATCGTTTCCTAACTACAACATACTGGCAAACACGCATCTCATGCTGTCATGCAATTTGTTGTGTACGCGAGTGTTGGCATTCTTTCAGATGTCTGACTACATGTTGACGATCGTGTATGCAACATAAGATCACACAACTCACAAATTACCAACCAGTTTTTTCCATCCCGTGTTGTTGTTTGCCATCAACTTCTTTAACTGGGACAAAATCTAGGATTATGATAATATCAATTGTTTAAGATAGGTGGTAACCTTATTTCTGGAGACTGGCTTATCAAATTGTACAGAAATGTGAAACACCGTGTTATTTTCATGATTTGTATCCATACTGTTATTTCATGAACGTAGATGATTTTGTCCGATTTTTTTCAAAAGATGCAAAATTCATGTCACGTCCTTGATTAGCCCGGTTGTTAGCAGATCTGCTCGAAATCACCAAACAAATTGTTTTAAGCTGAATATGAACATGTTAAGTGCACTGATTTCATATGTCCGTAAAGTGACTTGGTCTAATCCAATAATAATGTCAATAATGCAAGTACATAATTACCCATAAGAACTATATAATTAATGTTTAGTTGACTAAAATACTGCAATTGGTTAATTAATTTTCAGTCAATGATTAAAAACATTAAGACAGTGAGTGTATAGTACTATATAAGGCCGTACTGTCAACTTGTGTGTGAAATACCGGCGATCATTCACCAGGTAGCCAGGTGTTGTTTGTTCAACCTGTTGATTTACATCCATTAATTATGCAGGGCTCAACCACCGAGTATAACGCTTTGTGAATCCACAACGTAATCTTTCTGTAAAATCTTATTTTTTTTTGCCTTGGCTGACTCTTGCGTACACAATGTGTTTTGTTTTATACCGGGAATATTGTGTCCCTCGGTGGTAGAAACAATGCGGTAGAGAACTATGTGGGTGTGTTAATATTCAGATGATAGAAGTAAAAAAGTAATCACTGTTTACAGTAAAATATTACGTCAATATATCTCCTTAAATACATTTATGTCCGTACATTTGTAAGGGACTTGCGTCTCCACGTCATTCTATTATCCAGAAGCGGTGTCTTCTACAGAGAAATCGTCGAGAAACAACCCCTTTTGTAACATCCAACAGAGCTGTCGTGGAGACAAAACTCCTGTTGTAGCATCCAACAGAGCTGTCGTTGAGACAAAACTCATATTGCTTGAGTTGTGAACGGTGTGCCTATAGGATGGTACAACAGGAGTTGTGTCTCGATGGTAGCCATAATGCAGTCTTTGAGACATACATTCTGTTGTACACTTTTGAAGCAGTTCTGTGTGATGTGTTGATATTATCTACTAGATATCAAACTATTCAATTTGTGTTACCCACACATGTATGTACCGGAAACCTACTTTTAACCCATCTGCATACTGTAATTATCCATTGTTCATTTCTTCATACACTTGTTATTAAACATTCTTGTCAGATAATAACGGATTCCTTTTATACGAACCCTTTAAAAGTTTGATATAATCCAATAAAGTATCTTAATGAATGGATAGAATTGTGAATGAAACTTGAGGACAATTGCAGAAGTATAGCAGTGTAGGAGTATGTAATTTTCAACGTTTACATCAAACACATCATTCTATGTATTTGTTGTACACGTTGTTTGCTCATCTTACGCCTTAATTGATACCTAACCTCGTCCCATTGTATACCAACTATAAGGGGCTGATTCATTAAGGGACACTGTGTTTTGAGTACTGTACAGTCATTGCATTGTCATAGGTTAAATCGTTTATACTATGTTATGCTATAATAACACAATTTTTTATCCAAGATGTCTTTATTTGTTATCTAAATTAAATATTAAACTGAAACACTCTTGTATCTGTTTTAATCGTTGTATCAGATGAACCATTGTCGCGGATAAACATACATTTGTGGAACGATTATAACACTTGCTAAGCTTTAATAAAGTATTAGTCATCTTTGACGTAAAGTACATGTTTTATGAAGGTGTATAATAAGAGAGTAGTGCAAACAGAAGTTACACATGCGCCAACATTCGCCATCTCTCAACATGCATAATATTATAATACGTGTATGCGGTAAAACGAAAGTAAAATGAAGTGTTGTACAAATGTTCTAAAGACTAAACCAGTGGTATCTGTTTTTCCAGTTCTAATTTTTTTTATGAATATACTGACTTGCACAATACATTTTGTAATACTAAAGAGCTTGGGGTACCGCGACAGAAATGTCATGAGTCATTTGGGACTTGGAGTATTTGTACATGTACGTAAATTGGTAAATTTAATGAGATTAAAAGCATCATACCATTTGTCTGAATAAATAACTCAATATCCGAGTTTCAAGAAAAGAAATGCATATTTTTTGCTTTAACAATGTTTGATGTTGATAATTCTATTTATCCTTCAAAGCTTACTTAATTTTCTATCTGTAGTCTTGCCAGGTTGCATCACCAACCTACCAAACAGCTGGCAACTAGGTCAGCTTATTCTTTGACTGCCATTGCCAAACTATGTCAACCATCTTGTGGTTTGGCCTGAGGTCTGGCGTTCCTGGCAAACGTTGACAAGATGTTGGCTCTTGCAACGGTTTAAATGACAAAGTATTAATATTATGACTTGTTTCCAACATATGTTCTGATTTCTGTGTATCCATTGTATGATGAAGTGCGTTCGTTATCTGGAAACACCTACAAACTTCCGCAACCTCGACGGAACGTTTATGAGTTGATTCTCATAAGATTATTCCCTGAAAGAAAATTATCTGCAAATAGAAAATATACAAAACCGTGCAGTGGTGTATAAAAATACCAAAAATACCCTTTGTTTGACAAACAATTGACATTATTTAAGTTATCCTAAACGTGGACATTTTCTGAACATGTTGCAAGTTTAACAAAAGGTGTTTCTCTCCGGAATATAAATGAAGAGATTAAGACGAATGACACTAAATTTTAATGGTAACATACAAATGTGTCCAGGTGGGCTCCGTATACTGACAGCAAAATTCCACATTAAAATCCTTAGGGATTAATAGGCCTTCCCGTTATCAATGCCGTCATATAACGAAACCTTTTGAAGTCATTCATACAGGTCGTTACCCCCTCCCCATGTTTTGAACAGCGAGTAACTCATGAACATTCAAAATGTATTGGAGGTATGTTAAATGGTCGTATAAGGGACACAACAGGGGGTCAAAGTGTGTCATTTAACAATGACTGTCTTAGCTAATATACCCCTGTCGTTGTTTCCATTATTTTATTTATATTAGATTAAGGAAGTCCGGGTGACCCGTGCATTCGTACAGACAATTTATCATATTTGTATAGCAATTGGTCGCTTCATTTTCGATTTATTGTCCGAACAATATATCCACACCGATGCTACATTAGGTACAGAGTTAGTAATAAAACTCACAAATTGTAATAATTTTATTCATATTATATTAAGTTTCCAATTTCGTCGGTGGCTATGTTATTAATGTGACGTATGAACCATGTGAGATTAAAGCTAAATTGGTATACAAATGCCTAATATTGTCGGTTCATACATTCTTAAATTGTAAATTATCAGCATTTACAGAATATATGGTAAAATCTGAACAGTTCTGACATTATGACGTCAAAGAATAAACACACTTTAAATGTATTACTTGTTAATATTCCAAAAACTTTCAGATATCATAATTATAAATTGACGTAATGACCCAGACGGTGCTCAGCCATCTTTCAGGTACGAACTATTTCATAGTAAATTGATTTAGCAGGAAGATTCCGGACTATTCTAGTAAAATTCTAGTAAGATCATCAAGTACGGAATACTGAAGTGAATTTATTCTAGTAAAATTATAAATCAGGGAATATTCTAGTAAATTGATTACGTATAGAATATTCTAGTAATATAATCAAGTACCGAAAATTCTTGTAGAATAATAAAATACGAAAAATCATAGTGGAGCTATCAAGTACGGACTCTTCTAGTAAAATAATAACGAAGTACTGAATATTCTAGTAATTCAATTAAAAGTACTGAACTATCTAGTACATTGTATACTGACGTACTGGTGCACGAATAACTCGTAACGAATAATAAGTACTCGTACAAAAATATACCAAGACATACTAGTAGGGTCTACTTAAGTACAGGCTGTTATAGTAAAGTATAAGATAATCTAATAAATTGATTAACTACGGAAGATTCTAGTAAATAATTTTAGTACGGCAACCCTGACAGCCATCACCGCGTTAGCAGAGTAATGTTTCAATCTGTCTGCGGCAGGCAGGTCAATTAATATTTGGAAATATGCGGGTTTGAGATGTACGGGGGATGTTGATACAAACCTGTCATACTGAACGAACCAACAGTCAGACAGAAAGAAATATAACATCAGTTGTATGTCAGAAGATGGCGAAATAATTACGTAAGAAACAATCACGGCCGTCTATAACCTTTATCAAGGTCGTAGATTAACAGCAAAGCTGTTGTTTTTGTTACATGTTAGTTTGTAAACTTCCCATCGAACAAAGACGTTATTGATATGGAACATGGTGTTAAATGTGATACATATGCGTATGATGTGCATCATGTTGGCAGGCTAGCAGCCTATCAGCCTATCAGCCTATCAGCCTAGCAGCCTAGCAGCCTATCAGCCTATCAGCCTATCAGCCTAGCAGCCTATCAGCCTATCAGCCTATCAGCCTAGCAGCCTATCAGCCTAGCAGCCTAGCAGCCTATCAGCCTATCAGCCTATCAGCCTATCAGCCTATCAGCCTATCAGCCTATCAGCCTATCAGCCTATCAGCCTAGCAGCCTATCAGCATAGCAGCCTAGCAGCCTAGCAGCCTAGCAGCCTAGCAGCGTGTTGTTGGCAGCCTAGCTTCGTAGCAGCGTGAAGTTGGCAGCCTAGCAGCCTAGTGGCAGGCTATAGGCATAGAAGCCTAGCAGCGTGTTGATGGTAGCCTTGCCGCCTGGTAGACTTTTATATTCACGCTGTCAGGCTGCTAGGCCGCAAACTTTACGCTGCCAGGCTGCTAGGCCGCCAACTCACGGTGCCAGACTGCTAGACTGTCAACTTCACGCTGCTAGGCTGCTAGACTGCCAGGCTTCAAACTTCACGCTGCTAGGCTGCCTGACTTCCAACTTCACACTGTCAGGCTGCCAGGCTTCTAGGCTGCTGAGTTCTAACGGGATTGTGGCAGTGTTCGTGACGTTCATGACTCCACTTCCCTCATGTAAACATTGTATGTGGCGGGACATGTATGCGTTATGCATTTGAAAATTTTGCATGCATGAATGAACATAACTTGTTTTTAATTGTTCAGGAATCGCGTTTTTTTGTAGACCTGGGGTACTTTGTCGGTATCATCTTCGGTAGCTTCTTTCATATTTAAAGCACAGATAACTCAAATAACACGTTGGTTCTTATAACTCTCACCACAATGTGGTGTATGCAGTTTCCGCACTTCTATATTCCTGATAATTTGATGAAATGCCATGTCGTATTTTCTGATTTATGAGTATTACCTATCTAATTCAATGTTCTGTGTTTTCTTTGATCTCTATTGGTATATCTCAAGTACGAATTATACGACGGTGTGTGTATAAAGATACACTTTAAACAAGCCACATATCATAATGATATCATAATTAGGTAAGTCTTATGCCGTACAGTGGTACATAATGATTTTGTTTTGAAGTCATCTTCCCTGTAAGAATATCGCACTGTTAAGCAGCCATTCGTGGGTTGTATCAAGTACATGACATCCTTAAGCCAGGTGGTTTCTAACTGCGGATGGAATTTAGGAATAAGTTCATAGTACAAGACGTGTGTTTTTAAACCTGTACTTGGCACCGCTAATAAACCAAATCACTGTACTCATTATTGTGATACTATTCAATTCAACGTGTACTCATTATTGTGATTGAAACATCCGGTGATTTTCCATCACTGTACTCATTATTACAATCCTATACAAATCAACGTGTACTCATTATTGCGATAACCGGAAGTTGACTCGTTGATACACTGTGTTCGGAAATTACTTGATTCATTTGTATACATATTCTGGTATATCACGTTTGTATCTGTGCAGTCGTTTTGGCAAGCTTTCTACAACACTTGGCTGGTAGGTCAAGGTGCATGGTGCACTCGTAACATCGTTTTCTTAAGGCTAAAGTGACCTTGAATACAGGAGCTCTAAGAAGGTCAACTTTGATGTTATTAACTTCATGCACTTAACATCATTTTCATAATTAAATAATGGTATTTGTTTTTTTGAACGTTTACACCACGTGTGTGGCTTCTGTAAATGTTTATCTGTTAAGGTCACGTGACAAGTGTCATAAAATGCACGTGCGAGTTAGTGGCGACGTACTACACGCGCTGTTAACGATTTATAGTCGAAATAGAGCGTCTAGATAGACTGTGATTAGGTTTTTGGTTGTGAATTTTACAATAAAAATGATAATCGTTATACCAGTCCAGATCTGCTTGGATACAGAGGAAATAAAAAACACACAGACTGCAATGGACGGTAACTATCACATATTTCGGGTCAATGCAAGGTTCATGCAACTGAAATGTTTATCGCATTTAGGTAAACAATCCTGGAAAATATAATCAAATCATATGAAGATAAGATGTTACATGAGACAATTCGAGAACACATTATGCATTAGTAGTGTAAATACAATACGATTGATAACCAGCAAATGCTTGTGCAACGTTATTACAGAGTATTGTTGAGTCGTCCCATACTTAACCTTGAATAATATGATCCAATCAGGGGTGGTATTCAATATTGATCTTTTCTAATTGGAGAATAAGGATAGCCAGTCATATCGCCTGTTTCTGATCAACAGTTTAATATGGTGTGATCTGATTGGTTGTCCTTGTCCTTAAGTCAAGTAAAATCAATATTGAATACCACCCTTGGACGATTTTTTTCTACTTTTTCTACTTACTTGTATTTCTTTTTTATAAGTTTTTTTAAATGTAAAAAAGAAAAAGCATTACAACAGACTTAAACCCTAAACCGAAATGAAACCACAAAACGACAATGGTGATATCATGGACGTGTAGGTCTATTGTTTGTATTTATGTGTAGCATGAACTGCCCTGCAGGCAGGTATGTAACACTATTACTAACTCAAAAGTGTATCGTCCTATTGCTAATTTTACTCAGGTATTTAGAAGCATAATTAATGAGTTTCGTGCTATATGTCGCGCGTGTACATACTTTTATATGCGGAAATAATATATTGGGAGCCTCATGCAAAACCATACAAACAATTAAAAGTACAACGTATTGATTGATTGCTACATTTAACCTTTACAAGGTCGGCAAACATTTGTAACATAATATGTGAAAAAAATGTATTTTTACTTTTAATTGTTTGATACGTACAAGATAGTCACGTGATATTCAAAAGCCATTTGCTACCTTGGGTGGATGACTTAATGATAAGGACAACCAATCAGATCACACCATGTAAAACTGTTGGTCAGTAACAGGCGATATGATTGGCTATGCTTATTCTCATATCAAATAAGATCAATATTGAATACCACCCCTGGACATGCTATTAACCCTCCCGGAAAGCTCAGTTGATTGACTGTCATCCTAGTTTGCTTCCCCCATTCGGCAAGTAATGTTCTTCCATGCCGTAACATTGACTACAGTCATGTCTTCCACATGTGGAGCAGTTAGTGGCTTGTGGAAGAGAGAATCATGTTGGCACTAAATGTTGATAATGAATTCTAGGAGACTTGACTAGGTTTGACTATCCATTATAACAAAACTACGTAAACTAGGACAAAAGTATAGTCCAGTCAGGGTAAGAATACAGTGACGCAGCGGTCGGGTCCACTATTACGGTGTAAAACCAATTATAAGGCTTAAAAAGACAGCCATAATTTCAATGCCATACTAACAAGCTACATTTGTGTATATCCGCACTACCTGTTCAGACAATGGTTGTAATATTCTGTGTACACATAAACGGCTACGTCACTGTCACCAGATCCTAACTCGATTATACCAAACCTTGCGATGAAACTTTACTAACAACATTTTCCAGGCGCTATAAACAATCTTCAATACTTTACAACATGCTTACGTGAATGAATTTGTGATTAATTTTGATGAATCCTTCTTATGAAGTACATCATCTATGTGTTTAGATAAGAGTATTGTTATGTAATTTATCGATACTTCATTTATCGTGTAAATATTCTTGTAACTACATCAATTCACACGTGCAAACCCTAGAAACACAATTAAATAAGAAGCGTACACTGCACGATTGTAATGCACGTGGTTGTAACACTTAAATGAACAGTCCCGTGCACCTGCTGTGAAGGGAGTGCTTCCTAATGCTATATTGTACTATTTATTTTATGCACTAAATACACGAATACCATAGGATCAGTCAATATTGCTGGTATTACATTTCATGATTTTTAAATATTTCAACTTTGTAGGGTAGCAAACTCGTAGATGAAACACAACGTAAATAATAACGTTTTTTTCGATGTTTGGTTTTCGTGGAGATTTAATTTCGTTGTTTTAAATCTAGAATATTTTAATTCTAACACGCAGAGCAGTTATTTTATTACTTGCCACTGCAACACAAGCCAGTGGAATAAAGGTTTGAAGCTAAACGTTTATTACAATTAATGACTTGCAAAGTGTATATAAATGTGTAATAAAACGACATGCATTTTATAATAACGACAACATTTTTATGTTGTTAATCGCTGAAATAATTACCATACTAATGGAAATCTTCAAATGGTAAGCTTTTATTTCCCTGGCTGTTTGATAGTCAAGTTCTTAATATTACATAATTATGCTTGTACCTCACTCAGTATTTATGTTAAACAACTCTTAGAAAAAAGGTGACATTTATGTTTGTATATTTTTGTCACTTGAATTCTTTGCGTGGTATGCACATAGAAGTTTGCACGCGATATAGCATTTTTAGTGTAAGGTGCATTTCACGTGATCCATCATACTAAGCGGAAATAACAATTGGGTGACCTCGGCTTTATTTTGTCGAGCGCGTACGAGATGACGACACTACGGAAACAGTTTCTTTTCCGGTCCGAAACGGGAACCAACGATATACCACGAGTAGTAACGGGAACCAGCAGTATACTACGAGTAAGACAAACTGGAATTGAGGGGTCCACGTATCGTTACCCCATTGCAATACGAACTTCTAACCGTGAAAAAACGACATTCATCAATATATCATTGAAGTATGTTTTGAATGTATGTGGTTGGTTAATACATGAATACTTACTACAGGGATTATCGATTGGGATTCAATAACATTGGCTGTCTATGACAGATGGTTGCTCAATTCAGTCGACTACCAGCACATATGTGACTGTATGTGCACTACGTCATCAAATATTGAGCAGAATGAACTTCATACAGAACAACCTGGAGAATATCATATTTACCCCAAACCATAGTTCACAAATTAGTCAATTTGTATTTTACGCTTAGATAACATCATTATTAACACAAAACAGCAACATGTTCTCTCAGCCCGGAGTTTTATTTAAACCAGAGACGGGTTATTATGTTGCCCAGACGCCATATGTATTTATTTACGAAACCTCGCTACATGCTAAAAGGTAGCAGGTTATTGTTTATACTTTCTAATCTAAAATAATACACTATTTATGTAAATATGCTCTGAAACCCCATACTGTTACTCTTTTTCTTGACATTTGCTTACATGAAGTTTGAGACATTCCATACCGCGGACTTTTTGCCCGGTGTTTACGTACTTTCAACAACTTGTCAACTTCACTTCCATAACCTTTACAAATGTTTTTTTCCTTCAAAAAGAAGAATGACCTTTCGGTCCGAATTTGTTATTACTGTGATTTAAGAATCTTTGCACATACAAATAATGAACTTATAGCATAACATCTGTAGGAATCCGTACTTTATTACGGCGCTTGCGTACATCACATCTTTTCACCATTACTGCGCATGCGCAATGTTTATTCATCATGCAACCCAACTTGACTGTAATTAACATCAAAATTTGATGCAGTAATTGTCATTAATAAATCATGTTAATGGCGTTACTGTGCATTGAAGTATGTTTCTTAACGATGGGATTTCGGAACACACACAGTTCGATCGACTAACGGTAGACTCCTAATGTTGATAATAAATAAATTGACTGCATACCATTAATGAAACTAAAATAAAAACCTTGTGGTAGATGCAAGTTATATTACTGTCACTCTATATTAGAGTATAGTATTCCAGTGTATTTACGTTTTATTTTCTAAATATCACCATCTCTTACGAGTATTCAACTTGTAAACCTTTTGATTTTTCCATAGGTCAATTATGTGTTTGTGAGTAGGCAGCCACATGTCTCATAGAGTCGATGCTTAATTTAAGCTATTGTGTACATTATAAGAAACATGCAATTAACAACCGACTGCTCGAAGCCGCCACATTTGACCTCCATTGCCTGGATGACTGAGTCGGGCCAGACTGTATTCGAGATTATATTTGATTTCATGAACAACAAAACTTTCTGTAGAATTTCCTTGTTTTACTCATGATGACGTATGATTAAATAAGTGGTTAGCTTACAAACCACCTAATCGGTATGTACACCGCATATTGATCAACGAAGGTATAATTCAAAATAAAAAACAGTTTCTATACGTATTATAAAGTTGGTCAAAATATTACTCTAGTAGATAGCCGGTTGCTAAAACACATTCAAATCTGACTTTTTTCTGGAATAAAACATAACAACGAGTAAAGTAATAAACGTCTCTCCCCTCTCTGTAAAACAAACACTTCTCAAAACGAGAACGTCAGAACACCATAAGAATGTAGAACTTGTAGAATATGTTTGATATGGGACGGATGATGTGACCTATGGTTGCTTCTTCTGACATTAATCATATACACGACATATTGAACTGATAAAATGGGTGAGAACTACAAAACACACGCTCATAGAAGTCAGAACTTGTATTGTTTTCTGTCGTTGTTCCATAATGGCGGCATCTCATCTGTGCCACCTCTAATTGAAGAGCTAGTCTTGGTTAAAGTTCGAACTGTCCGGACTACGATACAAAAGCGTACCGTCCTTTCTAATGAGATGGGTTTTTTTGGTGGTGTACATGGGATAAGCTTGCGTGACTAAACTAAATTTCGCTGACAGTATAAATTACAATATAATAATCAGTTTGTTACTCAAGCCAAGACTTCAGGTGGTAACAGCCTTTAATATTAATTCCCCGTAAGACACATTGACAATGTGAGTGTTTATTTAGAAACAGGGAAATGGCATACAATGTTAAATTGATGAAATCTATAATTACCTCTCGCGCGGATTATTCGGTATTAAGAAATACAAGATAAATCTATTTGAACCATTCCCTTGTTGCTTTCCGCGGAAGGAGAACTATTTTGTAACGTAAGGACGTGGTGATGGTCATGTACATCAGAGTTCACATTTATCATTCATTTCAAAATTATGCGCAACATTAGACCATCAACCTTACTGTCAGTCTTGAAACATCAACAAAGATTGGAACCCATGAACAGAACAAATCCCTATATTAGACTGCAGTTAGTCTGAAATTTGATGTTAATAAAGAGGATAACGGGCTGGAATTGAAAATTGTGAATAAGTCGTATTATTGAGATGGTTTTGAGTTAGGGTTTCCTGTATATTTTACATATTCCGCCGGCGTGATATGAATAAACAGTAGCATTTGGCATGGTTGTATGCTTATACATGCCCCCTGAGCCGGGATTTAAATACCAATCCCATGTAAGCGTTCCGGTATTAACTACCGGTATAACATGTTACAAATGTTGTACAAATGTATGCGTTTGTAGAGGAACGCTTCAAGAAATCCTGACTTTGGTTATGTTTGGCAGTTTGGTGTCATGTTTCACAACAGAATGGTAAAATACTATTCTAGGTATTCCATCGATTCGCTGACAGATGTGTGCTATGAGATAGTGTTTTAAATGAGACTTGTGGAAATATTCTCAGCCTAAGATACATGTGAAGAAAACTAGTTTTAAAACTTTAGACGCTACTTGAATGAGTATATGTTCCTGTTGAACGTACGCAGCGAACACAGAGCATGTGTGTATACGTTTTGAAACTCCAAATGAAATACCTTCTAACATGTGTCTGTAGGCACCTGAAATAACCTACCACCCTGTCTGATGTTGATCTGTGTCCGGTTTTCATCAATTTGTCAGGTACATACGACTCACCTAACCAGTTCTCCTCGTATGGCCTGTCGCGATTGGGAATCGAATCCGGGTTACAAATCAAACGCACTAATCACTGGATGACGGCTACGGTTACCACGTGCCTGAATCAGTCACTATTATAAAATGTGTTATTCATGTATGTTAATTCCATTCCATCGAATGGTAGAAAAAGAAAATTAATCGGTAATTACTACATGTAGTTTCGGTCTTATGAAGGCAATGAATCATGCAGATGTGCAGCTTACGACACAATATACATGATGTGTAGATTTCGAACTAGGTAAGGTGACACACACTATCCAAATAAACTCAAATACCCCGCAAACCATGCCCCGAAAAATACCAAAACGCCATGATAGCTGATACCATTTCTTGCATCCCGTTGCAGCAAATTAAAATAGTTTGAATTTATCGGTAGTTGAGAATGTATTTTTATCTAAACAGGCGTTGAAATCCTTTTCTGATAGATTAGCTGATAAACGTAGAATACTCATGTTCCGTTAACAGATGTCTGATACTTGATTACATGCTATATAAAACTTATACAGTATGTGCCTACCTCTGTACACGTTTTATACTTTTAATTACGCAAAAAAGGTAAATAAGCAGCCATGACGTTAATTTACGATATATCCCTGAGGGCAACGGGCATCTTGTTGCTGCACATCACATACAGAAAACTAGTTGGATTTTTTGTACAACCATGGCAAGTTACATTTCAACATGCAAACAGAACTATTTTCATACTGACATAGAGCCGTTGACTGTCGAACAAACGTGTTTGGAAAGCCTGGTTTGAAATTAACAGTCAGTGACAGTTTGCTTATGGCTGTGTCTCAAGGTCATTCTCCAATTGTCACTATCTTTGATGTGTCTCCAGTTTAGCTTCATACTTACTTTACTTGAGATGACTTAAATTGGCAATCTAACAGCCTAGCAGCCTAACAGCCTAGTGTCTATTTGCTCATGCCTTTTTGTGGCAGGCGTGGGCATGTGCGGTTTTATATTCCTTTACTAGAGTAGTCGTCCTTGAAGCAAAGGGTTTTCTGGAAGTGAATGGTCTTATATTGGCTGGTCACTGAACCGCTAGCTAGTTACTTAATGTTTAAATTGGTTGTCATGCGTCGTAAAGTAACGTTATAAGTTCGAATCCCACTGTATTTGCAAACTATGGATCCAAGTAGGAGTGGTTCTATGGTAAAGTATGCTCGTAAGTCTGCTTGCGTATGTTATACATGTATGTACATGTACAGGGTGTTTAAAAAGTTCGTTCTCATAGTTTTAGTTTCAACAGTTTATGTTCTGACGTCAGAAGAAATAAAACAGTACAGGTTTCTTTCCAGAGGGTTTTACCATTGTTCTTATCGTTCTGGCTTTAAACGAAGTCAAAGGTGTACACTGCGTACAAAGCTCAGATAGAATTTAGTATAAATTTAATTTTTGAGAACAAACTTTTTTAACACCCTGCATAAAACCTTGATGGCGTCCAGCAGTATGTGACGTATAATCCAGACTGACTTAACATATATGATATCATCATTAATCAACAGTTGTCAAATATAGTGATAAGACACTTTTTAGATGATGACATTTTACTAGAGAGTTCCGCAATTTACTTTTGAAGTCAGGCCTGAAGTGCCTTTTAGTTCGGATGTAACATTGGTATTCGAATGTATTATATGTACACATGAAATCTGACTGTATTAACTGACGAGATGGGTTACTTATATCCTATGGTATTTTATTACGAAGATTCGCTCTTGTGATGCTTGCCAACGGAATAAGGATATTAATTAACTGCAATGGGTGCAACGGATAGATCAAAGAGAAACAACTTAAAGAGTTATGTTGATTCTTGAATATACGTCTACCCTATTCTTCTACGCCCTTTGCATTTATATGTAATGGGCCATAAAATCGGGGTAAGGGTCATTAGTGAATAAAGACTATATCGCATTCGACGCAACAAATTAATATATTGTCGAAATTAACTTCTGAAAGGTTTTAATGTTTTCTAATTAATGGTTTAATTAAAGAGCTATTCAATGTTCTCAAGGGATTGTACCGAAACACACGTATCATAGCACAGCGATACATTTCATTATGATATAATTATAACCTACTGGTCCAACATAAGTAACGTAATCAACGTAAAATACATAAAACCTAACATTTATTAAACCGCGAACATTTTGTTTTATTAATACCAAACGACAATCGGCATTACATACAAGAAAAACATAGATGTAAGCATCCAATGTCACCTTTTAGAAATTAAAAAATGACAAAAATATCACATTTTGCATTTATAGAAATTACGCTTGCTACGATTATAACAATTTTAAAAATGCTATTATAAAAACTACATAAGCCTGAAACGCGTAGTATTTGGGCATAACTTTTGAGTTGTATTATTTTATTCCTTTTATAATAACTACATAACGTAAGACATTGCTGAACGCATTTCTTTCTCAAGAGTTTTGGTGTCATTTTGTTGGTTAGAACGGGTTGTAACTTATTAACTTTAGATACATGTTTGTCATACGTGTGTGATATATACGAATTCTCGCATTATACTAAAATAAAAAACAACACAACACAACTTGCTTAAAGCCGTTTGTCATTGTCTCGTGACGTGAATACATTCATAACTTTATAATTATACTGTTTCCTCGTCACAGATTCTGTTAAAATACAATAAAGTTCGTATCAAATAGATTGTACACATAAATACGAGAGAGGAGAGTCTTTTTGAAATATAAACATCGTCTTTAAACTTGACATGTTAATACTATAACTGGCAGAACGTAACAGGCACTGTCAACATGAATCATAATGAGTAGTTTGGTGTCCTATAAGGTCATCTATTTTGCATACAAGCGTTTGATCTTACCGCCATTGCTTATGTATCGTCACGAGATAAATCATCGTGATTTGGTAACGGAATGTGGAATAGTCTTGGTTTGTAAAAAATAATATTTATGAACGACACGTTAGGCCTAACATCTGGTGTGGTTTTGAGAATTTTATAAACCACACTTGGTTAGAGTAAATTTACGACTCTCTGTCCGGCTTGCGGTTTTTACGCATTCTTAACCATCAAGTGTGTCTCTTAAATTGGGCTATATATTCACATAAATACAAAGCGTTACTATGATGAATAAAATCCCACACGGACACCCAAATAGATGCATCGTCAATTCTGAAGTCAGCTGGGTACATAAACCTATAGCAGTTGTTCGGCCAATGTGCGATTCGAACATTATTATAGCGGCGAGTTGAACTCCACCCTGTATGAATGACCTTTTGGTACATGTGTGGGTGATTGTAATTAAAAGACCAACAAATAGTGAGGATCGGGTTTCTACAAAACATGCCATCATAGATGTTCTTATTGTATCACCTGACGATTGCAAATCGGTCGCTGGTAGGCTAGACTTACATGAATTAAGTATAAGTAACGTTGCTCTAACTTCTAGTGTCGTTTTATACCGGAAAAAAGATAAAAACATAATCCCGTTCATTCATCACTGAAATATATAACACATAGTAATTCATTTTCAGTATTCAGTTGTTCAATTATGGGGTGACATTATGGAGTAGGGGTAAGGCTGAAAGTGAAGTACTCGGCGTTTGATGTTGTATTATGGAGTATCAGCTCACAAACCCTACGCTTATACACAGTGTTCGCGTGTTATGCAAAAAGCTTCAATTTCACTAGGGTAATAAATCATCAGAAGTTTGTTGTAAGTGAAAATCTGACCCATTTCATTGCATCGAAAGTTGTTCAGTTTTTTTTCAAGTTTCCGCTATGCAAGCACTATTACAAAACTTGCAATATCTTTTAGATCTCTGCGCGTTAAAATCATTACACACTAGCAATTTTGAGTTCCATTAACTTGTTTCATCAATTATATATTCTGATAATGTATAAATAAATCATTGAGTTTGTCGATTATTGACAATGAGAGGTCCAGCTTCATGCGAATACTGAGATATGCCATTCATACATTCATATTTATAGTGCACTGGTAGGCAGTATTGTATAATTATATGGTACATTACACAGTTAGATGCATATTTGATACATGATTAGTGTCACCTCTAATTTATTGGCAGATTTGAATTAATCAGATACGTTGCTTTCTGTGATAATTTCTTTCCGAGTTCCTACATCTAATGTCATTCACTAGACATGTAGGTATCTGGGCGAATTTAACACTGTACATCAGGCACCGATCTCCCTATAAGCATCTCAATCTGACCAAGATCTCATCTCACATACATGTTTAGCATGTGTCTTTATGAAAATGTCCATGCGAGCCTGACAGGACTCAAACTTAACATCACTAAACAGAAATGTTATTCTGACTTTATTACAGTAAAATCTGAAGTGCTGAAGGTTCAAATTTATCTCTAATTCCGACACTGAAATGAGCAAAATCTTTAGTTGAGATTTCTACTTGAGATGCTTCGGGACATCAGGGCCTGACTAGATGGCGGCTCACCAAGCCGGTTTCAAACCTTCGATCTCCTGCTTCTTAAGACAGTATTACTGCACATTCATGAAGGTCCTAGACTGGTTACACTGCAAGTGTTTACTTAAGCTACACGACACAAGATACTGTGCCAAGAATACCGTATCATTTTAGTTAGGGGGTGTCTCATCATTTATCGATGATTGACGGTTAATGTGCTTTATTTACCTGGCTTTGACTTGAGGTCATTCAATCACTTTAGAACCATTTCACAATTTCATGGTAAACAGTTGATAATATTATGCTATATCACAGTCTACCATGAATCATATCATTGAACTCACATTTACCAAATATCTAATCTGACTCATTTAGTTAGTTTTTACATTAATCTTAAAGTCGCGAAAACAAATTGATTTTGGGTAATCCCTGTTGACCCAAGATGCCCTAGATATTTGCTATGATTTGCAAGCTTCATCGAAAGTTAAACACAATCTTAAGAAGCCACTTCGAACATTGGAATGTAGCTCTCAAAAATTACAATTTTGCACCACGTGCCTTGACAAACAAGTACATCTGTGCAGGCATATCTCGTAAAACAGTTTAATTGATTGCACCCAGTACAAAAGCTACATACCTATCTACAAAACACATCGTTAAATCGTATTCTTGTTCGCACCTCTGTATGAGGTGAATACTCATTATGATAAAACCAAGTGATCGAATGTATTTTAACTAGTACCTGGTCCCAGTGATCAGTATACTAGTGTAGCTTTTTTTCAAGATCGACTCAACTTGAGTATGAAACTTCGTAAGCTCCTAGAAAGTCCACCATTTAAATAATCTTTACTATACCAGACAATATTACTCGGTTTTCCTTAAGGCTATCCATGTTACATAAACGTTTCAGTAATTCAGTATGAGAATGTTTGAAACATTTAAAGTTTGAGCACGAAGTTGAGCTGTGCATGAAAAAAGCTTAATAATCAAGGGCACGGTATTTGGGGACCTAACCCCAATCTCAGAAATATCAGCTCAATTTAAGATATTACTCAAACTAGAGTCTGATTTTGTGACAAATCCATTGAACATCTTTTCATTTACCGATTTTGTTTTTGGTTAGTACTTACTGTTAACATCGATTCGGCTTATCTGCTACTTCGATGATATTCTTACCCACGTTTCAAATAACATATTCATCCTAATTGCATTCCGTTAATAATTTACATGTTTATATTTATGTATTTATATTGTTAAAATATCTAATATGTTTAAATGTGATATTAAGATATAATATTATATAGTTTATCCTATAGCTTAAGGCATGTAAACACAAGTTCTATTCTTGTTTTCTAATTGAATATTTGGAGGTGTTAAGCTCAAACGAGATGTCGCTGCGTATTCCAATGGTTACAAGCCATACGAACATTAATTTGTTATATAGTATTACTGAATAAATGTCTGTGTAGAATAATAAATAATATTATGATGGCACTTTTTGTTCTTGATTCGAACAGTAATGGTACGGAGTCGACTATAGGAAGTGTCTTGTCCAATTACAGCGACTAGATTCTAATTTCAAATAGAATAGTTAAACATGCTATCCACCATTTCTATAAACAACTTTAATACATAAGTAACCGTTGGCCAAATTTTGACACGTAAATAAACCGAAAGAAGAAAACTTTGGTAAAAGACTATTGCGTATTGTGTAGCACTGTCTTGTATAATATTTCATACTGACACGGAACATGCGAAGTAACTTGTCGTTTTGCCCTATGAGAAAATGGAAAGAAAACGGATGAAAAAGAGTTATTAAAACAATATTTAAGGATGTTTAGGACCTTTCTCCGACGTCATCGGCAAAAAATCGACTTTTGGCCGAACCTAATGAAAATCTCCAGATATATGCTTAAACATTCTGTCCTTATTGTGCAGTTTTTATTTTTTCAAAATATCGCTTCGTTTCCTAGCAACGTGACGCTATGTACATAGGGCGTAAAATTGACGTTTTAATGGCATAATTCGGTCAGAATAAGGTCTATTTTAATTTTCAAAGCTCTATATGTTAGCCCTTGGTCCGTTGAATACGTATATGTTTAATTTAAAGCGATTGTGACGGACAATTTTTCACCGAAAAAGGTTTTATATCGAAAGTTGACAGAATTTTATTGCGCATTTGCTACACCCAACTCATTTTAGGGCGTAATTTGGTCAACACAACGTGATTCAATCAACTAATGAAATACACCGTGGTGATGCGGTAATTCTACAGAATAAGCTCAACCAATAAAAAAGGGGGGTGATCTCGCATTATTTTCGACAAAATTGAAATTCAGTAAAAAACGGACTTACGTAAAAACGTTACGTCGCACAACGTAACGCGCTGTGTACGTCCGTTTTATTTACGGACTTGCGTCCTATTTACTAGTACAACAATTACATGTTAAGAATAAAATGCACGCATTTCACCTGTATCTGTTCATTTATCAAATCATATATGATAGCTTTGTTCAAAGCAAAGTTTGTCACTACATAACAATTAGTTATTTCGATTTGAGTGTGGTAAGTTTTGCGAAAGTGAAAATGACAAAACTGGGTTTCTCTCGCAATCAGTACTGTTGTTTTATTATTCTTCACAATGTGTCTTTATTGGTACTTTTATTATGACCACAACATCATGATAAATACACAGTCTAAACATCTACTCGGGATATTCGATCGGACATTAAATGCAGTGTACAGAATTATGAGACTAACTTAAGTCTTCCGAACTAATTATTACGTCCCTTTAATAAAATAATAACTAAAATATATATACATCGTTTTCTTACAGTCATATATAGTTATAATGTATATAATAATAGCGTTTGATATAAAAGTAAATCTTTGATGTATAAACATCTGGAAAGTTAGTCCCGCCCTTGTCTAGAAATATTGCAACTAACCAAGCTTATATATTGGGTTTCACTGTTACGCAACCAAGTTAAATCATGTTGGAAGCTGAATTAAAGCTGGTGCGGCCGGTAGATGAACAGCCAGCAAATAGAAAAAGAAAGTTATATATATACACTTTTCAAAAGTATGATGTCTTACACGTGTATTAGATAATAATACAAGTTAATGTAAACACTTTTGTCGCGGCCCGTTATGTGCCTTAGTTGGAGTAGGCCTACACATCAAACATGACGTTACAATATTGTAACTACTCCACGAATCCAGGGGAAAGACAGGTGATAGCGGGGAACTGTCCCGTGTTTTAACGTTTTCGATGTCCCCGCACTGATGTATGTGTGGTACGCTTTTGATTCGCGACACAATAGTGGGGAAATGCAAGTCTGACTATACCCGTGAGGTACAGGACAGGGGGGATTTGCGGGGTTTTACCATCGGTATGACCATCGGGGTTCGATAAAGCAAAAGTAAGAATCCCCGTCGGTCCCGGTGGTAGGGGATCTTGGTTTCAATTAACTGGTTCAAAAGATACGTGCCAGTGATTCGGCCACCTTTGAAATTTACTGTACAGCTGTTGTGTTGTTGCTGTTTAGTGATTTGGGGGAAAGTCTTACATATGTATAATTGTTACATTTTATATTGAATGCATGGACACTTATACTTATGACAGTCCTAGTAATAATGTATACAAAAACCATGCTTAATTTTGACAATGCAAGTTCTTTAATTAATCAATTTGAATATGCATTATCAATTTCAACTGTTTAAAATGGTTCGTAAATGTAACACAGTGTTTCGACGTTTTGGGACTACTTTTGATCATTTATTGAAAATATAACTACATACCAAAGTACGTTTGTTGGTATTTATTACAATAAACATTTTACCACAGGGACTGTTACACGGCCCCGACCCCCCTCCCCTACTGTGCGTACAAAATATATAGGTCGTTAGCCAAAATGTTAAAGCACAATATTGTTTGTGAGAGGTGGTTAGTGTTTTATACATTTCGTGCTTGTAGCAATTTCATATCTCTTTATTAATAGGGGAAATGTACGTACATGTATATCACTAGAAATCAATATTCATACAATTTTAGGGGTATATTAAAGGTCTCATCTTGCATTTAGCGTAATGTAATACATTTTACGTTCTTATATTTTTTATATATTGAAACCATGTGCCAATGCGCCAGATACACCACAAGATCATGAAGCTGACGGCAATAATTGCCCGTAACGTCGTGCGGCACGACGTTATGCTTTTTACGTATGTCCGCTTTTCATTAAAATTCAATTTTGTCGAAAATAATGCGAGATCACCCCCCTTTTTTATTGTTTGTGCTTATTCTGTAGAATTACCGCATAACCACGGTTTGTTTTATTAGTTGATTGAATCATTTTTTGTTGACCAAATTGCGCCCTGAAGTGAGTAGGGTGTTGGAAATACGCAGTAAAATACAGGTCAATTTTCGATATAAAACCGTTTTCGTTGCGAAATTGTAAGTCGCAACCACTATAAATTTTAAATATACGTATTCAAAGGATGAAGGACTAACAAATAGAGTTTTGAAAATTATTGTAGAGCTTAATTTAACAGAAATATACGCTGAAACGTCAATTTTACGCCCTATGTACATAGCGTCTCGTTGCTAGGAAACGAAGCGATATCTTGAAAAATTAAAAACGACATAATACGAAGAGTATGTTAAAGCATATTTCTGGAGATTTTCATTAGATTCGGCGAAAAAGCGATTTATTCTTTAACATTTAATTGCTGTAAATGAGACGCACGTCTGAAAAACAAACGGACGTACGGCGCGTAACGTCGTGCGACGTTATGCGTTTTACGCATGTCCGCTTTTCACTGTAAATCAATTTTGTCGAAAATAATGCGAGATGACCCCCCTTTTTTATCGTTTGAGTCTGTTTTGTAGCATTACCGCATCATCGCTGTGTATATCATTAGTTGATTGAATCACTCTTTGTTGACCAAATAGCGGCCTAAAGGGAGTAGGGTGTCGCAAATACGGCGTAAAATACTGGTCAATTTTCGACGTAAAACCTTTTGTGTTGTGAAATTGTTTTGCGCAACCACTATAAATTTTATGTATGCGTATTCAACGGATCCTGTGCTAACATGTAGAGTTTTTAAAATTAACGTAGACCTTAATTTGACGCAGACATACGCTTAAAACCTCAATTATACGCTCCGTGTACATAACGTCGCGTTGCTAGGAAACGAAGCAATATTTAAAAAAAATAAAAACGACATAAAACGAAGAGCATGTTAAAGCATACATCTGGAGATTTTCATTAGATTCGGCGAAAAGTCGATTTTTTGCCGATGACGTCGGAGAAAGGTCCTAAACGTCCTTAAAACAAATCTACGACTCGATACTTCCATCAGCAAATAATTCACATATTCAGTGTTTCTGCTTGCAGAAATTACGTATAGCCAAGTAGCAAGATTTACGATAAAAGATTAATGTTGGTTTAGACACATCGGAGTTATTAAAGAAATGGATATCTATGTAAACAATTAGAAGAGAATTTACGGTTGTCAATAATCCACCGTTGTCAGTGGTATGTAGATATTGGTCTCCAGTATGGAGTGTTCCAAGTGGGCTTTTATCTCATCTCCTTGCCCTATCCCCCGAAGCATCTCAGGTAGAAATCTCAACTCAAATTGAGATTTTGCTCACTCAATTGAGATTTCAGAATTTAGACACTTACTGTGTGTGTGTGCGCGCTTAAATCTGGTCACCACTGTCACAGATTACACCTAAAGAAAACCGCTTCATGTGCGTGCAAAAATACGCTCGTTGCACTTATTAATTATTATATTTTCACTGACTGCGCTAGGTATAACAATAGGTGTAATGTTTAAGAGATAATCTTATCGACTGATCGCCACTTAAATGAGGTATTTTAGTTTAAACATACTTTAAACGTATTTTACTCCTAACATTGCCGTTTGTATCATTCTTATTTGATCTTTCCATTCATTAAAATTCTACCTGTGTTACAAAAAAAGTAATGTTATTAAGTCCACATTTCAAATCGTCATTAACTAATGTCATCTTTACTATTTATGACTATGACCCCAGTTTGGGCTAAACCCTTTATCCGATTTCACGCTTCAGTGGTTACAGGTCAATCCCTTATAAGTTACCGTATGTGGTTTTCTTTTACCTTCGACTAAAGATTTTGTTTCCGAAGATAATATTCCTGTAAACAATTGTGACACTTCAAAATTCGGTGATAGTCTTATGGATAAGGACATTTTGTTGAAATACTTGGTACATTCGTATTTATGTCTCGTTTCAAAATATTCCGCGGTAATAAAGACGCAAGAGCGATCTATTCGAATGTGCGTGTTTATATAAAACGTCAAATTTAATTAATTTGAATAGAAGAATTTGAGAACTTTATAACTGCAATGAATTCTAAATATCCAATCAATGTTGATTTGTATCTGATCAAAATACGTAAATTGATATTTGAATCGTACTTAATTGTTTCTGTCAGTCCTCAAAATGTTTGCCTGTTTTGACAAAAAGGTCATATACGCGTATTAATTTGATGTCCACACTATTTAAGACTGATTGAAATTCAGATATTCCCAGATATTCAAATAAACATGCTTTATTTTTCACATATCTGACATTTTTTGCAAAATCTGTACTGTATAGCTCTAAGTGTATTGTGTTTTATTGTTGGGTATTATTTTGTACCATCCAAAGCTTATTATGCGTACAACGTCACACAACGTCCGTATATTGTGCGTAAAAATTGACGTTTATCGACGTTTGACTAGTTGTAGGTCATCTGATGGATGGAACAAAATAGAAATCAAAGACGAACATAGTTATAAATTATACTCATGCATAAACATTTTTTACAAGTTATTTTGATACAAGGAAAGAAGTTTACAATTGGTTAATGTATAAGTATGTTATTTACAATAACTAATTAGACTTGTACAATGGGAATGAGAGAGAGGGGTGTCATGTTTCATTATCTTAATGTTCACTTACGTCAGGGCCACCATGACTTGTGACGTCATAACCAAACTGCTTCACTTCCGTACAGCAAGCCAGATCTGCTGATTCCGTTAGTCTGGTCCCCGGCTACTAATCTAACAGTGTAACAATCCGCAAGCGGACAGGGGAACAAAATCCAGATCATTAAAACATCTACATCAAAAGAAATACAGAATAATGCAATTTGGGTGGTTTCTATTAATTGTAACATCATCAGAGACTTGGAAACTTCTTGTCTGTCCCTTTAGGCAATTTACGGAATATCTGCATGTGGATTGACTCGTATATATCATCTTAACTGTAATTTTAAAACAGGATGGTGTATTAATTAAAGTTCTGATTCCGCATCCCAACCATCTGCTTCGGTTCTTGATGCCTACCACTTGGTACAGACAATTTGTATCGATTTCCCTAACTATATTAATGTGCAGATTTAAATATGAAATCACTATCTTTATGCTCATCTATAGATGTTTTATCTTAATGAAGTTTTGTAGAAATTCAACTCAGGTGTAATTAGTGTTTGCCCTCTATAGCGTACTGACAAAATCTTTGCAGTTATTTCCAGCATGATATTTTTGACGGGCATAATAAACGGTTTTCATACAAGATGAGATGCTGGGTTACACCAACTTTACTCGACGACTTACGTACACAGCTTCTCTGGTGTTACAATTACGTAATTTACTTTGAAGTTGATTAAGGAGGAGTCGTAGTTGTTTAAGCATAGATTCTATACTATGTTTCAACAGCTGTGATTGAGTACATGTTACTGAAACATAAATCATCGATTTAATGGTTCACTGTTAGTATTCATTACTTAAAAATGGTACTAAGTCTGATTTTAAACTCCAAGATTGTCGGCAGTAGAAGCTTTCTATCAAAAGTCATAATATGTCATTATTTGTCTTCCCAACTTGGACCACCTTCAGGCATGACCACTGTTAATTTTTATGGCATTTCTAGCTCTCCGTTTCTGTTCAATGATGACTTTTATGTCCGATTTGCTATTATCTTTTTATGATTAAAATTCAACTATTTGCGGTGTTAATAAGTTCCATAGTAAACCCACTTTTTATGAGATTTTTATTTTAAAAACACACATTAAACGTAAAGTAGTACAATATCACGCTGTGTTAATATTACGGACACAAATTAGAATACGGAACTAATTGTTAAAACACACACGAGATGATGTCGGTAGCAAACGTCTGCCATGAGAACGCTCGGTGCTGATTTCACACAAAATCTGTTGCCAATAACAACAAATAGTATACACCACGTCGAGTATGTCTGCAATTGTAATTTTCTTAAATTAAAACTTGCAAAACTTGTATTTCGGCATGTATCAATTTCGATCCATGTCTCTCCGAGTATGAGTTTGTGCTAGACTTGGGTGTTGAGAATAACAGGTGGATGACGTAAACAACACGTAACTTCTATTTTAGAACGTTTGGTTCAAAGTTCAAACAGACTTTTGGCAAAGCTTATTAAAACAATTGTTGTATTGTTCATGTTGTATTTAGTGTATGCACATTGCAGAAACGTAAAACAAACAGACGTCCAGTGCAAAACACATTCTAAGCGAAAACACAAACATAAGCATGGCTCTGAATTCAAACATAATTATCATTATGCTTGCAAAAATTATTTAATCATATACGGTGGTCAATGAAACCTTTTGGAAATCAATCATCAAATCACTAACTTGTACACGTAGATGACTTAGCCACAGACATTGTCGCGGAACTTGAAAGTAAATTTGATGGACAAACGCTCATAGCAAAAAACCTGGCCCATCAACATATGGTGAAACTATAATAGCTAACAAAACACTTCTCTTTTTATGACCAGCTAATGTTGTAGGAGAGTGTGCTAAATTGCTAATAATGTGTTGTCCATTTAATCATGACAAGTGCTAGAACATAAGTGGAGAATTTTATTGTCTGTAACGAAATACGGGTATATAATTATGGTCACGTTTGAACAAGGTTATTTACAAAGACGAAGATCTGTAATATGCATGTCTGGGAGAAGACAATGTTAGACGTTGAGAAGGTCATCATTGCTCTCGGAGATTTCAAATCACTGACAAGGTCTTTTGTAAAGTTTAATGATATTTGGATAAAAGACAGCGGATTTTGATTGTCTGATGGTCAGCTTGAGGTGTAATCTTGGGTTGAAATCTGAGCACTAAAGGTTAACCTATGGGCACGAATAGAGCTTAGCCCAGACTCGACTGTTCAAATACTTGCTATAATGCTGGACAGTATAATATTAAACTCCTGTATAAGCGTTAGACGGAAAGATTGTTAACGTCAACTAAAACAACGATGAGTCTGTTTGAAAGTAAAGTTGGCCACAGTTGGCTGTGTTTTGGATGTGAATGTAATATTTAATGAAATTATGAATAAAAATGTCAAATGTGAAAGTTTAAGGTACAAACCGATGGATCATTTTCATGAATACTACTCAAAAGATTTACATCCTTTTTACAGTAAAATTATAGTATACTTAAGTGCAATATAATCTCGCGGTTTTATGACATAAATGAAATAAACCAAGCGCTTCTTACCAAGTTTTGATGTCCATATTTGCCGTAAAATTGATTATATTTTCGATTATTGAGGCAGAAAATGTTAATATGAAATTATACAGTTCATTCAGTAGAAACACGACTCATTTCCTATTTGGAAACATAATGTATACAAAATTCATAAACCGTTACATTACATGTATCATAATCAACAGGAGCGTAGACCTCATTCAGTATCTCTAACTGATAATTATGTTGAAACTTCCGAGTCACTTCCACTGCATTGGTAAAATATATATTTGATTGTTAAGCTTCGGCGTTTCATGTTGCCTCCTCGAAAATCCACAAAATCTACTGATTCAATCTCATTGATATAAAGTAGAGATTAGCATGTTAGTTTTAGACTTAGTACCTATCTCTGTTCTACCACGTTGGTATTAACGTCAAACACCGAGGCTTGTGTGATTGTATACGCTGGAACAGTCGTATCTACGTATCAATATTTATATTAGGAGTATATTTTGCTATAAAATAGATTTTTCTACCCCCATTTGTGAGACCGACCGTTTGATAATCATACATAATTCAGCGGGTATCGGCAATATTTTTTTCAAAGCTTAAGGCGCTGTAAAATCGCAAAAAACAGGAACTCCCGCGTGGTTTACTGCCGTATTTCAAAGCACTCGAATGTCGTAAACTACTTTTCGATTGTCGTAAATATATACCCGACGTTTTAGGGTTACTTAAGGCGAAGTGGAACAAGTGGTTGTGCTTTTTAAGTTCATCTCTACCATACGAGTATGAATACCTTCATCAGGTTTGTAGCAGTGCAATGATACACGAAGCAGATAAAATAATTGCTCCCTTTCAATATAACGAATGATCTCTTGAATTAAATCTATTGCTGTAATATATAGCGTGTATTGTTTGAACAGAATTATGAAACTAACGCACAACAACAAACAATGTGAACGTGATTCTGGTGTCTGGAAGCTTTAAGTTCGTCAGAGTTGTTCTTGTGTCTGACATCTTTAAGTTCGTCAGAGTTGTTCTTGTGTCTGAGAGCTTTAAGTTCGTCAGAGTTGTTCTTGTGTCTGACATCTTTAAGTTCATCTGAGTTGTTCTTGTGTCTGACATCTTTAAGTTCGTCAGAGTTGTTCTTGTGTCTGAAATCTTTAAGTTCATCTGAGTTGTTCTTGTGTCTGAAATCTTTAAGTTCATCTGAGTTGTTCTTGTGTCTGAAATCTTTAAGTTCATCTGAGTTGTTTTTGTGTCTGAAATCTTTAAGTTCGCCTGCTTTGTTCCGGTTTATCCGGCGGCAATGGTGGTTGTAAAACAAACTGATTGGAAATTCATCGTTCTTAACTCGGTATCGTTTACTTGATCGGTTTTGTTACGTTATGTTTTGTTATGGACCACACAGAAATACGTTCCATTGTGTAAGTAATATTGGTTTATTAATTAATTAACCATCAGAGAACATTTAAAGTCCATATAGCAATCGTTTGATCTTTCTTCATTATTGACCTTCTAAACTACACATACCTTGATGACGAAATGCTCAAACGTAGTATTCACAGCATAATTATGCCATTAGAATCGAGAATGTTCGTTTAACATCGGATTGAATATCACTGTCACAATCGGATGTGATTTGTACGATCAAGCATTATGATAATGACAATACAACAGGACACGGTACAGTAATATATTCAGATAACATACATACATGTATTATTATTATGTAAACAAGGTAACTCACTATAGAGTGGTCGTACAGATTAGCATAAATTAATATGTTAGATGCAAGTCTTTGTAACATTCACATTTTTGTATTATTTTAGCAAAGCTTTTGCATTGGCCACAATATCAAACCTTCACTGAATATTATACACGGTAAATACGTATTATATGATAACGATATTATAAAATACCCTAAACTTTAAAGTTATTTAGTTTTGGAAGCATTAGCTGATGTTGGTTTTGTGTCAGTTGAGGCGACTTGACACGATTCAGTTGAGTCTTGTATGTTTTACTTTATGTCAATGTAACAGGGTATTTCAAACCCATTTTGTGTGAAGTAAGCTTTGTTTACACCTCATCATTATGTAACTATCAATTGTAAATGGCACACTCGCGAAACCTACTCAATTTGTACAGGGGAAGACATTTTCCGTTTTTGATTTATTGCTCATCTCAAATTTCTATCAACGTTATGCCATCTAAAGTGAAACAGTTAACGATTTTGTGTGAAATGTTCACGACACGTTGACAGTAAATAAACATGATCTCCAGTAAACGTTGCTATCAGGTTGACAGTTAACGTTGTTGCAGTTGCTGATACGATCTTCGTAAATGTATGTTAAATCGTAAGTGATTATAAAGCTGCATACCAGGCACCCAGTTAACCGACGATCTGAGGGTGATACCTCTGGGTGTTAAAATCCAATGATGTTACAGGTTGACACGGGCACGTTTTTTGCAGAATAAATCATCGAAATCATAAATATGTCGGACAGATTTTGCGCATTATCATTGTTCGTGGTTTGTCATTTATGTTTTTGTGAGTTCCCTCGTGTGCCTTTTGTTCATTGCTATGCTGTTTCTGTTGAGTGCTGCCTTTCCTGTCCGATATGCTTTTATCAATTTGCTACTTTGTAGCGCGACATTACCCTACTTAGCGTAAGTATTGTTATCGCGTACAGAACACATTAAAATGTGTCGTTTTTTGTCAAGTCTCGCTCCATATTTTAATTCTTTTATTTTAATTACACTTTATAGGATCACAGTCTGTATTTACTGAGTGGAAGAGATGTATGTTTATATGTTTTATAATAGAACAGGCTCCGTAATATTGCGTTGGAGCGAATGTTTTTTTTTAAATATCTATTGGCTTTTGCTATCTGCAGAGACGTAAATTTTAACCAAAAGACAAAGGAAACCTCGCAATTTTATATTTTAATATTCCTTTGAAAATATGACTACACAGCTCGTTTCGTGGACTAGGTCACACTATTGCTCGTATTGCATATGCAATGTACATGTTCGAGCAATGTGCATGTTGATCTATCTAGGGGTGTTTTTGTTATTCTTTATGACACCAAACAGATCATGACGTTGCCAAATGAGGCTGGGTTAAGTCGAGTGCTGCCTTACCTGTCCAGCTTGTGGTCAATTGAAGGTGTTGTGTTTCATTTTCAAGTCAGTATAACATAGTGCGTCTGGACAGAACTTACTGTCCACAGTTTTTAGAAAATGTTTGTGCGATCTGCAATTACATACGAGGTTCATCATTTGAAAGGACGGATGGCTATTTTCGACTACAGTTAACAGTTGTCCACCTAGTATGGTCCCTGTCATTTTTAACAAACTGTTAGTCACAGATCTGAATCTACGTAACTGCAACATTTACCAAATCCTCTAACCACTAGTCAGTGTCCTATCCTCTGATAGTAGGACTAGTAGGCCTATTCGTGTAAAGCAGCTCAGTAGATTCCTGAGCATTCACCGTAAAAGTTCAGAAATTTTTAGGAGATTTGTGGTTAATTAGGCATAATTATGTATTTATCACAGCGGGTGGCTTACTATCCCCTTGCTTAGAGCGGTACATACGTTCACCTGACTTGTAAGTACCAGCCCATAACAAGTATCAGACAATACAAACAATTTATGGGAAGGAAAAAAAGATGCATTGTACTGCGTACCAAACATTAATGATCCAAATGATTAGGTAATGATTTATGGAATTCGGGTTATCTTTGTGGTATTAATTTTATATATTTCGAACAGTATGGAAAAGAATAGAACACTATTTAAGTACATATATTGTTTAAGACATTGGCATATTACTAAGAGCAAATAAAAAGTATATATGTGCGTATGCAAGCACTCAGCGTTAAATCAAAGTGTCCATGGGTCATGTGCAAAGACATTTATGCTGATCTGTAAACAGGTACATGCACTTGATAAAACACAAAAATTAGCATAAGTATCACCATTAGGACACTGGTACATTTCTACAATATATGTACATTAGCATGAACACGAAAACACGGTAAATGGCATATTTTCTATTTACATATATACATGTTTGTCAAGGTTTTTTCACCACTAAAAGGGCACGATATACGAAGGGTAATAATACTTTACGCGCATTAAGTAATCATCGCCGGTGCGTGTAAAAACACAGCAACAAAAATAGGTCAAGAAAACGCATTGTAAGAATTACACCTTAAGTAATGAATCGTTTATGATTACTGCTATTTTGTGAAGTTTACTAATGAGTGAGCGTCAACTCACTGTGACAGTATAACGCCCAAAGCGGTAACGCGAAAACCATTTTAATTTATGGCCAATTATTCAGAGTAACACCTCCCTGACACTCGCGCGTCTTTGTAGTTGGGGGAAACTAATTGCAGGAATGGTTTTAACTTAAAAAAAATGTCAACCGTTATTGAAAATGGCAATTTGTGTTGTTGCTTCTGTGTTAAAGTAAGGTACACAATTTAAAGGGTGTTTTGTTTACAAGTATCTAGCAGTCGTTTGTAACTGTGATTCGTATACAACCTCCGTTCTATATCATATAAATTGTAACTTTAGACATTTGGCATGCCATTTTCCCTTGGTTTTGGGGAGGGTGTTGCGGATGCGGGTTTTAAATGTATAAACTATTGTTTTTGTGACATTACCCAACCCCTACCCACCTGATCGTATGAGGTTTCTAATATGATACCCGGTACATATTCGATATATAGAAAGAATAATACAACACTACTAACTTTTCATATCTTGGCACGTGACTAGATCAAGTGTCAAATTTATGATTAACGAAATATACAATATAATATAAGTCGTACATATGGGAGTTGCAGCCAGATATATAGCAATAAATTGTTATGAACATTGTATGATTGTTGTATTATGTATACTGACCTACATTAGAAACGTTCTAGTAAGTGAATGCTTTGCTTTCAACATTTATTATGAAGACTTCACTACCATACTTGGAAGTCATGCATGGATATCCAAACCTTGATCATTTGGAGTACTGTTTTTGTGGTGGATTAATTTCCGTTAATTCCACGGATGAAATATAACGCAAAAAATAATCCCCTCGAATAATTGACCACAACAATACGTAGCAGGTGATTTTTATTTCAATATTTTAAATCCATGAATTTAAGAAACCACCAAAAACAATTTAACAAAACCCGAAAGATTTAATACCCGCCGCAGAAAATTCATGATTGTACAGTAAATGAAAATAATTGTACTTAGGAGTCCATTTTGAAAGTGCAGATTTAACTATGCTGAGATATATTGCATCTAACATGTCACGTTGCCGTATTTCTCTCAATATCTAAACCACACTGCGTTTATTTTGTCGCGAAGTATACTCATAATCAACATGGCCACGTGGGTATATATGATGACATTATACGTTCCTGCACGATGTCACGTGCATAGTTTATCTAATGTTTTATATAGTTATTAATTTGGCATCATTCATTGAGTAATTTCGTATCGTATCGCAACATATTTCTGTGATAACAATGTGAATATTTCTGGTTTGTATATCAACAATGAGATTGCTACAATACTTGGTGGCAAGGCTGCTAGTCGTTACAACACATAGTTTCATTTATCTGCCAAAATAGTACGTTTTCTTGTCAAAACATTGCATAGCACACGTTGTTTATGTGAAGGCATTCTAAGCACAAGTGTTGACCTTATTGCGTAAACATACATTGCATAGCACACGTTTTTTATGTGAAGGCATTCTAAGCACAAGTGTTGACCTTATTGCGTAAAAATGCGCATTTATGTTTCTTATAATATTTTAAGAGATCGACCAATCGTTGGGATTAGATTTCGTGGTCGAGTTCAATAACGAAAACCACGAAAATTCAACTCCTTCGAAAAATAATGATTTTATAGTATATATAATAAAGTTTAGGCGAACTGTTTTGTGTACAAAACGTAACTAGGAATGGATAAGATTACATCAAGAGAAATGAGGAGTTGAATATCATCGAGAAATGAGGAGTTGAATATCATCTTGAACTATATTATGATGTTTCGATCACGCCGGAATGTCGGAAGTTTCAAATTAACGGTACCGATTTCGACGGTTGATTTGACATTTCAGTAATCGCAGCATCTGAATAATTTCAATATGTCTACAAAAATGCAGATGTTTGCATATTTCATAGTTATCAAATACATATCGTTACAGCATCTTATCTCCCCAAATACAACCATTTATTTTAATCAAAACTCCTCTCTATTTCTCTTTGATAGATAGTGATCTAATATTCCATTTTTCAAATTTTTTCTCATTGAATGCGATTTTGATTTATATGCATTGCGTTTGTATTTTATTTGTGTATGTAGATTCTA
The DNA here is from genome assembly GCA_947247005.1 of Spisula solida. NCBI lineage: Eukaryota > Metazoa > Mollusca > Bivalvia > Venerida > Mactridae > Spisula > Spisula solida. Next base: position 31,345,677 of record OX365952.1, read on the forward strand.
ACATTAAATAGTCATATATAGCTATCCACATCCAGTACAAACTGTGATTACTTTAAAATTTTAGGATCACTTAAACCAAGATGTAGAAGACTTATATACTATAACGTTTTTAAACGAATATTATATTATTTCGAAAATGTAGCTCTAGTCGGGGTATTACATCAGGGGCTCGTACTTTGTATGCATTGCTTTTGTTTTAAAAACGGACAAAGTGTACATTGTCAAAGTAACCGTTCCAGACAATTTGTTCATCGGACTTACCTACTCGGGTTCTTAATAATGGCTTTTGACAGGCCATCTTTATGATACTAAAAACGCTGACTCATGATTGTACTAGCAATGATTCGATAACATGTCTATACGTCGTCTAGATGTAGAAAAAGTGATGTATTTCGTTTCAAAGAAAAGAAAACATATCAATAATACTTGTTGTTGATTTGTGTGTGTGTTTATCAAGTTTCAATCAATCATAATTCACTAAAACTAGACATAGGATGATACGGTTGATGTTCGCGGACGTGAAGTAGGCCTAGCCGAGCGAGAAGTTGTTTCAACCATTTTATTCGCATGATTTCTGATGCCTTTATCTTATCTATAAGAATAATCAAATATAATTTAACGTAACGGTATCCAAATGTTATCGTTTAAGACATTTAATTTCACCTAATAATTGTATACTCATCAACAAAAGAAAACCTTCAGTTTGGTGTTTTTCATTTCATTGAAATTTCACAGCTCGTCGCGATATAGTATCAATGTATTGTAAGTTTCAAGGTAAAAAGAATTAAAGCTAAAAGACAGTGTTGTCATTTTCTTTTGAATGTTCTAAGTTTGATTGACTGTTATTTTTTTCTGAATACAAAATCTAACTTCTGATATAATGATGCATTTCTTTTACAAGTTCATGTATTTGTGCAAGGCTTACATGGTTATTAACATTATTTGAGGCCAAACACGTCCAACTCTTAATTATATTGTCGTGTTTGAATACAGATCGCTGGCTTAGAATTCGAAGGTCGTAAGTACAAAATCATAACTTTGAGAAAACAAGAATAAACTGTCTGAAAACAACTCTGTACTTATGGGAAAACAAGCTTTTCCATCCTCAATTTGGTCAACATGACCACTTGCGATTTTCATGAAATAAGACTCATAAGAAGCGCATTGAGATGGAGATTTCAAATGCTAACTCTTAGTCAGCGAGATAATGTCTTGCTTGGTTTTTAACTTTTGATCTAAATTGTATTCATGGCGAAATATGTTAAAGTGTCAAAGTCAAAAATAAAAAAAGACCAAACAGCCAGGATGTGGTGTTCAATTTACGGTAGCATACTAAACACGCCCATGTTCTTCCATCATAGGGAAAACTTATAGATGAAACAAACGAACTGTATAGATAGGATAATCTGATGACTTGTTGTAACTGTGGCCTGGATAGATTTACTCGATTACGCTACAGTACTGGTAACTATTGAATGGTAATGCATTTGTAATAGATTTAAGACAATAGTTCTTTTACTGCAACGGACAATATAAATGAACTTTGTGTGCGTTTTTTTGTTGGACCTCGATCATATGCCCGGTGACGTGTGTTCATCCGCGAAATAATTTAATTAAGATTATCACAATACGCCAGATTAGCTACGCACACTAGTTGGTTAACTGGCATTGTGTATTCTTAATGAGACATGAACTATTTCTGTTAGGGCGCTCGGGGATAATTCCTTAAAACACAGCTTGTCGATGCTACATTACACTCGATGTATGGACGAAAAAACAATGTTAGTTAAACTGCGGTGGATTTTGAACGATTTGGGAGAGAGATTAATACATTTAATCATATTATTATAGTGTGAACGCTTAAATAACCTGTTTGATTTTAGACACATTACCCATTTCACACAACATGAACTAATCGAATTAACTGTTTTCGTTTTTAAAGATATCTAAACATTTATTCGGTTTAAGCCCATTACGTTTTTAATATGTTATCGATACGAGAGAAGCTTCAACATTTGGAGATTTTGATATTTTAGACAATTTATCATATTGCTCTCATGATAGATATATGTCATAATTTATATATATGACGTTGTCTGATTACGTAAGATCCTGGATTAATGTATAAGCAGTATATAATACACATTTATTATGTCATTCTTGGTTCAATGTCCTGTACACAGATTATGACCTAACACTAGAGCCAACATCCTACCGATGCTTTGGCTTTGTTTGTGTTGGCATTTTGACATTACTAAGCTAAAGAACTATACTATATGTAACTCTATCATGTTTTTGGTATTTGTTTCCATTGACAAAATATATTTTTTCTGTCAAAGAGATTTGCATTTTCCAGAGAACATTCATAGCTGTTAAATAATCTCTCTAAGCAAAAATAATCTCTAAGAAACACATATCTAGTCTCTAAACAAGAAATACTCTCTAAACCAGGATTAAATTCCAGGGAACAAAATAAACAAATACTCTCTAAGCCAGAAATACTTTCTAAACAACAACACATTTTAGCAAACAATATCAAGGCAACGAGTAATATCTTAGCCAGAAACACAGCTGCATTTCAAAGTAACAATAACCCAACGCATAGCTGGCTTAGACAAATGATCAAAAATAAAAGAATAGTGCGGTATCAACGACGAAATCTTGGCCGGTGTAGTATTGGCGATACATAACACCCTTAGTGATATCTTAGAATTAATTATTTACAACTGACCAATGTATAAATCATTATTGTTTTGATATACATCGCTTGTTGCTAGAATAATGCAGCGGTGGTTGACAGCCATGCGTGATAAGTCATCATTACATTCACACACGTGATTAAATATAAATAACAACACATATGTGGGGCAAGTAATGTTAGACCAGGTCATGATTTATGACCAGTGTCCAGTCGACACTTCATCACCTACGCTTAGGGTATAAATGAATCCGACCACTCATCTTGTACGCACTGACATGAACATTGGTAACCACTGACCACTACATACTGTTACTGTTGACCGTTACATGGTGGTCAAGGGGGCAAGACAAGTACACTATGTCCGAACATAGTACACAACAAATTAACGTCCAATTACTAACCAATCAAACATAGATAATGTAAATGAGCAATTGGACGTACAGGTTATTAATAACAATAATACATGTCTTGAACTGTGTGTAGTGTACGGTCAAACAATTATTATTTGCGGGCGATTAATTTTCGTTGGTTCTGCGGATGGACTTGACCAAGATATCAAGTTGAGTCCTATGATTTAACCATTCCTATGGTGTTATTCTTGTAATACAAGTATACACATGTATGATCAGGCGACATTACATTTACTAAAATTCACGAAATGAATGCCAGCGGAATTGAATCATTTACAGTACAATATAGTAACAGACTTCAAAGCATTGCGGAAAATTATGCTCGGTATATTTCTTCTTCTTCAAAAGCAGCGTGTAATATGAACGTGTTATTAGAAGTAAAGTTTGTATATTAAAATTGTTACTCCCTCCAAGGTCATTGGCCTTTGAGTTCCTAACATGATCACCGTTTTTGTCCTAGATTGTATTACATTCCGAAAATCGTCTTGTTATCTGGAGTATGTATCAGAGTAAAATCAAACACAATATCTAGTCAATATTCGAGTACCATTCTAATAGTTAGTCATATATTACTTCTCGTCTACCAAGCCGACCACTACATTCAAACGTTTTAACGCATCAAGGAGATATCTAAGATATATCGCATACAGAAGCCTTTGAAGCAGTAGCTTCGGAGGTGAGGCATCAGGAGCGGCGATCGCTTCCCAAATATTTTGGCGAGCAACTACAAGATTGTTTACAAACATCAAAATTAGTTATTTGGGTGGAATACAGGAATTTAGAAAAAAAGATTACTAAATCCTTTCTCAAAATTGCTATTATGCTCTTACCAGTCTTGAACAGAGCTATTTCTCTTCGGTAGCCAGTGATTAATGGATAACGTACATAAGGTTTGGATATGCCAATCTCAAAACAATACTATCTATGACTTTATCCTTTCTAAAAATGGGTATATGCTCTTACTGAGCTATTTTCTCTTCAGTAGCCAGTAGTTAATGCATAACGTATATAGCATTATGTTTGTATATTCTAATCTCAAAACAAGTATAGAGCATTGTGTTTGAACTAGCAGCCATGCTCTTAGTCACGTTTGTTGGGTGTAAATATGTCAGTTGATTAAAATCTCAGGTACAGGCACAGTCGTTCCTAATTGTTAAACCACTTAGAACATTCAATTTTGATCGGTTTAGAGATGTTTCATTTTCAAAATAAGTTCTTGATAACAATGAGGTGAAGATATATGCAATAGTTATCGCAAACTGCAATCCCTTCCCAGCAGGAGTCGGTACCTTAATTGTTAAACGATAAAAACTAAACAATTCCGATTTATCTTCAAAGGGCAACTTTCACTATGAGATCGGTATACTTAATATCTTAAAATCCCTACCTTACGAAATCGGTTGGATCATATTTTCATTAAATGATAACACTATTTATCGCTGGTGCAATTTTCACCATGTGAGCGATTCCATTAAGATTAAACGAAGTTGGGAACAAATATTCACTAATCTTGAAATATTATTAGTTATGAAGTGTAGACATAATTCCATAACTAATTCCCACCTCTCATTGTTGACACATTTGTTGATGTTATCTCACTTTTTATATTTTCAGAGATTTAAGTTTCAACAAAATCAAAACAATTGGAAAGAGAACGTTGAAGGGATCCAAGGTGTTGAAAAATTTGTAAGTATCAAGTTTCTAAAATAAGATTCATTTACATGTGTACCTTGTATAGTCAGTGTGTCCAAGTTCCTATACGAGGCATGCTCAATAAATAATTGCGTGAACTTAATTTATAACACAAGTAAGCTACTAGAAACCTTTCGCGTAAATTTTGATACAAGAAAGCTACTAGAAACCTTTCGCGTAAATTATGATACAAGTAAGATGCTAGAAACCTTTCGCGTAAATTATGATACAAGTGAGCTACTAGAAACCTTTCGCGTACATTATGATACAAGTAAGCTACTAGAAACCTTTGCGTAAATTATGATACAAGTGAGCTACTAGAAACCTTTCGCGTAAATTATGATACAAGTAAGCTACTAGAAACCTTTCGCGTAAATTATGATACAAGTGAGCTACTAGAAACCTTTCGCGTAAATTATGATACAAGTAAGCTACTAGAAACATTTCACGTAAATGTAAATAGCTAGCGCTTAAACATGATCATCTTGTTGTTGTCTAAGATACATGTGCAATGTACCGAACTTCTTTGCCAAAATCTATCGGTTCATAAACAAAACTTTAATGCAGATCACCAGATAGAGGCAAACAATTTGACATTTTAATTTTCGTCTTATTGTTTGTCTTCTTATTTGTAATGTTATGCTCCTCTGTATGTTCAACTTACTAGTATATAAACCTGCTTAGCAAAATGTGTTACATAACATTGTGTAGCTGTCCATACCAAAGCAGTAGCCCTTTAGTCAACCTTCTTTTTCGATGTATTGTCCACTCTATAGTTAAAAATGAAAATTACAAAAGAAATTTGCCTTGGTTTTTTTTTGTGAAACCGTGATCATTTTGTATGTGCCATTTGGCATTTTCTTTGTCCAGTGTATTAAGGCTGCTTCGTTTCTCTCAAGTGCATGTGCACTGTATGTGCTGAGTCTTGTTTGTTGGTTGTCCTTGTGGTGTTTGGTCGTCCTTTTGGTATGTTCTTGTATTCTGGCTCTTGCTACGGATGTGTTTGAGTGGGGTGTCGTGGATTTGTAGCTGTTCAGTAATTCGTGCACTGATGTTTTTGATGAGTGCTGCCTTCCCTGAACGATTATTATAATTTTTGAGGTGATCATTTCATTCCATGTATTAACGTTTACTATACGACACTTGAAAACAAATTTGCGGGTTGAAACGACGATGTCGATCAGATGTAAACTATAAATGTGCCTCATACGTCACAATATATGTGTTTATATTTGAAATAGTTTTAACATCGCTTGTTTTAAAAGAAATGTCAAACAACTGTGACCTTATGTCGGACTAGGGTAGTAATCACGTTAATGTCATTGTGTGATCTAATTACATTTGACACAAATAGTTACGTCGGTTAATTGGCCATTAATATAACAGTCTCACCCAGTTTTATTTGATTTTCTTGTTAATTTGAATGATTTCACATTTATTAACTACCGACCGATATATACACTATACTGTATAATCATAAACATTTGTGATAATATTTTTTTTGCAGATTTTGTTAATGTACTCGGCGACCAACTTATTCGCCACAATTTATTGACCCACGAAATACGAACCATAGCGTTGTAGTACTTTGTTTTCAATCCACGAAATGACATCCCCACTAAAATAATGCAATTCTCCAATACTCACGAAATTGACTGATACTCACAAAACTGACTGATATCCACGAAATTGACCATTTTACAGTAATGATACGTATGACTGTTTTAAAAATGATTCCGTCGATTGGTAAATGTTATTTTTATTGGCATTACGTCATAATTATCTTGTAGGCGTTGTTGTTGATGGATCGGTTTGTATTCTAACCTTCGAACTTTAGTAATTACATTAACACGCGAACTATTTCTTGTACAATATGACATTTACTGACACAAATGGTTGTTTTCCTCATTGCTTAATCAAGTCCGCGTAGAATATGTCTTGTACCTGTCAACTCTTAATGACAGCATTCCGGTGGATACCCTTTATACGGGCGTGGTTTGTGAGCTTGTCTGTTGGCGCATGCGCGGTATTAACTACAATTTATGATGGCTACGCACTGCCGTGTGTATTTGCATTGCATGCGCATTTCAATATTTAGTGACATAATTTCACTTATCAAAACATATAAATATCACAGTTTATATACGAGTCAACTTCCGATTGTCGTTAAAGTCATACATTTGTACAGATTGAATTGTATAGTCTCCCAATAAGTCATACAGTGACCGGAAATCACAGATGTTGTTGCTCGCCATAAGTAATACACGTTGAATCGTATAGTCTCCCAATAAGTCATACAGTGACCGGAAATCACAGATGTTGTTGCTCGCCATAAGTAATACACGTTGAATTGTATAGTCCCCCAAAAAGTCATACAGTGATTAGGTCTATACGTTTTAGAAAAGCATGTTTGCTTAAATAATTAACATCGTAACAAGGTGTCGTGTGTTCTTCTTCGTCTGTTTCTGCATTCATCTACAGGGACCTCAAAACCTCAATTTCATTTCCATCTGAAATAACTCCGATATCCTTTGATAAAATGAAAAAGTACTACACTGTACATTAAAGTTGTGACGTAAAACATGAACCTAAACTATGGAAAGTTAATTAAATATTTGATACTTACAAGATAGTATATCTTTCAAATACTCGAATATTGCACGTTGATGTATATGTCAGAATAGTAATATCATAATTCTGCTTTAGGGGTGTTGATAAGTCCTCGCTGAAAGTATGCAACTGTGGTTGCGCGATTTCGTATCGTGAATTCAAGTTAATATAGACTAAGTGTAATATTATACCCCTAAAGCGAGATATGTAACCTAATTGAAAACAATAAACTTTGCTGCATCGATATCTAAGTGAAGGTTGTTGAAAAGCATGATCTAAAGCCTGATGCAATTCAATGCGCCGTTTGTCCATTTATCATACGGAACCTGGAATTCAGTGAGCATAGGCTCCTGACACGGATGTGGTCTCCAGAAAAAAAACAGAGCCAAGTAAAATGACTTCCTTGTTATAGTTTATTAAGCACAAAACCAGCTTAATGTTGACTTTGGCATTCGTACAGACAATACAGATTATAAGACCGCAAAATAGAAAGTGACAGTTTTATATTAATCAAAAATACATTCGTATTCTGATAAGAAAAAGAAACGCAGTATTTATATTGGAACATATGGCAACATGGCTATTTTCATGATACATTGTGTTAATCCGTTAATCTTGCTCGTAAAATGTAAATTAATGTGCAGTTATGTTTTAAATTCAACTCAACCCAATTTTCAACATTATGGTATTTATTTTTTTGGGGTCGAGTTTTAAACTTGTTTATTTTGCAGGTCATTGTACGAGAGATGTTTACTTATAACATATATTTACATATTTAGTTTTTGTTTTCATATTTCGCGCGTTTTGTTTACGTGATCTTGGCCCTGAAATGTTATAAAACACCAGTAGGAGTCTATTCAAACTACCTTTCATTCATTATGTGAAATTATTTGTATACTTGTATTTTCCTACAAACAGTATGTATTTAGAAGTACAACAACTTTCCACCAACAAGTTTGGCATTATGTGTATTCAATAAATCAAACAATGACCGAAGATAAAAACGCATTAAATTCTTAAATTTACCGATTATTGTGTCATTCAGGACCAAAATTTGTATCAAATTTCTTGTGAAAAACGAACGACCACACCTTCTACTTATTTTCAATACATTCAATTATTCATTTTTTCCGTGGTTAGAGTGTATCATTTGAATGGCATATAGATCTTAGATCGCTTCTATTATACCCTAGGTTCAATTGTAACAATGTATCTAATCTTCAACTAATGAGTCCACAAATACACGCCCCTATTTAAGAAACTTAACCTCAAACGTTGGGGTAAAGTGATTACTCTTTCAGATATGTCTATAATATATTGTTATACTTCCAGGCAAAAATAACGCAGCTTTTTATGAGTTTGTTATTTGGTTTTATTTTCCGTACAAATATGGAAGCACAGCATGTCACCTTATTATGAATTTAAGTACGATTTCTTCTGTATAACAACAACAAAAACAACAACAATGATAACAACAACAACAATGATAACAACAACAACAATGATAACAACAACAACAATAACAATCATTATCATACTACTACTTCTACTACTACCACTTACTACTACTAATAATATTAATAATAAATAAAAATAAAATAATAATAAATAATAATAATGATAATAATAATAAATGCTTTATTGTATGAGGTAAGAAAATATCAAATGGTATTTGGACTCATAGTATGTCTCTCAATATACGTTATTATACTTATGTCAAACTTTATGAAACTAATCAATAGCTGACTTATCATACGCCGCTGCGGAGAGATAATTCATAGTGTCGGTACGACTTTGTGAGTGACGTTTTTCGTTAAAGGTGACGTTATGAGGGGAACACTGTATCTAGAGATTTTAGGGTCACAAACGGTTTTGAAGTGTGCTTGACGTTTATTTTCTTTTTGTGGTCAGTATACTTATAGAAAAAAAATCTATATGTTTTGTGGTGGTAGACTATTTAATGTCACAGTAAACTTCCAAAAATGTCAAATGTTGAACGTGTACGACATCACATGATAAATTAAAATGTACCTCTTTAGATAGTTCGTCAGCATTACGAAAAAGACTGATCTAGCTACAGTATATGTAAAAACTATTTCGTACGTACAAATATTTAGAACTACGGTAATCATCACGGTCAAACATCGCTATTTTGTCACAAAGCCATTGTTAACAGACACGAACGCTTTCATGGAACACACTCTAGGGGTATATTTAGGTTATGCATGTTTATGTACTTTAATCATAGAATTTGTACAGGAGTTTACCTATACAGACAGACCTCCTCAATAACAAGACCATCTCCTGACGGTTTAGATAGAATCAGATATTAGAATGAAGCACATATGAAAGGAGTAATGAAATGAGTACAAGGCGAAAGGAAAAGAATGGACCGTGTATAAAAGGAACATAAACTGCTAGTTTGTTAAATAAGCAAATTGTATTTTTCTGTTTTCAGACAATTGGACCACAATGAATTAACCTGTATATCCGATGCCACCGTCGCCAACCTACAGGAAATGATCTATCTGTGAGTATGACTGCATCTCTATTGTGGATACCGAATGTATAGTTAGCAATATTTTAAAGCACATATGTGTATAGTGCCGCCTTTATTGTATTAAAAGGCCTGGAAGTTAGACTTATAAGACCACTACTTATATAAACTAAACTGAGGGGCTGAGTCCTGGTTCTAGCGTCAGTCAAACACCCAAAAACTGCTCGAAAAGTTTGATTGCATAATACTTTTTCACAACTATTGTCAAAATGTCAAATGTTAGTTACACATACCTGTTTACGAGGGAAGTTCAAAAATGACGTAATTAGTACCGTGTCGTCGTACTTTACCGATTGTGAACTCTAGGGCAAAAGTCTACGCTATTTTTAAACATCCCTCATATTTTCGTTTCTTTGTTTCAATTTCAGAACTTTAAACAATAACAATCTGACGTCTTTACCTGAAAATATCTTCTCTGGGATGACGAGGTTGAAAGTACTGTAAGTCTACACATGAGTATATTCACTGTTAAACTGTAAAATTAATATTATTCGTGACGTATCAACTTAATGCTGAATCTTGGATGAATTCGATTATGAAACCAAATTCCTACTGTATGATCGACCTCAGAATTACGCAGTAACCAAAAGTAATATCACAGGTTGCAATTAATGTTATACCACTTTTTTTATTCCCCACATCAAAAGATGTTCATGTTTCAGCAGAAAGCTGACTGGCAAATAAAGGCTATGCTCGGCATATGCTCGGCAGTTTTCAAGGATTCCAATCCTGGTCGTTTTAGTTTTTGACTAATCTATATAATAAACATATTTTAAACAATACCATGAAAGGCATCGTAATCATAAATATTATATATACTGCTACACTTTTATGTACCAAATGTAATTAAACTTTTCGTGTTCGTTACAGGCGATTGCGAGAAAATCACTTTTTATGCGACTGCCACCTCACGTGGCTTTCAAGATGGCTGCGTCCCAGAAAGAGGCTTGCAAAACATTTGACCTGTCATGGACCAATCAACTACCGAGGAAGATTATTCAGTCGAATCACTGAAAAAGAGCTTAAATGCAATGGTATGTAAAGAGCACCGCAATAATGTCAGTTATGAGCCGAAAGATATACCTAGTCATTCATCAAAACCATGTTTTTTTTCATATCTGCAGGTTCGCAAAAATACCAAGTCGAAAATGTTGCGAGCGAAGCGCTAATATACACAACCGATCAGGTTAACTTGTGAAGGAGTATTTAATTAACTGTAATAATAAGCTACGTGTTATTGCCGGAAATCCTGTATCAATATAAAGCTGAGAAACCGCTTCACAAAACCTCAGCAGTAGATATTTTGTTTATTTTTTTCAACTGCAATTACGGTTGCCGAAAAACATCTTCAGTTGTTTGTTTAAAGAGCGGTTGATATCAGACAGTCTACCATGTTTTCTAGATTAGTTTGAAGCGACTCAGATGTGTAGTTTGGTTTTGCGTACAATCGTGCATGGTTCTATGAAACATATAATTATGCAGCTTGTACTGAGACTACATCATAACATTATAAACGTTTACATTTAATGATTATTTTAGGCCTATTTATTTTTAACTTAATTGTTTTTATCGTGTTCGGTTTCATGTCCCCATCGTCAGTAGTTCAATGTGTTAGGAGTTCACCCATGCGTTCAAACATAGAAGTCATGGTACCATAGTAAAGATCATTCCGTTATGTGTTTGTCTGGGACAGAAATTTCAACTACTGTAGTGTGTTTCCAACGTGGTTGCTGCATGCAACCACTGGACAATGTGTCATTTTAACTCAGTTTCGAAAGCATATGCAGAACTCTAATCATTATAATTCAATGAGTTCGGAGGTGTTCATCATCGTCTTCAAGCATTTTCTTCGATGATAGTTCTTGTTATACATGATTGTACTAGTTTAATATCAGATGTGTTTCTGTACGAGGTGTTTACGAATGACAGCGATGATACGTTGAAAACATGGCTACCATTTTTATTTCTGTATTTTCTTTCTAAACTCAGATGTGGATTCGTATTCATCACAATGCGACGAGGAATCAATTTGTCCCGAATTGTGTGAATGTACGGGTTCGTCAGTTGATTGCCGTGGAAAAGGACTATCAGAAGTACCGACAAACTTGCCTTTAGACACAACTGATTTGTAAGTAAAAACTGTACATAATAGTACTACAGTCAGAACTCGATACAACGACGCTGTTCGTTTCCAAGAAAAATGTCGTTGTAACGAATATGTCAGTATACTGAATTGATACAAAGAGCGTTTTAATACTTTTGTCCCCAAATATGATGTCAGTATAATGAATTTGTCAGTATATCGAATGTCGTTATATCGAGTTCTGACTGTATAAATCATAGAAATGACGTTTTGTCACCATTCTCGAGGACCGTATAAAATATGCTGGCAAAAACAGAGTCATAAATCCAAGAATGCTGTAGTATTTCTACTACAAAGAACGATATGGCTTCATCAGCCGAAACCACTTAAAGAACAAAACGCACAGTTGTCGTGGAATTCCACGGTGCAATAATAGTGTACAGCTATTTCGGAAGCACCCTGTGTGGTATTGTTTATTTCGTAACATAATGTCAATGATCTACCGTAATAGCAAAATGTTTACATCGTAATATTGCCGGCAAAAACATTATATGTGAACTTTACACTCAATATATTACATGTAATATATAGTGTATGGTTTATTGAACCAACAGCTGCGCCGTATAGTACACAGGAAATCTGTACCAGTGCAGCGTGCGAATGCCTATGCTGTGAAAAACACTTTATTCACATATAAATATGATACAGCATTAATATTTTGCGATAAATTTGACGTTTCCTATCCTTCTTTATAAATCACGTTGTTTCAAGTTAACGATAAACGTATTATCCACAAATGACCTTTTCATAAAAATGATGAGATTTAGCGATTAGGGCTATGATTAATGGTCCAACATTATAGATAATTCACCGATAAATTGCTGGTCAGTCCCAGGAGCTTCAAAATATGAGACGTACACTGTGTGTTGGTCATTTACAAAGTAGCCAACAATACAACATTGATATATAGAGATGTTATCTAGGATAAGATAGGGTGTAAATTTTATAAAACGTTCTATCAATCATTCAGACTTGATCTTCAAGGCATGCATCATATCGTCATTGTCCGGAAGCTTATATCTATGTAAATGAACCACTTGGATATTATTTTAACAAAGAATTCATGATTATATTCACGTTTTTGTGAATTTTCTCACCGTCCGAACCGATCATTCGAGATAGCCGCACAAAACGATCCATAATTATTATTTCTGACGGCTCCAATACGGCCAAAACAGTGTAAGGACCAAATACCATCTGCGGACAATGATCACTATTACAAAATACCTTAATGAACAGACACCCATTTGATTCTCCCATCAGAACATTTTCAATGATATTTAACCTGTTCAAAGGGACCACCTGTCAACGAAGGCCAATTTTTGCTGTTCGCAATTGGTAGCATTTACCAAATACATGTACATAGCATGTAATGTATACATGTGTCTTTGTATTTACAAACAGGACGACTATAATAATAATTACTTTTTTTATCCTTCATTTGAACAAAATAGGGAACTGCAGTTTATTAAAAAAATGAATCAAATATGGCTGTATAACGTAGGTGTCAGTCCAATGCATATATGCATTTGATTTAAAATGACACATAAAAAGTGACTTGCGACTCAATGTCTGGAGAGTATAGTAAGGTACAGTCGGTTAAACGGACGAACATCTGAAAAAAACACTTTAACTGGGTTCTTTTTATTACGATTTAATAATGTAGGCTATTGAAGACAAGTGACTCACTAATTAAGGTATCCACTAAAATTTATTAGTGATTTAGTTGTAGTTATTACCTTTATTGAATTAAGCTCCAAAACGCATACGCAGACAAAGAAAACGTAAATTCATTAACATTTCGATAAGAAAAAAGTTTTAAAATGACACCGGCATCGTGAAACTAAACCAATGCTGATTGACTTTATTGCTTATCAAAACTAGAAATATTGCCTGAAAAAGTCGGGACAGAAACTACAAGTGTATCATGTTATGCCACTTTATATTACCTCGCACTTGGAATATCCCGTTGTACTGATTATGCACAATTCACAAATCAAGTTATGCGTAGATTCGCGTGCTGTTTTTGTTTTGGTGTTTTATTCGCCGTTTTTGTTTGTTTATTTTTGTTGTTATGAAATCGGCAATATTGTTCATATCTCTGTGCTTATCTGGTTTGACTCAATTTGCTTATCTTTCCAAGATATACATAGTTTTTATGGTACTATATATTCGGCAACCGCTCTATGTTCTAAGCGCCCTGAATATTGCGAATAGCGTACGCCACACAAAAAACGTGAGCACTATAGATGAAAAAATATCTTCCCCAATTTCTCGAGTTCTTAGCAACTCGATTTATTGCATAAGTAGCACTTAGGTATTACAAAAAGCAGAACTATGAATTTAGGAGCAAATTCGGCTTCTGTTACCGAAAATCACAACTTGCATACTCGTGCTTATTGCGCATACTTGAACGATTGTTGAAACATTAAGAGCGTTTGTTTTTGCTAACACACCGGTATACGAACTATTATAGAACTGTGCCGAACTATACGTGAGACAAACTGATATATTCTCGGTAGAGAGCGTATAGTGTATTGTCTAATGGTAAATCGCTGTAACCTGTCAATTTACGGCACCATCTTGTTGATGGACATTTTTCAATTGCTGAACTCGTATTGATAACTCACCCCTGTGGGAAATAAAGACTCGATGTGGCATAATGAAGCCATGTTACTCAGACAATACAATCAGTTTCTATGCGTCTCTCTTTTTGCCCAAAATCTTGAAGAAAATCTTGATGAAAACTTGAACTCTATAAAAATATTTCCTGGTGCAGCAACATATCATTTTACAATAATAGTTCATCCATCAAAGTATGGTATACTCCTTAATTCTTGTATCTCCGAGACGTACGTACATATATATCCCGGCAATATCAACTCATCTTTTTCAAAGAATATCAAAATCCCAGACAATGATGTCTTTTAGTATAATATCCAACTCAAAGACATACAGTCAATACGTCATACATAAGTTAGACTTACTGTGCGTCTACACTACTTGCACTTTGGCATTAGAGTATACATTTGCACCTAAAATCGATAATAATGTTAGTGTCTCTAAGAATAGATTAATCGTATTTTCGATCGTTTTTAATTGATATTAATCGATATAGCATTTTCAATTAAATCGATTCCTCTGATTTTCAATAAGTAATCACAGGAAAGGATTGGATAAATTTTCGGTTTCCTATGACAGTTGAGATTGTGTCCGTAGCTATGATAGAAATAACATTCGCCTTACTTACAGAGAAACAAACACAAATATTTGATCTCAAAAATAAGTTCAATGAACTAAAGTTTAATCACTACATTACCTCTGTACATTTTGACAACATATTTCGTCTCTAATATGTTTTTTTTAAATGTGCGCGATAGTGCCTTCATATTTGACAACCTATGAGTGATAGGCCGAGTTAAGACCAAGTCTGTACTAGATAAAATAACTCTATTACTCTATTACTCGTAGTGAAAAGTTAAAACAATCAAAATCTGTTGAACTTGTTCGCTCACATTTACTTTATATGTGTGAACAAAGTAAATGATAATATGGCTCATCTCATTCATGGTTTTATTTCAGACGTTTAGAACAGAACAGGATATCTAGAATACGTGCCGGAACATTTGATAACATGAACCGTCTTAGAAGAATGTAAGTACATAATATGCTGGGTATAAAATGACTATTGGGAATAACCATGCAATTATTTGAAGTTTTCTGTATGACGCAGTCCTCCGCTTGACTCTGCAAGTACGTTTGTGAACCTGACACAGTGCAACAAGTTTATACACACCCATGATACGTTGCAAATGTGAAATTTGTTGGCGAACTCCTGTAAACATGTCATGCTTCTCTGTCTTACATGACCGTTCTCCATGATGTGACCCCTTCAACATTTGCCCCTTTCAATATATGTCCCTCCATACCTGCCCCCTCCATACCTGCCCGCTCCATACCTGCCCCTTCCATACCAGATCCTTCATATCTGCCCCCTCCATACCTGCCCGCTCCATACCTGCCCGCTCCATGGCTGCCCCTTCCATACCAGATCCTTCATATCTGCCCCCTCCATACTTGCTTTCTCCATACATGTCCCTTCCTTGCCCCCCTCCATAACGACCCCCTTTCCATATATGCCCCTCCCATACATGCTCCTTCATATCTGCCCCTTTATAGTTGCCCTTCCATTCCTGCATCCCTTTCCATACCTGCCCTCCCATGCTTGTCCCCTTTCTATACATGTCCCACTCTACGTGCGTCTATTGGTATCTGGATGCCCACTCCTGTCAGGATAAATGTCTGCAATCGGATCCACGTGTCATAGACTATTGGCTATTTAACGTTAATACCTGATAACTAAGTTATTCGTCATTGAATTTATCGAATTTGTAAGTATCTATAGAGATAGAATATTTCCGTCGACTCATCTTCTTACATTGTCACGAGCAAACGTTCCGCGAATTGTAATTCGTCTTAGTGGAGAATTGAAGCTTTACTTAACTCAATAGAATCTGCCAAATTAGCTATAAAAGTGTCAGTTAGTCGAGGTTTATGCACGAAACGGGACGTCTATAGTACAATCAGTCCGATAAACTTTCTCATAATCTAATCAGACATAGCTTTGGCAGTTTCGGTATTTCAAGAAAGGATAAGTGGACTCCATCTGCAAAATGCTGATCACTAGAAATCATTGGATTGCTATTGTGTATGTTCCAATTGATTTTAGTGTCGGAAACCGATGAAAAGGGGCAAATAAAGCAGTCGTTCAATGACCGAGAGAAACTTAAGACTGAAGAGAAAATGCCGAGCAAAGGAGGCTCATGGCGTCATGGTGTTATAAAATTTTATGCATGAACCATTTGTAAAACGTTGGCTTTTAGTGTGTATAGCCATCTTGGCGTATGTTGTCGTTGTTGCTAACAAACAGAATGAAAAGGCAAAGCAATTGGTGAATATATAAATGTATATTTATAAGAATTGAATAAAGAACTGATTATTTGAGTTTGCATGTCTCTCAAATAATACAGGATTGCCTAATGAAATTGTCCTTTCAATTTGGGGAACAAGCCATACAAATTAAGCATACGCAAAAATACCATATTTCATTTTTTTGTTTTCATTTTTTCAGAGACGTCAGTAATAATCAGATAGTTGCCATTGATCCGAAGGCTTTCAGCGGATTAACCTCTTTAAATACATTGTGAGTACGATTTGGATGTTATTTATTTGAATAGAGGTCAAGAGTTTTCTTAAAAACCTTTCTGAAATGTCTCTTATACTGTCATAAGTGACCATGTTATTCAGTCTAGTCATTCAATGAATGCATCAGAGTTTTACTGTCAACAGGTGGTTGTTTAATACATGTGAATCTAATACATACTAGTATATATAATGACGTCATAACTCATGACGTTGTTTATTTATTTGTTGTTTATCATTATTATTCCTGAAGAAGACTTGAGAATATAGTCGAAACGTTGAATTATTCTGGAGTTTGTCTCGCTTTATTTTATTTATGATTATGACTGATTGTAATACTTATTAAATGTTTGTTGTTTACTGATACCCAATGCTTGTTTATTTTAATTATAAAATTGTAATTTATTCTCGTCTGTTGCAGGATTGTCTATGCGAACAAGATAACAGAATTACCGCTGGGTATTTTTGATGGGCTTACAGCTCTCCAGTTACTGTGAGTACTATTCCAATTGTTCTCTCTGTTTTGTCACCATCTAGGGCCATCCAATAACGCCTATTCACCAAAAACCATCAATGCCGAAGCTACTATGTTTACGTTTCGAGATATTTACGTATTATAATCGTAAATACGAGGCGCATCTTTTTGCCAACTTCCGAAGCGTCCAATCAGAAAAGCACAAACGAGCAAGTTTGTGGTAGAGTAAATACTGAACAGTCAAGACTTAGTATTGTCATCCAGTGCCATACATTGCATATACGTGTAAATACCGACCTTCTTTGTACGCTTCAGTCATTATATGCCTGACCAAATCTGATTCGATTTGCGAATTCATTTCTTTCGTCTTCAACAAATTAATGATGCTGATTATTTTGTGTTAACGGTTTGGAATATTTAATTTCTTGAAGGAAACATGTAGCCATGTATTAAAGGTTGCAACATGGTCTTGGTGGGTTGTTTTTCAACTGCGTTAAATATTGCCTTTTACGTGGCATGCTTCCTTTTCCGCCAAATATGTAAAAGTTCATACGAGTATATCACGCTTTGCTAGTGGGTGTTTAAGTTACGTGGTTGCTTTATTCAGGGGTGACAACTTACTGTATACAGTTACGTGAAATGTATAACTATGTGTGACATGTTGATTATTTCAGCTTATTGAACAGAAACAGAATATCATGTGTTCCTGTGGAATCCTTCAAAGATCTCACCAATCTTAACTTATTGTAAGTGGCATTTAGCTTTTTTATTACTGTTATTTGAGCCGTTTTACTGTTGAAACTTGGTAATTCATCTAAGACATTCAGTTTTTGGATTGCTAAAACTAGTTCAATCAACTTTTAGACGATTGGGACTAGGACAGTTCATTTTCTCGCTCGGTTACGTGTTTGGGCATTGTGCCTAGTAATGGTGGTATGTGATGTTTTTATGTTTTTTCTGTGCTGGGCTTGTTAAGTTGACTGCTGCCTTCCCTGTTATATTACTTTATATTATCTTTTTGCACAAAACCTCGGTTGTTGACTTTTGCAAATAACTATATTACCTTGTATCTGGTCTACAGCAATGCCTCTAGTTTTAAATCCAACTCAAGTCAAATCATCTTCATTCATCAGTGGTTAGTCAAGTTCCCAGGCTACCGTGTGATATCACTGGTGAAGAATACTCTGTTGAACGAGAATGAAGTCAAATAGTTAAATATTTTATATGATATAGACTGACTACGTTCACATGTAATACCAACATTGTTCAATACTATAAATATTCACTGACATATGTACGGTTCATTCCCTGAATATATTACACATAGTTTGCTATATTCTATCTAAATGTAATCGTAGGTCATATGTGTATGGGATTTAGTTAGCTAATATTATGTCAATAGAAAAATATGTCTTAGGCTAGATCTAACGTTTCCAATAAGAAAAGGTTCGTCAGCTACATGGAACATTGAAGATGCAGAAACGGCAAAAAATTGTCGAAATAAAAATTGAGTTTTATATTCATTTGTATAATTTTGTGGTTGGGAAGTATTTGAAGTATCCTATGAATAACAACAAACATGCACCATGTTTTATACAACAAAACACGTATAATATCTACGATCATATATTGCTGTATTGTTTACTCTAGTGTATATTATCTTAGATAGTTCCATGTCTAAGTAACAAATTAAGACTCATTTATTAGCTTCCACTTTTTACGCTATCTTTCGACAATAATGTAGGAGTTCTTGAAACCATGCGAGCAGCGCCTGATTGTCTGACTCTAAGTGTGACATATGACGGTATATATATGAGACTTGCACTTCTATGAATTGCATCAAGATAACATTACAAAACTGTTTTTTAGCAATTTGTGGAAGATGAAAATGATAGTCTCCTGCAAGATCTGACGTGCATTTGATTTACAGCTTTTGTTTATTGTTAAGAATTTAGTCAGAGTTCAGTCATTCGGCCACTTTTAATATTACGATCGTAGGGTTGTTAATGTGCCTTGGTCGGAAATGCGTGTACATATGCTCTATCCTTGGTCACGACATACTTAAGTCATACATCCCTCGTTTGGTGCTCTATGTATAAATGATACTGTTCCAATAGCCATTGGCATGGAGGCGCAGTTCTAATTGTTCATGTAGATGACTCAATTTTCAAGCACGGTCGATGGAATCTTAGAAACAAAGTAATTTTGGATAAAAATCGAGTGTCAAATAAGATAACAGTAAATTTTCTACTCATTACACTATTGCTTCAAGTGGTAACAAATTCTAATATGATCAATTGCAACATTACTAGTACGGTATTTTAAGTATTCACAAATGAGTCGGAGCATATGGACAAGGATTATACCCATAAAAAACAGAGAATAAGTGTAAGGGGACGATTGACGACTAGTGGGTTGATAACTATTTCTTACTTTGGCATGCTTTAGAGATAAATATACATGATTTAGTGTTACACGCGAGACGTGACAATCACGTTGATGTTATTACAGGTTCTATCCTAGCTATCCACTTCTCTATATGAATATTTTATCCCTACAGGTCTTTATATGACAACAAAATTGAATCGCTTGCCAACGGAACATTTTCTCCGCTCATCAGTCTACAGACTCTGTAAGTATATTTATATTCTCATACATATTATATTACCCGCCATTATTTACGTGTCATTCACTGTCGCCATATCCTTGATGAGATCTTTTCATTTTCGACCAGTTTTCATGCGACAGAATATCGCAAAACATTCACATTTTCATAGAGGAAAACAAGTAGTCTACATAGCGCCGCCTGACAAGAACAAGACCTACTTACGACCTGATTAGACCCATTCATATTCAGAATCTGCACCACAAGGCGCAGCTTATAACATATTTTCATGAAAATTGGAAGAGGTCATGTTGAGTTCTTTTTTCACAAAGTAGGGAGTTTTTTAGAGTTTTGTCATATTTTCTCAAAAATGTATGTTTTCACCTATGACCTTATTCCATAAGTCGACAATATACTAGTATATATATTATGTTGGCGTGAATAGGTCTCCACTTTCCTTCATTGTCGTAAAAGTTTTTTAGTGCACAGAGGTCATGAAAATCATTTAATTTCCATTATTTGACGTAAAATATTTATCTGGTTAGCCTCTCAAGTGGTAGGATTACATTGACGACAATAGCTCTTAAACGATGATCAAGAAATGGTTTCATACTTTGATTTGTTCGATGTAGCCACTTGTATACTTCTCCCAATATAAGAGAACAAATTAAATCTTCAAGTGCAAGTTTGCGATATACGTTTAGTTAGAAGAGACAAGTACTCTGATTAATCCTGGAGACAGGCAGACATGTCTTTGGCTGATTGATGAAATCTGAATTTTTGATATTCCTCCGGTAATTCGGTGTTTAACTCGCACAGAGATGTTCCTATCTACTAAACCCTGATTATAACACTGCCCAGTGTCACTTGAAGAATATGGTACTAGTAGAAAATCTTGCCATAAGTTTCAAGTGTTTCACGTATGCAGTGTACAAACGTTAGCCATTCTGAATTAGATCTAATTATGATCGAAAATTACGAAATTTGATATATTAATTCAAAGCAACAGAGTTATAATAATGGTACCGTAATGGGAGATGCTATCTTCCACCACTCAAAAATCAATCTTACATAACGTCTGAATTATGAATATCAATCGGAGAGGAGGAGAAAATGTATGATTTGTTTCACATATTGTACGTCCATAAAAAGTTATCTAAAACATTCAACGCCACAAATAAGGACATTCAACATCGATTGGTCAATGTTAACTTAGAATCTATATACTAATTTATATTTCAGCCATTTGGGAAGAAATCCGTTTATTTGCGACTGTAACTTAGGCTGGCTATCTGATTATCTCAAAGTGAACCCTATTGAAACAAGTGGTGCCCGCTGTGTACGACCTCGACGCATGGAACGCAAGAAGCTTAGTGGAACTAATGCATCTAAGTTCAAATGTAAAGGTGACTTATTCTTTAGCATGTCGCATGTACACCTCACTTTCTCATTTTGTATCAGTTCGTTATGGTGAGCAAAACTTTAATGATCTTGGAAATTGTGTTAAAAAAATATACACCTATAGAATAATGAATTATCCTCACAACATCACATGAAACATTTTCTGGTACAAAAAAATATCATTTATTTGGTTGATGGTGCAAGGACGTTGATTTACTAAATCGCTAATATGAATATGGTTAGCCACATGTTTTGCTCAGTATATGCGATTCTTTTTAATCTTCACTATTATTGAGCCTTATAGACCTGATTGATAAAATATACATGACACTTTTGCAATGTACATGTTTTTTGATAATAACCTAACTATTTTTTATTATTTTATGTCCACTAAATTGGACCCATGTTGTACCTTACTGAAATAACCGAGACACCATACGTAATCCAAATATTACAGTTGATTTAAGCTAGGACATTATTGTGATGTTTCAATTTTCGTTAATAGATTTCGAATTCCTTACACACACAAATTCAATACTTGCACATGCATAGAATTACGCTTACGTGTATATATAGCTATTTTTATTTTTGTTATATCATTTCAATATAATGTTTATATTTTCACATAGAAAATGTTATGTATGAGTATTCATTACAACAAAAACTCTGTCTATATTAACATAACCTTCGTGATTGTCTGCAAGATGGTCATCACATCGTATCTTACATGTACATGTATTTCATACCATTAGCATTGCTCTATCTAGAACACGCGTTCAAATGTATACTTCCTTTTCAAAATTGTCATACGTTTATTTTCGATCAAATGGCTTTGGATCGCTGAAACTATTTCATTCAGTTTTTTGACATCTGAGACTACGGCTGATCATTTTCTCGTTCGGCAGTGTGTTGGGCATTGTGCCTTGTAGTATGTTTTCATGTTTTCTGTGCTCGACTGGTTAAGGTCAGAGCTGCCTTCCCTGTCTGACTAAATATTATCTTTTTATATACATTGTAATTCTAAAGTCATTTCAATGAAACGAAAATTTGTAAAGCAAAATAACTTAGTAGTTATTTAACGCTTCATTTGACGAAAAGGTGTGCTATCCACATTTCATTGTGGATAAAAAAGTACCGTTATTACCTATGCTCGTGCCTGCATGTATCTACTGTGTTATCTATCTTTCTGTACCAGTATTCATTTCTAAATTTATTATTGTCAGTGCATGTATTACACTTATATGTCCATACTACATGAATCCTCGCCATAGCGATAAGTATTAATTGATCTGAGGGTTACATCCTGACCTCTGATTCTAGTATTTCCAATTCTATATATTGGATATATAGCCGTATTTGCTTTGGTGCCAATAGCACACATCTTCGACATCCAAAACTATTTTCAAAGTTCCGTTTACTTTCTTTTATTATTCCTTAAACAAACTACAATGCGTATTTTAAAATACTAGTTCGGTTTTTACAAAAAGATAATAAAAATAGGACAGGTAATGCAGCCATTAACTGAAACAATCGAGCACAGAAAACATAAATAACACAGACCACACGACCGTGACAAAGCCCAACACACAACTGAACGAGAAAATGAAACTAAACAAGATAGTATCTCTGATTTTAGAGAATTGTTTTATAGTTTATTTACAAGAAATAAAATATATTGACATTTTTAAAATGACCTCGGGAGCTCTTTAGTTGTACGATATAGAAATTAGTTTCTGACAGGAAATATCAGGTCTTGATTTTTGTAGTAGAAACAGCTGAATTGGAATATCCAATAAGATCAGGAAGATGTATGGATAACCCTACAATAAGTAACACTGTCTGTGTCGTAGTATTATCTATAATATTGAGGATCACACATCAGATGATGTTAGTTATAGATAGAATTAAAGGCTTAAAGACAGAAACTACATTATAAATTGCCTGGTTTATATGTAAGGCATACACGAGAGAACACATGCTACATTAATGTTCATACAACGCACAGTTTTGTAAAATTGGGTTTCAACCCGGAAAAAGACCTGGTTCGTTCTATGTCTGACTCTTGCGTGGATGGCTAGGCGCTGCCGTCGTTTGTGTGTGACTTTGGATGGTGTATGCGCCACAGTATTTTCTCAATCAGTGCCAACCATATTTCACGACACCGGTAAACTCCTAATTGCCAAAAATGTTATTTGTTTCTGGTATTTCCACCTACAATAACTATCCCCAAACCCTAGGCGTGTTGTACTTGGTACTGTTTTATCAAAGCATTAACGTGCTTCTTAAATGTACGTTTAAATTTAGAATCTGTATAATTCTTATACAATAACTACGTATGGTAAACTGATCTGCAATATTTATAATAGATCAAACAATGGACTCCTGCAAACCATATGAATAACAAATTCGCAGTTGTTGAAAAATAAGAAATAATTTAAAAATGAACGGAAGTTTAAGATTTCCATAAGAGCTTGGATACCAAATACTATTATTCAGGTTCAGCATCACCTTTGACGAATATCAACAATAAAAAACCCCAAAACAATACACAACCTTCCGACCATTATGGTTTTGCAGTTTAGCGTCAAATGAAAAACAACAACATATTTATTTGACCTAATTGGTTGCTTTGATTAAGATGGCTCTGTTATTATTCATTAATCGATATATTGTGGTGGGTATTGTCAGTGTATTACCACAATGATAACATTTTAGCTACCTCAGTACTTCATTGATTGGTAACGACGTTGTACCGGCCGCCACTTTGTGGCTGGTGCTTTGGTTGAGTACATTTGAAAAAATGCATATTCTGAGTGATAGGACCAGATGTAAATAATTTCGACTGGCGCAAAAAAGTATTGTTTTTATTTGTATGTTTTTTTTTATATTTACACTGCACGTGTTTTTTAGGCACGGAAGAGTATCGTACGAGAAATGCAGGTAAATGCACCATAGATAATACTTGTCCATTAAAATGTGACTGCACTGGGACAACTGTGGATTGCTCATCTAGACGTCTTTCATCTGTGCCAACCAATCTTCCAGCATACATCACCGAGCTGTAAGTTTAATGTTTAGTACAATAATTCTCTTACTGTGTCCGGATACACATGATATGTAGCTGGCTTGAAACTGAAAACATCTTATTGAACTATTAGTAAAATCACCGGCAAAAGGGAAAGCATCATCAACTTGCGTTATTTAATATTTGAAAATGGCTTCACTTGAATTCTGCTATATAACTGTCTCGGGCACCAAATAACAGTCACGAGTGATGCTTTCACATCTCTTACTGCTTAAGATGTGAACAAACTAGTTTTAATACGTCAAATCACAATACTGTAGTGGTATATAGTAGCTGTTGAAATATTTAGTGAAAGGAATTCTTCACATTCGTGACTACTTAAGATGTGTAAAACTTGTTTTCATAATCAGATAATGAAATACTTAATCACAATACTGAAGTGGTATATCGTAGTAGCTATTAAAATATTTAGTGAAAGGGGTGGAAGTATTGCAATATATTCATTCGTTTCCCCCTCTCTCCCATTACAGTAATCTAAAAGACAACCAGATATCCAAACTGTCAGCTGATACATTCAATGAACTTCCGAACCTTCAACTGTTGTAAGTATGATAGTATCCGATTAATATATATTATTTACCTAAATATTTGATCATCAATTCAGACTCACATTCGATGGCTAACATAGGTGGTATTTTCATCGTTAAAGAACAAAAGAAATACCACTTAGAAATCAAACGACTTAAGTAGTTACATATTTCAATTTAATTCATTCATTTTTGTTAGGCGGCTTAGGCCACACTTCCAACCACCTAAGGTACATTTTGAATGTGTTTCATCTTCAACGCCCAGATAACCGTTCCACAATTTGTGGAATAGTATCAAGTACAGTTGTATATAATAATAGTATAATTTATTGAATGGAGTTAACATATGCAATGAATTAATTCACTATATGGATTTTAGTGTTATAACTATGCTTATACATGTTAACGTTCGTGTTTACTGGTGTTTATTATCTGTTAATATTCAATATGTCCTCGTTAATAGTACAGCTACTTATCGTATCTTTCATTTCAGAGACTTGAGTGACAATCTTATAGAAATAATTGAAGATAACACTTTTGCCTCTCTCGACAAACTTGTGGAACTGTAAGTATATTACTACAGTCTACCTTACATACACTATTAGTACTAGTAATTATTATACGGATGGCATTGTTGTGTGCTATTCATAATGCACAAATTAGTACTCCGTGTTTTTTCATTGTACGAGAGGTGTTCAAGAGTTCATGGAAATGCTTTAGAATCCAGTGTTTCTGAAATCCGTCCAGATTAGCAAATGAAAAATACTGAAATCACAAACAGTGCACTCTAAGCATAATACTCATCGATACAGCTCATGTATACGCTGGCGTTATTAACATATGCTATGTCAAGGCGTCTGTGTTTGTTTATGTTTATGACATGTAGCATGTAGAATATTTCCAATGGCTTGTTGGTTAAGGAATCATACGGAAAGGTAAGCTAAATAGTTCAACAAGGGCTCGACGTCGAGAAGTAAGTGTGATTAGAGAATATAATGCTCCATTAGTTACACTGGCTGATTATTACATGTTATAAGAAATAAACAATTTCACTTTTATGTGTTTTCAGGAACCTTGCAAATAATCGACTAGAGAAGGTATCCGGCAGAATGATGACTGGACTGACGGGCGTACATCATGTGTAAGTCATTGACAATATTGTTTACCGATTGTATGGATTTATCAAATTTGTGTGCTTGTGAAATCGCTAATGTCGCCAATTGTGTAGTAAATGTTAACCATTTGTGTTCGTTTTCAGGTCTTTGACAAGCAACAGACTGACATGCATCAGTAACACTACATTTCAAGAGACGGTCAATTTACGTAAATTGTAAGTATTGCAATGAATACAGTTTCTCAAGCATGAGTTTCGAACTTATTTAACAATACATGCACATGGTCATATATGTCATGGTATGCGGTCAGTAAAAGTAAACATTACCTGTATAACTGGACAATGTCATAATTATTTAAACTAACCATATCAAAAATATAGATGTTATGAAAATATATAGCAATGTTATATGTCATGAATATTGAAGCATGTAAAATTGGCACTGGTTTTTGTTTGAATGTTTTGTTGGGTAGTTTTAGAAAGGGAGTCGCTTTCGTAGAAATTAAATTTAATTCTTGTACGTTAAAGGTTGTAGTTCGACAATATTTTGTGTGCAAACTTTCTTATTGTATGTTTTTTTCAGAAACCTTTTTGGTAATCAGATTGGGTGTATACAAGAAGGAGCATTCGATAGAGCCCCGGAAATATCCTCTTTGTAAGTATAAACCTTTCCAGTAAACACTTACATGATATGGAGTCCGTAAAGTAGTATTTGTATCAATTTATTTCTTTTTTGTGCTTGAGTGTGTGTTCCTTCTTTAGGTCTTTCGTGCTCTGCAGTTTCTATTGATTACTGCATTTTTGTCCGATTTGTTATTGTATTATGAATGTCTTTTTCGCCTTTTCAAATATTGCTTTGTTTATAAATTTTATTTAAAACAATTAATAATATAATAATACTTTGCAAAACATTAGTTGGTATCGTTTGAGGGGTTCCATAATATGACAATGAACGGATTTCGTGGTAAGCGAATATTCCAAGTTCACACGAACATACTATTTATTATAGATATGCCAATGCATAAAGATAAAAAACAAAATTTGATATTTAATATAACTGGGAAGGCAAAATTCAACAGAAACAGCATAACAGGAAAGATGAACACTATTATAAAATATTATAGTCGTGATGTTATTTTACTCTTTCAGAAACTTGATGTCAAATCCATTCTCATGTAATTGCCATTTACAATGGTTTTCCAAGTGGCTCAGCACACATGATGTTTTAGTAGGAAGTCTAGCATGTTATTTCCCGCGTAAACTGCGTGACCAGCAGTTCCTCGGCGTTGATACCGAGGAAATGATATGCGAAGGTATGTTGATCGTTAGTATACTTCGAGGAAGAAATACTAGTATTATAACATCTCACTGTTCTTATACCCTATCCTCGAGTACTCTACGCACCCCCATGGAAATAAATGTCAAATATTTGTGTGAACGTACTTATCCTCTTCATGTCCGCTGGCAGATAAGGCTGTTACCAGGTGTCTCCTATGCTGTCTATCCTCCGCAATCGTTTCTATTTCTCCTACAATATTTCCCATATTAGTTACGTCACTATTATTAGACTTGTCTCTTTCGGCCTTCTTTGGTGTATTTGTTTCGTCTGATTGTGTCCATTTGTGCGTAAGGTTTAATTAATATAAAGTTTATTTTATGGCATTCTGTTAATCTATAACCAGACTTGAATCAATAGTATATCACACACACTTTATTATGTTAATAATGTGTATGTGTGTTTGTAATTATTTAGGCCTTTCGGTCAAGGATAACCCATGAAAGTGCAAGCACTTATTTCCAATGGGGTCCTGTATTTTTGCTGAAGGGACAGCGAGTAGAAGAAAGAGTTGTGATACAAGGAATCCGGGTGCGTTACCCTAGCTCGTTCCGAATAGACTCCTTGGTTCTTTAACGTGCCCGGTGTATAACACCGATACACGCGAGACTACCTCTGGGTTTCCAACCAGTTCATCTCGAGTTGGGCGGGAAACACTGAAAAGCGTTTCAGAAATGACCAAGTGTCCCGGTCGAGATTCGAACCAGGGACCTCTCGATCAGTAGTCAAGTGCGTTATCCACTCGACCACCATGCCACCCATGTGTGTCATGGCATGGAGGAGAATTGTGCAAAGCATACAGTACCTCACTATGGTTATTCATTATTTTTGGGAAGGTTGTTTGGTGGAAAGAAAATGTAGCGATTCTAATATGAATGTTTTTATGATGTTTTCTACGAGTTTCCAGTCAAATCCTTTAATACTGTATGTTTGTCATGGCATGGAGGAGATATTTGCAAAGCATACAGAACCTCTTTATGGTTATTCAGTATCTTTTTGGGAAGGTTGTTTGGTGGAAAGGAAATGTAGCGATTCTATGAAACACCAACTTTTCTTTAACAGTTTATAGTATTATAACTAAAAGTTACATATGTAAATGATGAAAGAGAAGGAGAAGTTGTCAGTCCCAAAGCTTTGTATATTAAAAGTTTTGCTTTATATAGCAAACTTAATCATCCGATTGTTTCTTTCAGAGAACAACGATATTGCCTGTAATGTTGGTATACCGCCATGCTGTTCTGATCAAAATATTGATGGTAAGTACACACGCCCTGCTAGCCTTGCCAAAATTGTTCAAAGTTTCTTTAAAACTCAGAATGAGATTTGAAAATAAGTTCCTTTCGATTTGGTCAGTTATGTGGCTTAATCTATTTTCGACGTTACGGTCAGTAGCAGGTTTAGAGTACCCTCGTCTGTGCTATTTCTGATATCTTAAACATACAATTTCCCATTCATTATTTATGAAGAATTTGCCACAAACAACCGGATGTTGTATTCGAGTGTAAAAATATGAATCATAATCGAATGATGGTTAATCGATTACCCTGGGTTACAGTAGATATGTAAGATAACTCACAGAATTTATGGTGGCTTCCAGGTCCGAGAAAATCGTTATTTCATTTATCTATATACCAATCTAAACCTCTGAGGTTTTTATGATGTTTTCTACGAGTTTCCAGTCAAATCCTTTTCACACAAGTCCACGTAAAGTATTACACCACACAACGCATCTGTTGTAGGCGTATAGTTAATTTCTATGTACTTTTGTTATTCCTATAGATCTTATTGCAAGAAACTGCGACCCAAGGGTTCGCTGTCCAGAGAAGTGTACATGTACTGGTACGGTTGTTCGATGTAGTAGACAAAATCTGAATGCTATACCAAAAGGCATACCATTAGACACCACTGAATTGTAAGTTCGTGTGTTGTACATTTTATCACACGTCGGTTATTCATTTTTGTTACTTCATAGTGGATTATAGTCCTGAGATAAGAACTTGGTCCTGACCTTTATGCATGACTATAATTGTTAACAAGGTTCTCCCGCAGCATATCTACCAATTTTCGCGAGCAAATCATGCATTATCGGTCCTCTAGATAGGACTTTGTAGTCCATATCGTGTTTATATATATACCCACGCTTAATGGAAATTTGTTTATAGGCTTTATAAGTTGAATGGAGACTAATTACATGCACAGGTATATTTTAACGTTGATGCATGGAAATTTCAGTTTTGTATACATGTATATTTTAGATATCTGGACGCGAATGGAATTGATGAAATTGAGAGTACATCTAACGATGTTATAAGTGAAATAGGAAGACTGACTCAACTGACAAGGCTGTGAGTATTCATTAAACACAATATAACTGTTCAAATGTATTTAAAGTAATACATATTAAGAGGATGACATCATTTTACTATTTATTTCATCAACGTTTTACTGTCCTGAAATAGTGTAGAAAGCAAATTCTCAATATTAAGACCACCTAAAATGATGAACATAATAGTCAAGTCTCATGCCATTGTTTTACGATGTTGTCAAACAGCTCAATACGAACAAAATGATCAATTTAGAAGGGGTTTAAAGGTTGTCATGTTATTGAGATTCACTGTATAAAGTATTTGATTGTGAAGATTAGTAAGTACAAATGAACAAAAGTTGTCTCGTTTCTCTAAGACTCACCGCAGTATGTATTCTAGCTGTATTCTAGTTCGTTAATTGAAGAACATGATGATATTTTACTACGCGTAGTATATCTCACAACCGGACCCGCTCGTGTGAGGGTACTTAACCGTCTAATTGGTTAGATGCATTTTACGGAGGCACTTATCAGTTAATGAATATTGCAGTTGCACGACCAATTACTATGCTTGGGTTAGCTTTTACAATGCCAATCACATTTTGGTTTTCACTAATTGTCTCGTGATTACCTTTTCAGAGATCTTAGCAACAATCGAATATCGAGTCTCCCTCCGAAGCTCTTTACCAACTTGACACATCTATCAACACTGTAAGTACATGCCAAAAATGAAATGATAGTTATCTTTAATAATGTATACATTTGCCACATGCTGATCCCTGTATTTACGAATTTGGAACACTTTGGTGCAGTTCAGTACGATAATCTAGTAATCCAGTTTGTGGTAAAATATTCTGTAGAAATCGTTGTGTCTAGTAATATGAATACCAGTAGCAAATTCCCTTGCTGCATCCTTGCCACCAGTTGTTGGTGGAATTAATTGAGATCCCATACATGCTGTTAAATATATACATCTGACATTTTGTTGATATGTCGTTTGTAAAACGCTTAACTATCACACATCTGTCCGTAATTTGTTTACGAAATATCTGCAAAATTAGTTTCAAACAAACTTATAATCGGTTTCCAGAATGTGTTGGTTCGATCCTTTGCCTAATGTTTGCAGATAACAATTAAGCCCTTCATAAAGACTTTTATTTGACATTCGGTGGTACTTACTTTGGAGTTAGCATGATTACCACGTAAAACCATTGATTCGAAAACCAACATTGCCAGCTCAATAGGTGCATCACTAACTTATGTCCGGGTTCGGTAAACGCCCGGGTTTAACATAGTACTTCCACGACAGAGGCTCCAATTATGCCATCTATCTATGAAAACATTACAAATTGCTTCCGGAAGACGAAGTTATTACTGGTTGATGATTCATTGCATGAACAAGATGATTACGTCAACTGCCCGTCGTATTTGACTGGACGTTTGTTGTATAAACCCAATCGGAAACAAAGACAACGAAGCTTTTCCTGACGTCTAATACATACTAGTATAACGGGTGTAAACGATATACATGAAGGTCCTGTATTATTTCTGTTTTCAGAATCATGAGTTACAATCGACTCAAATGCGTCGCTGACACCACATTCAGTGGCTTGAACGAACTCCGAATTCTGTGAGTTTTTTTGGTCTTTATATGTTTTTTTATCAAAACAATTTCTTTGATTGCAGTTAAATGAAGCATGAAATAGTAAATTACTTTTGCAGTGTTGTTATGAGAATTGTATGTTATATATTCATCTGGTGAACGATACAGCGTGTTTATGTAACAGTTAAGTACGAAACGCTGGGATTATTGACTTATTGTTTTACCATATCATGCAGTTCTTTAAATAGCGTTTGTTTAATAATCGTTTAATCAGATTTTATTTCAACGTGAAACACATTTAGGCTTGGTGTATGAGTAGTGCAAGAATGTGAGTGTATTGCATGTTCTGGTATATACCGGTGTGAAGTTGGCAGTAATTTTGCTGACCTTTTCCCTTTGATATTGCTGCTCCCACCGAACGGAGCTTTACCATGCCTGATCTCAATGCAATGAGCTTGAATATCTATGATCCTGCTAACATGAGCTTTAACGTTGAGATGACCGCTAAGCTGAGCGTTTATTATATTAATAATGTTATCAATACTGTTTCACGTTGTGCATTGTATAGTGAAACAAGTCTTATATATATGATCTGGGTTATTTGTCAAAAATAATTGGTATTTTTTTGTAGGTCACTTCATGGAAACAATATGTCTTCAATTCCTTATGGGGCATTTGATGATCTCACTTCTCTTACCCACTTGTAAGTCTTTAAAATACTTCTACACTTATTTTGTATAATTATACTACATATGTAGAAGGAAAGAATATATGATTAAATATATTGATAGACTACAATCTTCATATTCAGATACCATGGCTTTTGGGCTTTGTTCCTGAGTTTCAATATTGATGCATGCAATCAACGAAGATGTTTCCAAGTTTCATATGATTTATAAAATTGTATAAAATAAAGAAATATCGTTTTATTACATCGCTTTAAACCGGATTGTGATTACAAATAGCCGCTCCGGACATATACAATTGACAGGGAAATGTTGTTTAAATGCAATGTATTAAAGCCCTCAATTGAATAGTTGAAAATGTTTTGTTTTAATCAGAGCACTTGGTGGCAATCCCTTGTACTGTGACTGTGAATTAAAATGGTTGTCCGACTGGATTAAGACGAAGTACGTAGAGTCCGGTATTGCTGCGTGTGTAGGACCACACAACATGGTCAACAAACTCCTCCTTACAACACCATCTCATCATTTCGAATGTAACAGTAAGTACATATACATAATTTACCATGTGTGCAGGTTAATCGTTCACCTTAAATGTCAGTAAATGACATTGTCTCATCATATCTGACAATTTTCCTTGTGCGTATCTGTATAATAATAAAGTTTTTGCCCGTAGTCAGTCCTACTTCCTTAGGTTACTTATAATGTGATTAGGAGGATCGATGTTGCCTTGTTGATATGGTGATACCTGTGAGAACTTAATTCTTCATGAAATTTCCTTAGCTAACAAAAGTATCAAATTGAATGCAAGTCCCACTGGTCAATCATATTCTAGTCAAATGGAGACTACTCAGTCACGCTATCAAGACATCGGACAAATAAACAGTTACTTCCCTGGAACTAACTATAAGTATGCTGAGCGTTTATCAAGGCTGAAAACAAGAGCACCAGGTGCTATTATTTAACTAACTAACTAACCAGATATG
Source organism: Spisula solida (assembly GCA_947247005.1). Lineage (NCBI taxonomy): Eukaryota > Metazoa > Mollusca > Bivalvia > Venerida > Mactridae > Spisula > Spisula solida. Next base: position 31,379,112 of record OX365952.1, read on the forward strand.
CATTTATTTACGCAAATGTAACCGAGTAGAATGTTATATACCATATGGTATATTGTAAAACACATACTTTTACTTTATAGGTAAACCTAGTGATGAGGTTCAGGCCAAATGTAATGTCTGCTTCAACAACCCGTGTAAGAACGAGGGTATATGTACGGCCCTTGGGTTCAAAGATTTTAAATGTGACTGCACGCCTGGCTTTCATGGTAAACAATGCGAGGAAGAGATCAACGCATGTTTTGGTAACCCCTGTCAAAACAACGGAGCATGTAAGATAAAGGATAGAAGACACCTGTTTGGAAGTTTTGAGTAAGACACATGTTTCTCTTTGTTATATTTTAATGTTTCGTCATTTATTCAAAATGTGGTGTGTTTGTCGTCTTAGGAGTAGGCATTGTATTATTGCTTTCTTTTGTTAGTTCTGTTTTTCGATGATTCTCCTGTATTGCTTTATCTCAGAATACGATACAGTCATTGATATCGTGGATGTAACTACTAATATGTGGTTGATTGGTTAAATAAAAAGAACAGAAGGAAGATGCAGCTTTATACATTTTGGAAGATATTGTACTTTGTCTATTGATCTAGTTTTTCACATATAATGGAATGACTAAAACTTAACTTAAGATGTTAACCCTCTTAACCCTAATTGTTTGAACTTACAGATGTTTATGCTTGTCTGGATTCGAAGGTGAGCGATGTGAGGTTAATATTGATGACTGCAAAGCGCACACGTGCGAGAACGGCGCCACGTGCATTGATGGTATTGCAAATTACACGTGCCAGTGCGCACCAGGTTTCACAGGTAAGTGTTGAGATTCGTAGACATATTATCTACATAAAACATAGCAAAATGTATATGATATTACGTTGTTAATCTGTCTGCAGAAAACATAACATTAAATTTATTGTTATTTAAGTATACACAGATAGTACATAGATAATTGCGCCTTAGGTAACATGATGTTGATTAACAAGCTGTAGATCTAGCAGTGGAAGGTATTGACATGATAATGGAAATACAAATATGTCAGGTACATGTACGATTAGCAAATGTACCCTATTTTATAGTCAGCATGTGGAGTCGGTGGTAAGCTCTCTGGCAACCAGGATATTACTTCTTATTCTTGCAATATATTACTGTCTGGTACTTTTGTATATGATTATATGTCATAATTATACATCTAATACTAGAAGTATGTGTCTTTATGTGTTGTGAACGTGGTTGCATTTCTAGCACTCTGTAACTAAGCGCACGCTAACATGCGTGATATATATGTGACATATACAATGGGAAATACAGAGAAAGTGTTATTATAAAAGAAACAATAACAAATCCGACAGGAAAAGCAGCATTTCGCAGAAATAACAACGCAAAGGCACAAAAACACAAAAAAGAAAATAAATGATACTATATTTATATTTATTTTTAGGAGAGAAATGCACAGATACAATTCAGTTCTGCAGCGGGTTATACAATTTCTGCGAGAGAGGAAAATGCATAGATTTATCAACTGACTATAGGTAACATAACCTAAAACATTTATGCTACGTAACATAGATTGATAGCACACTATATTTTGAATGCAATTGATAAACAACTTTTTCAATTTGTAATAGATATACCAAGGAGACTAACAACCCCAGCGTTATTCTATGTATATGTACTGGAATCAGTTCGGTCTGCTGTATTATTTTAACATTCGATTGAAAATAGAACAACGTAAGGAACGACAACTCTGCATAGACTATACATAATATTACATAGTAACCTATCCTGGCAAGCGTTTAGTTTCGCTTTATCACAGTTGTATGATATGGTATCTTATAATTTACAGATGTGAATGTCCAGCTGGATATAATGACAAGAATTGTAGTACCAACATTGATGAATGCCAAGATCACATATGTCAACATGGTTCAACTTGTATTGACGAGATTGATAGTTACAGGTAAAACTATTAGACCCTTTCAACGTTTCCCGAGAGTTTGAATGTAATTCAATCAAATTTGACATTATTATTTACCTACTGGACATACACAGACACTCTGAAGACATACATGAACGGCGTCAGCACCTAGCCACTCAAACAAGAGACAGACACAGAATGTACCCTGCGTATCATCCCAAAGAATTATTGTATGATTATATAGCCATAGTTAAAGCCAGGTTCCGTTCCGATGGGGTGTATACATGCACACGTTTCCGACATTATGAACAATATGGAACATTAAGTTGACATGCCTTAATAGTATATTATTCAAATACGCTGAAACATTTTATCAAGTTAATTTGCAAGGTTAGTTTTATTTGTTTAACCTCAATATCAATACCTCTTAGAAAAAAGTCTAGTTAAAAATGTTCCCATTTTGTGGTCTGTTGTTGTTTTACTCTATAGGAACTTCACTAACCAAATAAAATAATCTTATTGAATAATATTTTTCTTCTGAAGGTGTGTTTGCAAGAAAGGGTATACTGGAAAATTCTGTGAGATTGCTCCAGTCGATATGAACCTCCCACTCAACGAGGTCGGTCTCTGCCAAAACCATGATTGTCAAAACAACGGAGTTTGCTATCAAGAAGAAAAATCAGCAGATTACATGTGCAAATGTGTAGCCGGATTTGTCGGAAAGAAATGTGAAAAATTAGCAAGTCTTTCTTTCATGGCAATCGATTCGTACATTCAATTACCGAAGTTCAATTTCCAATCTTTCTCAAACGTCACCATTGTGATGAAAACTAATTCCAGTTCTGGTCTATTGATGTATACCGGTTTGGAGGAGCATTTAGCCATCGAGTTATACAAAGGTCGCGTTGCTGTCAGTTTCTATGTGGGAAAGGAACACTTGCCATCACAATTCAGTTACATATTTAGCTTCACAAAGGTTGACGACGAGGAATATCATACCATTGAACTTTTAGTCAGTCAAAGGAACTTTACAATGCGAGTAGACAATGGTTACCCCCGAACAGTAATAAATGAAGGCAACCATAAGTACCTAGACGTTGAAGATGACATGTTCCTTGGAGGCATTCCAGAACATATCAGTGACAGAGCTCAAAGAAAATTCCACATCAGAGACGGCTCAAGCTTTAAAGGTAATATCATTTACTGTTTCAATTATGTTTTATTCCTCAATCTTCGGAGTAATTGTGTAACATAAAACAATGAAGTTAAGCTTGATACTGTAAACCATTTGTATAAGATTACTTATCTTGCTTTTATGTTTATATTGACCACCGAAATGCGTCTCTTCTAATATTTGCATCAACGAATATAAGTGTAATTGCTAATATTACACTAATCTTTGGATAGTAATATCAGCGAAAACGAAATATTTAACAGTACAAACCATATAAATCGTTGCTTCTTCAATGTTTCCAACCTGCTCATTGGGATGGTCAATAAATACAAAATGTAAAATGTTATATTTATCGAGCAATAAGGATACAAGTCTGTATTTGCTGTAACTGTTTCGTGTATGTTTCAGGTTGCTTTGCCCAAGTACTCATAAATGGCAAACCCCTCGATTTTATGGTTACAAAACGTAACCATAAGATGACACCTGGTTGCAACCGCCCCGATGTTTGTAAACATCATAAATGTTTAAATCGGGGAAAGTGTCGAGCTACAGGTAATGGTGATGAATACACATGCAGGTGCAGGGCTGGTTACGGAGGCCAGTTCTGCCAATTAGGTGAATATCCATCAGATAGTAGCTATACACCTAGTAAGTTTTGTGATTGTTTTTATTTATTTTCTACACATTATAATTTGCTTTGCAATAACATCTTACTTATACATGCTTTTTGATTGGTTACAATTGGTCACAGCTTTATGTATGTCTAAATATTTGCTTAATAGAAAAACAATTCGCAGTACTGCCTACTTAATGTATTGTATGTTTGGCTTTTTACTGGCTGCCATTTTTATATTATTGTGACATTTTAATGACGTACTTACACAGTTTATGCTGCACTCAGAAGGTGTATTCGCAACTTTGAATCTTGCACTTATTCACGCTGTATGTGTCACGTGGTGTGTTTGTGTGTCTTAGTATAGTTATCTTGGTAACCAGGGTACTGTTTTATCAAAGCACTTAGGAATATCTTAAACTTACGTTCAAATTTGAATTCTTTGCAATTCTTTAACAACTGCAAAAAGGTACAAATTTGGTTTGTAGGAATTAATTAACTGAATCTGTATTAGTATTGCAGTTTCATTTATCACACTTTACGGTGGTCAAAGTGTTACAAAGAATGTAAATTTGATCGAATATTTACGATTTTCGTAAGTGCTACTATGCAGCTACTTTGGCTTGGAATGTTTACATTGCTCCCAAATTTGGCTTAGCTTTTCATATTTCATTTACGCGTTAAGAAAACAATGCACATAATTACAAACATTGTCCATCGATAGAACATTTATGTATAAGCATGTAATGTAGCAAAAAGAGCTACATTGAAAATGTGGTCATCTCATAAATCTTTTTGAGTTAGCCCGGATGGCCTTTTGACGCAGAAATAGTTAAAGAGTTATCTACAAAAATGACTAAAATGTGTAGCGGACCCGTTCCTAAATCCAAAGGAATATGTATGCGTTGATTTAATACACATTGTGCGCAGTTTCAAATCAGATGTGTGAACAATATGTAATTATTCACATTGCTTCTTGCATCAAATGGCTTTGCTTGCTCCTTAAAAACAAACGCATTAGATACAAGAACATGACATAGTTTCATTATACCGATTTCTACGATTTATGCAAACTAAAGAAAAAGAAACCATTTACTGTGTAGACAATGGTATTTGGTCAGGCATTTGTAAAAGTTTTTCTCATTGGCTGACGATCTTAAAGTTTGTTAAAACCATGTTTAATGTTAAGAACTAACGGACTATACGGTATGCATGTTATTGTTTCAGTTCGGACCTGTAGAGGGACAGTGTTCAAGGACATTTATGTGGACCCAAAGACAAATTGTCGAACAAAACGGAAATTAAAATATCGGCGATGTTCAGGAACATGCCATAAAGAATGCTGTTCCGCTCTGAAGATCACACCAAGAAAAGTACGGATGTACTGCGTGGATAAGACCAGTTACATTCACACACTTCCGATAATTCGAACATGCGGCTGCGCTCCGTGTAAATCGTAAAATATGCACAGCGTCTTGGGTGTAACGTGAAAATGACACGGTTGTGATATCGACTAAGATCAATAAATGAGAGTGTTTTGTTAGGTCTTGTACCGAGGACGCTAAATTGTGCTTCGGAGAAGGTTGACTACAAATAATGGCATACACTATATACGCGGTCTTCACTGATTCAAAAAGCATGAATACGTCATTGTGAAAGGTGTTACTAGTGAATTTTCGTAAAAAGGTACGATATATAGCACAACTATATGAAACACATATGTGTAATAATACTGTTACAACACATGTAACAGTTTTGAGTGTTGAAATTGTAAACGAGAATCTATGATATGTTTGTTTTTGTCTGTGTGGTTCTACAGATGCAGGAAGACATTGTTGCAGGTTGTGAATGAAGCATAAATCTTGTAATCACATCTGTGACGTCATATAACATTATATAATAATTTACACAAACTATGAATAGTAACGTTTGCACTGTAAATTATACTTTAATTGGTATTTATAATGTTTTATTAGACTGTACATAATTATATAATGATTTTAATTAAGGAAAGCAATTTTTATTATATTAAGACTTGTACAGTTAACTGATGCTTGTTTAAACATTATACCTCGGTCATTTGGTCAATAGTTATATTCTTTACATGTCACACATACTGTTTAAACTGCCATTTTATATATATACATTGTATATGAACTGTAGCTTCCAAAATCAAACTTCATGTAGGTAGAACACTGTACATTCATTTTATCTACAAATAGTCACATTGTAGAGTTGTATTGTGGTAGTGTTTTATGTGGGACATGTGTATGTGTACGTACTCGTGTCCTTTATATACAGTAAAACCTTAATAATATGACCACCAATGGGACCTTTTAATTGGCATTGTTCTTGCATGAGGCTAAATATTGAGATTGAATAAATAGCAATGCCATGAAATTGTAATTAAAACATCTGTCCCTATTTGTCATTGACCATGTTAATGAGGTGGTCATTATGAGGTTTTACTGTACTATACATGTATTTATTATTGTAAGAAAGATCATGTGATGTCTAAAACACTTGCGGATTGCATAAGGTGTTTATAATTTAGACTTATTTCATTTGATTTTTTGCGAGTAATTTCTACGCAAGTCCAAGTATAACGCACCATATATTTGGCATTTCATCCGGTCAGTAGACATTCATTTTCATTGTTACTTTGTAGCAACAATGTTAACAAAATCAGAGCAACTGTCATGCATAGTTTATGTACGTTCAAAGACAGTGAGGTGATTTCAATCTGTTTGCATGTTATCGTTTTTTTTTAATTTTTGACTATTTGCATTTTAGTAGAGTATTTTAATTCATTTGTCTGGTATCCTTTTTCATTTTGAGACAATTTGCATTTTAGTAGAGAACAATTATTTTAATTCATTTGTGTATTACCATTTCACAATGTATATTTGTTTGTTAAACTAGTCGGTTAGATATATTTTTTGTATGTTTGTCAATTCATTAATGTGAGTCCGCAGTCTCTCCCTTTTGAACTTAACCTGAACTCCAATACGTTACCAATCTTTGAGAATTCAGTCATATTTATTTCATGCACTATGGAAATCAAATGGGTATCACAAAACTAAATAATGAGATTGTAAGAGATCTATCTGGATATGATATGTACTCAAGCTGGGTCTCTGATTTGAGCATATTCTCTAAAGAAATTGGAGATTTTTATTTGAGGAGAAACCTTCGTAAATTGTTGTCGTTTTTTTCGTATCATTCTAACTCATTGCTTGCAACAAAACTAGACAATTTCTAGCGCTACAATTAACTAAGGACTTTGTGACACGAATTCTTACTTTAATTCGTTAATTTATTTGTTTCATTAACTATTTTTTTGTTTTAGAAATATCTGAACGTAGAGACAATTGGCTTTCATATGCTGAATGGAAACCATAAACTACCGAACCTTGCCACTCAAATATATATATAAATACACGATGTACGACTAATGATTTTAAAACATTGCTCGTCACGGCGTTGAGATTAAAGTTTACAGAGGATGGTTATTTTTAATGCAAACTGCCCATATTTCGGCATATTCCGGCATTTACATGATACGCCATAATTTGTCAAAATGTCTCTGATAACACGTCCGTGTAGTGCCCTCATGTTTCTTGGTGATATGCTCAGTTTATAGGCTATGATAATAATGATTCGGATGCGCGTTTTATTGGTATGACTTTAACTCTTATAACGACTAGCCTATTAGTATTCCTGTCTCGTCTTGATTTCTCGTGTTTGTCTGTCAATGGCTAACTAAAGCCAAATCTCGCTGATCGTTGGTCAAATTATTTCTTAAAGAAAGCTATTGTTCTGCTATTTAGATCTTTACGAACAACAATATTAAATGACATATTTTACCTCAAACATGGTCAGTTGAAATTTATAGTTTTTGCTGTGTGAAGTGTAGCATAATACTAGTATATCTAAACGTAGGTGGGGTTATTATACCCCCACTACTAAAGTAGGAGGGTTGCTGTATAGGAGTCACTTTGTCGGTCGGTCGGTCGGTCGGTCGGTCGGTCCGTCGGTCTGTCCCAAAGATTGTCCATGCTGCATCTTATGTATGCATTACAGGATTTATAAATAACTTGGTACATTTGTTCGCCTTGATGAGGCGGTGTCTCATGCGAAAAAATTACGTCAATATCTCAAAGGTCAAGGTCACACTGAAAGGTAAAAAATGGCCATAATTGAGCTTGTCAGGATCATAACTTAGCCATTTATTATTGGATTTCAAAATAATGTGTCACGAATATTCTCGACTACCAGACGGTGTGTCATGCGAAATAATTACGTCAATATCTCAAAGGTCAAGGTCACACTTGTAGTTCAAAGGTCAAACATAGCCATAATTGAGCTTGTCCAGCCCATAACTAGGTCATTTATTATGGGATTTGAAAAATATTTGATACAAATGTTCACTACTACCAGACGGTGTGTCATGCGAAACACTTCCGTCACTATTTTAAAGATCAAGGTAACCGAGTTCAAAGTTAAAATGGTCTTAATTTAGCTTGTTCTGGTCGTAACTATGTTATTTATTGTGGGATTTTAAAATTACCCCTATCAAACGATGCGTCATACAAAACAATGTTTTCAATACCACAAAGGTCAAGGTCACACTTAAGAGTTCAAAGGTCAGAAATGACCATAATTAATGTTGCCTGGACCATAACTTCATGATATATTGTTGAATTTTAAATTTTTCCACCATGCGACAGTTTTTTATGTATGTGGTTTACCATACGTCTGTGACAAAGCGGTATGTAGGGGTATCATTAGTCACTCTGTGGCAGTTTCTCATACTGGATTAGTACTTGTTATCTTATTCTCCCTGTTAAACATAGATGTAACCTTTATTTCTAGATTTGCAAATAGGTTCCATTTTCTAAAACCAAAATATCAATTTAAGTTCCTTCGTCTGTAACATATAAGAACGCGATAAAAGTTTTGATATAGAATGTATATCGTATGCATGAATATAATATAATGAAACCAAACATTGATGTTAACATCTGCTTTCTTATGTTAAATGGTATTGAATCCTTCGCAGTGTTGTGGTTTTAACAACGTAGTTACAAGTAATATTTTAACATAACGGTTCTAAGTTATTTTTGAAAACGTATTATATATTTTTGAAGTTATATTGTACGCTCAAAACAAAGAATATAAATTTATACAGTTTACATAAATAAAAACAATATTGTAATAAAGTGAATAAAACAACCATACAGTATGTTGCATACAATCCGCCATGACCTTAATTGTTTTATTTTCCTGAAAACAAACAATACGTGAAGCGTATTCAAATGTTTCATAACATTCATTTTAAATCCAGAAAATGATAAAATAAATCCTGACCCCTCTACTTTGTACAAGATATGATCATACACTAATCATAATAATAATAAGAGCTTTAAAAGTAATAAGTATATCTGTGACATTTTTAACAAAGTAATCGTCGGTACATTGTTCCCTATTTATATCAAATTATACAGCAATAGTCCAATATATATAGATCCATTTCTGAATTTGAATTAGACGTTTAGAAGTTAATGGACACGTTGTATATGTTCCTGAAGACCATTTTGATAAGGATTATTCGTATATTAAATGTTTTACTGTTGAATGGTGTTGTTTTGTTTTATATGCGTCTTAAACAGTTGGGACATAACACAGTACCCAGTCTGATTCATGGAAACCTCTTCCGGTAGATCACACTGCAATTTGACCCAGTAGTAACGTTTAACTATCTTCTTTTTGCAACATATTACCTTTTTAAATGAGGTTTTTGAATTGGACTTTTACACTTTACCCAATTTATTTCAAATATATGTAACTCATTCCAAGCTTCAGACAAAGACACATCTCACCAGGGTTTTGACATTTTCCTTCTCTTATTATTGTTACTTGACATACAATTTACCTTTTTGTTTGGAATATTATCATCCATACGTGTTCTACTTTGATTAAATAGAATATTGCGTGCATGCGTATCATACCATGCTGCCTATTTAAACTATGTTCTAATGGAAAAATCGTGCCATGAAGGGTTTGCACAACATCATTATCTTTCATAAACGATTCAGGTAATGTATTCACATCGTAGACTGTACGGGAAGGTTTTTGGCCACTAACTTCGTTCGGTCAATACCACTATTGTTATCAATATTACTACTACTGCATATCTCCCAATGCCAGGTAATAGTCGAGTGATCCGGATATGATGTTGAGTGCAAAACCTCATGACCAATCTTATTGATTTGTTCGGACATTCTGTGACCTTTAAAGGATGAAAATAAATGAAAATCTTCATGGCAGACAATACAATAATCAACGACTAAGGTTCATGATGTGGACAGACAATAGTCATGTATTATCATTATATATCCGATAACAAAAATCAAAATTGCAATTATCTGATACACTGATAGACACAACCATAACAAATTTCCGACCGTGCTTGTCGGCATAGGCTCCTAAGAAAATGCTTCACAAAATCGTCGGCACGCCGGACAACACGGAAAAGAGAATAATTTGCCGCCATTTTCTGTGCAAGCGCTAAATAATGTACATCCGATATATTCGCCTTAAAATCAGTGCAGTAAGAAATCCCCTCTGTAAATGTTTTGTTGGGAAAAATATCTTCTTTGATTCTTCGGTATAAATATTGGTTCCCGGTGCTCCCTTGGCTTACTACATCGCATATGAAGAAAACCCCGATCGGTCCGAGCATCCAGTGTCGCCATGTTCTTTTCTCCGTGGCAGTACTGGTAATTTCCACATCAGCATGATCATGTCCCTCATTTTCTTGCTCTAAATCAAACGTTCCCATGTTACAGTTACGACTTCATGCAATACACCAATGCGACTGTAATGCGTCTATGATCATCGTATTTTGTATCAGTTCTTTACGTTCTTCATTTTAACTTTTCTTTATCTGCAAACATTTAGCTTATCTAACACGTGTACATTATACATTGTACACTGACGAGTTGTTAAGATCGTCCTGTAAACATACACCACAATCGTCAACAACTTGACCCTTATACCTAAGTTATAGTGTTCACTAAGAATTGTGAATCAGAACGTATGACGGCATGACAAGAAGGTTATTCGTTAGGACGTATATATAATAGTATACTGTTCATCTATTAAGTCACTAAAACAAAGCCATACTTTGCTGACACGGTAAGATTATTTTGAAAAACTAGGCAAGACTTCTAGGTTTTAAGTGTAATCAAATATAACAAAAAATGATTGAGTAATAAATGTACATGCGGACGTCCAAATTATGCATCTTAAACGGATAACATATATTCCGGCTTTTATATGCAGAAAAAAAGTGAAAACGATTATGTTGGCCGTTGTATGATAATCACCCTTGCCACTTCAAAGTTCAATATAGGCGTCATTGTAGGGATTTTGTAGCAAGTAATTGTGCATCTTATTCAGCGAGATAACATGCGCGAAAAAGGTGATAGAGGAATGTTTACTAAATATCGTACAGCAACCACTGCTGACGTCGTACGGACAATCCGTAATAAGTTTGATTAAATTGTTCAATCCCTAAACACAGAGAAATGACGGCTTAGTTTGGGATGTCTTTAGGCACTTTCAACACATATTTGTTGGCGCCTGTGTTTATTTTGGCGACCAGAGTATGTTTCTACGGCAAAACATCGTTGTTTTTATTAATAAAGAGATGCAAAAAAATGCAACTTATGTCAAAAACACGGGTCTGGAATCATTTCTGTAAAAAAGTTCCACGCCGTTGTCCAAGAATAGAGAATGATAGGGTGTTCCAACAAGGCTCGGCAAGAAACATAACCATTTATGGTCTTTCTACACATACATTAAGATAAGTTATATAACATCTAAACAACTAATGAAAAATGGATACTAAACATAAAAGATGCAGCTTCCATCGGCTTTAGTACTCCAGGTATACGAAATCGAAGGCAACAAAGATGCAAGATATACCATAGGCGTTTCATGACCAGTGAATTAGACTGGAACGGTGGCACATAAACGAAAGCTGACATTGTAGTGCAGAATGGTTTACAATCGTCGCGACGATCGCGGAATGAACAATTGTCGCATTACAGGGTACGTTTTAACAGTTTCATAATGAATTGAGCATCTCTCGTATGTTTAATATTGGTCTTACTGATGACCAGAGCGAGAATCGAACCCAGATCGTCTAGAATAACAAACAAAGCGCACTTACCACTGAACCACGATTGTAAAGATATCTGTTCAATATAATAATTATATACACTGTATTATCAATTGAGGTCAGATCCAGTTGGTGGAAGTTGAAACCCACGTGACCAGATGCTAAGGCAGCAATTAACCGTTTTTTCAGGATTTCGTTCGACCGACCCACACCGATAACTTAAGCCAATGTCTCACAGCAACACACAATCAAACCTGAAACAAATAAATAGTCCACACGATTAAAATCCACCTGGACTTTGCAAAACACAAGCATTTACAAGAAATGACAGAACCTTATTGTGGCATGTACTCACATTAGTTCATCATGTCTCATTTGCAAAATCAGACCTCATTTTAAGGCAAAGTCGCATGTTTTGAAAATATCCTCACAATCATGTACGCACCGACACAATTAAATTTGTAAACACTTGGACAGCAAAATGTAAGTACGTTCCACCAATAACAAGTAAATAAGGAATCAATTATGCCAAACTCTCATTGTAAGAAAAAGTCTGTACCCACTCGCCGATTTCACTGAAATTCACATATCGCAATATGCTATGCTACTGTTCAGAGAAATTCACTTAACATGTTCTTTAAAAAGTACAGCTTCGTTAGCACGGAATGAGTATTTCACAGACCAGAGTTGATGTCCATGATGCAATTGTGCTAAAACATAAGAAGGTTCGAAACCAAAAGTATGGCTTTTTAAAGAAACTTGATGAAAGTAACCATATATTTATAAAAATCCAATGGCTTCACACCTGAGTTGTATATGTTTTTTATATTGAAATCAATTTTGTCTTAAGTTTCATAAACTAGACTCGATGTTCATTGATGAGGAAATTGGCAAAACTAGAGAAGACCAGAACATATTTTATATCACTGAAGGCACGCACTGACATAAGTTTAACAATTATATAGATTTATAAACTTCACGTCAAGAAAACAAATATGTTGACATGATGCTGTTGCGATACCAAAGCTCGTGACGTCATGGTGTATCGTGTATGTATGCGTCCATTGTAGTTTGAATTATCTCTGGAAAATAGACCGCTCTTATATCATTGTAGAACGCCAGACCTCAGGCCAAACCACAAGATGGTTGACATAGTTTGGCAATGGCAGTCAACGAATAAGCTGACCTAGTTACCAGCTGTGTGGTAGGTTGGTGATGCAACCTGGCAAGACTACAGATAGAAAATTAAGAAAGCTTTGAAGGATAAAATAGAATTATCAACATCAAACATTGTTGAAGCAAAAAATATGCATTTCTTTTCTGGAAACTCTGATATTGAGTTATTTATTCAGACAAATGGCATGATGCTTTTAATCTCATTAAATTTACTAATTTACGTACATGTACAAGTACTACAAATCCCAAATGACTCATGACATTTCTGTCGCGGTACTCCCAAACTCTTTAGTATTACAAACTATAGTGTGTAAGTCAGTATATTCATAAAAAATAAAACTGGAAAAACAGATACCACTGGTTTAGTCTTTAGAACCTTGGTACAACACTTAAAATCATTTTACTTTCATTTAACCACATACAAATACTTTAATACATTATGCATGTTGAACTTTCTGCCATCGAGAGATGGCGAATGTGTGTGTATGTGTAAGTTCTGTTTAAACAACTTTCTTATTAAAATGCATCTTCATAAAACATGCATGTGTACGTCAAAGATGACTAATACTTTATTAAAGCTTAATAAGTGTTTTAATTCGTTCCACAAATGTATGTTTATCCGCGACAATGGTTCATCTGACTCAACGATTAAACCAGATACAAGAGTGTTTCAGTTTAATATTTAATTTAGATAACAAATTAAGACATCTTGGATAATAAATTGTGTTATTATACCATAATATAGTATAAACGATTTAACCTATGACAATGCAATGACTGTACAGTACTCAAAATACAGTGTCCCTTAATGAATCAGCCCCTTATAGTTGGTATACAATCGGGCGAGGTTATGTATCAATTAAGGCGTACGATTCGCAAACAACTTGTACAACCAATACATAGAATGATGTGTTTGATGTAAACGTTGAAAATTACATACTCCTACACTGCTATACTTCTGCAATTGTCCTCAAGTTTCATTCACAATTCTATTCATTTTTTAAGATATTTTATTGGATTATATCAAACTTTTAAAGGGTTCGTATAAAAGGAATCCGTTATCATCAGACAAGAATGTTTAATATCAAGTGTATGAAGAAATGAACAATGGATAATTACAGTATGCAGATGGGTTAAAAGTAGGTTTCCGGTACATACAAATGTGGGTAACACAAATTGAATAGTTTGATATATAGTAGATACTATCAACACAGCACACAGAACTGCTTCATATAAGTGTTATTTGACGTAACGTTTACAAGAAATTCATAAATCCAGTATTTGATGAGTTCTTGAGGTAAACTTTTCAAAATTGTATCACATTTTAGAATTATACATTGTATTATTTTTTTAAAAACATCTAAATCTTGAATTTTAGGTTTTAAAGAAACGTAGCTACTGTTTTCAACTACTAACCACTCTTTTTCTCAATATGGATACACTTCAGAAATTGATTACCATAGCAACGACAGAAGATATTTTAACATGATACATGAGAAAAAATAAATCTAAGACATACTTCTATATTATCAAAGAACCTAAACTTAAATCAAAGAGCATGACATTTTTGTCATTTAAAAGGGTTTTCTTAACCTTATTACATAAGAACTAATACATTGTCACTAAGCCCGGTTTTCCTGGAGAACGGCTCACTTGTTTTAGCAATCAAAAAGCTGAATACCCAAGCTGAATGACCCAGTTCCAACAGTACAAGGCAGTCCAAAAGACGGCTAAAATCCCCCGCCGCATTAATGAACAGTGAAATTGCCCAATAAGTTACACATTTGTTATGTGTTCATGCAATTTGGCCAAGGCGTTAAAAACGTAAGGAGCGGATAGGAAATGTAACGTTCAAACCTTTGACCTTGAACTGTGAACTTGACCCCGCATGGTTGAAATGTTGGTTCTGCATGTCGGCTTTATTAGTTATACATTTGGTATGAGTTTCATGCAATTCGGTCCAGCCATTAAAAAGTTAAAGAGCAGACATAAAATGTAAGATTTAAACTTTTGACCTTGAACTGTGACCTTGACATTGAACCAGCATGGTTGGAATATGGGTTATGCACGTCGTCATCATTAGTGACACATTTGGTATCAGTTTCATGAATTCAATTCGGAACTGACATTAATAAGTTATGGATTGGACACAGAGTGCAAGATTCAAACTTTTGACCTTGAATTGTGACCTTGAACTTGAACCAGCATGGTTGGAATGTGGGTTCTGTACGTCGTCTTTATTAGCTACACATTTGGAATCAGTTTCATGCAATTCGGCCAAGGCATTAAAAAGTTATGGAACGGACACGAAATGTAAAATTCAAACCTTTGACCTTGAATTGTGACCTTGAACCGGCATGGACGGAATGTGGGTTCGGCATGTCGTTTTTATTAGTTACACATTTGGTATGAGTTTCATACAATTCTGTCCAGGCATTTAAAAGTTATGGAACGGAACGAAATGTAAGATTCAAACCTTTGACCTTGAATTGTGACCTTGACCTTGAACCAACATGGTTGAAATGTGGGTTCTGCACGTCGTCTTAATTAGTTACACATTTGGTATGAGTTTCATGCAATTCGGCCAAGGCATTAAAAAGTTATGAACCGGACACGAAATGTAAGATTCAAACCTTTGACCTTGATTTGTGACCTTGACCCGGCATGGACGCAATGTGGGTTCGGCATGTCGTCTTTATTAGTTACACATTTGGTATGAGTTTCATACAATTCTGTCCAGGCATTTAAAAGTTATGGAACGGAACGAAATGTAAGATTCAAACCTTTGACCTTGAATTGTGACCTTGACCTTGAACCAACATGGTTGAAATGTGGGTTCGGCACGTCGTCTTAATTAGTTACACATTTGGTATGAGTTTCATGCAATTCGACCAAGGCATTAAAAAGTTATGAACCGGACACGAAATGTAAGATTCAAACCTTTGACCTTGAATTGTGACCTTGACCCGGCATGGACGGAATGTGGGTTCTGCATGTCGTCTTTATTAGTTACACATTTGGTACATGTATGAGTTTCATTCAATTCTGCCTAGGCATTAAAAAGTTAAAGAGCAGACATAAAATGTAAGATTTAAACTTTTGACCTTGAACTGTGACCTTGACCTTGAACCAGCATTGTTGGAATATGGGTTATGCACGTCGTCATCATTAGTGACACATTTGGTATCAGTTTCATGAATTCAATTCGGTACTGGCATAAATAAGTTATGGATTGGACACAGAGTGCAAGATTCAAACTTTTGACCTTGAATTGTGACCTTGACCTTGAACCAGCATGGTTGGAATGTTGGTTCTGTACGTCGTCATTATAAGTTACACATTTGGAATCAGTTTCATGCAATTCGGCCAAAACATTAAAAAGTTATGGAACGGACACGAAATGTAAGATTCAAACCTTTGACCTTGAATTGTGACCTTGACCTTGACCGGCATGGACGGAATGTGGGTTCGGCATGTCGTCTTTATTAGTTACACATTTGGTATGAGTTTCATACAATTCTGCCAAGGCATTAAAAAGTAATGGAACGGACACGAATGTAAGATTCAAACCTTTGACCTTGAAATGTGACCTTGACCTTGAACTGGCAGGGTTGGAATGTGGGTTCTGGACGTCGTCCATATTAGTTACATATTTGGTATGAGTTTCATGCAATTCGGCCAAGGCATTAAAAAGTTAGAGAGCGGACATGATTTTGTTACGGAGGGACGGACGCACACACGGACGGACGCACGGACTGAGACCATTCATATTATCTCCTCCAACTTCGTGGCGGGGGATTATAAATGGCTAAAATACCTAGATGTAGCTGTTGGAAGCCCTTTAAAGTTGTGAAACGAATAAAATACCGAAAGCCAGGGTTTCAGCTGAATGACCCATTTTAAGCAATTAAAAAGTAAGCAACTTAGGATGTCCACCATGATTATATGAGGCTGCTTTGTTTCCTTCTCAATGGTATTCATAAGGTATGTATACTATTTTTGTTGAGTGTTGCTTTGTGGTTTGTCCTTGTGATGACTGTGTGATCGTCTTGGTGATCATTTCCTGTCTGCTGGCACCTGACTCGGGAACTGCGTTTGTTTGACAGACTGAGGCGGCAGGTTGTCGGAGTGGAATGACGTGTTTTTGTAGTTTTACTTACGGCTTGAACATTTGGTTTGTCATTTTTCGTTTTTTGACTTGTTCCTTTTTTGCCTTTAATGCCGTTCATGTCGTATTAAGCTTCCGTTCTTAATATCTTAGAATCGCATTTCAACAAAGATACTAGGAAACTGTGATTTATCTGCTTTTAAGCACCAAAACCATGGAAGATAATGATTATCGAAAATACTTATAGTAATTATTACGTTAAAGTAATCAATCGAAAGTCAATAAAGCTAGTAATCGTCAAATTGACATAGGTCACTTTTCATGCAGAACTAACATATTGTGTTCGTATAGCGTTCTTTTTGTGTATTTTGTGATCATTCCTCTCTTGTTCGGTGTGTTATCACCCATTGCTTTCGTTGACAACCATTCATTATCCGTAATGTTAAACAATTAACATTTTATGTTATGCATGCATACACTTTTATTGGACCACGTTAACGTATAAAAGTACGTAATAATAATTATGACAATAATATCACAGTATGAATTAGATCAAGCTGTGCTCACATTATGCTACAAAGGTTTGTGTCAATACAATAGATCTGACCTCAAATGATAATATATATGTATGTAGTAGTCATTGCGTAGTCATCCGGTTATTCTACCCTGCCTAATTGGTAAAATCACTGTGTATTAATATATATCCGATTGTTAAACATATTTGTTCAAAATAACACAGTGCACTAATATTATTCAAAAGCGAAAGACTGGCCAATCTAAATATTCATTTTCATGTTTTACTTTTTGTGATTTTACCAATTAGGCAGGGAAGAATAACCGGATGACTACGTGTCGAACACCAACCAACACCAACAATGTATTGCTATATATTTTAAAGTGTTAGTTGTTCAATGTCACGACAGACGTCCCGAAGTATTCAAATGATATTTGGCAAATCAGAAATACAGAAGGAATGCTATAGGTGCCAGACACCACTTGGGCGGATTCCGGTTGACAATATATCAGTCCCCGAAACCAATATGATCAGGTATGTCCATCTAACTAACGTTTATAAGCAAGTGTAACACTGTTACTTTATGTACAAAACAGCCTGTAATCAAATTAGATACATGTATATTATATATTGGGTTTTTTAAAGGGTCTGTCTCACATATTGGTGCATTGCAAAAATTAAATGAAATTGTCAAATATTCGCATAATTTTGGTATAGTTGCCTGTATGTCCAATAAGCAACCACACTGACATCTACTAAAGCTTAAACCGACTTTACACGTTTAATGTTCGTTTTCTTACTGCCGATCTTGTCTTGAATGTCAAAATAGGCATATGTGACTATATAGGCATATTGGGTATCTAAATAATTGTTAAAAGGTGCATATTAATGTATATGTAATACGTGTATTGAATGCGTTATCAAAAGTGGCTTTAAAATAATACTACGCGCCTATTTATCAGATTCTACAGTACCGTCTTGTAATCACTTCCCTCACAGCGTGAGACAGTCTATAGAAAGCGGCTAGCTAGTACAGCGACACCATATGATTGCATAACAGTACTTTGCAGACCGTATACGATTCATTGATAAAACACTCACTTGACCGTAGTCTGAAGTTTCTAAAAATAGCTTTACAGCCGGGACATTTGATGAACACGTCATTTTCGTATTATGAAACAAGTTCGGTATCGGCCGGTATAGTGATTTGTTTGCAAAAATATCGATTTAACGAACAGTTTCACAATAATTTTTGATCTTAGAATAAACAAATGTTTCTGATTGGCTTAAATCAGTTAAAAAATTTGGAGAAACATATGTAGCAGTATTGGGAATGTTGACAGTTTCTGGAACTACTTGAATGCGGATTCACATAGCAGCCTTAAGGCGGTTAATTTTGTATTAAGAAATGGGCAATGGTAGTAATGAGAGGCTTAAACGCCTCCCAAAAACTTGAGAAACTGTGGCATTTTGTAGTTATTTAGTAGTTTAATTTACATCAAAAATTATATAGGGTATTTTAAAATACCTTTAATTGCTCATTTCGCCGTTGTTTTAAATGTACGTTCTGGGGACAGACATCATTCTTTTGTTGTAGATATATATATATACTAGTATATTTATATGCATGTATGTTTGTTTGTATACATTGGTCACATAATCAGCTGTTATGATGTCACTGGGTCGGTTCACCTGGTACTGCGATACAAGTGTTCTAGATTATAACAACAAATACTAAATTATACCCTATATCATCACAAAAATATTACTTGAACCCGTTTCGCACTATAGCTAGTACGTTTTAAAAGTGAAATACCCACGACCTAAAAGCCGAACCTTGCTAGAACGCTATATAATTTTCTATTCCAAAAAAGCAATGCAGAACATTTATTTTTACAGAAATGATTTCAGAACCTTGGCTATGACATTAGTTGCATTGACTTTCATATCTTTGTTACAGATATGTGTTAAAAGTACCTAAAGACACACCCACACTTAGCAGCGGGGGTTGAATAATTAATCAAAACGATTACGGATTGTCCATACGACGTTAGCAGTAGTTGCCGTACGATATTTAGTCGTTTCACTATTTCCTGTTTGGCACACGTTTATTTCGCAGAGTACCTGTACCATGCCAGTATAGCCGCAACACATTATGCTTGTTGTGTTATTTGTTGTTTCACAATGGTTTCCTTAAAATTTCCTACAATAGCCAATGGTTGGTCAGTTCGGGGATTCCCCAAACTACTTGCTCAATCGGAAAATTCCTAAAATTTGCCTTATCGGGCAATAGAAACACCCACTTTTAAAAACTAACACTTGCATAGGGATTTTTCGCATAGAGGTGATCTGATTGCGCATACCGTATCACAAAAGGTTTATTTGAAGTCCTACCGTTCAGAATTCCCTGGTGTTTTAACATTGTCTAGATATTTAGTGTATTGTGTTCACTTTCCCATTTCAGCAATTTACATTTCCCGATCAGGCAAGACTAAGTAAATATATTTTGAAAAGTAGGAAGTTGCCGAAACAGGCAAGTGAACATAATAAATTTAGACGGTCGAAATTGGTACACAACTCAAAGGAAATTTGAACGGTATTATCCTATATACCCGTTGTGATTTGGAACTTGTGTTCAGGTTATCGATGCACAAGTCAGTTCTGCTAAGGTATGTATAAATTGACAATTTATTTGCCTGATCAGGCAATTATTGGAGCATAATGGCCCCCATTGATATATAACACCCGCAACTTAAACATCTACTTTTATCTAACCATATTGAATTTGAAGGTGGCACGGTTATTTAGTCCGTCCGACCAACATTTTTAGACAGTAGTGAATCGTTTGTTTAAGAAATAAAAATCTGTTCGCGTATTTTGTCGGTGAATAAAACATGGGCAGGAGTTCGGATGCGGAAAAAATAAATCACGAGTGCGTAGCACGAGCGATTTAATTTCCGCATCCGAACGAGTTTTTATTTCGATTCTAAATACGATAATATCCCGCACTATTTAACTGCGCGCATTCCATTTCCCCCCATTTGATATTGAACATAATTCCACGCTGAAATTGAGTGGCTTATTAGCTGGCACAATTACCTCCCTCGTTAATGAAAACGACCTTCGTAATTTTCTGAAGGAAATAACACATTTTAAACATTGAAACAATTTTAATAACACGAGTATAGTGTATCTATTTCATAAAATGAAAAATATAAATGAATTTATTATCAGAAGTTTTTATGAATCTTAATTTTGAGAGTATATTGGAGTTTCTAAAAATAGATGCGTCATAGCTGTAACACTGGACACTCGTGCAACTCGCGATCCGTTGAAGGTTTTACTATAAAGTTTACGTTCATTCATTCATAAATATGTCGCGTGATACGGGGCGTAAATAGGAACATCCAATTTGATACCATGTTTTATTGCGGTAAAAATACATTCCCTGGTTTGCTCTATGTGTAAATGGATTAATCCGCGGATCGTGTAAGAATTGTGCATTTTGCAAAGGGCTATCTGATTTTGTTGTATTATTTGGACGTCACCGACGTCTGCATGCACAATTATAACGCAATCACTATCTGTTTACGATTTTATGTCATACCTTATTTAACCTAGTTACATTGAGAAGCTTTTTCCTATAAAATGGTTCATGCAGGCTTAGCAAAAAATGATACTATCATCAAAGTACGGCTTTGTTTTTAAACTGCAAGAAGTGATTTAATAAACTATTAGTTTACTGATTACATACACGTCCTAGATAATAACTTGACCTACTTATAATCCAGACAACCATTGTGATTCACAATTTTAGTGAACACTTTTAACCGAGTGGTATGGATAAAGTTGTTGACGACTGTTTTGGATGGTTACAGGACGATCTCAACAGCTCAGGCAATGTATAATGTACACGTGTTCAGATAAGCTAAGTCTGTGCTGATATAGGAAAGTGAATATGCAGAACATAAAATAATGATACCAAATACGATAATAATATATTTAACAATAGTAAGACAATCATGTTAATGATACCAGCAATGATGTATCTTAAAAGTCGCATTTTATAGGTATATTAACTTAAATGAAGTCGTAGCTGCAACATGGGAACGTTTGATTTAAAACATGAAAATGAGGGACATGATTATGCTGATGTGGAAACTACCAGTACTGCTACGGAGAAAAGAACATGGCGACACTGGATGCTTGGACCGATCGCGTTTTTCTTCTTGTGCGGTGCTGTAAGCCAAGGGAGTACCGGGCACCAATATATATACAGAAGAGTCCAAGAAGATCTTTTTCCCAACAAAACATTTACAGAGGGGATTTCTTACTGTGCTGCTAATACTGCGAATCAGTCGGATGCACAAGCTTTAGCGCATGCACAGAAAATGGCGGCAAATTATGAACTATTCTTTTCCGTGTTGTCCGGCGTGCCGACGATTTTGTCAAGCATTTTCTTAGGCGCATACGCTGACAAGTTCGGTCGGAAATTCATTATGCTTGTATGTATGAGTGGAAAGCTAACTGCTATTTTGATTTTTGTTATCGGATCGTTCGTGCATATGGATTTAAAACTGTTTGGAATTTCTTATGTCATCAGTGGGTCTAGTGGCGAGATGTATACGTTTTTCTTAGCTGGTTTTGCTTTTGTTGCCGATATTACGACATCGAAGAGCAGAGCATTTGGTGTTCTGCTCGTCGAAATATGCGCTGGACTAGGAGCTACATTAGCGTTACTTGTTGTTGGATACATCATCCAGGCCTTTGGTTTTGTTAGCCCGTTTGTTGTAGCTGCAAGTAGTGTAGTGCTATCACTATTGATGACCATTTTTATTCTACCAGAGTCATTCCCTAAGGACAAACGCAAGTCAACAAACAATAAATTTGAACATTTTCGACGCTCCTTTGAGTTCTATTATGCATCTTGGAATCGCGGATACCGATGGAAATACGTAATTGCGATTCTTGTTATTGCACTCACTTTACTGTCATTTTTAGGCCGCGCCAGTATTGAAACATTGTATCAATTGAATAAGCCATTCTGTTGGACACCATCAGAAATTGGTATTTTTGGTGCTTTGAGAATGGCTTCAATGCAACTTGTTGGGTTCCCTGTTCTGAAAGTCCTGAAACGGTTCATGGACGATGACTCCATTGGAATTGTTGGTTCTGTTTCCTTTCTTTCTGCTTATATACTGGAAGGCTCGGCGACCAATAATCTCATGCTCTACTTAGGTATGTGTAGTTTCCTACTTTTTATATGTTAATTACATTGTGCTGATCATTTATAGTCAGTTCTACAAGGCATTACTGTGAATTATGTTCATGGCTTGTCGGTATAATATAATAAAAAAATGTTAATAATTATCTGCGTAATGTCATTAAAATATACTTTGCTAATCCCTGGGTCATAAATCCATACCATCGCCATCTGAGTCAATGGCCGGTTGAATATCGACCGGTCATCGGGCGGCGGCTGCATTAATTATTAAAAGATAATATTAAGTCAGACAGGCAAGGCAGCACTTAACTTAACTAGCCGATCACAAAAAACTTTAAATCATACAAGGTACAATTCCCAACTGAACCAATCGAGCACAGAAAACATAAAGCACATACAAGGCACAATGCCCAACCAAACAAGTAAAGATACACCAAAGTCCAAGCTTTCGAGAAGTAGCTGAATGACCAAGTTCCAACAGAAAACGGCTAAAATGCCTAGCTTTAGATGTCAGAAATCCTAAAAAGTAGACAGTTTACCAAAAATAGAATATTAAGTCGGACAGGGAAGGCAGCACTCAACTTAACCAGTCGAGCAAAGAAGACATAAAAAAGGCGCAATGCCCAACACAATGCCGAAAGAGAAAATGATTTGCAGTAGTATCGGCTGTCAAAAAGCTGAATGAAATAGTTTCAGCAATCAAAAGGCTCTGAGTATCTTTTGAAATAGCCATTGCTACTCATCGGCCTATGTTCTCACGATGCCTAGATATCGGGTTACCATCGTATACACGGTGACCTCTATTGAATTATCCAAGCTGTAAGTACATCGGCGACAAATCGTAATATACGTATGTATGTATTAACTAGATATATTTGATATTTTACAGTTCCAGTCTTGGGTTGCTGTGGTATGTTAACGATTGCTATGATGCGTTCAGTAGTTTCCCGAATGACTAGTTCAGACCGACAAGGTGAGTTGAATAAATTACCAATTTTCGAGGGCTGCTTTCAGCAGTTCAGCTGTGCAGCCACCCTTTGGCATTTTAACTCCCCCTGGTCATTGAGCAACCTAAGGATACCTGCGTTCGAGTCTCTCTGGGGAGACTTTTTCTCTCCTGGTGGGTGTACATCGATCTGCGGCGCCCAGGAATATTGAACATGTACATACACCGCCCTCACAGGTACCAATTCACACCTTGGTCAAGTGGGTTATTCTTGCTCAGAGAAATTAACCAGTGGTCCAGACGGTGGTTGAACCCGTGACCTCTCGACCCCGAAACGCGCGCCCTATCTCTAGACCACCGCTCCCCACAATCTACATCATATAAGAAGCAGGGTTAAGTTTATATTGCGCGTTCATTGATAAGCCCAAATTAGGCTACTTGTGATTGCTATCTATATGCTATCCGTTTCAATTTAGGGCGACACTGGGTATCGTAAACATAGAAAACGTTACAATGTGTAGATGAGCCCGTGAAAGGACAGCATCAAATAATATAATTAAGTTCGGCCAATGTGAAGTTAAGTTTTCAGTAGAAAAACATAGTGGTTTTTTTACGTTACCGGTTTACTTTTTCAAATATCCAATTCAAATAACACGTACACAGTCATATATAAACGACCTTTTAGGTTGGAAGCGTTTGAAAAGTGAATTAGTGGAAAGCAACGTCTGCATAATTGAATACATAGGAATCAAACTTATTACAAGAACACCAGAAGCAATATGCTAACAATTCAAATCATAATAAGATCAATTTTAAGTCTGACAAAACCGACTAGAATTTGTACTTTACAAATACAAAGCAACATGGAATAAAGCAATTTAAAATCGTACTCATTTTTATTTTCACCGTATCCGTCAGTAGTGACCAACCTTTACATAGCATAACATAATCTGCAGTGTAACGTTCGTCCTAGATAGTTCTCGAATGGTTTATCCATATTGTATGCCTATGTCTTGTATGCCGTTTTCATTCTTTGTTGTTACACGTATTTACAATTGTATGCATAATTGTACACATTGTAGTTTCATTATCTACAACTATCAGATATATGTGTGCTTCCATGATGGCTGTTAGCCTACAGGTACATGTATGTGACATTCCTAAATGTATTTTGTGTTTTATGTTATTTCTTATTTCTGCAGGAGCCGCAGCTGCTAGCATATCTGTGGCTGAGGGTTGTTGTCATCTTGTCTCTGGGATTCTCATGAATGCTGTATATGGTGCAACGGTTGCTCAATTCCGAGGTGCAGCATTCTTTCTAATGGCAGGACTATCTGCACTATGCATACTATTACTTGTGTACGTATACAACTTTCTTGTTTTCTTTTTTCGTTTTCATTCTCAATAGAATAATTTAAACGAGACGAAATATTTCTAAATATGTTATTCTTGGCACATGAGTCACACCGATCGGTTACTTCGAAAACGACGAATTTGTATGTCGAATTTATAGCATGAATTTTACAACATGCAGTGCGATATACATGTGTACTGTATATGTAGATAGTTTCAAAGGTTTCTTCGTCGGGTTTGTTTAGCTTGTGTACGAGTAGGGTAAGTAATATTGGGTATGTTGCCGTTATCGAGCGAGATATAATGGACCACTGACCACGGATAGAGTACTGTGATGAAACACTGAAAGGTATTCATAATGAATGTCGGTCATTATTTACATTTTATTACAGAATTTTCAAGATAGGAGCTAGAAACACACAGAACAAAGTAACGGACGGAGAAAAGCAAATTTCTATACAAGAAGTATCGTTTACTCAGAAGACGCAAATGTGACAGTCAAGTGAAAAATAAGATAAAACATTTAATGAATATATATATTAGTAGTGGTATATCAGTATCGTGCAATATGCGAACCAATAAGCCGCATTATGATCTGATCTGACCTTATAATATATGCATATTCACTATTAGAACTGGTTTATTATTGTACGCTTGTACTATTGGGTTTGTCTGTCGAGGTTTGTAATCATGAAAATGGGTTCATGTATACATGTATATGCTGGATACTATTGAATGTTATTTGGAATGATAACATAGATGTCTACATTGTAAAACATGAGCATGTACCTGTAATTTGTAACATTTTGATGTTTAATCTTCTTTAAATAAAGATATTATTATATGACATTCAGATGGTGGTAGTGCAACTGTAGTCATATAGTGAATATTTAAGAAAAAGTTAGAACCCATAAAGTGATGTTTTAATGATTAAAAAGGGCGGCGCGAGCAAATAATACGTATATTTCGTCACAAGAAGTGTATTTTGCGTTCTGCTGCTCTTATTAGTGAAACACTCAAAATTTTATAAAACGCCAAAAGTGAAGACGCCTTCCATAATCGTACCCATTGGTTGTGGGGTATCTAGGTCAGTCAATCAGTTCATTTCGAGCATTATACATGCCAAACTCCGAAGATAAATGGTGTTTACCAGCTCAATAACCACATGTATACACTTCACTTTGCTAAAGGTTAGATTATGTTGTTTTTTATCTATCAGAGATAATTTAATAGACATACCTAGTTAAGTTATGCAGGGATAAGCAGTTATGATTTGTACCTTTTTGTTCATACATTTGTACTAATCAGTACTACTTCTGTAAACCCATTAAATTACTTGAATATTAAATCTACATTGTTTTAGCAATGCAAGATACATGTACCATAACCTTAACGATATCAATGGTGTTCATTTCTCGTAAATGTAATCCACGGAATTAGATGCAACCAAGTCTTTCAACAGTATTAATAATGTTAAATCTATATATCACCTATCATTAAATTATAATTCCATCCTAGATCATCTAGCTGTTTCGTTTCGTTGTCTATGCGATCTTCCAGTGGTGGAATTAGTGAGCGTGTGTTAGCGTGTTTTCGTGCGTGTGTGTGTGTGTGTGCGCGTGCGTGTGTGTGCGTGTGCGCGTGTGCGCGCGTGTGTGTGTGTGTGTGTGTGTGTACGTCCGTACGCGTGTCTATGTGTAATATTAGTGGATGTGTATGAAATGAATTGCGTGTACATATTAAGTATTGTATTGTACTGTATGCCATGTTTTGTTTGATGTATGTATTATGTTATATATGCTCTCCTAAATTGGAGGATGAATAAAATATCTATCTATCTGTCATCTCTGATGAGACAATGTTTTATCATTGATAATGTTACTGTCACAGAACTGACTACTGTATGAGAGATGTTTACAAGGCTACCCATAAAGCATCACATGTTCGCGGCCGTATATTGGCATGACATGTTCTGTTGTTTGTTATGTACAGGCAAAATGAGACTCATATTTATTCCCAAACGGTCAAAAGTGAGTACATTTAACTATGTTCATTAAGTTCAAAAACTTATTTTGACTAAATGTTTGCCATGCCTCTACCCTGGAGACAATGCAAGCAACATGGTATTTGGTCACAGCTTCAAATCCCACCACAAACACACCAATGGGTCTCCTTTGTATTTTTTTCTGGTAGAATTTTTGAACTGTTGAACACTGATTTTTTCCGCTCATTTTCTAAATTAATTGATTGACAGTTCCGATGGATACCCATACCTTCGTCTCAAGTCTCACATTTGGTTGTTTGGTTTATCCTTGATATAACAAATGGGTAGCATTATTGAAGTCATCGTCAAGTTTTGGCGTTTTCTAAAAATAGTGTTTGTGTCATTTCACTTACTAGTGTAAGAGCAACAGAGCGCAAAACACCCTTCTTTTGACAAAATACGGATTATCTTCGCAGAAACGGTATATACATGTATATGACATATCGACATCGTCTATGGGATTGTTTGGTCAAACAACAGTCTCTCTCCAAAAGTGTTGACTTTAATTCCAACCGCATAGTATACAAACCAAAACTGGGCGTTGATATAACCGGACAGATTTCTTTACGTGGTTCAAAAAGAGATATTCCATTTGTTTCGTGTTTGCATGAAAGTATCGGATGGTTACCTAGGTACAAATATAAGTGGGATACCCCTTTGCTTGTAAACAAGGCTAAAATTATCGAATGATACACATTGTATCATTCAATCTATGCATGTGGTTAACTTCCATGTTTCAACGATATATCAACGGTTGATGCGAAACTGACAACCAGTCGGCCTACTTACTTGCTAAATAGCAACCAACGGACAACAGCCTCTTTACATTTAAAATAATAGATATACACTCGGCAAAACTTATAAGTACACACTTGTTTATTTGCCCATAGCTCCGTCAATGCGTGCATGATCGTGCTGAAAATTTCAACATATGTAAATTGGATATGTAGAGTTACAATACAATCGATGTTTTTAACATCTGATTTAAATTGTCACAAACAGAATAAACTAATGATGCCAACAGCAGAATCTAAAAAAACACAATAATGCCGTGTGTTCATCGGGCGATTGTCAGGTAGCTAATGCACATATGGCCCCGCTGCGCTGATACAGTACGGTTTCAAGTCTATGTTTCTATCACGGACACAGTAATAAAGAAAACAATGATAGGAACAAGCACACTTTAGGTTTAAAAATATCAACTTCTGATAAAAAATGAATTTTGGAACATGGTTAACTCCCCTTGACCATAACAATAAAAAATAGTTTTAAAAGTAAAAAACACCATGTTGTTGTTTGAAAAATCGAATTATTTTGTGTTTTTTTAATTTGACAATAAATCTAAAATTCAAATTTACCTTACATAAAAATAATTTGCAAATACGCGTCAATTTCATGGCCATTTTACGGTTTTTGACGTTTCATGGTTCAATGAACCGCTGTATTTAATTTTGTAGAAAAAACTTTATTTATCCAGTCCTTTGACAGTCAATACCATGTACACAAAATTTCATGCAAAAATAATAAAAAATAAAAAAGTTATAACGATAAAACGACGTGTGTACTTATAAGTTTTGCCGAGTGTATTACAATTGTAGGTAACATCGCACACTCGAACATAACCTGTCTCAAATGGGAATCAAAAATTAAGACCCGGTGACAGTCTTGTGTTCTCCCAACACATTTATTGGGTCGGATGTTCATTCATAACGATTGCGTAAAATATGATAATAGTTTGTACTCGGCCTCATCACAATGACCTGAGAAAGTAAACAAATAATCATTCGACACAAGTAACGTATCTATTATTATCAGTATATATATCAACACCATCAAGTGGTCTTCAGACATAAGATTAAGTGTCTGTACACCTTTTAAAGATGCTGCCTCACAGATTGTGCTAATTAACATTTTCACAGACACATTTTCTTATATATTTACATGTGTCAAAGCGTTCGTTCTCAATGTTTTTAAAAGTTTCAATAGTTCATTTTTCTGACCTCAGGTTATAATTCAAAGGGGTATTTAACTAGTCTGATTTGTTGGCGTTAAATGAAGCTACTAGAGTAAGAAATTAAATGTCTACGGCGTACATAGATTAAAAAACTTGATATGAATTCAAATTCGGAGAACAAACTTTTTATTACCCTGTACAAAAATACATGCATTATCGCACAATACAATATATATATTTGGACTTGTTTAATGAAAACAAAAGATTTACATAGATTTTAAAATGTTTTAACATATAGGCCTAAAGTTCGGAACCATTGCACCTAAGGCATGTCCAATCACAAGTAACTGTATCATTGATGAAAAGTTTTGTTTACTCTTTATTAATGATACAGTTACCGTGTGTGTCCAATGTTTATTTTATTACTCGATATGAAGACAACACCTTTTCTAGTAATATTCGGTTTAATCACACACTAACATGGTTTCTAAATAATTCAACGTATAATATAAATGTGGATAAGTTAGGCCGCTCAAGACAATACCGGGTACCCGTGTATGTCTGTAAATCCCGTCGACCGAAAGGAAAACGGATTCGTTATACGTAATTTGATTATGCTCCCACTGATTATTCTACTACCCTTGAGATGTACTACGACCTCCACAGTGCGAGCCACATGCCTTGGCTGTACGTAAGACACCAACCAAGCTGTAAATCAACCGACAGTCAGATCGCAATCCCCCCACCATCGGGTTCCCGGAAAATGGAAGGGACCGCAACCCGTGCCGATCCAATGTACAGCCCGGATGCAACAACACCGTGAGACACACAAGCCGTGGTCGTATCAAGCCAACTTACTGAGCCACAAGCCGTGGCAGTGAGTACACAAACAGCTTACTGTGCCACAAGCCGAGGCACTGTATACACAACCAACTTACTGAGCCACAAGCCGTGGCAGTGAGTACACAACCAACTTACTGTGCCACAAGCCGTGACAGTGAATACACAACCAACTTGCTGGGCCACAAGCCGTGACCGTGTGTACACAATATCAACAACCTAGGAATTACCATTAGAGGAGGGCAAAACCTAATACTACGCAACAGACACACTCACTGATCAACCGTATGATACCTTTCCGTAGTACATCGTTAAGTCTCAACCAATTTAGATTCCCTATCAGAGGCACCTCATTCCCAGTCGGGTCCCCGGAACGAGAAGAGGAGCCCTGATCGGTCAAACACGTTTAAAGTACATAAAACATTTAATATTGGAAGAAATACCTAGGTAACATCCGTTCTCCTCTCGGTCGACCGAATTTTTCCGCCACAATAAATTATAAAATTTATACCCCAAAAATTCTGAAAAAACCGCAACTCAGTTCCTTCAGATTACAGCCCATATATAATCTAAATAAAACCCAAACCTACATCATTAAGGTGAATTCAATCACACGGAAAACCCCCAGTATTTGCATCGATATCCGGTGGGGAGATATCAAACTGTCCAATCGTCTTAATTGAAGGCCGATTCTATTAACTCGATAAACTGCAAATCCTGAAACTATACTGTATAACATGAATGTACATTCCGAACATGTGTTGGCTTCAAAGAAAATGGTGACACTTTAAAGAGAACTTGTAAATTCACATCAACAACGTCTGGCTCAAATACCTATATGTCGCCATACTGATATGAAGTTGCTGTGGCAGTCTTAACTTGAATATAACGTAAACTATCAGACCGTCGACGAGACCTAGCAAGCTGAATGGCTCTATAATATCACATACAGTACGGAGACAATGACCCG
This sequence comes from Spisula solida, assembly GCA_947247005.1. Taxonomy (NCBI): domain Eukaryota; kingdom Metazoa; phylum Mollusca; class Bivalvia; order Venerida; family Mactridae; genus Spisula; species Spisula solida. The sequence goes on from OX365952.1 coordinate 31,410,126, forward strand.
GCCCCGCCACAAGCACGAATACGATACAAGGTCCTGCATTGATTACTAGTACACCAATGTTCGAGCTTATCGTCAATATCGGTCCCTTATCTTTGTTTTTGTACCACACATCGAGCGCCCTCGTGATACTCTCCGCTCATGAACATATACTACAAGAACAAAAAATATACACTTGTAACAAAATTGCTGTTGAATTATGTTCAAGAAGGTCGAAGATCAGGCCACATTCTTCACACCTTACGTTCCTCTGATGCAAACAATGTATTCCTCTGCAAAAAGGCATACCAAACCAACAGTTGTACCGTAAAATGACTGAGCGTCACATGTGTACTGATAAATTTGACAGCTTCGTAGTAACATACTGGTATAAAAACAAGTACATGTACACGTAATAATCACAAATTGTACTATGTATGTAATAATTATACTTAACTTAGAATGCAGTTTGATCGGATGCCCTGATAAAGGCAGTGAATACACAACTCAGTCGAGTCTGAACCAATGCCTTCTCGTTAACGTCGATCCTTTTCTTAGCTGCGACAGCATCCTGGTTTCTTTATAACAATATTACCACTACAATATACATATTATATATGTATAATAAGCAATGGCTGCACTTGACAGTTTTACCCATCGTGATAGTTGTACAATATAAATATACCCATAATTTCTCAATTACAAACCCTCATAGTAAAGTAGGTCTAGGACCACGAGCTCCTAGATTTTAATTCAATACAAGACACTGTTAATATAATGCAAGTATGTGTTATTTGAATACTAGTATAAACCCCCTTATGCATGACATTGGTTACGTGGGTCAGTAAATTTCTTACTCGTGTCCAAGGACGTGAAAATGAAAAAGGTATATTCCACTCGGACCAGTACGTAACGACATCCTATACCCTGCTGATAAAACGATTGACTCATCGACAAGCCTGGCTTACTGTACCATGAGTAAGACTTGAGTCTGCTCTAATTCGGAGAAATTGACATAAACTTTATAAAATGTACCCCCGACAAAAAAAGTTATCTTACAAACCAAGTGGCTAACCAGCCGTACGTCACAGTGGCAAATTATAAAAGAAATGATCAGTCAAAACGAGTCCGCTAATTTAAACCACCTGTCTGGTAATGTACGCCAGTTACCCCTTTGTCACGGTCTGAAACAAAACATGTAATTCGTCCCATAGAAAAAATAAAATTTCAACACATGGCCTTACCGTGTGTTATATAAAGCATAGCAGAGAACATTTGGCCTGTCACTAACTATTCCTCGTGTGTTTTCTCTACCGTACTTTAAGCATGTTTGATTACTTAAAGTGCCAATTCTGATTGGACAATGTATAAGTTACTATAAGTCAACCATATTGCCCAAAACAAAGCATTTCCCTTCCGATACAAACTCACTAAGCTGTGCCGTTGCACTTACGACAAAATATAAATGGTTCCAGTAACTTTTTACCACGTGGCGGTTAAATTAGTAAGTGAGGCGATAAAGATGTAATACCCGCTTCACTATTAAACCAGTAAATTATTATACTAGTAAACAATATACATCAATTTTCAATACAGACATTTTGAAATAACGGTACTACGAGTTACGCAGACCAGTGTTGACTCGACCCTTTCCGACTTATCCGACTCATGTGTTTCTATAAATTTACCAAACCGTGTCATAAGACCTGTTCTACTAGTCATGTAAGAACTACAAAACAAAAACGCATTACTTATCTTTTCAACCCTCTTCTACCTCACATCAAAATTGTTCAAATTCGCCGTTTCTCCAGAGTTGTTGACCTGGAAACCACACCGAAAAATGAAAAAATTACTAACGAACTGTCTGGATGTAACTGAACAAGTGCGCGGTGCACGAGATTTACTGTATATATACCCTCGGATGGTACCCTATTACGACGCTGTCATACAGCGAGAAAACAGTACCCAGCCAAAACCGACCAAGTGTGACCAATGCCTTTCGGACAAAGCTGGTGCGTAGCCAACACGATTTAGTGGGGATCTCGAAAAATAAATATAATTATTTTAATTCTAAAATAATTTTGCATTATTCAGCCAAATAGTGTCCATTAGTGTCGATAATCTTAGATAAATGTGAGGTTACATTTCAAGATTTTTTTTTAAAAAAAACTTAATTTTGTGAAGTAAAATAATAATTAGTTCTACAGAATTATTTGCATTTAAACTATAAATTGCCATAATGAAAGGAATGATATGATTTTACGTTATTAAGCGAATAAATAAAAAATTCAAAAGATACCTAAAGTATTCATCATTTACAAAGATGAATGGCTTGAACCCCTGTTTGGTATTATGTTGAAGCTAATACTAGGTACTTTATTTCATTCAATCCGATAGATATGCCTGTCTGCTGAACAAATACTTAACGAAACCTGCTACAATCGGGAGCTGGCAATTATCACATTACATTAATTGTCTCGTGCGTTTTGAAAACGATGAAGCGTCCATATTCGAGAGATATCGTCTGATTCGTCCCGTTGGACCTCTACTGTTTTTAGAAGTTCTACATTCTCTTCCGCTCGATAGTTGGAAGTAGTTGGAAGAACAAAGCGTATATTTAAAAACAAAACGGAGGTGTTCAGTAAAGATTGTATGCATTTAATCGTCAACCCCTTCCGTTTGCGTCTGGAAATACTCGTCTATGCTCGACACAGACTAAACGAATGAACCGACCAATTGATTTAAAGAACAAATTCATTTGTTAGTATACAAGTACAATATATAACATGCAAATACGATTTCCGACTTTAAAGATTATGTACACAGAACACCAAAAGGAGCAGATCATTAGTCATTATAACAGGTAGAAAATGAAATAAAGATAAATAATTGTGATAACAAACTAGTCTATCGTTATTATACTACGAGTTATAAATGTCAATTAGGACATGACACGTATTCAAACGCGTAATTATAATTACCATTAATTTGTTGAACGGCTTACAAATATGGGGACATTTGATTTACAGCAACCACATGAGGTACAGGATAATGTCGCTGAACAAACTACTACAATTACAGGTGAAAGGAATTGGAGACATTGGATGCTGGGTCCCATCGCATTTATATTCATGGGTGGTGCTTCAATCCAAGTGGGCACAGGACATCAGTATATATACAGGCGAGTCCAAGAGGATATTTTACCAAACAAAACATTTACCAAGGGTATTTCTTACTGTGCTGAAAATACGAGCGAGTCGGACTTACTGAATTTAGTGCAGGCACAAGAAACAACTGCTGATTACGAACTCGTCTTTTCTGTGTTGGCAGGCACGCCTGCGATTTTAGCAAGCATTGTGCTAGGATCATACACAGATACGTATGGCCGGAAATTTCTGATGATCGTGTCTCTCTGTGGAAAACTTGCCAGCATGTTGATTTTCGCAATCGGAACGTTCGTTCATATGGATTTAAAACTCTTTGGTATTTCGTACTTTATCGATGGCGTGGTTGGTGAGTCCTTCACATTTTTACTAGCTATGTTCGCGTATATGGCAGACATAACAACACCCAGGAGTAGAGGAATTGGCGTGCTGCTCGGCGAAATCAGCTTGGGACTAGGAGGTACTGCAGCGTCACTCATTACTGGATATATCCTTCAGGCGTTTGGTTTTCTCATACCATTTATACTCTCTGCATGCTGCGTAGGGCTATCACTCCTGATGACGATTTTTATCCTACCAGAATCCTTACCTAAGGACAAACGCAAAGCATCAAAAAACAAATGTGCACATTTCCGTCGCTCTTTTGAATTTTATTATGCTTCTTGGAACCGGGGATATCGATGGAAATATATAATTATAGTTCTTGTTGTATCGCTCACTGTTATATCACTGTTAGGACGTGGATCTGTAGAAACCTTGTATCAATTGAATAAGCCATTCTGTTGGACCCCGTCAATGATAGGTATTTTCGGAGCTTTGAAAAGATGTCTTCTACAAGTTGTTGGATTTATTGCTTTGAAAATCCTAAAACGTTTCGTGGACGACGACTCGATTGCCATTGTTGGTTCAGCGTCTTACTTTGTTGGTTATGTAATTGAGGGTTTTGCGACCAACGATGCCATGCTTTACTTAGGTAAGCATGTCTTAGTGTATGATATGATTGGTATTTAGTAACTTTACGGAATGTACCAAGAATGTAAAGTCTATTTTTTCGTTACGTGGTTTTATAACCTCATTCAACCTCAACATGCTGCTGCAAGCTTCAGTATGTATGTTTAATGTTATTATCGGTATTTATATTGATAACCTAAACTAGATCCGGTGAGGACTTGGATATTTGGTAAACATGTATTATATAATCGTTGTTTTTTTTCTATGATTATTTAGCACATATTTCCTGTATACAATCTGGTGATGCTAATTTCATTATCCTTGATTAACTTCTGCATTGACGTTTATTGATCAAATAGTTAAATGGTATATTGCTACTGTCTACAAGTAGTGGCTACCCCAATATCACTGACAAGAAAGAATGGATACTCCAAAAGTCGTATATGAACTGTATATTGTATATCCATTTTATATTAATTCACAGTAACGGTGTTTGGCTCGTGTGGTATGTTAACAGTGGCTATGATGCGTTCCTTAGCTTCACGAATGGCAGGTCCAGATCGACAAGGTGAGTAGCATTTACCTTATGCTGTTGTTAGCGATTTATCGGTAATTTTGGAAATAGCATTTCTTTGGTAATTATATGCTTTGTTTGATGACGTTATGAATTATCAGATGTGCGTGAAGTTGGCAGCTTAACAGCCTTACAGCCTAGTAGACTAGCAGTTCCTTAACCAACATTCTCCGCAAACCATAAGGCAGGCAAAAACATGTACTTCTTGGGCAGTTTGAAATCAATCATTTATAACGTGCTGGATAAATTAAAGAAACCAGTCGTATGATGTATGCGTTTACTTTAAATAATACATTGTATATGCCTTAGGAGCATGGCGGGAATACATTGCAGGACCATTATAAAAGTAAAAACACTTAACAATGAGCAGATAAATGTGAAATGAATCCAGCTTTCAGCAAACTATCCAATCGGAAATGTGCATTATTTGCCTCTCACTGCCTGGTTTATTTGATAGTGTTCGTTCTTTTGGGAGTCTTTGATCATTAGGTGCCCGGTCGGACTGGCCAATGATTTGCGAGTCCGAGGAAGTGTTTATTATTATTTTCATGAAACATATGTAATAATGATAACAATGTCTTTATTTTTGGAATCACCGGCAAACCAATGTGCATTATGATACATCTATTGGACAACTTTGTGTTTCCGGAATATAATTTATAAGGGTACTTACATGCGACAGTGTTATCTGTATCTTATATTTCGTTAACTGTTCTATAGGAGCCGCATTTGCCAGCATATCTGTAGCTGAGACTTGTTGTCATCTCTTCTCTGGACTTCTTATAAATGCTGTATATGGTGCGACGGTTGCTAAGTTCCGAGGTGCAGCATTCTTTCTAATGGCAGGACTATCTGCACTATGCATTATCTTACTTATGTACGTATAAAATTTAGTTACTTATTCCATTTTTATTCCACTGTGCAATGTGTTTACGTTACTCGTTTAGTGCTGCGTCTTATTGAATTATTTGTCTAAACAATGGCTGCATCATTTTAGATTTGAACCTTTATATTTAAGTTGTTTAAATAAAATGTTTGGTACACTAGTATCGGTAATAGTATTTCATCTTTTAAAAGTCGACTACGAAACTTATTTGAAACTGGTTAGTGGTTAGGACTCCTGTTCGTATTTAGGGTATATTTTTGACTGGAAAATGGTACACAGTACCATCGGTCGTGAAATGCAAGAAACAAAGAAGGTTATAAATAGTGAACGACCGGTCTTTTCTATTATAGAATCTTCAAGATAGGATCTAGAAACACAGAGAACAAAGTATCTGAAGGAGAACAACAACAAGACTCTATACAAGTAGTATCGTATGCTCAGAAGACACACATTTGACGGAGAGAATGTTGGAAAATTATAATACTTAATGGAATTATATTACTTGTTCATTGTACAGCGAATTGCTTATCGGTATAGTGCAATATATAAATGCCACGATATGGTATGAACAATGGAGGATGCAAGTGACTGTTTAAATAACATTTCTACCTGCTAGTTTATCAAGCTATGGTATGAAAATGGTAACTTTTTGGGAATGATAACGGTTTAGTTTTAGATTATTCATTTTAGCCATAGAACAGTATTTTATTACATTTCGTACTTCGTTCTATTTGATTGTAAGTGTTTAGTTGTATATGTGTTTGGAATTCAGTTGAGATGTTTGCAGTAGAAGTATACACGTCTTAGTATTAACAACCTAGACTGCATGCAATGGGATTAAAATGTCTCCGTAAGAACGACTTCACTGAATTCTCCAACGATATGTAATAATTTATGTAATACTATGTACATGTATTAGGTTACAATATTACCATTATGATCATGTCTGAAATGTTACCAATCGACTGTTTATAAATATGAAAGGTTTCAAATCACCATGTCAATATGACTAATTAACCAAACAAACACTCCCGGTAGGTAGTTGGTGGTCATCTCTTGATGTACTAGTATGCTAACGGTGGATATGGTGCGTTCATTGACAAGTTCAGTTGGGCAAGGGAAGTTGTTACTACATCCATTGTCGTCAGCAATATATGAGACATTTCCATGTTCCAATAGTCCAAATGTTGCGCTTCACTATTTATTTAGTGAGAGCATTAGGCTACAATAATTACAAAATTGTTTTAATGTACCAAGTTAATACATGATACACCACACCCACAAGACAGGCACAAGGATACATCAGCATAAAAACCATCTGCACGAGTATTGAGAAACAAGGGCAATGCAAGTGTATGTACATATAGTCCACTGATAATAACACGAGCCTTTATCAATTGTTTACAAATAAAATGAACATGTTCATTTTGTTCAATCTTATGTATAAACTTTTAATGCATATACATGCACTCCTTCAATTCACATTGATAACTAGCAGTCAGTCGACAGTGCATTTTTATATCATTCATGTCTGTTTATTGATAAGGCTAGAGTTATCTGTGAGCTATATAAGAAAGGGGAATCGGGTCAACAATATAAAGGAACACATAGGGAAGTACATGCCACCGCACACAGACCTGGGAATACATCACCAAAATAATACACAGATAGAACATGACATCGTTGTTATGGCATTATTTTATTATGTGAAAATGTAACAAGTACAAACTATAAACAAGAGCCGTCAGTGACGGGTGATGCTTCCCGTGGGATATTTGTCACAGAAAAAATACTCCAGAATATGCAAAAGAGAGTTATGGTTCTTAGCCATTGCACTTTCCCTCAATGAGATCTATTTACCTATGAAGTTTCAAATTGATATCTCTAATACTGTTGAGTTATGGCATTGACAGGAATTAGGTATGAAAAATTACAAAGTGGAATAACTAAAAAAATATGCAATGAAAAGTCATGGTTCTGGTTCATATTCACCTATGAAGTTTCAAATTGATATCTCAAATACTGTTGGAGTTATAGCCCGGACAAGAATTAAGTACAAATAAAGTATGAAAAATAACAAAGGGCAATAACTCCCAAAACAGGTTATGTAGAGTTGTGGTTCTTGAGCACTGCACTTCTACTCATTGAGATATATTCACCTATGAAGTTTCAAATTGATATCTCAAATACTGTTGGAGTTATGGCCCGGACAAGAATTAAGTATGAATAAAGTATGAAAAAAACAAAGGGCAATAACTCCAAAAATAGGTTATGTAGAGTTGTGGTTCTTGAGCACTGAACTTCTACTCATTGAGATATATCCACCTATGAAGTTTCATGATGATACCTCACATACTTTTTGAGATAGGCTCCGGACAAAAACTAAGTATGAAAAAAAACAAAGGGCAATAACTCCAAAATTAGGTTATGTAGAGTTGCTGTTCTTAAGCACTGCACTTCTACTCATTGAGATATATCCACCTATGAAGTTTCATGATGATACCTCACATACTTTTTGAGATAGGCTCCGGACAAAAACTAAGTATGAAAAAAAACAAAGGGCAATAACTCCAAAAATAGGTTATGTAGAGTTGCGGTTCTTGAGCACTGCACTTCTACTCATTGAGATCTATCCACCTATGAAGTTTCATTATGATACCTCACATACTTTTTGAGATAGGCTCCGGACAAAAACTAAGTATGAAAAAAAACAAAGGGCAATAACTCCAAAAATAGGTTATGTAGAGTTGCGGTTCTTGAGCACTGCACTTCTACTCATTGAGATCTATCCACCTATGAAGTTTCATGATGATACCTCACATACTTTTTGAGATAGGCTCCGGACAAAAATATTCGGATGGAACGACGGACGGACAAAGCGGCAACTATATGCTCCCCCGAATTTTCGGGGAGCATAAAAATGTAAGCTAACCTATAAAACGACGTTAATGCTTCCTAAAATGACACATTGAGAAATTCAATGTTCTAAATTCACAATAATCAGATCTATGTCGTCAACGTTGCTTGCTTTATTATTCAAACAGACTTAACACATTATAAATGTATAAGAAGCTACTGGTTTTGTAATTGCAATATGTCTGAACGTATCAAAACCATTTCAGACAGCATATCTGTAATATATACCTCTATCAATTTCCACTAAAATAGTATGCAGCTGGCTTCCTATCTTTCTTCGTATTGAAGTAAACGTCCTTTGTTAACATACTTGTTATACACGGTATCTGCTTCATCCTATGAAAATCAACATTATCTGGATTATTGGACTGAAAGTCTTGTCCAACTGTTTTGTTTACTAAAGTCAGAATCTTAGCGAACTCCATCTTCTTTCCGTGTTCATTTAAGGCTTTGCAAAGAGCTTGAATAAACCATGAACCATTCCTGCCATTTCTCCAGGAATAATACCCCGGAACTGTTGAATAAGCGAAAAGAAAATCAGCTTCTATCGGAAGTTTAATTACGTGTGCTTCTTCTTGAACGTCCATTTCAGTAGACGCTTCCCCCTTCGCGTCCATAACATCAACACCAACTCCAGGATCAGTTTGGTATCCTCTACACGCCTGAATAATGAACAGTTTAGGTTTTCCTACAAGTGTTGGACACACATCACCTTTGAAAGCTTTGACAAGTTCTTTTATTTCTATTTGCCCGTCTGTTCCGTAGACCACGCCCTCATCTCCGTGACTCAATATTACACACATAATGCAGTCATTTTTAGTATGATCTTTAGCTGCCAGTTCATAACATGCTTTTTTCATTTCCTGGGCTTTTTTATTACGTATACTGTTGACTCTGAAACCTGTGAACAATTATTATACAATTAGATACACTTGTATGAGTGGTATTTTTTTGTTAAATGATTACGAGTCTTCTAAACATGATATAATCGAACATATCCCTATGTGTCATCGGATAAGCTGAAATCGTAGCACAATCTTGAGTTTATCGTATATAACAAGATAATTAGCATGTTAACTAGAGCAAAGTCTTGAGTTTGGTTAAAATAGTCTAGATACCTCGACATAAAACAACAGAAACAAGACTGCGTTCAATAAACGCTTATGCCCCCTGTGGAAGCCTTGTCCATCAATAAGTCTAAGTCCAAAATTAGGTCAAGGTGAAGGTCAAAATGGGGTTAGGTGGTACAGGCGTGTGGAGAGTGTTCATACACAACATCCATGCAAGTATGAAAGCTTTGTAGCAAGCCATATAAATGCTAGAAGAAACGGTCAATTTGGGTTAACCAGGACGGACGGACGAACAGACGAACGGACGAACGGACGGACAGGTGAATCACTATATGCCTCCCCATCTATCGATAGGGGGGCATAAAAATAATACGATTTTTGCCAAATCATTATCATAACAACTTAGATGTACATGTACAGATTGTAAGCTAGTACCGCAATATATATACACAGTATTGATAAATACATACTTGCTTTAAATAATACATTAACAGTGTAACTTATGTAACGATCTGTACCGCGTTTTTCCAGTCAGCAACGTGGTAGCACAGACACTTTGGGTCTGGGCCTCGCACCCTTCCGGCTACGCGCCTTGATATATTTTTATTATATTAATTATATATCGAGACTCATACACTAACAAACATTTGTTGGATGTATTTGATATATACATAAAATCTTCGTAGATTCTAATTCCTCTATAAAAGTTATTTAAGCTAGAGAGGCATTTACGTACATATAGTTTGTATACTAGTATTATTGTCCCAAATACGCTTAATAATGTTTGTGTAATTAGTGTATGTACAATGTTGATGATAAAATATATCCAGGTACGTAGCTTGGGGCGGGGTTCAGACCCCAAGTATCAGTGCGTGGTACCACATGAACTTGCATTTATGATCGGTACCGATCGGTTGAGGTGCGGATGTATTCTGTATTGTTATTAGCCCCTTTAACTGCCTAGATCATATGTTTTAACTGTCAAGTTGGCATAGAGAAAATATTTGTATGTGAATAGTTCGTGGGATACAATCGCATTGCATTCCGGTCTATATTTTAATACAGGCTGTACAGTAGGTCCAGTGAAAAAAATCATTTTTTCCCTTTGTTTTTCAATTTATAAATGCAAGTCCCTGTGGTGGTACTAATTCGAGATGCCGGTACATGTACTAATAGTAATTGCGTATTACCTAAATCATTCAGCTGCCTGGACAAATTAGCTTCATCAACATCGCTTCCTGGTCTATTTCCAAGTCCCATTTCTTTCATCTTCCAACCGAATCTCTCATTGTTCATAATCAGAGCATACCCTCTGTATTTGTGAGTCATGTCATAATCGTCTTGGTCCTGGCTCACTGTAGGCATTACACTGCTCTGAAAAATATTGATCATTTATTATTTGCTTTCAATGGATTATGGGGATTTTTCAGTGATAATAACAATGAAAATAACTGTTTTAGAAGCTGGTTCCATTATCAGGCAGAAAACGAAACGTAACGTCAACGGCACCGGGCTTTAAAATATGCGTAACGTCATCATGACGTCATAATTCTCACGTCGTGACGTTCTAATTTCGACGTTGTTTTTTCAATTAAGCCAATTACGGCACATATTTAAGAGAAATTGAGGCATATAATAAACAGAAAATTTGTTGATTTTTGGTGTAAGATCAATTTTATTTCACTCGTGATCATTTTCTGTGATCACTCGGTGAAATAAAATTCGATCTTACACCAAAATCAACAAATATCCTCTATGTAATAATATTTCATGAGACTCTGTGTTGGGTTCTACCACTTCTCTCGACACCTCATTCTTATGGAATCCATAATCACGAGGGTATGATATACCATAAGCCAGTTCCTTCATTTAATGTTAAGCGACAAGGAATGGAAATTCTTGTACAGTTCTTTTATTTAGGTCAGTCACTTGTATAAAACACATGTGTACAGTAGCTGTTTTATTTTATAACATTTTAATCAGATAAAAGGTGGACAAAATCAGAACCTATATCCACTAAACCACATACTCGAACATTATCTTTGTAATCAAGCCATTAGATCTATTACTTATTGAGAAATTACAATGTTTGCGTGCACAATGTTAGATGACTGACCCTACTGAGAAACTTACCCAGTCTAGTAACACATTGTCATGATTGGTGTTATTACCGCCCTGCCTTGCGAAATTTGTTAAATATGTTACCTTGTTCTCCCGTTTTCCCAAACCCGGCAATAGTCCGAACATCTTAGCATCTACCTCAGCTCCTTCAGCGTTCTCCTCAACATCCATGCTCTCCTCAATGTCGTCAGTATCAGTTCTTGCGTCATGTCCGGTGACGTCATCGGTGACACCACAAATATCTACACCCGCATCTCTGTCATCCGTATCACACTGCTTCTCCATTTCAGTTGTGTTTGCTTTGTTGTAACTTTTTTATACTGAAACACAGAAAATAATGTAACGCGTTGATATATAATAGATCTATATATAGATCTAGATCTATATGTCTGTAACGTGAGCTGTACGCCTATTCAATACTACTAGATTCTAGATCTATTCTTTAATGACGTACACCACATATGTTTTACAAATTGTGCAATTAAAAGAGTCGAAGTCTAAATTTCGTGTCAGGCTGAGGCCTAATTTAATATGAACCATGGTTTTTGTGCATTTCGTTTACATTTTGGGCCGAACCCGATTGTCGTTCGAAAGGAGGACACGACCCTAATCAATAGACTACTGAGATTGTTAGTTCCTGTTATGATGAATTTTATAATTATGTCATCATAAGTCCCAAAAAGTCCATATGTCTGAGAACCAGTTGGCCGGACATACTGTTCATGCCCACACGAATGTTCGCCGATATTTCGACCAGTACGGACGCCTTAGAACCTGAGTCTGGTCGTAGAGTACGTTACATGTTCTAATGGGACATGCAGGTGGTTCTCGTGTATCGGTATGTATGTATACCGTAAATAGGTATTGGTTGTAAGGCCATCCGATTAGTACATCGCCGTACTAAAAGTTAGTGTTTCGATGATCGTGACTTCTTTGCAGGTTCCAATCGGCTCGGCTGATTGATAAAATCTTCGTAGATATATATGGTGTAGGTTCGGTGTTTGAAATGAATGAAGGTGGGCACTTAGGTGACGTGGGGTTACAGATGCCCGCTTACCTCCTGAAGTCGGTTTGAGTGGTCGTAAGGTTCATGCCTCACATTGGCCGCATGTTTTACCTTATATGGGCATACCTACTCATTTTGGACTGTTTAAAATGCAAAGCATGTACCTCTGATAAACACTTCACATCTACGCCCCAGTTGTACTACGCGTGTAATGTTCAACGCATAATGAGTAATAAGTTAAGCAACATGCCATATTAAGGCATGTAGAGTAGATAAGGCACATAAATCATGTTTATAACTACCTTTGTATGTTAACATCCCACACATTTTGTCGGCCAATTTGATATTAAACCAATAAGGTAGTTTTTAAACGCTTCGCTAAAAAATTATCAAGCCCCTTCACACAGAGGCAAACTTTGCCTCAGTGACATTTTCGGAAATGACCAAAAATAAGCATGTTTTCGGTTGAAAGAACACGCCCAAAATATACCCTAGAAAATACTTGCATCAGTGTTTTGAATGGTCTCTGATACGGCCCTGATTATGAAATGATTTCCAACGTAATATACACATTGACGTATATATATATATATATATATATATATATATATATATATATATATATATATATATATATATATATATACAGGTCTACATAGTTATACATGTACCCATGAGGCTAGGAGGATAAATTGTAATAGTTGTCCTAACCACAGCTGATCGTACCGTGATTATAAATAGAGTATTGTGATAGTGTCCATAATTATACATAACACTAGGCTATTTATAACAGCAGGAGAGTGGCCAGACTTGGATTGATATTACGCTCTCAATGTAACCCTTGAATGTGGTGGTTATGGTTGAGGTCCTCATGGTTATGGAAATTTTGAACTTTAATGCCACTTTGGCCATATTCATATTTCTTCTTTTCCGATTAATGTTACGTGCGTACGTCCGTATCACTGGCTACGCCCCTGAAAAGGGCACACATTTATACGATATATATGTTTTCTCTTTTACTTTGAAATTGTTTTAAACTTTGGATTGCCTTTTATGTAAATATCAAAATTGTATACCCGAGAGGGTCCAGAATTTGGAAAATAAACTATGTTCTATTCTATTCTATTCACATTTATACGATACGGTCACCTGTGGTTCTACAGTTCACTGTTTCGGTTTCATGTCTCGGTACCTGTGTACGTACATGTATGAGTAAATTAAAGTATAGACTACTATAGAGCCATCCATGTTCCCGCAAGCACATTCGTAAGATAAATTATTAAACGTTTTCTACATTAATGTAGGCCTACTGTACTAAGTCAACCGTTTAAACTGAGTATATATATGCGTTTATATGAGGTAAGAACATAAGAAATGTATCCATTTTTATGTCAACTGGTTAACTGTTCGTTCGAGGATAAATACATTTACAGTAATCTAACAAAACCCAGAATATCAATAGAGAACAATGGAATTAATCCAAAGATGGTCCATCAGTGGATAAATGTGAAAATGTATAGAAAATGACAAAATTTACAAACCTCCATACGCGTACATACATGTGTACATCCCAAAATATGTGTAAAAGCAATGTTAAACTCCGTTTACAGTCATCTTACCGCAATAAAATCTAAAAATAGAACATGATGTCGTTTGAATATTATTGAACCATTACAATGATTAAACCGTTCAAACATGACTTGCATGTAGATCTAACATTATCAAACTTATTCATTTAAAATGTATTAAATACGTTAATACGCCTACTTCAGCGTAACGATCGGTATAGAACTGTGGTGGAGCAATGCCAAGTTATGTTATGCATAGGGAAGTAACTGTAACACCATGCTAACGTCGGCTTTGCTACTGATAAAGACATGAATAATAATATACACAAGTCTAATCAATAAAACACAACTTAAGGGACGTAACTACGTAACTCTTGTTCAACTATGTACATAGTATGTTAGTAGATTTATCTGACTTAGTTCATCATCGTGGCACTGGATCCGTTTTAAACTCTGGTAGAGACGATTTGGTAAAAGGACCATGCATTTTAAACAATGTTGGTCGAGATTCACTAGTTAATGCTACATCACTAAATATGTACATGTAGTTACGGTGCCATTTGGAGCTTAATGGACTGGGTTCGACCATTCACGATAGGCTAGTGTGTGTATGTAATTATTTGGACCTTCCACCAAGGATAACCCATAAAAGTGCAAGCACTTATTTCCAAAGGGGTCCTGTGTACAAGCAGAAGAGACAGCGGTGTGATACAAGGAATCAGGGTGGTTTACCCCTAGCGTTTACTCCTTGGTTCTTTAAAGCACCGGTACACGCGAGACTAAATCTAATTAATCAACCAGTTTATGTTCTAACTCTAGTTGGAACGGCTCTGCATTGCTGCACACAATGTCAGACGAACGATGGGTGCCAACGGATTAGTAAAACATAAAATGTTATATGCATTATTCCATTTATGATTGTCAATGAAGAGGTAAATCATTTAAGTACAGTTGTTTATGATTTTCTCCCGTTTTGGCGCCAAGTATTCACTCATTTATCATCCTGTCTTCAATCGCGACTGCATGGTGTCGGTTAGAGGTGTCGCCTGTGAAGACGCCACTTGAAGGGGATCATTCTGGTCGATTGATGAGCGTCACCAAAACTGTTAGGCTAAATAGGACTGGAACACCATCTTAGTTCACACATTGAGCATGTCTGGAATGAACTCGGTCGTACGGTATGAGACAAACTCTGTAAAATCACAATTAATAGTGATATACTTGAAATAAGAAATATCGTATGCCCGGCCCATTACAAAATATATATCATCTCTTCGCTTGCCGAGTTTCATATATAGCCATCAATTATTTGTAGAGATATCAGCAGCTTCGCAACATCTGGTACAGCGACTCGCCGCACACAAAGACGCCAATGACATCATGTACGTAAACAGTGAACTATTCGAAAATAAATATTTGCATTTGTAATTAAATATCAAGAATATGTTAAATGAATATTATAGTTGTATAGTTCAAATACGTAAACTTTATAACTCATATATAGTATTTATCTTATACCTTTTTGATGATCCCACGTGTAACATTAATTAATTATGTTATTTAGATAAGCGTTGCTTGAAGCGTCAACTTTATCCAGTTTAGTTATATAAGAAGTTAAGTATTATGTAATGTTTGTCCTCCTTCGTTGTGGCATTCTCGTTCACCAGAGTATTCTTCGTTCGAAACATAGTCTGGGGAACTTGACTAGCCGCTGATGTATGAGGATGCCTTGTGGGGGAGTTGTCGTGAATACACCCTTGCAGCAGATTGCTATACTCGCTACTGAAATTGCAATTGCGTGGGTGAATCATGCATAATATGTCTTGACAGAAATTTCTTTAAGAAAACAGCAGTTATGGTTTATAATCTAGGTATATTCAAATACTGCAAAATTAATTGAGATTTAATCAATAAACGGCTGTATAGACCCAAAATAAAGCAAATATTAGTAATATTCATAATCAGGTCAACAAGATTTGATATTTTATGACAGCATTGAAAGCACGAAGATTAATCGGTACTATTAGTACCACTTCTATGTTGCCACATTATGCTCCAGAACAATAATCTAAACACAACAATCCGAAGTTTTCATCATTCAGAATACACGATAAAAGTCATGGAAAGTCACGGAAATGGTCCCATTTATGCTTTAGTTTATAAAACAAATCGTACATAAAGGGAGGGAAAACCCAATGTTCGAGAGCGCGACGCGCCTGTGCATATATGTCTTAATTGATTTACTTCAAACTCATGATACTGATATGAACTTTACATAACCCAATGCTTAG
Organism: Spisula solida; assembly: GCA_947247005.1. NCBI lineage: Eukaryota > Metazoa > Mollusca > Bivalvia > Venerida > Mactridae > Spisula > Spisula solida. Next base: position 31,426,649 of record OX365952.1, read on the forward strand.
CATTAGACTGAAGTTCATTGATCATAAGTTAAACATTGTGTTAATGTTTGGAACAATAAATTATAAACTAAGTGCAAATGAAGTGGTACGTTTCAGTTTAAATCTGCTGACTGTACAGGGTGTCCAAAAAGAAAGTATACAGTTTCAGTGTATATTTATAATATCTCTTTATTCTGCTATCGTACAGAAAATTTACACATGTGTAGACAGAAGATGTAAGTTTTTTCTTGGGCAAGTTTTAAGATTATAACTTGGATAACTTTTAGAACAATGTGCATTTACTGAAATTACCTTATTTTGCCCGTGACGTCTATTCAGTAATTTATGACGTTCTTAAGATGTCCACCCTTCTTACATTTTCCTTCTTGCAATTCTTTTAAACTATTGATAACATTTGCACATGTGTCTAAACTGATCTTCTTACCTTCTCTTTTGATGTTTCTGGTAAGCATAGACGTGTCTGTTGACTTTGTGCTGTACACTAGCGATTTCACATAGCCCCACAAGAAGAATTCGCAATGAATTTGATCCGGGTTGTGAGAGGGCAATGTCACACCACAGTGGTATTTCCTGAAACTTACGTTAGATCCAACTGTTTAAAGGCATTCATACAACCCCTTATGTACATTGTGCGGCCCTAACACATCTTGCATGAGCTATGCATCATTCAAAACAATAAATCACCTGTGGTGTTTAGGAATGAGCTGGTTTAACAAAAACAAGTAACGGGTTGAGTTTAGATACGTATTTATAGAACTGTGGTTTCATTCAATAATGTATCATGTGAATTAAGTATTAGAGTACTAGATGTTATTCAAAGTTTGATGAGTAAACCTTTTTGGTCAGTAAGTTAGGGATTTATCATTGTTAAGGTAAAATAAGGCACTTAATATTATTGTTTTCGTGATAATTTTGTACTTGCTGGATGGAAAAATCTACTTGCCCACAGGGTAAAAAAATATCCACGTGTTGTCAGTGTTTTAACCCCACCCCAAACCGGAAGTTGAATTTGTAAACTGAAAAACATGGTAAGTAAACGCACGTGGGAAATCAAAACACGTATTTCTCGGGTTAATTAAGAGATTTTTATACATCTTATAGACGATTTTGTATTTATATAATATGTGTATTGTTTATGCATAGATTACTAATACTGGCAAACCTTTATATCATCGATACGTCGCAATTCACGCGGCATAGTGGAGTAGTGTTCGGATATGGCCACGTTCTAGAGCCGTTCTTTAAACTTTTTAATAATGAATGAGGTGTGATTCTTGCGTGATGTGTGCAATTGGAGAAATAATTGAAATGTATAAATGCGTCCATTATTTAATGTTTTGCGTTTACGATTTGTGAACATAATCAGATAATACTAGAGCTCTACATATTGAAATAAATAAGCCATGTGGAGTTGGAAAGAGAGTTGTCTTCCTTTTATCAGTCTTTTACTCTTCATTAAAATGACAAAGACAAAAGCTCTACACCAAAAAAATGATTTCAATTCTATCGATGGATTCAAACCACTTCAAAATTGCATTACATAGGATTTTGAAGTGTTCCGATACAATCCATGTAGTTACGGTATCCAGAACTGTTACTGGAGCCTGTTAAGGTGTTACCAAGCACTTTACTTTGTCAATGCAACTACACGCTACTAGCTTGAGCAAACCATTTTTCAGCACTTTGCTAGGCGAGTGATGCCGAGCACTTTCTTGTGCAACAGCCCGCTTGGGTAGCGCTCAATATAGCACTTTGCTGTGCAACGGTCTGCTTAAACCAGGATCACTCACTGGTAGCATATAAATTTCTCACTTGGTCTGCTATGTAGCGCTTATTTGAAGTGCTACATAAGCTGTTTCCTAGCATGGCGCTATCCGAGGAGTGGAATTCCTATGTCTGAAATGCCTGTCTGTGGGCAAGTAGATTTTTGCATCCAGGTTTAACCACGGGCAAGTGCAAAATAATCACGAGAAAATAATATTTATTGCCCTATTTTCTCATGATCATTTTGCCTAAATTACCGACCAAAAACAATTTAAATAACAAACATTGAATTAAACCTAGTACTCTAATCCTTGACAAGAAAAATAAATGAATCAAACTGAAATTGTATTGCTTTTTTGTGTTAACCTGGGCAAGTAGAATTATTTTCGGGCAAGTCGATTTTTCAGTCCAACTTGCTCATGGGCAAGTAAAAGAATTAAGAATTTCCACACCCCTGGAGCCTATTGAGCCTTGGTTAGGCAACAGAATCCTGGTATCAATCTATTTCTTGTTTATCTTACAGGCTCAAACAGTTTACATACTTTATGAGCATGCCTCCGGGTATGGCTTATTCAGAGTTAAAGAGTTTGAAGAAGTTGGTATGCTGCAACCAGAAGTCGAAGCTGGGGTAGCTGATCTTGCCAAGTTCAATTCTGTGGTCAAACTTACTGCATTCTCACCATTCAAGAGTGGTACCAATGCCCTTGATAATATGAACAGCATCTCTGAAGGTAAGTTTGGCAGAGTATACTTTAGTCATGAATTATTGCTTCAGACCGAGTTGATTCAATACTTTTCCATGGTATAGTATGATTACATATACTACATTAGTATTTTGTTGAATTAATTAACTAAATAATCGAAAATCAATTTCCCAAAACATAATTGTTCCACTGTGTTATTTGTTAATTAATGTTTTATACTTACTTTATCATGTATCTTTCAGGAGTGCTTCATGATGATTTACGAGTTTTTGTCGAGACCAATGTTCCAAAATCTTCCAAAAAGCAGAAGATCATGCTGGGTGTAGGAGACTCCAAGATTGGTGCTGCTATTCAGGAAGAGCTGAAAGTGAGCTGTCTACATACAGGAGTGGTGCCAGAAATTATTAGAGGTATTTCATTTGGATGATATAATACAGTTACAGAAGCTGAACTGAGAACCACTTGTAGAAGAGTTGCTGGTTCTTTGTGGAAGTTTTAGTTAGTACTAGTCACCGTCAGGATTAGTCCAGAAAAATAAGTTGCTTGAAATGGTTGCTGTTGGTGCTTTTATATTACTGAAAAATTGTTGAAACAGTTTTAAACCTGAATAAAACATTAACATATTCTGGCCACCAGATTCTGCACTAATTCAACCAGCATGTCCTAGAAGACTTTATTTACGGTACCGTAATTACCAATATGGTTAAATTCTATCGTATAAATTAATCCTTAAATTCTGCTCTTTCGTAAAGTAACACTTTGTTTCTTAAATGTATTGCAGGGATCAGAGTGCACTTTCATAACCTAGTAAAGGGACTGACTGAGTTGTCGGCCAGTAAGGCACAGCTTGGTTTGGGTCACAGCTACTCTAGATGTAAGGTGAAGTTCAATGTGAACAGAGTGGACAATATGATCATACAGAGTATAGCACTTCTTGATCAACTTGATAAAAATATCAACACATTCGCTATGAGAATCAGGTAAATACTTCACATATGTATAGGTCCCCAGAGCTACAGATAATATGCGTATTGGGGTAATTACCCAATTAATTTTCTTAAAAGCCCAATAGATTTTGAGAGGAGGGAGTAAGAAAAGGCAAAGACAATTTGAAATACCCAAATAGAAAAGGATATTATAGTGAAAAACAGTACAAAAAGATCATTTACCCTTTGAGTTTTATTAAATACCCAATTAAAATTTGTCAAAACCCAATCAAAATTGAAACTCCGGGTAAAGTACCCAATTGACTAAAACCTTATCTGTAGCTCTGGTCCCACACGCCTGATGCCAGGAATTGTCCACAAAAATCGGACAGCAATTGTATTTATATCAAAACAATTAGGTTGTAATCTTTCAATCCAATTTGATTTACAATTTGCCATATATAATAGTAAATTAAACATAAATGTAAGATTAGCCCTGCATATGCATTCTACTAGTGTACAGGTTAGCCATAGTATGAAAATGGATTTCATGGTATGAAATATGTTGTATGCATTATATCTGGAATAAATTCAATTTAGTATTCACCACAATTTGTAAACCTGTTTTAAACTTTGGTTATATAGCAACTGCCTGGGAATAACAGATTACGCCTCATCCAACTCTTAAGCTTGGTAACAAAAGTGGTTAAACAAACTTTTAAGTTAAATCATTATTTATTCGGCTGTGAAGATGTGAGGCCGGTTCCTGTGGTTAGTACCCTGGATTTTGAACCATGTTTCAGGTTAATTCCCGGTCTCTCTTGGTCATAACCTTCCATGAAAATTAGACACAATACAAATTTTCCTCCACATGTGGACAAGCTGCTGGTTAGGATACTGTCAAGGAAAACTGGTTAGGTTACTTTAGGTGAATCAGCTGCTGTATAACTAAGAACCAGCATAACTTGAATAAATGAAACAAAGATAAATGTACATGTACATTGAACATAGCTAGTGGTGGTTTAATGTTTGATATTTGACCTGTGTGTATTTTCAGAGAGTGGTACTCGTACCATTTCCCAGAACTCGTTAAGATTGTTAATGATAACCATAAGTACTGTCGTGTTGCCAAGCTGATCAAGAATAGGAAGGAGTTTACAGATGATAAGTTAGCAGAGCTTGAAGAGATTGTAATGGACGAAGCTGTTGTTAAAGCTATCTATGATGCTTCCAAGTCTTCTATGGGTTAGTGCTGTTTAACTTAAAATTCAATAATGAAATCGGTCAAAGATTTCGAATTTCATTTATATCCCATCACAGATCACAGACATGTTTCGGAAATCTACTTTATCAATGTGATTTATATACTATGAATTCAGAAATATGCTGTTTAACTTAGTAATTCACCCGTCTCGTAATAGCTACTCTATGGCATCAATAGAAAGGTGCACATTACCTGCTTAATAGTCAGTAAACTACACCAGACTATGAAATGCCAGCAATTAGGAAAGAACAAACACCTTCAATGAATTTAACAAATTGTAATTTTTGTAATTTTCATAATTATATAGCAAAGAAAATAAATGTTTTCCCTTCTTACATACCATATCTTTTCAGCATGTTGCCAGAATCACAATATTAATTTGTTTTCGTTTTAAGCCAGGCATGTTGCCAAGCTGAGGCACAAGTGCCTCTGAAAGCTTGAGAAGTCACTAAAATAAGCATGTTTTTGAAAAAAAAATGACCCTAGAATATATTTGCCTCCGAGCTATTTGGTCTCTTGATAAGGCCCTGTAAGCTGTATATTTGTCAACATTATTATACTAGTACATGTCCCTTTGTAAGTGTTTGATCATGTTTATTGAACTTTGTACAGGTATGGATATATCGGTGATTGATCTGATCAATATTGAGATGTTTGCATCTAAAGTTATCTCCCTTGTCGAGTACAGGAAGTCTTTGAGTGAATATTTGAAGAGCAAGATGGCTGCGTGTGCACCAAATCTCTCCTCCCTTATTGGAGAACAGGTAAGGATCAGACACATTTGTCAATTCCTGTAAACTGCTGTTCAAGTTTTTAGTTGTGAATTACATTTTCAGCAGATATTCAGACTGCACTTTAATGTTTTATAGTTCAGAGTTACTTACCTTGAAATAACTTCTATTGACAACCTAATTGATAGCCTAGTGGTAAGAGTGTCCACTTTGAGTGGGGGAGTTCAATCCCAGAATGCGTTATATGAAAGACGGAATAAAAGTGGTACCAGTATTTCCCTTGCTAGACACTCTGCATAAACTAGGAACTGGCTTCTCTCCTACCCTCATGGCGACGAATGACATCAGGAATGAGGTGTTGAGAGTGATTAATATAAGTTAGGAAAACATGTTTCACAACCAATCAAGAATAAATTAGTATAAGCTAAACTAATGAGGGCCTATGACTTTGACTATTGTCAATTTGTTTGATATGATAGGCATACTAATGTGATGAATTATATTGTTTAGGTTGGTGCCAGATTGATTGCCCATGCTGGAAGCTTAACAAACCTGGCAAAATATCCTGCATCTACTGTACAGATTCTGGGTGCTGAGAAAGCTTTGTTCAGGTGTGTACCTACCACTTTGGTTTAACTATTCTAGGAGCCTATTTAAGAGTTCCACCACTCTTTCATTTTCCCCCCTTCCTGGTGACTTTATCCCCCAAACCAAAGACAACCAAGAGGAAAGTGTTAAAGCATTAGTAATAGTCCATCCTCATGAACGCAAGCCTTTATGATATCTCTATTTTGTCAATACCTGTTCTATCTTGTTGAATTATGCTTATAGCATGTAAGGGGATCAGGTTAATGTGTTAAAGGGACTGCCTCACATAATTATTAGTATATTGCAAAAATAAAATAAAATTGTCAAAAATTCGCATATTTTTGGTATAGTTGCCTGTATATCCCATAAACAACCTCAATGACATCTAAAATAACTTGAGAAACTTTGGCATTTTGTAGTTATCTAGTATTTTTACATCGAAAATTCTATAGGGTATTAATACCCTATAGAATTATTAATACCCTATAGAATTAACACTACTATTACTTAAATTGCCTGAAATTTGTTCGCATTTGATGAAAACCAATCAAAAAACGAACCAAATACCTCACTGATGTTTACGCTGTAGTTTGTTGATGTAACTGTTCGATCACGAGTAAATTACATAATTCACAAATCATGTTGGAAGGAAACGTAGCGTTTTTTTCAAAACAACATTACTCAGTGGGCGACATCGAGAGTGGATAAAAGTTCTTTTTTTGCACCAAATCTTTGAACCGTCAATGGCTTTCTGTTACATCAATACTTGGTTAGGTTGGAAAATCACGATAAACAAAAATTTTAGCCCAATCTGTGAGGCAGCACCTTTAAGAGTTATATTTATCACATAACATGCGGTCCAGGAGTGCCGTAAAGCCGCGACGTAAATATTGTTCGGCACTCCCAGACCGTGCAATAAATATTTAAATTAGTTTGACGTGACTTTAGCCAATCCATGCATTGATCCGTCACTGACGTCAGGATAATATCAATGTCACCATGACATCGCGCTCATTGTACCGCTAAATTTTGGCTGAAACATATGCAGAGCACATCATCCTTCTGAACAATATTGAGCGTTTTCAAAGGTTATGTGATAAATAGAATCTTACATTCGTGCTCATTACATACGAGTTTCATTAAACTCATCGACAAAAACAATATGGCACTCGGCACATATCATTTTGTCCACTCGTTTAATAAAACTCGTATGTAATGAGCACTCATACAAGATCCTCTATATCTATTATTTTTCACATTCCACCACTCTGAAAAAATAACTTTTGTTACTTTCAAATGCCAAATCATAATAAGTTTGACGGTGAAAGCATTATTTGTTTATTTAACCTTGGTATACATGTAAATTGTAGTTTGAAAGAAACGTAAATATGTTTTATTCAAAATAATTAATTTTCTTTATAGGGCCTTGAAAACAAAAGGAAATACACCGAAATATGGTCTTATCTTTCATTCTACATTCATCGGTCGAGCTGGAGCCAAGAATAAGGGACGTATCTCCAGATACCTGGCTAACAAATGCTCCATAGCATCAAGGATTGACTGTTTCTCAGGTGAGATGCTTCTATCTGTTGTATTTATCATATCTTCATAAAATTAAGATTATTCTTACTAAAAACAATGTGGATTTTTACGCCACATTTGGAGAATATGCTGTTCTTGTTGAATAGCAAGTGGTACTGGTTCGAAAAAACAGTCCAGGAAAAACAGATTAGGTGAATCGGTCATTGTATATAACAGAAAAATTGTTCAGAAACAGCTTAAAACCTTGAATAATTGTACAATAAAGAATATAACAATCCATCATGACGCTGCTATGTGGGATAGGGATATCTCACCCAAGTTAGCAGATTTTATAACCAGGGACGAGCCTTGTCGAGTTCCTTGTGAAAATGCAGACCCTGAGGGTGAGATATCCTTATCCTACATTGACTGTTTCATGATGGAATTTTTGGAGTTTATGACATTATTTGGGTTTCATGGCGTCAATATGACGTCATTATAACATACTGTTTGCCGTACTCATTCGTAAAAATCCTTAATAAAAACGTAAATAAAGCATGCGCTGTTATGTTATGCTGAAGAAAATGCTTTTTAAATGGTATAGAGCCTATTGATGTTCGTCTTTTTAGCTTACTATCATCAGTAACACGTAAATCCCAAAACTTAAATTATCCCTCTCTATGTTGCGTGTGCGCTCATGTAGGATAAAAGAGTTTTCTTCCATTAGCAACTGGCCTATCTCTCATTAGCAATGTGGGAGAAACCTTATTCCTGCTAGCTTGACATACCCACTGTTTGATCATGTCGTTTCTTGTATCCTAATAATCAATAACTCCAACAACCTATTCACATCTACATAATTCTATTTATAGATATTCCAACATCTGTATATGGTGAGTTCCTAAGGCAACAGGTTGAAGACAGGCTGAAGTTTTACGAGACTGGAGAAGCCCCTAAGAAAAACATTGATGTGATGCACGACGCTATGATGGAGGTACGCTCAGTTCTTGTTTCACAGCTAGACTGATATTACAATGCTTAGTTCCATTTATTTGCACTTGACTTTGAAGCAGTATAACTTAAATGACTTGAACAGTTTTGAGTCAAATGCCCTAGAAGCTTCGAACAGGTTCTTTGGTCCCAGCGGAATGATCATTTACTTGTATATAGTAGTTGCCTCTATTTTTCTGGTCAAAAGGCAGTTTGAGGCACTTTGTCGGTCCAACAGACAAGTCAGGAAGATTTTGATACTGTTTGCCATTTTTCAATCCGGAATCAGTCTGACTGACTGGCCTTTATCCACACAACTATCAAAATGGCGTTGTTTAACCACTGACAATATGCAAGCATGTAAAAGATTATTTTAACTGCAGTCGAAAGCACAGAAAATAAAGAAACAGGATAACACATACTTTCTATGAAAAATGAATGAAATATCATAGCTGGCTTGTTAGATTGGACAAAAAAATGCGTGTTAAAACACATTTATTCAAAAATAACTTATTTTGGTCGTTTATTTTTGGTCCGGCAGTTTTGCTTGTGGACCGGTAGTTTGTAAGACCTTACCGGACGGAATGTCCCAACAGTTTTTGTCAACTTTCGGGATGTCTGCTGTATGTTATAGACTGAATACCTATTTACTGTATCGTCTTCACTAGGCAACTGTTGTGCAAGAGAAACTGTCAAAGAAAGACAAAAAGAAGAAGAAGAAGGACAAGAAGAGAAAGTTAGACGATACAGAAGAAGACATGACAGCTGACACCACCATGGATACCACAGCTGATACATCGGCTCTAGAAGAACCACCAAAGAAGAAGAAGAAAAAGAAGAAGCATCAAGAAGGTAATACAGCAGGAAATATTAGCCTAAGATCTGAGGGCAATTTATTCCAAATTTAAGCCCATCGCTTAAACTTTGTCTATCCTCGAAGAGCTATGCTTTCTGGCCAAAATAAAAGTTATTTGAAGAAAATATCTCAAGAAATGGCCAAGTTATGGTCAACTATATCTGCTCTGAAGGATTTTCTTCAATAAAAAGTTTGAAAAACTGTGTTATATATGGTTGACGGCCTCTAGTTTGTCAAAAATGGTCAGCCGCATATGATTTTCAGGATTTTTAATTTGGCTCTGTAGACACACTGTTTATAAAAGCCTCTGTTTTGCCCTTGTTAGGGCTCTCCTCACCATTTTCATGACACTCGTCATTTGATAGTGGCATATACAATAGGTTGGTGTATGTTATTTCAAGACCACTATTAAGACCTGCTTTAAGGAAGTTACAGTTTAAAACTTTTTGTGGTGCATGTTACAGTTAGCTTGGAAAATGCTGAATATTTGGTTAGCTGTTCTGAAAAGCGTGCATCTGTACAAATAAAACGTTCATACCTCTTAAAGAAACTACAATTACCCGTCGTTTCAACATCTGACATAATAATAAAGTACCGTTCATGTTGAAATAATTAGGTGTATATACAAGAGCTGCATGTTAAATTTGAAACTAATCAAGTCTGTTTTTGTTGAGCCCTCTTGGGGTGAGTGAGACTTAGTTGCCACTTTTGGTGTATGTGCGTCCATCCGTCCGATTTTGTCTGGGCCATAACTTTGTTATGCTTTGACCAATCTTGCTTATATTTGGCATGAATGTTCATCTCCATGAGGAGGAGTGTCATGCCCAACCATCAGGTACCTATCTCAAAGGTCAAGGTCACCGTTGGAGGTCAAAGGTCAAATTGAAGTTTGTCCGGACCATAACATTGTCATACGTTGACCAATCTTTTTTATATTTGGCATGAATGTTAACCTCCATGAGAAGGAGTGTCATGCCCAACCCCCAGGTCCCTATCTCAAAGGTCAAGGTCAGTGTTGAAGGTCAAATGTCAAATTGAAGCTTGTCCAGAGCCTAACTTTGTCATACATTGACCCATCTTTCTTGTATTTGGCATGAATGTTAACCTCTATAAGGCAGAGTGTCATGCCCAACCCCCAGGTTCCTATCTCAAATGTCAAGGTCACCGTTGGAGGTCAAATGTCAAATTGAAGCTTGTCCAGAGCCTTACTTTGTCATACATTGACCAATCTTTCTTATATTTGGCATGAATGTTAACCTATATGGGTCGGAGTGTCATGCCCAACCCCCAGGTTCCTATCTCAAAGGTCAAGGTCACAGTTGGAGGTCAAATGTCAAGTTGGAAGTTCGTCCGGAGCCTAACTTTGTCATTCATTGACCAATCTTTCTTATATTTGGCATGAATGTTAACCTCTATGAGGCAGAGTGTCATGCCTAATCCTCAGGTTCCTATCTCTAAGGTCAAGGTCAGTGTTGGAGATCAAAGGTCAAAATGAAGCTTGTCCGGACCATAACTTTGTCATGCATTGACCAATCTTTCTTATATTTGGCATGAATGTTAACCTCCATGAGGCAAAGTGTCATGCCCAACCCCAGGTTCCTATCCCAAAGTTAAAGGTCACAGTTGGAGGTTAAAGGTCAAATTGAAGGCTAATTTAAGTTGTAGCCATTTTTCAACGTGCGCCGAGGCTCAACATAATTTGCCCGAGGGCACGAATTTCTAGTTAAAAAGTTCTATGTTGTTTTTTTGTTTCCCAAGAAAAGTTCAGTGAAATCGTGGTCTCTCCTGAACTGTATCGATTTAGCAGTTATGTTCTTTTTGAACAACAGAGACGACATGTATTTAGTACAATATGCTATATGCTACAGGAATTTCTCATTTGTTTATAGTTTAGGATTGTACATTGTCAATTAATCATTAACATACTGATATTTCAGACGAGGAAGATGCTAATGTCACTATGGAGACCACTCAAGAAATTGCTGATGATGACTCGCCACCAAGCAAGAAAAAGAAGAAGAAGAAGAATAAGGCATGAAGCAACGGTGGTGAATGATTTAAAGGGGAAGAAATTTTATGTTTGAATATTAATGAAATATTTGTTCAATGATCGATGTTAAGAATGACTATATTGTTTACATATGAGTGATCTATTTAGATTTCATATGAGCGATCTTACTGTATTGGTCTAGATGACCAATTTATAATCATTGATTTAACAAAAATGTGTATTGGAAGCCATTTTGTCAATGCTGATGTTATAGCATCAATTTTTAAGTAGCAAAAAAAAGAAAAATGTATAAAGTATTCACTATACGGTCAAACCTGTGTTAAAGACAACCTGTTTATAAAGTCCACTATAACAAAACATGTCTGCAAAGACCTACTGATTTTATTTTCCATCAGATCATTTTTCAATGATATTGAAGCCTTTAAGAGAGACCATCTGTGAACAAAGATTACTTGTTGCTGTTCCCATGGGTGTGTCCGTATAGTCACGTTTTAATGTGTTATTTCATCTCTCAATGCTGGTCTTCAAACATATCATTCCCATATCTGGCATGTATACCTTTAAGCAAGAATACTGGCCAGTTTTGTTGTTGATTTAAAACTGTGACATTGACTTAGTTGCCAGGGGCTAAAAATTTATTTGAACAATGTTGTTTTTCAGTGTGTATTAAAATTACAACACTTCACAGGTATTTCATTTAATCTAAATTTCATCATTATTAGTCTGAATTCACATTAAATTTTGTTTGTTGTTGCTTTTTAAATGTGTACATATTCAATGAATTTTACTATGGCATTATTTTGTGTGTATGTTGTCATTCATGCAAAATATCATTTCATTCATAACTTTCTTTTACAAGTCATTCAACATGATATTTACTACATTTTCTCCTCAATATGTTTTTGATAGTTCTTGTATATTATGTGTTTTCTTGTCATATAATCATGATACATTGTATGTGTTCAGAAAGATGATGAATCATTGAAGTATTGTTTTATAGTCTGTGTACATGTACTTTTATCTACTATGAAAATGAGGGTAGTGGAAGATTTTATTTCTTAAACATATGTATGGAGCTATTGTCTTGGAGTGCATCATGCTAGACATTGATTGTGATCATATCACTTTTATAGCAGCCCAATTAGGCGTGATTTCCTGACACTTAAATCACCTATGAACTGTAGAAAATGTCTATTCAATTCTTAAGTAACGTACCTTACTTGCATAGAGCATACTAATGAAAGATATTTGGGCAATATCAACATAACCACAGATACAGGTCAAAATTAAGTATAATTCTTGCGACTGAGCCTGTATATATTTGTATGTCTTCTATGCTCCTTACAATAAAGTGAATGTAGACAAATGTTGGGTTTGTGCTTCTTTTCAACCATCATTGTACCATCTGTCGTGTTGGGCATGACTCATAATTATCCAAGCTGAAGCATGCATGATACAGTTGTTAGTGCGCTGGATTTTTAAACTGCCAGGTTTGATTGCAGGTCACGGCAAGTCAATGTCCTTTAATTTGACAACAATGGTGATTTTCCTCCACGTGTGTATAAGTTGTTTGTTCCTTGTGAAAAGTTAGTTAGTACTGTAGGATACAGTCCATGAAAACTGGTAGGGTGAATCCGACGCTTGTTAAAAACGTCATTGAACCCGAACATGAAAGATATGTTGGTTAACTGTTGTTGGTCAATAGACCCAATATTTTTCGGGGTGATGACTCGAGGTCTAGGGACATCAAACGTGGTAAAGAGATAGATCTTCCCTAACGGACAATCTCAATTGTCTGGTTCAAAGGACAAGCCTGCAGAAACCTTGGACTGCAATATGGCACAGCCCTCCAACTACTGTTTTACTTTAAGATAATAGAAACTTGGGAAGGCAGCAGCCGAGCACAGAAAACATGCAAATGTCACATACCACAAGTACACAGCACAATGACCAACACAACTGACTCGAGAAAATGAACTTTGGTCACCGAAAGGCCAAGACCCAGCTGCCTTAAAGCTTGTAGCTCTTTGTTTCACTTGTACAATGTATATGAATGTGCCTAGTGGTCATAAAGATTGGTTTCACTGTTTTCGAAGCTAATACATTTTATTTGTCATTCCAAAAATCCATTTTAATATTGCAACAATAAACAAATGTACTAAAAACTACACGAGGAATTTTCCTATACAGTGCAACATCTAGAGCAACACACTTCGAGAGCAGCAACAGTTGGTCGTTACTTAGAGGTTGTTACTCTGCAGAGGTTACATTTATAATTCTTTTTAGTAAATATTAGTTTGGGAAATTTAGAATGTGCTGTTAGCATGGTTATAGAGGATGATTAAAGCTTCTATAGTCTTTTATTCAGGTCTGTCACTTGTATCTATACATGTACAAACAATGGACATGTAATATCAAAACAAAGCACTTTTACTGTTTAAAATATTTTTATCAGTTGAAACACATTTTCCATACAAGGGATGGGCAGCAAGTCAACATTTTGCATACAAGGTATGGGCAACATATGCATATTTTCCATACAAGAGATAGGCAGCATGTACACATCATTTTCTATACAATGGATAGGCAGCATGTACATATTTTCCATACAAAAGATAAGCAGCATGTACACATTTTCCATACAAGAGATAGGCAGTATGTACACATTTTCCATACAATGGATAGGCAGCATGTACATGTATATGTTCCATACAAAAGATAAGCAGCATGTACACATTTTCCATACAAGAGATAGGCAGCACTAAACATTTTCCATACAAGGGATAGGTAGCACTAAGCATTTTCCATACAAGGGATAGGTAGCACTAAACATTTTCCATACAAGGGATAGGCAGCACTAAGCATTTTCCATACAAGGGATAGGTAGCACTAAACATTTTCCATACAAGGGATAGGCAGCATGTATACAATTTTCGTACAAGGAATAGGCAGAGATATAAAATAAGAGTGAGATGTAATCTACGTCTCTGGGATAGGGAACCCAAATGGAAAACAACATTAGCAGATTGTCTAATTTTTGTCACTGGTAATAAATAAAAGGGATAAACCTTGGTATAGGAGTCAACTCGGTCACTTATAGGCCTAGTCCAGATAATTCCTATTCACTAAAAAAATTCAAAATGCTGCCTGTTAAAAATCACTTAATATTGCCTATTATAGCACAATGATAACCGCACCAGTATCTTACCGTTCTGGCATAATGTTAGTTTATGCTTGTTACATTATGTAATTTAAATAAGGTCCATTGTGCAACAAGCTTTTCAACTTGTATTAATCACTCTCGACACCTCATTATACCCACTACTAAAGGAGTCACTTTGTCTGTCCGTCGGTCGGTCCGTCTGCCCTAATTAACTCTTGTCCAAACTGTATCTTCTGTATGCATTGAAGGATTATTAAATAACTTCGTACATTTGTTCGCCTCGATGAAACGGTGTGTCATGCTAAACAATTATGTCAATATCTGATAGGTCAAGGTCACACTTGGAGTTGAAAGGCCAAAAATGCCCATAATTGAGCTTGTCCAGAGCATAACTAAGTCATTTATTATTGGGTTTGAAAATAATGTGGCTACAATGTTTACCAGTACCAGACAGTGCCATGAAAATTACGTCAATATCTAAACGGTCAAGGTCACACATGGAGTTCAAAGGTAAAAAATTGAGCTTGTCCGTTGCATAACTAAGTAATTTATTGTTGGATTTGAACATAATGTGGCACAAATGTTCACCAGTACCAGACAGTTTGTCAGTATAAACAATTATGTCAATATCTCAAAGGTTACAAAGGTCACGCTTTGAGTTGAAAGGTCAAAAATGGCCATAATTAAGCTTGTCTGGAGCATAACTTAGTCTTTTATTGTTGGATTTTAAAATAATGTGCCACAACTGTTCACTACTACCAGACGATGTGTCATGCGAAACAATTACGTCAATATATCAAAGATCAAGGTCACACTTGGAGTTTAAAGGTAAAACATGGTCTTAAGCCGTAATTATGTTCTTTATTGTGGGATTTTAAAATAACCTGGCACAATTGTTCACCCCTATCAAACGATGCGTCATACAAAACAATTATTTCAATATCACAAAGGTCGAGGTCACACTTAAGAGTTCAAAGGTCAGAAATGACTATAATTTATGACCATAACTTCATCAAATATTGTTGAATTTAAATTTAATTGTACACTTGTAGTCCACCATGCAACAGTTTTTCTGGATTTGGTTTGTCATATGTCTGTGTCAAAGCGGTATGTGGGGGTATCATAAAAATAAGCCACTCTGTGGCAGTTCTAGTTCATGTTGTTATCCATCGCCATGTGTGTATGAGAGAGGAGAAGCCAGTCCCCCTTTTTGCTGAGCGTCTAGCTAGATAATTTTATTTCGTCTTTGGTATGATGCGGCTTGAGACCGAACCCGAGACCTACCGTAATCGAAGCGGACGCTCAACCACTAGGCTATCAAGTAGGCGGTTTAGATATACATAATGATCAGTTAAAGCCTAAATAAATATACAAACTGGTTCATTTAATAGTTCTGGACGTCACGGAAACCGAAGAAACCCTAAAAGCAGTTAACACTAATGTTCTTCTGGCATTATTAATGAATTTCAATGGTAACACATGTCAATACTTAATTTGCACAATTATCGCAAATATATGGGAAACGCGAAAATATATTACCTGAATATAATATAATACCTGGAGAAACGTATACATAATGTACATGCAATTAACAACTTTTGTATTCAAAATAACATTAAAAATGACGAAAACTGCAAAATGCATACATGTACATTTGTACTTGTAACGATATTTGTTACGACATGGTATCGTATCATCGATTGTATTTGTTCAGAATGTTATTCTTTACGTAACTAATTCCCTACTTGGGACAAATCCCCCTGTTGTTAGCACATCGTATCTTCCAGATCATCTCCTCTAGCCCTGGCTGAACAACACAACCATTTCCCCCAACCTTTCTTCTTTAATTTGCTGTTTCGTTCCAGCGGAGTAAAATCAAATTCATCCATGTCATCCTGTTAAATAATACATAGAGTAATTACGTATCGTTATTTACTTTATAACATCACATAAATTTAAACCCCAATTTCTATATAAACTCGGATGGACACGGCTGTCAGGTTCTGCATGGGACGTGCCGGATCCAGATCCGGGAAGATTCGTGATCTTAATTTGAGCGTCGACGGTCGTCCAACGACCATTACGCCGATGGCAACTCGGCAATGACACGGAAGAACCCTTACAAACACGACAAGGACCGCACTGGACAGTCACGACAGAGTGGCGGACTAACATGGACCAACATTGCAGAGACACATATGTATACATCTTTGAATTAACTATTGACTATACCGGTGTGTTCCGTGTTACAACCGCTATGAAGGGTCAGAGGAACCTCTGTACCTAGATGACGTCATGATCCCTGTTGGTCTGGGATTTGAAATTTGACCCGGTTTATCAAGGACGCACAAGGGAAATCAAGGCAGAGATACGGATGTACCGTCGAACAATCAAGGCCGGGCTACGGCTGTCACCATACCCTTTACGACAGCTACACGGACCTGCCCGGATATTGCCATCTCCCCGGACCATCGCGGATGAACACGACAGTTTGTACTTTCCCATAACTACTGTGTTCCTCTCAGAGCACCACAGGCATTCCCGGACGCCCCTTGACAAGCATGGATCTCCGCGCGACTACACGCCGGCTACACGGCTCACACGATAAGTGTTGATACGGTGCCTATATGGGACTTGGCCTTAATAAAGCCAACACAAAGTTAAGGACACAATATTAATCTTATTCTACATTGTGTCTTACTTAGAATGTTAAAACCAACAGTTGTTCAATAAAAATAGAACCAGAAAATAATACCAAATATTGCCATGTTGCTACTTTCGGAGCATTTAGAACAGCGATAATACGAAACATAGAAAGTGTCGATTCAGGCATTGAGTTTCTCAACCCCCATCAATGCCTAATGGTTGAGAAACTCAATGGATAGTGTACGCATTTTATTGAATATTTCTTTATCAAGATGTATGCACAATGTCATGTAGTTTCTACAGTACATGTATATGGTAAAGAAGGTGCATGTTAAATTGTAAAGGTTTATGTCCTACGGGAAACGCCTTTTATTTGATATTTTTGGTAGTCTGTGTTTAGTTATGACATTTAATTGCCCTAGCATTACAATTTACATTACACATCTTCTAGATAACGCATCCTGGTGACGAGCCTTCAACACTATTATTGTCTAATAAACAAGGATGTATTCTACTTGACACTGTGTGTATCCAAAAAGCAAACTAATATTATAGATACCTGCTGGTCCTTACACCTCTTCAAGCTTTGCCACAACACGGTCGACGACGTCAAATCATAGCTGTAAAGGTGCACCAAACATTCTCCTAAAGGTTTAGCTAAGGAGAATATACCAGGCTTGTTGTATAACTTTATTTTCAAGTCACGATTTAGCAAGTCTGTCAGTTTCGATTTAAATACGAATGTCTCATAAAAAACTGGCTCGTGCGTATCATGTTTGTCAGTCCCGGACTGCGCTTGTAACTTTCCAGGCATCAGCCAAACTTTAGTATATACGCCGAGTGTACCGGTGTTTTGGCTTGCAATATTACATCCCTTCAGGACCGTTATACGGAACTCATCACGCTCGTTGATAAATTGAAATTTCATCTTCAATTCGCCGTAAACACACGGAAATTTCATGCACTCTTCCTCAAAAGTGAATTTTAAATCTGTAATTGGACAGCTTTTTATATACCTTATACGCCGTATCTGTTGCGGAGTCAGTTCTTCCAATACAAAATCTTTCTCCAAATCCGAACCAATGTTTACCGAATTCGTTTCAGCTTTATTATTGTCATTTACCGGCACAAGTGAATGACACTTATCTAAACCATTTCTACTGAACCGAAATGATTCCAGGTTAACGGACAATGACTGTGTTAGACGTAGTTTTTTAGATGTACTTTTAGAACCGGTGCGTCTCAACAGCAGCGAACTTCTACTTTGTTCCTGATTGTCGTCCATATCTTTACTAGGATAGTTCGTCGTAAATTTAAGAGCTTTGGAGTTCAGCCTCTGAGAAGTGAGAGGCATCGATCGAATGTTTGTGTTGCTCTCATCACAGCTTTTATACGATCACACAAGAGAACTGCCTGGAATGGTTACCATGTTCGTAGACTGTGCAGCAAACTTTGGAAGATGAATCTCTATCGTGTATGAAGCGTTCTTTAAATGATAAAAATCCTCTCCAAGGTGACTATTTGCCTTTTCAAATACCGATATTCAATGATATCTAATATAAATAAGAATCGAGTCAGCCAAACTTGTTTATGCTCCTAAATACATTTTTCCAGATAAATTATATAACTTTGTTCCGCTTCCTTTCATGAATAGCAACATCTGTAGTTAGCCCTAGCGATCGCCAAACTGTGAATAACGTTATTCCGCGAGAATATTGGAGGGAGGCTAATGGGTTGCCGTACTTGATTAGCACCTGGTGTAGACAAAGAATCTTCATTCGTTTTGATAGGTAGGAATTCCGTATATAGGTGCAATTCAGTGAACACAATTAGCATCTTTACAGTCGATTTAGACATTCCTTCAACTGGTCTCGTGCCTAGACACAGTCGACAACATGGCAAGGTGAGAAGCCAGAGGACATTAATCTATCTAAGCACACGGAGAGGACAAATCAATGGAACAAGGTGTGCCTCCAAAGCTCAATGATAAGTGTGGACTTGCCGTCTAATCTGGCGCTCTGGGTTCAAATACGGGTGGAGGATGGATGACTGCCATATTTCAGCAGAAATCTGACTATCTCCACCATATCGTACTGTCGTATCTTCACTATCATTCTGTCGTATCTTCACCATCGTACTGTCGTTACTTCACCATCGTACCGTCACTGTCGTACTGTCGTATCTTCACCATCGTACTGTGGTGTCTTCACCATCGTACTATGGTGGTTTTATCTCCTGCCAGAATTTAACTGATGTTTAATATTTTTAGAGAGAACCTCTGTCAACAAAGACTACTTGTTGCTGTTCTCTTCACAGGCATGTCAGCCATGAGCCGGACACTATCTAAAGTTGGGTCAATATATTTTCTAATGCAGGCGGTATATATATAATTATGATGAAGTATGCCTTCCTAGTGGTAATTCGCTATTAACCCCCATCTTAGGTCGCCAACGTTCTAATCAGATACACGAAGAAAACAATAGAACGTCAATCTTGTTGGCTGATAAATATTTTTGTTCAAACAGGAACACACGTACATGATGTCAATTGTCAAACATAATATTTTAACTGATAAGGGCATAGCTAAGGGTTGATAAATGATAGTAGCCGTCATCCTTATCCTGAGGGTCCGGGAGCATGCTTCCCGATATATACCACCACATGCATTTTTGGCATTTTTCGTATCTTGGAAAATATGCACCTGTCTACAGGAAGCTACGCGCCTGGCCGGGTGGCATACTGTTAAGTCATTTTTATCGACATTAATTAATTTTGGTGGATAAACCTTGGTCGTACGATTAGGGAATCATTAGGCGTCTAAACTCGTGTTTAGTAGGTACCTACTAAATAGGTCTCTTCTAGGTTTCTACACAGTCATGTATTATTATTATTACATGTATATCTTTTTTAAATCCACACTGATTCTTTGACTCCGTACATACAAGTGTATTTTTATTATCCGAACAGAACAGAATTAACAGAACAGAACAGAACAGAACAGAACAGAACAGAACAGAACAGAACAGAACAGAACAGAACAGAACAGAACAGAACAGAACTTTCTATCACATGGGTTAAACAATATACAAACGCGTTATGGTACTATAACAGACATGGGGTTATAGTTCATTTTGAACATGAGCTGTTCTTTGTATAATCATATCCCTGTCTTAAACATTGTACAAATGTACAAAGATCTAAAAACATGTGTTTTTAGATCTTTGAAATTTAGTATACCTAATTCTGCCATTGAAAAAAAACCGATTAGATCTATATTCCAGACAAGGTTACATCTTCAGGCCCGGATCCAGAAAATTTCGGGTGGGGGGGGCACAGTTAGTTTTTTGATGTTATGTTGGGGTGGGCACCTCCCGACGAATATTTTTTCACTTTTCGAATCAAAATCATGCAATTTCCTGCACTTTAAGCTGTTAAAAATCAGAAGTAAAGGTATTATAATTGTACTGCTACATCAATAGAAAATACGATGAGTTTAACAATTATTTTTAAAAAAAGTTTTTTTTCAATCCCCTAAAACTTACAAATCAGGCTTTAAATTTTAGCGTTAGGCGTTAAATTATTAACTTTGTAGGCCTATTGCTACAAATAAAAAATAGCCCATGAAATCTACATATAACGTAAGAAGTTTCCACAGGTTCAGGTCGATTTTTTAAATAAAAATCACGAAATTTCCTGTACCCTAACGTTTTAGAATATTAAAATTCTAAAAAAATGCTAGACACGTGAACCTTAAAAAATGTGCCCCCCCTTGCGAAGATTTCTGTCAATTTTGTATTAAAATCGTTTTTCCAACTTTTATGTTTTAAAATCTCATGTGAAATTATTAATATTGCATTGTTACATAATCAGTAATAAATCCATCAACAAGAAAATTTCGACATATCATGTGACTAATTTTAAATCGATTAGTTCACACGTTTTAGTAACATAGATCATTGAATTAAGCGCCAATGATCACCTAAATCATAATCATTCAAAACGCTTTGAAATATTGTGAAGCGTCTGATTAATCGAGATCGGATGTAACTAGGGGCCTGTATACACAACAGGGGGCACACTTTATTGCACTCGCTTCCGCTATATGTAATATACAGAGACTGTTATCACAAACTATCGATACTATAGCCAGATCGATTGGTAATATTTTAAGGATTTTAACGATTTTGGGATGTATAAAATCGTCACTCAGAGGCCCGGTGGAACCGGGCCTGCATCTTTCCTAGTATAGTCATAAAAGATGTGTACTTAGCTAGTATGAATTTTTTCATAAAAAACACAGTGTAGAAAAAATTAATTATGCCTAATACTGAATGTGCGTGATAACTTTAATGAATGCCCACAGAAATGAACGATTTTGCAGTTCTAAGTTATATGTCTTTCAAATCAAATCCTTTGAAATAAAATGAATATTGCTTCGGATCGGGTAATTTCTGGACGGGTTTTAAATTCATAATTATAGATTCTAATTGTAACAAAAATATCGACAATTCACTTTTCGTTGCTTGACACCAAGCAAACTTCCGTGCAATTTAACGAACGATCAAGTGGGTTTTTATACAATACTAATTTGTATAATTACCTCCCATGGGTTGGGTAGTCACATGATATCAAAATGGTAGATGTACAGAACAAGTCATAATCACGAGAAATACATGTTTGTACCACTAATATTGTGATAAAATAGTTAAAGATGACCTGAAAATTCCAATAGATAAGCAGCAATGAATTGGAATCGTTTTGTATTTATTGGTAAGTATATTTCTTTGAGATTAGGGATAAAAAACAAACTGAAAGTAGCACACTGATGCCTAAGGTGTCAGATGCAGAATTCACATGGGAAATACAGAGTAGGCATTCTGACAATGACAACTATTACAAAATTCATCCGATCCTAATACACATATTAGCGCTGGGTCAGAGCAGCCTGGATACTACTGTGCCTCAGTAGCTCAGTGGTTAGAGTGCTTGTCTTCTAATCTGGCGACCCGGGTTCAATTACGGGTGATCGAGGCACTGATATGCCAGACAGGAAGCTGACTAGCAAATTAAGGCTTTGCTTAGCTACTACTACCAAACATATGTACTAATGTTTGCTCATATTAACACAATGTAGAGGCCAAAAGTTGAAACACAGCCAGGTCGGTCACAAATAGATTTTTCAAGTACAATGCCCAGTCCCATTACACATGCAATGACTGTCCACAGATTACTGTTGCCAACGTTTCAGGGACACTCATATTGACTCTGAACTGGCCAAACAGGAATAGTTCATGTGTCACTGATGATTTTTGCAGTCTTTGCCAACCTCGTGTCTCTCAATCTCATTTAAATCAGACCCATATTACGCTTCACTACTTTACGCTGCTATTGGATCTGACGGCACTCTGTGTGGGGTCATGTTAGTGTGAACTTTACGTCATCCAATCAAATTGCTGCTTTCACAAATCTGAAAGTGCAGTAAAACACTGCTGAGGCTATGTGCGCTAGAGAGGTCATATGAACATGACCTCTGACGGTGTGTAGTCAGATTTCTAACAGCGTAAAGAAATGGAGCTAATGTTAGGGTCTGATTTTAATGAGATTGCTTGTCTCTGTAAATATGTCATATTGATAAAATTGATCTTTGTTCTAAATTTGATGACTGTGTGATTGTAAATGACCTACTTGAGAAGTTGAGCTATATACGGTATATGCATTTCACTATTCTTGCTTTTTCATTACAGTCTTGTGGATATTGCCAATAGCATTTTTTCTACAAGCTGTAATATCAGTTGATTCTACAGAATATTTTGATCCAATCTGCAACACCACGTTCCAAGACTGCAAAATTTGTGACCCTGGCTACTTTGCTGACCAAAGTAAGTTTTATATACCTGTACACTCATAATTGCATAACGTGACAAAATCAAACAAAGAAACAGAATCTCATAGATCTGTAAATAAGCAGATTATTTTTCCACTTCTATTGTTGTGTATAACATGTACTAAAATGTGATTGTATTTTAACCAACAAGAAAATACTTCATTAATCATCCTCAGTTCCCATTATTTCATATCTTACTGGTACATAAATTTCGCCCAAAGTCGTTGATAATAGCAATATTGGTCAGAATAACATGTGGACCAGGTGATAAAACTTATCAGTCATCTTATAAATCTGCTTTACATTTTTAAATCGTCTTTGCTTTAGTTCGTGCTTACTTTTAAAATTATAATTTCTTTTCGTCAAACAACACACAATGTATAAACCAATCAGGTTATTATACTCATCTCTGTACACATTTAAAGTTTCGTTATAATCGTTATATTATAATTGTATTCTTATATTTCTAGATACCACAGAATGTCATTGCTGTGAATCACTTGGCTACTGTGAACAGGAATGTTACGAATGTCCGCTGGGAACAGAGCAATCGTATGTCATTCACAGTATTTTTGTTCTTATTATGATAAATTTATAAACTACTGCGTCACTCAAAGTCATTGGGTAATCTGGGAAAACAAATGACCACGCGCTTATGACTGTCTCAGTCACATGCAAACAAACCGCTGTTACAATGGTACAATCTTTAAAACTGCCCTGGTGTTTGTAAAAACTAAAGACTTACATAAACAAATATTATGGGATTAAGGAAACTCTACCTACAAACCTACACAGCCAACTAAATTAGATAAATAATTGTCAAACTTAAGCATATAATAGTTGTAAGATGTAATCCAAATTTCCAGATAAAACATTGAAAAATTCCAGGCTACACTTACATTCTTCCTCATGTTACCGGTGAACAGCACATATTCTTTTAATGCTTTCGTGACTTATAAGAATAATGTTATATTTATCATTTACAGAGAAGCGGGACAAATAAAATGTGATGCATGTGAAGAAGGGAGATATGCTGACCGTGAAGGATTGAAGAAATGTGTTTTGTGTCATGCAGGTATTCATAACTGTGTTTTGCAAGGGTTCCCCATTTGGAATAGTAAAACATAAAATATTAAATAAATCCTCAAAAGTGGTCATCTTATTGTGTTCAGTTGGTCTTAATAATGAGGTTGAATAAATAATTAAGCATAAAAATTATCTTGAAAATCAAGTTCTTAATTCTGAGGTGGTCTGTAAGGAAAGTTTTACTGTGCTAGTATGTTAAAATTATCTGTGTTGCATTTCATTTTACAAATTTAAAGGCGTTTCTACTTTTTTATGTTGAGGTGTTTATAAACAGAAATCAGATTTTCCATTTGTGTTTATGTTGATAAATTTATTAGCATATTCTAGTATTTGCACCTAGAATTGTTCTACAATATTTTATGGTACTTTTTATCATTTATAGTATCCAATTATAGTATAAAAATACTATTGATGCATTTGAACGTGTAGTATGTTAATAAAACAGTAAAACAAATACTGTTATACATAATTGTTATAAATGACACTGGTTGGATTTCAATAAAATTTATAGCATAAAAACGGTGATTTTGCCCATACGTTAACGGGACGAAAACCATGCGTAAACATAAAGACTCACGCGCTGTTAATGTCCAGTTTTATGTAAGCTCATTTCAGGGCCGCGCCGGCGACTATAAACGTTATACAGAGTCATATGAACAGTAATTCCCATTTTATTACTGACTACTGTTTTCTGTATATTTAAACTATAAATTTAAACAAACCCGCAGTATCCATGTTTTCTTGGTATTTGCTGATCCCGGAAGTCAACGCTCATCTCAATAACTGGTATGACGTTAAATTTTTTCCGCGACGTCACCACAAAATCTCCCGCCAAAATATCATTATTTTGAAATACACATGCATTAATTGATGTTTTGTTTGCTATAATAGCGTTTACGCATGTTTTTCGCGTTATAACATATGCAGAGTCCCTCGGGAGTGTTGGTGCCCTCGCGGGCTTGGGCACCAACCGTCCCTCGGGACTCTGCAGATGTTATAGCCTGAAAAAGCATGCGTTCACCCTATATTCACATGAATTGTTGATACCAATTAGTCTAGTTGTGCGTATCATTAGGAATTTTTGATGCCTGAATATTGCCAGAGTTATGGCCTTTTGTGGAAGACAAACATTTTGTGTCAAATACATGTATAACCTTTTAGTTTTTGGGGACTTTTGATGCCAGAAAGGTAATAAGTTATTCCAGCCATATAGAAATTCCCTAGGGCTGCCTGCTGTCCCATGCATAGCATTGATTGGTGCAAAACATTCTGTTGTTTCTTACCTTTCAAAATGTGTATCCATTACAGGAAGCTTTCAAAATATGACTGGACAGAAAACATGTCTGCCTTGTGAGGAAGGATCCTACTGCAAGTGTGTACATTATTGGATACTTATCTTAGTATTATTAGTTTATTAGTCCCCTACTGGTTTTTGACCGGAGGGGACTATAGGTTTGCCGTCCGTCTGTCCGTACATCCGTCCGTCATTCCGTCAAAAAATCTGGATCCTGACATAACTCAAACAGTTTCCTAGCTAGGTTTATGAAACTTGGGGATACTACGTGGATACGGAGCCATAAGGAGATAATGCACTTGCAAAAATATTTTGATTCCGACCAAAATTGTGGTTGCTATGGCAACAGAGACATTGAAAATGGCTTAAAACCAGTAGGGGACTTATGTATTGCTTGCAATTCTTAATTACTTGTTTATATTATAATATCATCCCTCACCTACCTACAAACCTACACAGCAACCCACCTAAAACCTACCTTATAGAAAACCCACCTACATAAAACATATATATTTCAATATATAAAAATAAAAGGTTATAAAATAAATAGATTTGTTTTAGATAATTTAAGAAATCATTAGCATAGCAGATTAATGTAAAAGTGGTTGCTACTTAATTATGAGATCCCTTGCTTAGCACTCAAGATTTGTACTTAGAACAAGGAAAGAAAATATTGTCATCATGGGAACTATGTATACATGCACGCATGTTAATTAAATTAACATGCGTGATACATGTTAATGTGATTAGAGCTGAAGTTAACTTTAGATTACCAGTCAACTGTGAAATAGGATCAGGTTTATTTGTTCAAATACTAGGCTATGTAAATGTTTTTTCCTGAAAAAGAATATATTTATTGACAGTATCAGTAGGTGACCATATTGTGATTTGCGCTCATTTTATGTATGAATAGATACTTATTCAAATTGTCAAAAAAACGATACGGTCACCTTTGTTGGTATCCAAAAACTGTAACTACACTACTTTTATAATGTCCCCTCTTATTTCAGTCAAGAAGGGTGTAAAGTATGTGAGCTTTGTGAAGAAGGTCACTACAGCAATCACACAGGTCAATCTTCATGTAAACCATGTCATCCTGGTCATTATGCAAATACTACAGGGGAGGTCACTTGTGATGAATGCCAACCTGGTATGTATTCTAGAAATTCACTTTTTATGCCCCCAGTATCTTCTGATGCCCAAATCATATAGTGATTTACCTGTCTGTTCTTTATGAGTACGATGGTTAAATGTTGATAATAGTTTCAGAGAACCACTCTACATGTATAAGAATTTATCCAAAAAATTTTAGTGACTCCTATTTGTCCTGCGGCTGTATCAATCACTCAATGTAACTGAGATATCTGTATGCATTCGTACTGTAAAGTTACTAATATTAGCGGTGGATTAATTTTTTGATCTATTTTGCAGATGAATTAGATCGCGAAATTAAATCCCAGCAAATAAATGACCTCAAAGTACATAACAAGAGATTTTCGTTCGATATTTAAATTCCAGGGATCTAAGAAACCACCAAACTACAGTTTTACCATAAGACAGTATTTTTAATACCCGCCAAAAATGATGATTTTACAGTATATGTTTGTCCTTCTTCTGATCTTATAGATATTTGTTGTTGTATTCTTACAGGTAGTTATCAGAATTTCACCGGAGCATTTGCCTGTAAGCCATGTGAAGTTGGCAAATATATGTGAGTTCTTTATAGTTAAATGCTTCTTTTCAAGATAAAGATAGCTTTTGTATGATACCTACCGGTGTTATCATAGAGGTGGTCTTACAAGACATCTAAATTCCATTGTTTTTAAAGTTTCGGATTGCCAGGCGGATGATTTGATGGGATAATTTTTATCAATTCATTTGTCTGCACTCTATTTCAAATAGGCCTTCCTTGAGAAATTAGCCTTGTCTGCACTCCTTTTCAAAAAGTCTTCATCTAATTCTCCGCAAACTCGGTGGCACTCAAACTTGCTGGCACTCAAACTTGCTGGCACTCAAACTTTCTGGCTCTCAAACTTGCTGGCACTCAAACTTGCTGGCACTCAAACTCGCTGGCACTCAAACTCGCTGGCATTCAAACTTGCTGGCACTCAACCTTGCTGGCAATGCTTGCTTATTGGCTCATATTTCAAAGTTAATTTCCATGGCTGCGCTGACTTTCTAACGTGATCTTTAATTTATATTAACAGCATTAGCATATTCATTATAGCATGTGACTGTGATGGTTTTGGAAGGTAGAATTACATATTTGTAAGATTCCCATCGAATTTGTTAACTTCTATTTGCAGTAATGTTACCAAGGCGACTGATTGTTTACTATGTGATCCAGGTTACTATAGCAACAAGACAGGACTGTCACACTGTTTAAAATGTTTGCCTGTAAGTTACTGTGTGTTGTATGGTTATGTAATTTACATGTACAGAGAATGCAATACAATTGTACATGTTGTAGTAGTTACATGCTTTTCCTGGAAGTGAACAAATCGCTGGCTTAGAATGTGAACCTCATAAGTGCTACTTACAACCTTATAGGACTCATACATATTTGATATCTGCATCAGAAGGTGCTTTTTATGAGCCTATTATGTTGACCTAACTGAAGTTGAAAAGCTTGTTTTTCTATAAGTAAAGATAAATTTTGAGACAGTTTATTTTGTTTTCCCAAAAAAGCGTTTTTGTACTTACAACCTTCTTTTTCTAAGCCAGCGAAATGTTGAGCAAATTTGAAGAATTGTCACAAATGAACTGAAAATTTATGCCGAGTGTCAAGGAAGGGAGATATAACAGTACCATTTGATGACTTTGGTATGACGTGGCTTGGGGATCAAACCTGAGAACTTTCAATCAGTCAAACTGAAATGGACCCTCTATAAGGCCACATCAAGGAATCTGAAGAAAATTTATTAAACAATTTTTACATTTAATTCTTAAGATTATTTCAAAATTTTATTGGCTATCTCGGTCGTATCTAGTTATCCTAAGAAAATGTTAAATATTTACATTTTGTACAGTCTAACTTGTATTAGGCGACCACCCTGGGGAATGTCTGAAAACGGTCGCTTAACGGAATGGTCGTTTAACACAAATGCTGGAAACATCGAGTGTAATTAATTAATTTCCGACTTTAGGCTGTCCGAATACTATTCAACTTCAATTGATAAACATTAGTGTGTAAATATGTTTTATGATGATTCTATACTTGTATGCATCGTCTTCATAAGCATTTAATTTATCATTTTAATAAACTTACTCATATATTTCACAATGTTATTAATGTAAGTCAGTTTTGCTTGCACGCTGTTGTTGTTGCACTCAAAGAAAAAAACCGAAATGGACCGGGTTTTAGCCCAATCTAAATGGACTGTGACAACAAAAGCTGATTGCAGCAAAAGATACAACAATTAATCCGTAATAATGTGTGTAATCGGATCAAAATCATCTGAATGAAATGCCCTAACAAGAATGTATCTAGTAAGCCTAAGCAAATTTATTAAACAATTATATCATTTAATTCTTAAGATTGTTACAAAATTGTAATGCAAGAAAAACATGCATGAGCCAGCTGTGATGTGTTGAATGGGTGGGTGGAAGTAATTTTATTCTGATATGATTGAAGGGTCACTATAGCAATATATCAGGGACTGTTGACTGTGAGGGGTGTGACAAAGGTACATATCAACCATTATCTGGGATGACTACATGTGATGATTGTGGGGAAGGCAAGGAGACAAGGTGAGTACTAAGGTCAAGTTTGAGCATATGTATAGTAAGTTAGTTCAAGGTCAAGTATAATATGATTAGTAAGGTCATTGTCAAATACATGTATGATATGAGTATGGTCAAGGTTGTCAATGAGTATAAAATATATATAAGTTCAAGGTTGAGTATATAATATGAATAAGGTCAAGGTTTAGTTTATCATGTGTTATTAAATATAAACAGAGATACAAAGTATGTGGTGGCTCTAATATTGAACCAAGTAGCCAGTAGGTTTGCCAATTTTTCGGTCCGTTCATTTCTCTGTACTAGTAGCCACTGGTTAGTGTTAACGAGACTACACAGGGCTCATTAGTACCCACCCTTGTTGTGCAATACAATGCTTAAGTCAATTTTCACTGATTTAATGCCCATTGAATTCTTATTCATATCCTTTTGGTCAATGCTATTTGAATTTCTTCATAAACTTGTATTTGTCTGATTTCAATGAAACATAACAAGAGTCACTAATAACAAGCCTAGTTTTACATATCTGATGTCTTATTATCCTTTGTATATGGGTGAGTCAACAATTTTCATGTCTGCATGATAGAGGTGCCATTCATAATTTGATATAGACAAACTTACTCAGAACTCAAATAGCCCTCAAAAATACCTAAGTTCCTTTCTTGAACACAAGCTGTATCTCACTATTATTGACAATCTGTTCGATATTTATGGCCCCAGAAACTAATGGCCAGAATTAGGCTGTTTTTGTCTTGTCTACACTATACATATTGAGGTTTCATCTATAATTTGACTAACCCAAAATTGCACACAACTTCTATTATCATCAGATCATGGTCCTTTTTTACTCGGCAACATTACTGGCTTCGATCTCCCGATGCATCTCAAGTAGAAATCTCAGCTCAAATTGAGATTTTGCTCAAATAAAGTTCTGAATTCGAGAATTATGATGTTTCTGTTCTGTGGTGCCAATTTTTGCATGAAATTTAATATAAAGACACATGACAATATTTGAGATGAGATTTAGCTCAGATTGAGATGGTTCGGGAGATAGGGGCTTGTAATAAAGGCTCAAGAGCTACCGTTACTTTGTCTTGCAATGTCTGGAAGTAAATCTAGTATATTCATCATCTTAGACAAAGGATTTTAGCTCTTCAACTTCAATGTTAATGGCTTTGAATTACTGTAACCAAACATTGTTTTGTTGTGTTTCTCAGGAGAGCAGGTATGTCCCATTGTGAAGCATGTCTTGATGGAACATTCAAACCTTCATCTGGTCCTCATCTCTGCGATGCTTGTCCACCTGGTACGTGTGAATTGATAGTTATTTTTGGCTCGACATTTTGAGAAAAAAAATAGAGCTATTTTCATGACGTAATAATATCAATGTGCACTACTTTCATTGCCAAATAAACTGGTTGGCATAATCCACCAGCATTTTACTTACTTAATAACTTACTTCCCCATTGTTAGAATACAACTTTAGAGGATCGATGTTTACTTTCTTTGTTGTAAATACATGTTTGCTAACATGTGCCTATTATTATACCCCCAGTATACGAAGTATATGGGGGCTATATTGGCATCATGCTTGAGGTAGGTCTGTTGGTTGGTTGGTCAGTCCGTCAGGTGGTCCGCGCTATTTCGCTGTTACCCTTGGTCTAATTTCAACCGAACTTTGCATGAATGATCAGTGCCAAGTCTAGTTGTGCATATCTTTGACTCATGATGCTTGGAGTTATGGACCTTTGTTTTGTTACACATATAAGTTTTGTCTGCACTTTTCCTCTGTAACCATAGGTTTGATTACAATGAAAGTTTACATTACTTATAATTACAAAGTCTAGTTGTGCATATTGTCAGAGAACATTGGAGTGACCGTGTCAAGCAGTATCTAGGGGTATTCCTCTTGTCAATTTCCACCACCTTATATGGACTGAGATTGTACATGTTTGTAAAATTATCATAACAGCAATCTAAGTGCTGCTTACATTTGTTGATATTTTATTTTTTAAAATGGTTGTAATTGTTTTCGGTATAATAAAATAAATAACACATGGCTGCGAGGGTGAAAGTAAATAATACCAAACCTTGAACAGTCATATCAGCCTCACCTTCGCCTCGGGTTATATAACTTTTATCGGGTTGGTATTATTTACTATCACCCTCGCAGCCATGTGTTATTTATATATTAGCACCGATCTAGGTGTATTCATCACATTCAGTGATATTTCTTGTTAACACGTGCCTCTACTTTTTGTTAGTGTATCGTTGGGATAGATATGTTAGTGAGCCAAGTAGGTGGTACCTAACAATTGGTACTCCCTTAATTACATACAGTAAAACCTCAAGAATAAGATCAGCCTTGTGTCCCTTAAGAAAACCTTATTTTTTGGTTTTCGGAAAATACCTTGACAATGGCCAACACACAAATGAAAGAGAAAATGAACTTAACTGCTAAAAGTCTAAGTGTCAGCTGTCCGAAGTTGAATTGAGTCCAAGTCCCAGCTTTCAAAAACCTAAAATCCCAAGTCCCAGCTTTCAAAAAGCTAAAATACCAAGTCCCAGCTTTCAAAAAGCTAAAATACCAAGTCCCAGCTTTCAAAAAGCTAAAATACCAAGTCCCAGCTTTAAAAAAGCTAAAATACCTAGTTTCAGCTATAAAAAAGCTGAATGACCTGGTTTCAGCTATAAAAAGCTGAGTGACCTAGTTTCAGCTATAACAAGGCTGAATGACCTAGTTCCAGCTATAACAAAGCTGAATGACCTAGTTCCAGCTATAAAAAGCTATAAATAATATAATAAATAGACATGTTTTATCACTTACAGGGTCCTATTCGGATGGCGGGACAAGGAATGGAACGCTAAATTTGAAGTGTACTGACTGTGATGCTGGTAGTTATCAACAAAATAAAAACAAATCTTACTGTGATAAATGTCCTATAGGGACCCATGTTAAGTATGTCCTTGTTTTGTTTCTACAGCTTAACCTTAAGTTTAAAATAGAGCTACATTGGGTATATTTAAGCACTTTGTTAGTCCCTTACTGGTTTAAAACCAGTGGGACTATATGTTCGTCCTCCCTCTATCCGTCATTTTGATCGTCAGTCCATCTGTCTGTCAAAAATCTAGATCCTGGCATAATTCAAACAGTTTTCAAGCTAGGTTTATGACACTTGGTGTGTAAATAGGGGGAAATAAGAGGATTATGCACAACTGAATATTTTGTTATTCTGACGAAAATTGTGGTTGGTACGGAGACAAGGGTCATTGCTTCAAAATAGTAGGGGACTTTTGTATTGCTTGCAACATTTCAGTTACTTGTTAAACATATTTTTCGGCTTACTTAGAATTTTCATTGAATTAGACAAATAATAATTAAGTTGTTTTAAGCTCCTTCCATTTACATGATCAGGCCCTGGGCTGGTATTCACAAAGCATCTTAGCAGAAAAGTTAGAAAAATCCTAAAATCTTATATTTTTCTAAATGGTTTCATCTAAGCAAGAAAATCAATATGCTTCATATTTTACATAGTTTTGAAGCATTATGTAAACAGCTACAATAATCACTAAGAAAACATGGATTATTTTTCGAATAGCGGGACATATGAGCTGCACAAATTATTGACTTAAGTCAAAATATTTAAGTTCTCACTTAAGATGCTTTGTGAATACCAGCCCTGGTCTCACAAAGCATCTCTCAAGTAGACATCTCATCTCAACTTGAAATTTTACTCAAGTTAAGAGTCTAGAGTATTTGACATATTTGAAATTGAAGCTCTTGAAATGTTGCAGTAATATACTCAAAACAATGTAAAAACTTTGTTCTTTGTGATGCCAATTTTGAGTCCTGCCTCCTATGAAAATTAAATCAAATAGACATGACAATATTTGAGATGAGATTTAGCTCAGATTAAGATGCTTTGGGATGTCTAGTCAGTTGCTGAACCTTATACCTCCTCAATTGCATCATGTCCAAAAAGTTAAATTCTGCACTTTCTCGCTAGGTATGCTTCACTTCAGCATTTAAAATATTGCGTCCTATGTAATCATTACATCATACATACTTACTCGTCGGCAAAAATAATATGACATTCGGCTTATATTGTCCACTTGTATGATAAAATTTGTATGTAATGAGCACTTATGCACTTATACTCGCTACAATTTTTATTTGTGTGCAGTCACCTAAGTTACCAAATTTGAACTCAATTTGTTAAACAGTATATATACATGTGTTTATTTTTTCATTTACAGTTCTACAGGGGCTTCAAGTTGTCAACCATGTCCTGAGGGGCACGAAGCCGCACATAAAGGGGCCATTGGATGTGATCCATGCAATATAGGTACATAATTTTGGTGTATGAACAAAATCCCTTTCGGACAAAATCCCCTTCATGCGTTATAGAGAAAACTGACAATTTTTTTATATACATTTTATAGTTTTATATATAAATAATTTGTATTCATTTCCCGAAAATGCACCTTTATGTTAAGAATCACTAAATGATTGAATATTACCATAATTAATTGTGCACGCAGTTTCTTGTGCATCAACAACGTGGATTTATAGAACTACCGGTACTTCCTGTGTGAATTCATGGTTGTATTTATGGAACTATTTTTACACAGATATTATCCAAGGACATTTGATTTTCGTAACTTTATTTCATAGGGTTTGTAATCACAGTTTGAAAAAACGTTTATTATAATATTTATTTGAATGAATGTTTCTGATGCTATTAAAATATTTCATTCACATTCATACATGTTTCATCTGGCAAGAAAAAGAGTGTGATAACAAAAATAGTGCACTGAGTATACCTTATTTACCACCACACGCTGTGTTGAACTATGATACAAAACAGATACAGAACATACTCAGTAACCATATTTTTATTGTGGCTTTTTACATTTCAGGTTTTTTCAAGGACACTGAGAGTGATAATCTTTGTTCCTTATGTCCCGATGGTTACTTTGCTCTAGAAAAAGGTTCAAAACACTGTACAGAGTGTCCTGAGGGGTATTTTTGTCCAGTATGTACTGCTGCTTTATTTCTTTTACAAAATGTACCATTATTTGAAAACATAAAAATTCTACAGAAATCGGCTTTAATATCTTAATTTTGAGTTTATGAGCACTTAAAGTACTGTCTCCTATGTTGGTGGTTAGATGCTTCTGTCTTTTCTGTATGGCTTCAAATTGTGTGTACATGTACAGTATTTAATATACATCACTACAGCAGGTGTTTGTGCCGTGTGGTGGCTGTAAAAAGTCTCCCCATTAATACTTCATTTTGGTGTACATATAGTTAACAATTACAATTATCTCCCTTTCTGGTAATATGCTAATTTAAAGGGACTGCCTCACATTTTGGTGTATTGCAAAAATAAAATAAAATTGTCAAATATCCGCGTAATTTTGGTATAGTTGCCTTTATATCCCATAAACAACCACACTGACATCAAAAACAACTTGAGGCACTTCGGCATTTAGTAGTTATTTAGTATTTTTACATCAAAAATTCTATAGGGTACTAATACCCTATAGAATTAACACTACTATTACTTAAATTGCCTGAAATTTGTTCGCATTTGATAAGAACGAATCGAAAAACGAACCAAATACCTCACTGATGTTTACGCTGCAGTTTGTTGATGTTACAGTTCGATCACGTGTGAATTACATAATTCACAAAGCATGTTGGAAGGAAAAAAATACTCAGTGGGCGATATCGAGAGTGGTTAAAATTGCTTATTTGCACCAAATCTTTCATAAAGCAACCATCAGTGGCTTTCTAATACATCAGTACTTGGTTAGGTTGGAAAATCACGATATACAAAAATTATAGCCCAATCTGTGAGCGGCACCTTTAAGAAACCTTGCAGTGTGTATTTCATTATGAGACCCAGTTTATTGGCGTACTTGATATATCCTTTTTTGGCTTAAAAATGGTAGGTTCTGTGTCTGTTTCTTGCTACCCTTCTCTGGCCCCGATCTCCCGAAACATCTCAATTTG
This sequence comes from Spisula solida, assembly GCA_947247005.1. Taxonomy (NCBI): domain Eukaryota; kingdom Metazoa; phylum Mollusca; class Bivalvia; order Venerida; family Mactridae; genus Spisula; species Spisula solida. The sequence continues at coordinate 31,461,837 of OX365952.1, forward strand.
AGTTTAATCTCAACTCAAAGTTTGTCACCTATCGTTTTAGATAGTTTCCATGTGAAATTGTTAATCTAAATTGGTATAACAAAATAAAAACATTATTCTGAGTTTATTACAGTACAATTTCGAGAGCTAGAGCTTCATAATTATCTCTAATTCAGACTCTCAATTTGAGTGAAATCTCAATTTGAGTTGAGATTTCTCCTTGAGATGCTTCGGGAGATCGGGGCCAGGTTTCTGTATGGCTTCTATTGGTATTTATCATTATTAACAAGAAGTGAGGAAAATTGCAGTAGAGCTTTGCTGTGAAAAATATTGATGAACGAATCAACTAAGTAATGGTCAATGGAAGTTTTTTAGCTGAATTTTAATAATGTTTTCAACAGAGCTTTGATGTGGGGATGTATGCTATTAATGGCACCCAAACAAGACTTGCATCTTATTTTCAGTATTGGGCATTATTATGCCTCATAATAAGGCCTGCAAAGATGATGACTAAATTAGCTGCCAGTATGTATGATGTTTTACCAACATACCTCTTTTTCAGAATCCAAGAATTGGTCCACAAAAATGTCAGAAAAACAGTTACTGTCCATCGGGTTCCTCGTCTCCGCAGATGTGTGATTCTACATGGTTCAAATTCTCATCTGGGGAAAAGAAACACTGCATTCCCACTGGGGAGCTCATTGGCGTCATCATTGGTTGTTTAATTGGTATGAAAAAATATAAAATATCTACAATTTTGAAATTTCAATTCAATTTGCCTTGATTTTTGTCAAAATATGTGTGTTGGGCATTGTGCCATGTTATTCTAGTCTATGTTGTTTTGTGATCACTCTTCGTCCGTCGTCTGTCATCTGTCAACAATTTGCTTGTGTAGACACTAGAGGTCACAATTTTAGCCTAATCTTTATGAAACTTAGTCACAATGATCATCTCAAAGAAATCTAGGTCAAGTTAGATATTGGGTCATCAGGGGTCAAAAACTAGGTCACAAGGGCAAATCATAGAAAAACCTTGTGTAGTCACTAGTGGTCATAACTTTGTCTTAATCTTTATAAAATTTGGTCACAATGATCATCTCAACAAATCTAGGTCAAGTTCGATATTGGGTCATCAGGGGTCAAAAACTAGGTCACAAGGTCAAATCACAGAAAAACCTTGTGTAGTGACTAGAGGTCACAATTTTGAACTAATTTTTATGAAACTTGTTCACAACGATCATGTCAACAAAATCTAGGTCAAGTTCGATATTAGGTCATCTGGGATCAAGAACTAGGTCACAAGGTCAAATCATAGGAAACCATTGTGTAGTCACTAGAGGTCACAATTTTGACCTAATCTTTTTGAAACTTGTTCACAATGATCATCTCAACAAATTCTAGGTCTAGTCTAATATTGGGTCATCCGGGGTCAAAAACTAGGTCACAAGGTCAAATCATAGAAAACCCCTTTGCATTCACAAGAGGTCATAATTTTGTCCTAACCTTTATGAAATTTAATCATAATGATCATCTCAGCAAGATCTAGGTCAAGCTTTATATTGGGTCATCCAGGGTAAAAAACTAGGTCACAAGGTCAAATAATTTTTTTTTGTATAATCACTAGAAGTCACAATTTTGGCCTAATCTTTTTGAAACTTTGTCACAATGATTATTTTAACGCAATCTAGGTCAAGTTTGATATGGGTCATCCTTGGTCAAAAACTAGGTCACTAGATCAAATCATAGGAAATCCCTGTGTAGTCACTAGAGGTCATCATTTTAGCCTAATCTTTATGAAAATGGTCACAATAATCATCTCAACAAAATCTAGGTCAAGTGTGAGGTCACTAAGTCAAATCACAGGGCTTGCATGCACTACTATGACAGGTGAGCGACCTAGGGCCCTTTTGGCCCTCTTGTTTATGTTTTCTGGGCTCGGTGCTGCCCACCCGTCCGATTTTTATTATCTGTTTGGCATAATCTTTCTATTGTGGGGATTGATTGGTCTGCTGAGATTCGTTTGTAAAGTAACAACGCACGTTCTTACAATTTTTATTGATTCCTCTCGACACCTCATTTCTGATGGTATCTATCACCATGTGGGTATGAGGGAAGAGAAGCCAGTCTTTGTAAATAATGCTGAGCATCGAGCAATGAAAACACTGGTACCATGTTTATTTTGTTTTTGTAATGACATGGCCACTGAGAAAACCCAGTGGATGCTCTACCATTCGACTTTCAACGCATAAGCATTTGATTTGTTGTTTATTCACCAGTCAATGTTATGCCCGCATGGAGGGGCGGCAGGGATACAGGGGGAATTAGACAAACAAATCTTCCCGACAGGCTGGAATAAGACAACCTTATCGACTCCAAGTCCCAGGGAATAGACTTTTGTCCGGGAATTTTGACCCAGATGAAAAACTATGTCCCACGGTGGGGATTTAGACAGTTAGCATTGTCTCCTGGGTGGGGATTTAGGCATAAAAAAATTGAAAATGTCTAATTCCCCCTAGGTCGCCGGCCGCAAAATATTGACTGACCAGTGCATTATGTCCACTATTATACAGGTATACCTCAAAGTTCTCATGCACTGGTTTTACTATGCAGTAACTATTTAAAAGACTGAGTACTCAAGCACTCATTTCAATCGCTAGTTTCTTAGTACTCATGCAATAATTTTACTATTCATCAATATTTGAAATGACTGAGTACGCAAGTACTCACTTAAATCGGTTGTGTTTCTTGTTACAAATATCCAATTTATAAGATTTTTGTTTTTCTATTTCCAGTGTTCATGATTCTTTTTGTTGTCGGTGTGTACAATGTGAGAAAATGGCGAAGAGGTAAACGTATCATGGAAGAAAATAGCCCGCTCACAGACAAATCTCAGCCTGTATATAGCGGCTTCTGAGATCATTTTCATATGCTAGTATAAGCTGTATGTGAGATCATGACTCAATCTCTCCACTGGAATGTATGCTGATAAGCATTTAGGAAGAAGCAGACATTTTTATTTTTTGGATTATAAATCCTGACCTTATATGGCCAATTCATTATTATAGTGAATAGTGAAATATAGTAAATGATTAATTAATGTTGGTACAGTCAGATCTCGTTATAACGACATCCGATATACTGACAAATTCATTATACCGACATCAAATTTGGGGACAAAAGTATTAAAATGCTCTTTGTATCAACTCAGTATACCGACATATTCGTTATAACGACATTTTTCTTGAAAACAAACAGCGTCGTTGTATCGAGATCTGACTGTATTGAAATGTTGGTTTTGTGCTGGTTCTCTAGATAGATGTCACAAATTTTGTCCCGGCTTATTTTCCTCAGTGGTAGACTTTCTTTTTTGTGTCAAGACCCTTCTTGTTTCATAGATTTTGATGAAATGGCAAATTTATGGGTTGTTTATTTATTTGTGGATTAAAACAATTTGTGGGAAATATAATATTATGTTAAATATTTTTGAGGTGGAGTCAACTTCCTACGCAAAATCAGCAAAATTTAATCAGAATAGATTTTGCTATTATGCTCTTGAACTTTGAGAAAGAATTGTCTTTTATGGCATTATATGTTAGACTGATTTGATTCAAATTAATTTTGAAAAATTCGAATGATGAAAACAGAACAGATGTAAATTATTTCAAGATGATGTTCGGAAAACTATATGTTACTAAGGCTGTGCAAGATAGTGTATTGCTATTTACTGTCCTCCCATAATACTGCCTCTATTAACACCTGATAGTTAAATGACCTCTTGAAGGACAAAAATCCATATATATATCTGGAAAATTCTGATATTACCTGATAGTTAAATGACCTCTTGAAGGACAAAAATCCATATATATATCTGGAAAATTCTGATATTTCGAGTTGGTCAGTTTTTTGTTAACTTGTGATAATTAAAATGAACTGAACTTTCAAATCAGAGTAAACTCAATCATATTCTAGGGTATTTAATTTTGTGAGTTTGGTAAAATGGCAAATTCGTGGGGTTGTGAATTATTGGATTTTTTAAACATTTTATAGTCATTGAAATCCAGTGGTTACATATTTAGCAGGTCAAATTATTACAGGGATTTAATTTTGTGATCAAGTTTAACCAGGAAGTCAACAAACATTATTCCTGCATGTATATTAATGATTTTACAGTATACCCTATGTGAATGTATTTGAATGTAGAAAATAACAACACATAAAGAACAACCCCTATGGAGCAGCACCCTTTGGCGGCTGTCAATATTGGTGGCTTTTCAGAGGTTGTTGCTGTACAGAGGTTAAAGTGAGCTTGTTGTGCTACTGAGGGCCGCTACAGAGAGGTTATACTGTACTTCGTAAGAGGAGAGTTACATATTTCAGTATGTGATAGACTGGTTCACTTATAAATGACTTCACAATGATCCTGAAGTGTAGTTAAAATGCATAACCAGTCTAACTATTTATAGAATAACTGGTTCACTAAATGATATAACATTATGATCCTTTAGTGTAGTAAATTTGAATAACCAGGCAAATTCGATATAAAATGACTGGTTCACTAAATAATATAACATTATGATCCTGATGACAATTTAGTGTAGTAAATTCGCATAACCAGTCTAAATTTTATAAAAAATGACTGGTTCACTAAATGACATTATATTATGATCCTGTAGTGTATTTATGTGCATAACCAGTCTATTATCTTTTTGTTTTGTAAATATGTGTATAAATAATTATGCTATGTGCAATATAAAGTTTGAGGTACAAACTGTATTATATGTATGAATGAATCATTTATTTAGCTGCTTGGTCATGGAGTGTCTTATTGAGATGGTCTTAATAGTAAGTTTAAATAAAGAGAAGTGAAGTTAAAACAGCCATTCTCCCAGAATTGACACATTATTATTTTGGATATAATCAAAATTTGACCCACAGAGTTAAGCCTTATTTCATATGAATTCTGAAACGGTTATCCTTTGAGAATGTTGTGTCAAAATTTCCTCCACACCATTCTTACAATTTTCTTGTAATACATGTTTGAAATAATGGAGTAAATGTGTGTTACGGAGCATATTCTATACAAGTTGCATGCATAGCATAACCTTTTGTTTACCCTATGATCAATAAAACCATGCCACAGAAGCAGTTTTTACAAATACTAGACAATACCCTAATGTTTAAAACTAAAATAATGACATTGAGTCGCACATTTTTTCCATGGTGACCAAATAAAAACACAAGACAGTTTTCAACCAACAGTATTTAATAGAAAGGTGACTAATCAACTCGATTAAATGTGTGTTACACTTCTGCATGTCTATGAAACATACATTGAAAGATAGACATACACCTTGTTTTTAATCACCAATAGATCTTTCAATTTTTGAACAATTGTTTTAGACATGACTGGATCGTGCAGCAAACATAAAATTATGTTACGGAATATAGATTTCTGCACACGGTTACAACATATTCATCCATGCATTGTAAAAAGGAATATGTAACATATTAATGATGAAAGTGCGTTCTAGAGTATGTTCATAGATGGAGTGTGTATTTCAAGTGATTAGAGACATGGTATAAACTAACATAAAGAACTGAACATATTATGCACTGGTTATTTACCCGGGCGTTTGGCCAAATATTGTAACACAGACCATAAAAGTATTTAGAAATTGTGCAAACACATTGAATAACGTCTCATATGCATACACGAACATCCTACATATACTCATAAAAAGGTATAACATATGTGTATTATCTGTAAATCCACACAATAATAGACGTTACGGAACAGTATGTTAATGTTACGGAACATAGAACATACCTTTTTGAACCTCATTATAATGATTATAGTGTACAATTTACTGAGTATATTGTGTATATTTGTCAATGATGACACTTTCATCGTTTTCACTCAGTTGATAGCATCGTCTGGATTTTCCAACTTCTTTCATTTCATCAATTATCATCAATATGTCAGCGTTCTTTACCCATAATTCGTCTCGTGTTGTAGGAAACTTGTATGACCTCCCAAACTTTCCAGCCTTTTTCAAGAAGTTAACTTGACATTCCTCATCATCTAAATCTGTAATTTTCCCAATGTACCACTCATCATCGTAAACCACTGCAACCCATTCATTGTGTTTTACCACAACATCTAGTTTATTTGAAGTATCAGACTCATTTTCATTAGCCTGGGGAACGGAATGTGTTGGAGTGATACATAGTTGTTCGTTAGTCTTGTCGTTGGCAGGCTTATCAGGACGGACAGGTGGTGGTTTAACAAGTGGTTTTATGGTCCAACCACTACATGAACTACTACTTACATCATTTAAACATTCAGCACAGTAACAGCTCAATTCCCGTGTTGCAATTGTTTTGGAATCTACTGGAGCAACAGCATGAATCTTCATAGTTCCTTGAATTGGTTGAACTGGTTGTTTCTGTTTCAGTATCTCGGTTGCTTTTTCTATATCTTGTTCACTGTACCTCACATATTTAACTTTACTATCACTGTCCTCTCGTTGTACCCATTTGTAAAATTCAGACGCATCTTGAATAAGGCATTTTTGTTGTTTAACAGCCATATCTGCAGATCGTTTGACACTAGCACCGAGCCCATCACATGGGCCTTTTCCATGTCCACATTCCAGATAGTTCCACCTAGCGTTTACTCCAAAATCGGATTCATGTTCGCAAACTATTTGGAAAATCGTCTTGTTCCTGTATTGACTTGTTGGTGAGTCTGTTAAGTAGTGTATGCGACGCAAGTTTGGGTTGTCTAACTTGATCAACGGTATAGTTTTTTTCAGAATCGTATACACAATAGTCGCATTGTGGCTTAATGAGTCAGACAGTGCCACGTAACTTTGGACACTTTTAGTATGGCCAGCATGAAAATACACGACCATCGTGTGTAATGATACCATTTGAGCATTCCAGTATGCACTTTGTACCTCTTCTACAGACGAGCAACCATAATTTTCAGCGAAGTCCATCCATAGCAAGACTTCATTTTCAGGCAATGTTTCTCTCAACTTCCTTAGCTCTCTATACTGGTTCTGTACTCTTTGTACATGCTTTCTAAATTTCTCCAATTCTTCAGCCACTATTTTTATAAAATCACCTTTTGATACAGTTTCTTCCACTTCCTTCCATCTATACTTGTCACCATCTGAAATCTTCTTCCATTGTCTGTACTTAATATCATTGTTTATGCTATTTTCCAACAGCGTGCTGCTTAAACTTTCTGAAGTGTCGAACTCCTTGACGAAAACATCTGGATTACCACTACATTTTATTCCCTCTTTCTGAATACTTTTTATTTTTAGCGCAAAGTTCTGGTGATAAGTGCAAAGACATGTACGTCTTGAGGCAAAACTAGTTAGCAGAACATGTGGTGGTCTCAACTTACAAAACGAACTTTTTGATAATTTAATGGTCGGATTTTCGAGAATGAATTTTTGATACAGGTTATGTAGGTAATCATTCAAAATGCGTTTCTGTGTTGCTTCTTTGTTTTTCATTTTGGCGTCGCGTTTTCCAGGTAGAATTGTACAATTATCTTCTCTTTCGAGGAAAGTTGTCACTTGTTCTCCATATTTACTTTTCATAGATCGACTGAGTCATTTTTCCGGTAATTTGGATAACTTCCTCCTTGTTACCCCAAACTCTTTACTAAGCGTTTCAATACACCTGTATTTCTTCACTATTGAACTAGCTGCTTGAAGGTTTAGACTATGTTTGTTCTTTTTCTGAGAAACTTTTGCTTTCATTGCCTCGACCATTGCATTACCTAATACCAGCCTCTTGTGAACATCCCTATTCTTACTAATTCTAACACCAGCTTTTTTCAACATTAGCTTGGTCTTTGATCTTGGGGTACTACTACTCTGTATGTTTAATGTCTTATCACACCATTCGTTACTGATATTTCTTGCTCTCTCTGCTCTTTTCTGAACTCGCTTTTTATCCTTTTCAAGTTTGATACATTTCTTTGTTAATGATTCAATCATTCTTTTGGCGGTCTTAAGCGATCGATTGTGTCTTTTTCTTACCCTCACTGCTTTCGAATTGGTTGGAAAAGGTAATTTTACTGTCATTAGTCCTTTACTGCGTGTTGACATATTTGGAATAGGGCTACATGTAGTCTGTGTTGGTTGTATTTCATTAGCCTTGACTTGCTTCTTCTTTTTACGGATGTAATGCTTACTGAAATCCTCTCGACATTTCTTTCTCCTTCCTTCCTGCTTGGTAGGTGACAATTTGCAAGTTGGAACATATGTTCTTTGTTTCCTTATTCGTTCCCTTCGACAGTAAGCTTCGTGGTTTTCTTCTCTTTGCTTTTTACGCCATAGACGTTGTCTCTCAGCATTGGACAATGCCATGCTGTAAAACAAACATAATTTAAATTAAAATAGCTATGCAGTTTTGATTTTATGCATTTTATTGGAATTGAAATACATTTAACCTCTTCACATAATGTAGTATTCATATTATGAATATAAAACCCTTATCAGCATGCATTATTCATATTTTGAATATACGATATTGCACAGAAATGAACAAGTCATTATCTTAATTATTTGGATAAAGTATACTTTGAAGTTCCTAAGAATTATTATCTTATTTATCCAATCTATTTTCCGTAACGATTTTTCTATGCTCCGTAACACATATTGAATGGTCTATATACATGAAAATATTGATAGATTTAAGAAAATTGTTTTATTAAACACTGGTATGTAACATAATAATGATAGTTTAAAATATTCTATGACTCAAAAGTGAACTAAACGTCGTATTGGATTGTACAGAATTGTAAAAATGTCTCTAATCATTTTTCTATGTTCCGTAACGTTTTTCACAAGCTGTTAGCTCTGCATTCCATTATTTTGGTGTTCAAAATGTTGCTTCTGCGAAATATGTTGTAACACAATTGAATAAAAATCAAAGAGCTCTGTATTGGTGGTACTATTCCATCATTACGTCCATGCATGCATTTAATAGAAAAAATCTATCTTCCGTAACAGAACTTTTAGACGAGCGATATTGAATATCAACACCGTAACACATGGTCAACTGATACTGTTTCTGTTCATGAACTCTTACGACAACATTATTCATAACAACAAGCGCATACATATCATGATAAGTGGTAATGTTTACAGTTAAATGGAAATAAAGGGTTTTTAACATACCTTTACAGCTCAAAATACTGAATAAAAACAAAATTTTCGCACACATGCAGACGATCCATCAACTTCCGGAATCTAAAACGGTGTTATAATAATTGAAATATGTCAGATTTGCTGGTATCTTTAATCATTACCTCCCCTTTTTGTTTTCGTTATGGAAAATAAATGTTATGGATCATAGATAAATATTGAATATACATCATGGCATTTCGTAATTCGTTACATAATAGGATAATTTACTGTTCATTTCGTTTTATCAAGATATTATCCGTTACAAGTAACATTGGTTTACTTATATTAGCAACACTTTCTGAGAAATCACCGTTACGCCAGCATAGAATTTTTAATCGGACATTTTCGTTTTTCAGCATTATCCACGATTCATGGAATACATGTGACAGACAGACTTGGTTTATCGAGTCTGTGCCAAAATTTGATGCTTAAACTTCATATTAAGAGCTTCTCAAACAGGCTATATACCATTTACAAAAGATCACTCTGTCATTGAAAATCGTTACGCTACCATAGGTTCATTTCGGCGACATACCTGGATTGCTTCAAAAAATATTTTTTACGATATATATAGAAACAATACATTGTGATTCATTTATGGGAATGTTATATCGTTAAAACAAGCTATCATTTGTTTCAATCCACCATTGGAATATGCCGTTCTTTTGCCAGGTTCATATCCAGAAAACTACTGGCGACATGGCAAATATGCATATTACTGGGATTTAGATTCAGAATTTTGGGACATGAAGACTCCTAAATGAGTGTATATGTCCCATATTGTGTATCACTGACCCCACATGAGTTATCCAAAACATTACTACATGTTTTGCCAATGACTAAATGTGATAATTAGTGACTTAAAGACATGCGACAGGCGTTTTTCAAAAATGAGTCAATTCTAGGAGAATGGCTGAAAAAGTTAAGTTACCAATTTTCAGGGGCTGCTTTCAGCAATTCATCCGTTCAGCCACTCTTTGTCATTTAAACTTCCCCTGGTCATTGGGCTACCTAAGGAAACCCGAGTTCAAATCTCCCTTGGAGAGACTATTTTTGTCCTGTTTAGTGTGAATCTAACACCGAAATATGGCGCCCAGAAATATGGAATGTTCAGATACTGCCCTCACAGGTACCAAATGAGACAATAGTCGAGTGGAGCATTGTGGGTTATTCTTACTCAGAGAAATTAAGCAGTGGCACAGACAGGGATTGAACCAGGTCATCTTGATCCCAAAGTGCGCCCCCACCTCTAGGTCACTGCTTCCAACAATAAAACTGTAAAATTGATTTGAAATTTTGTTACGATTAAAGTGGTCTTTAGGTGAGGTTTTACTGTATGCAGATAAAACAGGGTTAAGTATGGTTGGTCATTCAGGGTATCCCGACCATAATTAGTATGCTTCGTCCTGACCTAGCAGAAGTAGGTATATATACGTACATGTACATAGAGTGGCAACATTAAACTGGATCTCAAAATTCTTTGTGTGATATCGATAGTACCCTAAGAATGTTTTATACACCCCTTGAAATCGGGACGTGTTATGTGAGCACGGGCAGGGGGATGTCGATGGCGTCCAGTAATTTTGTCTTATTCTCTAATTCAAAGAGTTTTCATCTGATTGTCTTCAAACTTGAAGACAATTCTGCTGGGCATAATACCTAGACCTAGTTATATTATAAGCTCAATCAGCCCAGGCCTTTAATGCCCTGGAATTACCCAAAATATATTGGTCAAGTTGGATCGTATTTTCACCATGTATTTTGTGACATTTTGGCTCTTGTTACAAACCTGATTTGACAATGTATAAACACAGACTAACCATGAGGTCCAGTTCAATGTTTCCATACAATACATATGCAATTCATTGTTGTTGGTTTTATTCTCATTTGTTGTTAATGTTTGTTAATGATTTTGTTGTTGTTGTTGTTTAAGTTATGATATCTTCTTATAATTGAAGTTATTTTGATTATGATGTGTCTTAGCAAAGAACTAGCCAGTATTTTAAGCATGACGCTAAACTCTACAACACAGGATTAATGTTATAATTTGTTAGTTTATAAACTGTCAAAATGAAATGAATTTGCTTTTTAACCCAATACAGTATTTGAAATACATTTGTTTTTATCAGAAAATGTGCAGTGACATTGAGTGTAATGTTTACATCCAGAAAGACTTGTAACATTCCATTTTGTCACACTGTTCATATTTCAAAGTATTACAGAAGATATTTGTTGATTTTGATGAAAGATGGAAACTTATTTCATCGAGTGATAGCAGAAATATAATTCAGAAATATGATTTTCTGTGATAACAAGTGAAATAAAATTTAACCTTTCACCAAAAATCAATAAATGTTCTGTTTATTTTAATAATACTTTAATTCTTTTAAATGGCTTACCAATTTGCTTTATTTAGAAAATTATGTCTAAATCATACTTTTAAGCCTGACATTATGTTTCTTATATAGTAACGTTCTGGAACATGCATCGAAAACAATGAAATATAAAAATGTTATTTTTACTGTATTGAAACTGAATCACTGATTTGTTTTGAACTGATAAACCTCTAGTACCCACTGAAAAGCATGTATGTTAAATGGATGATATATTTGGTTTATTTGCTTTTATTTATCCTCGCCACCGGAAATCCATATGGGCGAGGCCCCCAGAAGAGGTTAGTAACTTTAGTTTTGGGGGGATAGTGCATGATACAGAAGATGCCCCAGTTCCAGAAGCATCCCTGGTTCTTTTACGTGCTGATGTAAAGCATCATGCACGGGACCTCACTTAACGTCTTGTCCAAAGACTTAGTAATTTTAGTTATGTTAGGTGGGAAACACTGAAAAGTATTTCTGTTTTTGACCGTCTGGAGTAGGGATCGAACCCGCATCCTTCAGATCAGCAGTCAGTAGCCCTTACCACTATACCACTTGTCCACCTATTTGGATGATATATAGGAACATGAGTGTATTATATATATGAATGTAAAGCCTGGGTTATCTCCCTTTGTTCAGTAAACTAAACTTGTGTTTTTTCTCTTTCTATTATTACATATCAGCTTCATGGTATGGGTATATTGTTTTAATAGGAGTTCCACATGTTTTAAATGGGCACAACAAAGTATTACATGCACACTTCTTTGTATGCCAAAAACATAATTTGTATCAAATGAAAATTTATGTAAAAACAAATAATACGATATTTATTTTAATATAAATGTTAATGCTCTTAAAATTTTGGTTTAAACAGTTAAATATGTATTTGAAAAGTTCATGAACATGGAATTCAACAAGATGGAACTTTATTAGTTCATTAACTTATTATAATAAGTGCTTGGTTCATGAAATGTTTATAAACTTAATAGTTGCTTCAGAAAAGGTTAATGAACTTAATTAATGATTCATGAAAGTTCATGAACTTTAATACTTGATTCATGATATGTTCATGAACTTTAAAACTTTGTTCAGGAAAGTTCATGAACTTTAATACTTAGCCATGAAATATGCATTAACTTCAGAAAATTTCTTTTAAAAAAAGATTCATGAATTTTCCTCAATAAATATTTTCACAAGAGCATATCGCCTTTATCGGGCATGACAATTTTTAACCATTGGCTATTCAATCAGATATTGTCACTTAAGATGTGTGAGCATTTCACTTTGAGATAGGGGTGAAATTTTGGGTTAGGGGTAAAATTTTGGGAGTGTTGTCAAAAATTGGGGGAGGGTAAAAAATGCAGGTACATCCGTTTGGAATGATGCAAACAATATTATTATAAGCAAAGACCTACATATATATTTAGGTCTTTGTTATAAGGCAGCGATGAGACAGATCTCAGTTGCAATATTCCATTTAAAAGGGACCACATTTATGCTGGTTCCAATGAATGATTTCTGAATTCTTCCAAGTATTTGTTCTGAATTCTTCCAAGTATTTGTTCTGAATTCTTCCAACTATTTGTTCTGAATTCTTCCTATTTGTTCTGAATTCTTCCAACTATTTGTTCTATGTTTTTACTGTGTTATGATAATGTGCATGGGTAAAAGTTTTAGTGATTTTTTCTTAATGTCCGATTTCATTATTTTTGTTATATAATGCCGAGGTTCCACTGAGGAATTCCTTGTTTGCTAGTGGAATTACACATAGTTTCTTCCGCTGGCTCCCGATACCACAAATCGTCTCATGACTTCCCCTTAACTTTCCCTAGACCACAAGGAACCCATTCTCAATGCCTACCGAAGCTTATTAATTTCCATCGGGAGAACATCGTGTAGGCAAAAAATATTCAATTTTGACCGAGGCTTTCATTGAAATTTTTTTGGATTTTCTAGTTTTCAGACTTTTACCCATTTATGTGTCTTATATTAACAATTGTTTAATTAGAAAAGTTGTTATCGTGTAATGATTATTGTATATTTGATATGTTTCCATGAGTTATTATTTATATAAACTTAAGGCAATGTTAAATGTTAACACAATTAAAAGATTATTAACAGAAAGTGTTGGAACTTATTATTCTACTGTTTCCAGTGTGAAGAAAGTAAAGAGAATTTGACTTGATCCTCCACCTTCTATTAGCATAACAAAGTGACAGTGTGAGCTTTTGTGATTACTCTTTGTCTGTCTTCCGTCCTTCAACAATTTGCCTCTGTAGACATTAGAGGTGACAATTTTGGCCTAATCTTTATGAAAATGGGTCGCAATGAACATATCAACAAAATCTAGGTCAAGTTTGATATTGGGTTATCCGGTGTCAAAAACTAGGTCACAAGGTCAAATCATAGAAAAACCTTGTATAGTCACTAGAAGTCACAATTTTGACATTATTTTTATTAACTTTGTCACAATGATTACATCAACTAAATCTAAATCAAGTTAGATATTGGGTCATCTGAGGTCAAAAACTAGGTCACAAGGTCAAATCATAGAAAACCCTTGTGTGGTCACTAGAGGTAACAATTTTGACCTTATCTTTATGAAACTTGGTCACAATGAACTTCTCAACAAAATCTAGATCAAGTTCGATATTGGGTCATCCGGGGTCAAAAACTAGGTCACAAGGTCAAATCATAGAAAAACCATGTATAGTCAGTAGAGGTCACAATTTTAGCTTCATCCTTGGTCAGAGTGATCATGTCAACAAAATCTAGGTCAAGTGCAATATTGTGTCATATAGGGCCAAGAACTAGGTCAAATCACAGGGCTTACATGCACTGCTACAACTGGTGAGCGGCCTTTATTTATAACCCCGATTGTATGTTTTCAAAAGCGGGTAGTATCACGAAGCAGGAAAATCTAAAGGACCAACATTGCACGATTTGCCTGCAGAAATTTATATATTAAACGCCAGAACCTTGTTATATATTCATGCAAAAGGGTCAGAATCACGTCAAATTCAATGTACTATATCTCTATTAAATTTGGTGTTACAAATCATGCACTTTTAAACAGAAGTTTCAAGTTTATTAATGCTTGGTGTGTCAACTTGTCTGTCTGTCCATCTCTCTGTCACAAACCTTGCATATAACAGAGAGCCGCTCGAGCTAGGATCTTCAAACTTCGTACGTGGCTTCTCCACAGCAAGTTCTACAATATTTTAAGGTCAGGAGATCAAAGTTCAAGGTAACAGTAACCCTTTTTTTGCAAATCTTCAGCGTTTCCTATAAGAATACTTCTACCAAAGACCTTCAAACATCATGTGTGCATTGAGCATGGCAAGTTCTACAAGACCGACCCAATTTCAGGTAAGAGGTATATGGTTAGTGGACAAAAACAGTTGCTACTTTTTTCTTAAAGCAAACATTAACGATTGTGTTTTGTTTTATCAAAATAAGAATATAATTATGTAATTTGATACAATTGTGAAAAGTTGACGTCACGAATTTATCAAATACTGGGTTCCTGAATACTACAATAATGATTGAATGACGTCTGCGACGTCGCCAAAAACGTAGGCGGGTGTGGTTAGGTTTAAAATGGTCTAACTTTGTAACTGGATTTTATATTTTGCTCATTTTTTCAGAAACTGTTCATACATGTACGAGTCTTGCCTTTCTAACGCTTCATTATCATGGATTTAATATATTTGTCACTAAGTCCGATTTTCACATAATAAAACTACAAGTATTATCATCTGGTTTGTGTGGTAGGCCTACTGCTGGATCCAATTGTGGTTGGTACATTAAAACCTGTTTTATGATTTTGCAAAGACGACATTTTTATCTGTGTAAATAATGTATTCATATTTTCTTATTAATTCTTGCCAGTTTTATTGATATCTAAGAGAATGTTGTTAATCAGTTCATCCACGGTTTGGCCGGGATGATAAATGATCTATTAATACTATTTTTAATTAGCGCATTATAAGTACCTCATTTACAAATCTCAGTTTCTTAAATCACAGATAATTTAGCTATATTTTAATTCGTATGTCGTATGTTATAGGTATGTACATAAATTTTAATAAGGATTGACAACGGGTTTTTAGTTTTAAACATATACTATGTAAAAATGTGTTATACCATATTTTTATATACGGTACATGTACCTTGTGATAGTTGATGTTTTATTATAATGTAGATAATGTCTCTTATAACTCTTAATAAGAGTGGCTATTTATGATTTGTGTTTATGTCGTGTGCAATATATGTTGTAAATATAGATGAGACTCAAATAAATAAATATATATAAATGAGACGAAATAAAGAAAGAATACTCTATTATTAGAACAATAAACATGTGTTGACAGTCTACTGCAAACATGTGACACTAGCCTGACAGTCTACTGCAAACATGTGACACTAGCATGCTAGATGACTGATCAAGTATTGCTACCATTGCATTAACACTGGAAAAACAACAATTAGCACTTCAAGGGTGGTTTTGTTTTGTTAGGTCAATAGGTCATAGGCAGTGATGTTAACTGCCTGCGCATATAAAGTTGGGAAAATTTAGCGCGACATATCGAAAAATTAATAATTATTAAAGTATATATAAAAGAGTATTAATTGTTCCTATTTTGCCTTTTCTACTGATATGTAGCAAAGACCTAAACCAGTTTAATAATCTACTGTCTTGGCTTAAACACAGCTATAACAATAAGATGCTTCTACATGTTCTATACCAGCAGGAACCAGAGGGGGGATGTATGTTCTTTATATGAAAAATAAATGACTTTTTGGGGGGAAATGGAGGTTATTTTGCTTGGGGGAATATTGTTTTGTCATCAACTTGAATCACAAAAACTTAAGTAGCTCACGTGCTGTATAGTATTCAGTGACGTCGTATTCTATCGAGTACATACTTACCCTTCGTGAGTACCGCTAATGTCAGTTAAAATAGCGTTTCCAGTTACAGAAATGAGTTAAAATAAATATTTGTTTTCTCATGGATTATTGAAACACTTAGGAAATAAAAATCTGTTCGCGTATTTTGTCGGTGAATAAAACATGGTCAGGAGTTCGGATGCGGAAAAATTAAATCACGAGTGCGTAGCACGAGTGATATAATTTTCCGCATCCGAACGAGTGCCCGTGTTTTATTCACCGACAAAATACAAGAACAGAGTTTTTATTTCGATTCTAAACACGATAATACCCCGCACTATTTAACTGTGCGCATTCCATTTTGACCCATTTGACATTTAACATAATTCCACGCTGAAATTGAGTGGCTTATGAGCTGGTACAATTACCTCCCTCGTTAATGAAAACGACCTTCGTAATTTTCTGAAGGAAATAACACATTTTAAACATTGAAACAATTTTAATTACACGAGCAGATAGGGTATCTATTTCATGAAATGAAAAATATAAATGAATTGAGAATCAGAAGTTTTCATGAAACTTAGTTTCGAGACTATATTGGAGTTTCTAAAAATAGATGCGTCATAGCTGTAACATTGGATTCTCGTGCAACTCGCCTTGTTGGCCGCTCTTGGAAGTTTTTACGATAAAGTTTACGTTCATTCATTCATAAATATGTCACGTGGTACGGGGCGTAAATAGTAACAGCCAATTTGATAGGTATGTTTTATGGGGGTAATAAAACATGCTCTTGTCAGCTCTTTGTTTAATGGATTAATCCGCAGCTCGTGTTAGAATGAGTCTTTAAAGGCGATCAGGCACGTATGGGGCCATGGTAGAGCTGTAACTCGCACATACTACTTTACCTGTTTACATATGTCGTATAATGTATCTGTAAGTTATAAGCATATACGTATTTGATGGTAAATGGACATTAATTTAAAGCGCATACACTTGTTTTGGAACATATCTTTGGAACGTATCTTTGGAATGTATCTAACGGGGGGTTCAGGGACATTTGAATGTATTATTTTTAAAAAATCAGTACATAAAGCGTGCTTTGTCCAATTTTGTTTCGTTAATCCTATGATAAAATTGTGTCGATGATGACCAATGTACATTGTTTTCTTTCTATTATCCAACATTTACCCATTACCTGCACTCTTTGCGTTATTGTGAGATACATTAAAGTTTGGTCAAATTACACCTCGTTTTTATTTGTTAAAAGTGATATGTAAAGTTAGATACTAGTTTTGTTCTACCAACCATAACACCATATATTCTATGAGTACACAACATAATGGCATAGGACAGCCAAAATTTAAATTGTTCATTAACCGACATTGGATGGATTTGTTTGCGTTCGATTGAGACAGTCGTTGTACGTGGTCATTCGGTTTTATCCCTGCCTAACTAGCCAATCACCGCTTCGATGGCAATCGGAACGGTCCGTACGACATTTTTATGGGATAAAATACCTCGGATGTATCAAGCGTATGAATCCAGAAGATTTCTTTCTTAAATCCTTCGCAGCAGAAAATGGGCAAAAGAAAATAGACCGTAACTTATCAGCATCGGACATATCAAAAGTTGTTTTATTGATTAAACAATACAATTTCGCTACACTCCTTGAGCATAACACGCAGCTATGCAGCACTTGCTTGATTGGCGTGTATTCCATTGAAGCACTGTTTAAATTTGTTATGATGACGTCATGGCGAAAGACGTTAAAAATGGCGACGTTCTATTTACACCCGAGAGATGATTCGTAGAGATTGTCCGAAGTGTCCCGATTGCTTCGATGGAAGAGATAGAAAGCCCTTGTGTTATACGAGGAATCCGGACGTGCTGACCGAGCTCTCTCCGAATAAACTCCTTGGTCTTTTACCATGACCAGTCTATAGTTCTAGGTTTTCAACCAATTCATCTCTGGTTTAGATGGAAACATTGAAAAGCGTTTATGAAATTTACAGTGCCTTAGCCGAGACACGAACCAGAGACCTCTGGATTGGTATTCAAGAGCGCTAAACACTGTTCCACAGAGCAGACACTTGTTCAGGTGTTATTATTTGTTTGTTTGTATTTATTTCGTCATGATATTTGTTGTTTATGGTCATAGGCACATATATGTCGATACGCTGCCCAATGTGTCGGACAATGTGTTTGCTTCCATCATAAACCTTGAGAAATAAAGGTCTTTGTTACCACTAAAAGTGTTCCGGTCTTCATATTTGTGACCGATTACCCATGCCGACTAGTTAGCTAGCTTTGTGTACTGTTGTACACATACAATAATTAATGGCCTCTTCTAACAGTTTGGCAGTATACATGCTGCCATAGTGATATATAGAGCTACGTTTTGACGAATGTGCGAATGTGGAAAACGCGAATTGTAAATCAACGGACAATTATTCGAAGTTATTTCACTTTAATTTGAGCTTTATTTTCCCTATCAGTATTTTCTCCAGTTTCTTTTGAGACCGGCAGAAAAACCGCGATACGTCAATTGAAGCGGGCGTTTTTATAATTTGTAGAACATGTTTCATATCTGCCGCTCAGCGGTATTCCACCGGCGTGTCAGCTACGCTTATAAAACTCAAAATATTTGGCGCCACCACTTTTAAAAACGTCTGATATCATTTTAATTTTATCATTCTGTAAAGTATGTTCACAGTTAGAAACAAATGAAGGCCTGTAATTTATTGGCTTATTAAAATATATTCTTGAGCGATTAAATTTTATTGTCAAGAAGTGTTGTTCTCCCTACGCACACTCCCAGCCTATATTGTTGTCAAGATTTAGGAATTAAGACTAGATTCTATTTAAGACAAGAAACTGTGAATAATTGGCACCAATAACAGTTAATCCATCCCCCCTTGTTGTAATTTAATTCAATTTGGCAAGGATGAAACATATATGGGTTAACTCGCCGGTCATGTCATAAACTTGTACTAGATTTAGAACCACGTGTACATGTTCATGATGATAATACTATTGAAAATGGATAAAGTTCTCTAGATTAACACCCATATTTTTAATGCATAGTTTATTATAGATGTTTTCAACTTATAACAATAAAACAGTAAATTCTAATTCACCTATTCACGTATACCCAGTATGACATTGACAGACAGTGTTATATCTGTAAACGGTAATGAAGACACTCGTTATGCTTGGTTAGAACTTGGAATAATCGTCTGGCAACGACCTTGCATTCGGTAATTGTGAATCAAATGTCGAACGCATCTTGCTCCCGTGCCGTTTACACGTAACTATCATATTCTATGTATAAAAATCGTGAGAGCACATTGATACACTCCGGCGTGCTCTGTGAATCCGCGCGATGAGTTAGGTCCGCCAGTGGATCAGTTGCTTAACACCCTTGCCTGACAGTTGAGCATGCACAATTTCACACGATGGTGCTGCACCCAGACAACTTGGACCGCATTCTGCTGGTATAGCCCATGTGTTAATTATATTTGAAACAGTTTTAAATTCGAAGCTTTTATCTTTATAGAAATAAACTGTTTACTGGCATATTTTGAAACTACACTGTTGATCATCTATCGCTGCAAAAACGCTTCATGTCTCTGAATCATTTGCTTAAAGGAAGCTTCCTAAATTGTGTTTTCAAACACCAAGTATAATTTTTTAAATACGTTTTTTGACGGAAAAACCCCCTTTTACTTAATAAATGTCCGTGTCGTTTAAATGTAAAGCATGCTTGTTCTGATGTTTAGGCCAAGCTCTTTGAGGTTTGTGACGCTATAGTGACGTCACTGATAGATCTAACTTTCAGTTCTATATCTATAAATAGATCTGCAGATTTCGTACCAAATACCACATACCATACTAACGAAACTTGAATGGCTGTAAAATGCTGCTGGAAATGCATGTGCCTCTTTTATGACACATTATTACGTGACTAAAGTAGCAACATAGATTCTACTGTATTTGTTGAAACAAAAAGTACGACGTGTTCCTTTAACAACAGTGAATGTAGAAGTTTGCTTTTTTGCAGATATTGCAGTTTGTAGATTTGTTGATCTATGACGATAGCAGGATGCACGTTAATATCGACTTAATTAAACAATTAAGAGGGATTTTCATTGAGTCTGCTAAATGATTACATGGCTCCCTTAATAATTGGGAAAGATTTGACTCTAAGTCCTTCTCTTGAAACCATTAATTAATATTGTATAAACGATCCCCGGAAGTAGATAGTTTGGATAATTTTGTAATACGGTAAGATTTAAATTACAATTGAGATGTATTCTCTACGGATTTGTATACGTTCCGTTTTGGAAATGTTCCAGTTAAAATGAACACTATACAATTAACTTACCGGAACACTTGGAGAAATACGTGAACGATCAGTATTAATACCCCTAAATTGTTTCTTCAAATAAAATGGACATCTTTTGATTGTATCAATTTATGAACGTTTACAGAAATTTTACGATTTAGATCACTGATCGATAGTGTAACCGTTTGAAAGAAATTTATGAGTATGAGCCGGCGGGATCTTGACAGCAAGCGTTTCTGAAACGCGTCTTGATGATACAGATCAATTTCAAAATGGCGGGGTATTCTGTTTATCTAAAAGATTTTATCGGCTGAAGCCCAATAAAGTTTTGGTATATAAGATACAAGTATCCCCAGAATGACTGGAACTATCAGACCTGGCCTTCAACGTTTGTACAATGTCTTTCGATAGCTCAATTTTATTCTCATTCCTAGAATAATTATTCCCCAAACTCACAGTGAGTCTTCAAACAGGATGTTAATCTCGTTTCATGTTGGGTGTAATTCTAACTTTTCTGAAAGTACCAGGCAAAAAACAATGATGACAGTCTACAAAGGAGATTATTCAGTAAGTGTCTGATCAAATTCATAATAAATTGTAGCACAAAGCAAGATACGACTACTAATGCATGTTTATACTTGAGGACAAAACACAGCGCCCCTATGTTAAAGGTTGGGTATTTCTACGACTTGTAATTAACGCAGAACTATTTAGTTAGGTTCTAAGCCATTCTCATTTATTCAGTCATTGTCTGATCAAATTCAGTAAAAGAATCATTGCACAATGCAACATAAAGATATATTTATAAACTTATTTACTGCAAGAAACATTGTCCTTATATTGAGGGTTGTGTTTGTTATCAATCATTGCAGAGCTATTTAGTTAGGTTCTAAGAACTTCTCATTTAGTCCCTAATTCCACAACCATTGCCTCCATTTATTCTTCCTCGTAATGTTTATTCCCATCAAAGTTCTCACTGGCTTCTTGTGTAGTTTTTATGTTTTAATTTCTGAATCTTAATGTAAAGTAATTATAAAAAGCTTTATTACCAATTTGTGAAGTTAAACTATTAAATTATATTCTTAAGCACACTGTAATAAAATACACGATTACACTATATAGCCATGGAATTAGATGTTTATTACCAAAGCAAATCATTAAGCAGGATTTGTGTACCATTTTCATTGCCTAAGCATGTGCTCCATTAATTGCTGGTAAAACAAGGGCGTGGAAATATCACATTTAGCCTTTGGCTAGAACTTTAATAATTACACAGGATCTAATTTCCTCACCTTTTTTCAACTACTTACGTATGTAATTCTAGCTGGTTCTTTTGAACACGTCTTTTATCGACTTAGAATCGGATACGTATCAGTTTACTACCGGAAGGCTTCTGAGGAAACCGAAAATTTACCCGCCATATTTCATTCAGATAATAATTTTATGCATCGCTATGTACTGAAGTTTGCCTGATAATCATATATGAGTATTATTTCTTATCATTCACTGTTTATGATTAAAACAAGACAGTAAAATTCATTATTTTATGGCTTTTTCGTCTGTATGGTATTTCGAAAGTCGTAAACACTGATAGCGCTCTTAACATTGTTGTTTCGCAGAAAATTGTAAAACGTTTTGTGATTGGCTGATAGTAAGTGACATAAATCAGGTTGGAAGTGCTGATTTATATCATATGAAATAGACAAATAGGTTCTTATCCAGAACGTATGTTTTTATGCAATATTTATGTAAGTTTAATGGAACAAAATAAAACCAGATACGGACGTACAAGTGTTATGTAAAGATAGATGTATATTATGCCCGTATATAATAAAACGAAGCGCAAGTGGTGCCTTTATTTGTGATAAAACATAGACTAGAAAACAATTTCATACGCAGACCCTGAAGTGAGATTCTAGGGCCTTTCAATCCTCCATCTAAATATGTTTTGTATTGACATCGATGGCAAGCAATGGTCCGTCATGTAAATGTGTTCAATATTGAAATCGATAGCAAGCAATGGTCATCCATGTAAATGTGTTCTATCTTGACATTGTTGGTAAGCAATAGTCCTCCATGTAAATGTGTTCTATATTGACACCGTTGGTAAGCAATGGTCCTCCATATAAATGTGTTCTATATTGACACCGTTGGTAAGCAATGGTCCTCCATGTAAATGTGTTCTATATTGACATCGTTGGTAAGCAATGGTCCTCCATGTAAATGTGTTCTATATTGACATTGTTGGTAAGCAATGGTACTCTACGTAAATATGTTCTATATTGACATCGTTGGTAAGCAATGGTCCTCCATGTAAATGTGTTCTATATTGACATTGTTGGTAAGCAATAGTCCTCCATGTAAATGTGTTCTATATTGACATCGTTGGTAAGCAATAGTCCTCCATGTAAATGTGTTCTATATTGACATCGTTGGTAAGCAATGGTCCTCCATGTAAATGTGTTCTATATTGACATTGTTGGTAAGCAATAGTCCTCCATGTAAATGTGTTCTATATTGACATCGTTGGTAAGCAATGGTCCTCCATGTAAATGTGTTTTATATTAACATCGTTGGTAAGCAATGGTCCTACATGTAAAATTAATGTGTTCTATATTGACATCGTTGGTAAGCAATGGTCCTCCATGTAAATGTGTTCTATATTGACATCGTTGGTAAGCAATGGTCCTCCATGTAAATGTGTTCTATATTGACATCGTTGGGAAGCAATGGTCCTCCATGTAAATGTGTTCTAGATTGACATCTTTGGGAAGCAATGCTCCTCCATTTAAATGTGTTCTATATTGGCATCGTTGGTACGAGGGCTGTTCAAATTGGAATGCAACTAAGCCCATATATTTGTTTCCTTAATAGATTCTATTGAAACTAGCCTTTGATCCTATTGCAGTATTCATCTCCGGTACATACGCGAAGTTTCATACATAAATTCCATTTTTAAAGTGCGATTTTATTATCATTCATAGGGTCACTGTGCATATACTGGACACGTGCCAAACCGAGATCTTAACGTATCTGATATTTCTTCCGACATTGTAATTTTAGAGTCGTTTGAAACAAATACAGATCACAATGGACATTGCTTGACAAATCACGATGGTCGGAAAGCTCAAGAACCTTCACGCTTCTTAGAAAGTCGCGTTAATGGCTGCTGTAGGTGGAGGCCCATTGTCATCCTTCAAACATGTGGTTTTAGAGCGATTGTCGGAGTATTTCCTCAATTTCTGAAGGAATTTTCCTTTTTCAAGCTTGGCATTTACCCATTGTCTATTTTATATATCCAATTTAATGGTAGAAACTTGGTTTATATTGAAAAAGGTGTACATTTCTACTGGCACACGTGGTCCGTTTTGCAATGCATACTTTTGTTCTGTCTTTGCTGGCCCATATTTGTTTAAGGATCTGTCGCATGGGTGAAAAATTGAACACGTGTCTCGTTTATGGTCATTACATTTGTAAATGTGTTCTAGATTGACATCGTTGGTAAGTAATGGTCCTCGATCTAAGTGGTTTCTATATTGACATCGTTGTTAAGAAATGGTTCTCCATGTAAATGTGTTCTATATTGACACCGTTGGTAAGCAATGGTCATCCATGTAAATGTGTTCTATATTGACATCGTTGTTAAGCAATGGTTCTCCATATAAATGTGTTCTATATTGACACCGTTTGTAAGCAATGGTCCTACATGTAAATTTGTTCTATATTGACATCGTTGGTAAGGAATGGTCCTCCATCTCAATATGTTCTATATTGACATCGTTGGTAAGCAATCATGGTACTCAATGTTAATGTGTTCTATATTGACATCGTTGGTAAGCAATGGCCCTCCATGTAAATGTGTTCTATATTGACATCGTTGGCAAGCAATGGTCCTCTATGTAAATGTGTTCTATATTGACATCGTTGGTAAGCAATGGTACCCTATGTATATGTGTTCTATATTGACACCGTTGGTATGCAATGGTCCTCATTGTAAATTTGTTCTATATTGACAGCGTTGGTAAGCAATGTTACTTAATGTTAATTTGTTCTATATTGACATCGCTGGCAAGCAATGGTCCTCCACGTAAGATGCGTTCTATATAAACAACGTTGGTAAGCAATGGTCATCCATGTAAAGTGCGTTCTATATAAACAACGTTGGAAAGGAATGGTACTCCATGTAAATATGTTCTATATTGACATCGTTGGTAAGCAATGGACCTCCATGAAAATGTGTTCTTTATTGACATCGTAGGTAAGCAATGTTCCTCCATCTCAATATGTTTTATATTGACATCGTTGGTAAGCAATGGTCTTCCATGTAAATGTGTTCTATATTGACATCGTTGGTAAGCAATGGTCCTACATGTAAATGTATTCTATATTGACATCGTTGGTAAGCAATGGTACTCCATCTCAATATGTTTTATATTGACATCGTTGGTAAGCAATGGTCTTCCAAGTAAATTTGTTCTATATTGACATCGTTGGTAAGCAATGATCCTCCATCTCAATATGTTTTATATTGACATCGTTGGTAAGCAATGGTCCTCCATCTCAATATGTTTTATATTGACATCGTTGGTAAGCAATGGTACTCCATGTAAATATGTTCTATATTGACATCGCTGGCATGCAATGGTCCTCCATGTAAAATGCGTTCTATATAAACAACGTTGGTAAGGAATGGTCCTCCATGTTAATGTGTTCTATATTGACATTGTTGGCAAGCAATGGTCTTCCATGTAAATGTGTTCTATATTGACATCGTTGGTAAGCAATGGTCCTCCATGTTAATGTGTTCTATATTGACATCGTTGGTAAGCAATGGTCATCCATGTAAAGTGCGTTCTATATAAACAACGTTGGTAAGGAATGGTACTCCATGTAAATATGTTCTATATTGACATCGTTGGTAAGCAATGGACCTCCATGTAAATGTGTTCTTTATTGACATCGTAGGTAAGCAATGGTCTTACATGTGTTCTAAATTTTGACCTATGGTAAGCATGGGTATTCCATGTATATGTGTTCTATTTAAGCAAGTACATAATGTAGCACATCAGCCCCGAATGAAACATTGGCAATAAGGTACTCAAATGGAGACGAACACATTGTTATTTGTATGTTCACCGTTAGGAGGTCCATTTATGCTTACGGTTTAGGTTTAATTCTGCCTTGAAAATAAGTTATTTTTGGAAACCTTAAGCAAATATTTTGTAACGACTAAATGGTTTAGAGTTTTATTGCCCGTATTGCGAAACTACATTACAAGGCCACAATAACCGATGACTAAGTGCTTACTTGGGGTTAAACAACAAAATAAAACTGTTGCCTAAAGTATTTGTGATAAAAAATGCGAATTCAAGCCTGGTACAATAAGAATTTATTATCTAATCATTCTTCTTACTAGGAACGGTGGTTTTAAAATAGTTTATATTTTAGTAGTCGTCTGGGATTCAACACCTTTAACGTTCTTTGGTTTAATCTGTTCACTCTTGCAAATGATAATTTCACACAATGCATACGCATTGTCTGGAAACAACGTGGAAAGTTCGGCATACGAAAACTGTGAAAGGATATCATTTTAGTGCCAGTGCTAAAGATACTTGCGGCGTTAAATTTCAAACTTTTAGCCTGCCTTGTGTTAATGTTGTATTTTTAACAGTTCTATAGCTTCAGCGTGCTCATATCTTTCTTAGATATCTATCATAAACGTTTGTTGAATTGTTGGAAAATGTAGCGTCTTTATCACATAGCACTGGGTATGGTAAAATCACTAATGTTCTTAACAAATTTAATTTCGTTGACTTCGTAGAATATGATCACGAAGTCATATCCCCAATATTAATAAAGAACTTTAGTAGAGCGTTATAAGTTGTCCCGTTTTAACATTGAAAAACATGAGTTTTCTACCCAACGGACTGAGCCTTGACTAAATGCCACTCTAGAGAATGCTCCGCCCATTTATTTATCGAATTTTGTCACACAAATCCACTGGATGATGCAAATATTCGAAGTTAAATTCATTTAAACAACGTAATTCTCGATTTACATATGTAAACTTCTGTCGTATGCTCAATGCTTTTAGTGGAATCCCATGAAACGTAATGCCCACGAAAACATATGATATATTGGTAAAGTACCATAGCGTGCGAGATTCCCAGAAATCTTAATCGATCACGTGACCATTAATTTTAAACGTAATGGTCTCATTAGAAATATAAAGCTTTTGATTAGACCCATTTGTTAACAGCGGGGGAGAATACTTATATTCAACCTGTCAATTTCACTACAAGTATATTTACCATGAAAACTTAGTAATGGTTATTTTTATGTCTTCAACATCCATAAGACAGATTAGCTACCGACAGCGATAATATCTCTTCTAATATCCCGAATTATCAAAATGAATTTGAACTCAATTTGAGCAATAAGATAGAAGCATCTGTGTGCAGTAGTTAATAATAAACGGTCCAATAATGACAAAAGAAATGGATTCCGTGGTAGTTATTGTTGATACTTTAGGGAAGTCCCGTGGAGATAAATCGTTGTAGCAAGCTATGTAGGAGTTGCCTGTTTCTAAGCTGTAGTTCTAAGCAGATACATATATGCTGCTGGTTGAAGCAAGGCCGTGTGTTTACAAATGACTAAGCTATACATTCTCCTATAAGAAAGTGACTATTGACCTCAAGGAGATCAAATGGGGGATTTTCTATATACTGTAAACTCTACTGATAAAAAGTATATTAACATATATAACTTAGATATTTACCTGTAATTATTGCTTGTTTATAATATAAATGTACTCCCTTTATTCTAACAGTACATAAATGTACTTTTCGTGAACATGCATGCGTTGGTACATTTTCGTAATATAATAATATTGACCCTTTGTTTTGTGTTCAGTGATCGTATAAGAACATTGTTTGTGTGATAGATTGCATGCATTCCGATAAAACCCTCAACTAATGTCTTGATAAACCTGATTGAACATTGTCTTCTATGATTGGACCGTGTCGTCCCGTCTGCTGTCAATGTGTTCACACTTTATTCCCCATAGCTTGTCCCCTGTTCACATTTTGCTTGTGTTCACAAAACATTCTCATTTGCTTTTTTAAATTTAAAATACATTTTTCCTTTGCTTTATTCTCGTTCACAATGCAGTTTCCCTTGTTTTGGTTTCGTGCATAAATACAATCTCGTTCGCTAGGTTTTCGTTCACAATGCAGTTTCCCTTGCTTTGGTTTCGTGCATAAATGCAATCTCGTTCGCTAGGTTTTCGTTTACAATACAGTTTCCCTTGCTTAGGTTTCGTGCATAAATGCAATCTCGTTTGCTAGGTTTTCGTTTACAATGCAGTTTCCATTGCTTAGGTTTCGTGCATAAATGCAATCTCGTTCGCTAGGTTTTCGTTCACAATACAGTTTCCCTTGCTTAGGTTTCGTGCATAAATGCAATCTCGTTTGCTAGGTTTTCGTTTACAATGCAGTTTCCATTGCTTAGGTTTCGTTCACAAATATGTTTTCTTAGCTTTGTTTTCATGATTCATCCACCTCTACTTACAATTCATACACCTTTGTCTTTTCCTCCTAGTTTGCTATTTCTTGCCTTTGCTCTTGTTTTAACTGAGTGAAGTTTAAGTTTCTTCACATAAGTGTGTATGCATGCATTGCAATGTATACAATCAATGGTTGGGTTGTGTATTTATATAAGAACGACGTGTCACATGATTTATACGACCACATATAATCGCGCAAAGAAGTTTTTTAGAGATGGCGATATTTTTAAGGAACCATTACTCGACGCTGTTCTATAACGAGAATATGACGTTTTTACTGGTCTCTGTTATGTTGACTAAATACATAAGATACTTGACCGCACATGTCGGAACTATAAAAACAATTAATTCCAAATTTCATTGGTAAATAACAAGGAGAGAAGGTAACGCCCAGTTGTCATACCACTTATAACAAAAACACATGGACATTTTTTATTTGCCACGATACATGAGTACAGGTATGTATTTAAGCGTTTGGTGATAGAAGGCCACTAGCTATTAGAATTAGAATTTACACACCAGACGACATAAAAAAAGATTGTTGGAAGGTGTTTTTGTAATTTGCTTAGCATGTGTACCACTATTAAACTATCAAAGCACTGAGGGGTGCTGGTGGGAGGCTTTCTGGTTGCTGCTATTAAAGCTCAAACCTACTTTACACGTTTTATGTTCGTTTTCTTACTGCCGATCTTGTCAAACATCAAAATAGGCTTATGTGACTGTATCGACATGTTGTAATATAAACGATAGCAAAAAGGGTACATATTATTTGGCAAACATGTCTTTTATGCGAATATCAAAATCGGCAGTAAAAATTATAAGCGCCTATTTATCAGATTCTACAGTACGCATACAGTAAACACTGACCGAGCGCAGCTGGATTCCGATACCGAGACGCTAGTATATATCAGGTCAGTACTACGCTATAAGATTACGTAACCAATAACCGGCATTGCACACGATACGAGGGTAATAGCTATTCATTCATAATAGCAAATTGATCACGTGACCCTGTTCTGGAAGTAGTAATTTTCTGGACTGTTATTTGGTTAAAACAATTACGTCTACATTGTATTATTTACGTTTAGTCAAAATTAACACGGTGTTTATTTATTTAGGCCCTATATTTCAGTGTCTTCTAGTTGGTTGCCGGTGTAATACGCTTATATTACATGTAAATACTTCGGAACTACTTCGCTTAGTCAATAGTGTATATTCTAAAAATAGCTCCTTACAGAACCTTCAATGTAAGTTCTAAAAATAGCTATAGAGGCGGGACATACGATGAACACGTTATTTTCATATTACGGAACAAGTCCGATATAGCATTAGTGTAGTAATTACCTGCAAAAATATCGATTTAACGAACAGCTTGACAAAAATTGTTGATCTTAAAATAAAAAAAATGTTTCTGATTTAAGTAAATCAGTTTAGATATTTGGAGAAACATATGTAGGAGTAGTGTAAATGCTGGCAGATTCTAGAACTACTTGAATGCGGATTCACATAGCAGCCTAAAGGCGGTTAATGTTGCATTAAGAAATGGGCAATGATCATAATGAGAGGCTAAAGCGAGCCTCCCAACAATAACATCAACATTTGAAATGTTAAACTGTATGTAAACAAGGTCCACTGGTAGTCCAATTAGGCTTTCATTGGGCACTTGTCGCACTTACCTTCTATAACTTTGTTCCGAAGGACTTAAATTTTTATTCTGTCTTGTTCAGTTGTGTGTATGTTTTGCTCAGTGTACTCTTTTTTGTGCATATCGGGCGCTGTTGTTTCATTTTAGTGTTGTCTTCACAGTCCGATTTGTATTTACATGTATGTTTTACATAATATTATGCTAAATCATTTGAGCTGGATGACTGAATGTGAACTTTGCAATGATGATAAACCTAGATTTATGAATGATGGATTAATTAACTGCAGACCTGATTCTTCTTGAATGAGGGGCTTCCTTGACTGATAACTGACCGGGGTTGAGTTTAGTAAACCACACCTTACATCGGATTTTAATATTGCCTATGCTTATAGCAATCTACATAATGTTGTTCAATATAATAATGCCCCCGGATGTTTCAATATTGCAAATGAACCCATTTTTATGCTTAATTATACATGTATACTAGTATTTGTTTATATATACACATTACACAGGGAAGATAAATCATTCGTTTCGTATTGGTTTTATACAGCTATATACAGCTTGTAACGTTCAGGAATTATACAGTGTGTCTGCAACAGGTTTCGAACATATTTCTACATACAATATTACCTAGCATACAAAGTGTCTCTTAATGGCATTCTTGGATGTGTGCTAATGTGGTGGCATCTGGCGGGATGGCAATGCATTTTTGAAAAAAAGGACTGGCTGTATTGGCCGCTGTATAATTAACATTACCCCATATTAGAGCTGACTCCACCTTAATGTTTGTCGAAGTTGTTTGACGAAGTCCATCAGACCATGCGATGAAATTTTACCGTTAAGGACATGGAGTATGATCTATAGTGGGTTGGTGCATGCTTTTTTCAAATGCATTTTATTCTTCAAATTGATATTTGATGGGTACAGTAAGCATAGCACAATGGTGCACTACATATACCCTTGAAGTTAAACAAAAACTAAATATTAATAAAGTGAATTTATTGAAGTATGACAGCATTTTCATTGTAAATCTTGCTCGTTCGCAAACACAAAAACTGCACAAGGGTACTTGCTAAAATGTATATCATTCTTACAATTTAACTCTAGGGGACACACTCTTACTTAGTTTAAGACTGAAAATGTATACTTACAAAGATATACAAGAAACTTTGACATGTTTCTACTTTCGGTTTGCAAGGTAATTGATGATCATTGATATTTGCATGATACAAGTTCATGAATTTGTTTCATAATTATTTCTTTGTAAGAGTTTGTTCCTTATACTATTGGCTATATCCCCGACGACAAACTTTGACTCTTAATGCCATGTTGACTTTGTTTGTGAACGAGTAAGATTTGCAATTTACATGCTGTCCTGCTTCAATAAATTCACTTTATCAATATTTATTTTGGGTTGAACTTCAAGAGTACATGTAGTGCATCATAATACAATGCTTATTTTATTCAACAACTTTAATTTGAAGACAAAAAAAACGAAAATTGCACTATCTCACTAAAGATTAGACTCTACTCCCTTAAAATGAATTTGACGGCAATTGACTGACAACTGGCGTATTGTCAATTGGGTCCACTTATGATGGATGAAGTGGATTATGTGTCAATTTTTGCAAGTCCGTAGTGATTGTAATGCTTTGCCTAGATTGAATTTTAACGTTTGCTCCGGTGGTGCACAGAATAAGCAGAAACGCACACTTATGTATCACATTAAGTTATCGAGGTAAAATCACATGACTGCTTGGCAACTTAAGGAGTCTTTTCACGATCTTCATATCAGCGGCACCGATGGGCTTATCAGCACAACCGACTCTCATTAACCGCCCATTAAATGAACAAGTATTTACAATGGGAGAGATTGGGACGGATTGTACCATGATACTTTATTCAATTTCGTCGACCTGATATAAAATATTAAATACATGTACATGTACGATAAAAAAAGGGAGCACCAAAAATAGCTACCATAATCATACCATAATTTAGTCTAAATGTAAAATGCGTAAGTAAGATGACATTAGAAATACGCCGTAGTCGTTGACGTATATCTAAGAACGGTGCTTATAAACATTATCGCCATTTCGACCAATGCAAACTAGATGAGACGATAGTAGAGTTTATACGGACGAAATGAAATTTCCGTGACGTGGCTATGACGTCTCGAGCCACTGTGGACTTGTCATCTGTATACATCTGAATAAGCAAGTTCTTTGTCTTCAAAGTAGATCTACGCAAGATTTAACCAAAGCGCTGAAATCCCGAAAGTTGTTCGAATGAATGCCATTCCGATTACACCGGCCTTTATGTATTGCAATATTTACCGGAGACAAACGGATTGGAATGAATGCATGCAGAGGAAGTACAAGTAAAACAGTTTTCTGCGGTCAGATAATTTACTAGTAATGTTTAGGATGTGTTTTTCTGCAGCTTAATTTCTCTTAGCAAAAATAACCCACATAGGCTTGAATTGGTTCCTGAAAGGGTGGTGTCTGTTCATGTTCGATATTTCTGGGCGCTGTATCTTGGTTTTGGTTGCTCACAAACAAGGAGAGAAATAGTCTCCACATGGAGACTCGAACGCATGTTTCCCTAAGTAGCTCAACGACCAAAGGAAGTTAAAATGGCTTAAATGCAGAAAACAGCCCTCGAAAACTGGTAACTTAACTTATTTAACTTTACGCGACCAGATGCGGCAAGGGAGATCACTGCATAGGAATATAAGTGTTCTATTATCATAGAATAATTCTAACTGAAAGGGTCAGCCTTACTGGTTTAAGGGACACATATAGTGTCCCAAATGGCACATTTACTTCCAGATTTTAATCAGGTTTTCAGGCTGGTAGGTATGTGACAACCAGGGCTGGTATTCACAAAGCATCTTAGCAGAAAACTTAGAACATTCTTAAAATCTTATTTTGTTCTAAAGTGTATCAGCTAAGCAAGAAAATCAACATGCTTAATATTTTACATAGTTTTGAAGCATTATGTAAACAGCTACAATAATCACTCAGAAAACATGGTTTGTTTTTCGAATTGCTGGACATATGAGCTGCTGAAATTATTGATTTAAGTCAAAATATTTAAGTTTTCACTTAAGATGCTTTGTGAATACCAGCCCTGTTCTTAATCAGCTTGTGACTAAACTATCGGGCCATATCAGATCGCAAACCTACCAGGATTCGAACCATCAACATAACAGTCCCCAAAGCATCAGGATACGAAAATATTCATCACGAACTATACTTTTATTATGGCATTAAGTACACAAATGAGCCTCATAATTATCATAAAAAATATTTAATATTATGTATGAAATGATTTGATTAACGTTAATGTATATTACTTATTCCTGACAAGCCCACTATAATAAACAAGACACGGTTGTAAAGAAATCAACAAATAGCTTCATTTATTTGTAGAAGTTTCCCACTTAAGCTAAATTTACAATCATTGTTACGAACGTGTTGAGTACGAATTGTAATTTTGTCATAATTTTCTCGTAAATGAAGATATTCTATTTTCCTCACTAATAAACCGTCTCAGCGAAAGGCAGTGAAATCACATTCGATGAAAATTGCGCTTTATGTAATTAACATTATGAAATTGCCAAGGAGAAAGAACCGGCTCATGGTCTTAAGCGGTAATGCGTTTTCTCGCGCTTGTAATTGGCAATACCTCTGATAAATTACTAGGATATTAATGCTTATTTCGACTTCAAACGTTTGTCTATGGTGAACATTAAGCGTACAAGCCGTTCTAATGATATACAATTATGTGATGACGATATGTCCTCATTTTCTATCATAAACAAATCTGTCTAAATTAAATCTGGCATGCAAACGACTGAGGGCCTGTCTTAGGATGGAAAAGCATGATGAATGGGCCTCTGTATCGGCTCTATTTGTATACTTGTCAGTATGTAATATCGTACGTTCCTCTTCACCTGATCATCGTTACTGCTCTCTCATAAAAACATAATATTCTAGTAAATAATGAATACGTGAAATAAATAATGGTAGTCGACAAAGATGAAACGAGCTTGTGAACATACACGCGGCGATTGTTAATTACCGTCTTCTTACTCTCTGAATGAGTGTCAAATGATTCATTCAGCACTCATTGTAATTTGCCGTCTAAGCTTTTTTTGTATGTAGAGTTACATTTATGTACGGGTTCCATTGTCCCTAGTATTTAAAAGTATTCGCTAATTTCCTACCACCGTAATATATGCACCGCTAATGCACTACTCAACTTGGAGCTCAAGTATGCTCCTACGAAACTTGAAATTCCTAAATTGCTGTATGCAATTTTGACTGCAAACTTTGCATCAATCAAAAAGTTATATAATTTATATATATTATTTTATCTAAAAAAATACCTTAACAGTACTTGTATGTAAATGGATAATGAAGTTTATGGGGTTTTCTGTATCATTACTCAATAGACCAACTTCATTTGAAATTAGTTACAATTTTAGACGTGCGAAAGCATAATAGTGATATAATTGTATAATGAACATGCTTTATGTGTTTGTAAGTATTATGGAAGTAGTTTAAGATGAATGTGAGAATGTATTAAGTTATAACAGAGACTGTGACTATCTTGTGGCTCCCCACATAGGATATATCAGCAAATGTTGAATAACGTTAGTCTACGGAGAAGAGTAAGTGCCATCCTTTATTATGCGAACGTTAAAAGCAGGGTAGTGAGTATGGTGTGTATGTTTGCCACTTCCTTATAACCAATGAATGGGGATAAAAATAGGTATATATCTTTCAGGACAAGGTAAACTTTATGTGGCCAAGGGGAGAGGAAATATGGTAACATATTAACTTCAACTGATCAGGGACTGTTCAAGTGGATAGCTGCATGGTCATCCGTTTTTTTTTCTAAACCGACTTGACAGGTTCACGTTTGACACAGTTTCACGTGCACAAGATCCCTAATATTTGAAATCTAAATCTTCAACATTATGTGCCCATTTTGTTCATATCTCTATAACCTACCAGTAATATGTTCATTCTGCGAAATAAATTCACTTTTAAACAATATGTTTAAATCACAATCGAAAGTACAGAGTGATCCAAAAACATGCCCTAGTCGTTAGCAAAGTTTAATATCGCTTTCAATTATAGACCAATTCAAATGTGACCTCATATTTGTTCTAAATATACTAGTATCTAATCATATAACATAACCTTTTATATACAGGAATAACTTCACATTTCTAAGCTATTCGTGAATGCCAAACGCAAATACATTGTATTTGGTACCGTGTCTTAAAATGTTACCTGGGCATATTTTTTAATCACCCTGTATATCAGTCTCAAAAAGATTCTATCAGCTGCATATGTGAGTATCCCGATACGTCGTGGCTCTAAAACCACCAATATCAATCATTATCAAACACATTAACCAATCAAAAGTCATCATAATTCACAATATTGCAACGCATTCACCGGAGCCAGCGTCCAATGCAGTCGTCAATAATTTGCAATATTACCAATATGCTTGTAGGGGTTCGCTCCCTTGTATCGGTGACAAACACAAAACCATTATCAAGAGTACAAACACTTTTCCGCCAAATACAATACAGTAGGTTTAATATTGTTACTTCCTCCCTTTTTCTAATTTATATGAAGTTTCAATTTTGAATTATGAATTAAGTGTACATGTCGCTTGGTCACACACAACAAAAATTATGCCTTTGAATTATTATTTTGATTATGTATGTGTCACATGTAATGAGATAGACTTAGACTTTTTCATATATTTTAACGTACGAAAAAGGGACCTGGTTGGAACATTTTATCGGTTAACATATAAAAATGTAATAATAATAATAATATTATTATTATAATAATAATAATAATAATAATAATAATAATATTATTATAACAATAATAGTATGTAAGCATTCAAGTAAGGCATACATTTGGCTTTACAAGATAAGCTATATTATACTACAGGAAATGTGTCTTTCCATATGTCCTGGTATAAAATAAAAGGCCCTACCTACAATTATTCTTTATATCAGTCTCATATGTACCTATGGGAAATCTACGTTGGCAATTATCTAATCCCACGATGTATTTTATATAGAATCATTAGTTCTCGATTACTTAAAATTTAACCAATACCATGTGCGTCATTTTATCATAATTTATGAAGTTAATATGAGCCATACTAAAGATTTTTTAATTAAAAGAAGTAGTTCACATTTATTTTTCGCATTGAAGTTGTTTAGATAAGACTAGAGTAATAAATCAATCGATGCTCATACTGATAGGTCTTACTGTTCACACACATTCTAATTTAGCGATCACTTTACGTAATGATAAGAACTAATATTTACGATTAATTTGTCGCTAATGTTTCATATTTTGACACTTATACTTTTGAGTTTTTGATGTTGCCATCATTTGTTTTGTCATTTGTCAACAATGTGGGTGTGAGAAAAGTTGTATTTGATTAAAAGTACAAATCTGCTGTTCGCTGAACTTGAACTTTAATGTTTGAATAGCTTATTAGGGGTATTTTTAGTTTTTAATTATTTATATATTTTACGCTAATTGTAGTTATTTAACCTCGACGGTGATGTTTGCATGTTATCCATCGCCATGAGATGGTGGGAGAAAAGAACCCAGTAATTGCCTATTTAATAACCACTAAAATCGTAACTACTCGGGTCTTTCCGTCATGAACCCGGAAGCTCCACATGTTACGTCAGTAATGTCCGAGGGGTCCCGATTGTACACACTCTTCACAGTAGACTGGTACCACGTGTCTCATTTTCCGACTACGTCCTCCTTCGTCTAAACTAATATTTTATAGTAGGATACGTGGTACCAGTCTACTTCACAGTGGTCACTTCCCCCTTACGTTCAGTAAACAGGGTAGCAATACCACGTGGCTTTTGGCTACAGTTACAAGTAGAAATTTATCAACATTGGAACACAAATATAGCCATAAGTATTTTATTTCTTCATCGATTTCTATAAAATATAAGCCACGCTAAGGGGAAAAGTGTTTGCTTTCCGTGAAATATAATATCTTTTTCGGCAGTTTTATCGATCTTTGCATTACCCTGTGAAACCTACACGTTCCACGGTTTCACAAGGTAATGGACAAAACGGCACAGCCGCTGAAAAAGATTTTATATTTCATGGAAAGCAAATAAATGTCCCCTTATAGCGTGGCGTTTATTTCATAGAAATCGATGAAGAAATAAAAAACTTATGGCTATTTTATTTTCCAATGTTTACAAATTTCTTCTTGTAACTGTAGTCAAAAGTCACGTGGTATTGCTACACTGGTAAAGGTATCACTGCATTCACAAGATACCACGTGACGATAAATGAAGTCACATGACATTCAAAATGAACGACGCGCCAAATACGAAATCCCTACGACGTTGTTACCCAGCGGTTCAGAGAATACATTCACTGGGAGAGCTGAGTACTGAGTAAGTTATGTTTAAACTAGTATTGCGTATTTCTTGTGATCTACTTAATTGAGAATTTCTCAAGTACTGTGTGATGTTGATTACGCGGGGTCTAGATTTGAAGTTTAGGAAAAACCACAGAATGTGATCTGTTTACGATGAGATGAATTGTACCCTAATTGACGTAAATGAGCCAATGTTTGAATTAACCATTAAACTCCCCAAAAACGGAGGACACCGTTAAGGTGGAGAAATATTTAAACTACTATTTACCAGTATTTAACACTGTGTTTAGGTGTACAGAATAATTGTAGTGTGATGCTGCGTTGATTTACACCCCTTTACTCCCGTGCTGCAATGCGCCCTGAGGCGACACTTGAACTCACTCGTTGTGTCCCCTTTAAAATAGGGGCCCTATCGTCATTATGCATTTAATTTGAAATTAATGGCGGTCATTCAAAAAATGAAAACAACCATTAAACACGGAAATCTATGCTGGACTTAAACAAGAGATGTTTATCGTTGGTTTGAGTGACACCTAACGAGGAAATACATCAAGAAAAAATAGTTATCATGTTTTTACACCAAATGAATACTTATAAATGCGAGCATAAAGCCTGGTTACTGACACTATATTGTGTTTCTACGATACTAATATGGTTACTATCTGCCTAAATCATGAACCGCTCGAGTAAATTTGCATTAAAGAAATTTGCACAAAAAGATGCTAGTTGACGATAAAACCCAACCCGGTGACGTCCATACCCGGGTAAACACGGGACAATTATCACGGCGTGAAGTATTTTAAACAGACCTACGTTTTATAGATACGTTGTTATACACATTTTAGCGAAGATCAGTCGATTATTTCTCACTTGAATTAATGAAATTTTAAATGGAATTTTATCAGAATATGATTAGTGAATACCTCGGAATTCATGCTCATTTTTTTTCAATCGTTTTTTAACTTGCCCTAATTCAATGTCCTATAATTAGGTATGCATTGCTTCAAATTCAAAAATTGTTTAATCGT
The DNA here is from genome assembly GCA_947247005.1 of Spisula solida. Taxonomy (NCBI): domain Eukaryota; kingdom Metazoa; phylum Mollusca; class Bivalvia; order Venerida; family Mactridae; genus Spisula; species Spisula solida. The sequence continues at coordinate 31,500,341 of OX365952.1, forward strand.
TATATACTAATTATTGATTTTACATATGGAGCTCCAACAGTGACACCTCGATCCGTACCATCAGAAGTGAGGTGTCGAGAGTGATGTTAATTAGTCAAATGTGCACAATCTTGTTTTTAGTCGAAATGTAAAAATTGGGTGACAATTGCCTTCTTACACAGGCCTACGATACAACAATACGTTGTCCCTTCGTTTACATGTTTACCGAATAAAAACTGTAAGTGTCCAATCGATTTGGGTATTCTCTACGCGTCAAGTTAGTGCTTCCATGCAAAATAATTATCATAGACTGGATTACCTCCCTTGAGTCAGTGTGTTAGTGTTTGTCTGTATGAAAGCACTGTTGTTTTACATTGTCTTATTCAATCATGTAATGTTTAAATACTGATTATAAGCGAAACGGTTCGTGTTTCATAAAGGATTTTCCATGATAAAACAGAAATTATACATGTTTTATATAATTAGCTAAAAACAAAAAGGAATGCGTTTCCGTCAATAAAGATAATTATTTCAATGCATCATTTGAAAAAAAATCAGTTATTTAGTGTATCTTTACTGTGACTTAATAATTCAAATAATTATAGATGCGAACCGAACCAACTATAACATTCATGACTCAGGTTTTTAGTTAACATGTAAACCAAAACATACAATTACGAACACAATTCAATTCAATTCAATTCTTTATTTCCCTCTGTGAAGAGGATATTGAACACAATATGTACAAAGTAACAGAGTAATAAATGGTTATACAATTTGGAACATGATAATAATTACAAAATGTACATGTACATGAATAGGCATTACATGCCTCAAAAGATTATTGGTCAGTTATTTGACCGTTCAATTTACATGTATTACCGACATGCCTTAGTTTACACTATAAGCAGAGTATATGTTCAGACAGTTGTTCACATACTTATAAGATGAACTAAGGAATTCGTGCTCAGTATCAACATCAAACACTGGTTCTAACGGAGCTCCTAAGAGCTTAAGTGAGAGCGAAATACTGTCAAGTGATGTTATTTCATTTATATCGTCTCGGCTGATGTATTCAACAAGCGAGTCTAAAAAGAGAGATCTGATTGTCTCAGTACAGTTACATTCACTAATCACATGTACAAGTTCTTCCTGATAAATGGATTCACATATTTCACAGATATTATTTTCCAGTAGAACTCTTCGTGTCCATAGTCTGGCTATAACGCACATGATGTAATTAAAAGTTTTTAATTTACAAACGTTATATATTATTGATGGAGTTATTTGTGGGTGAAGAATCCGGAAGAAAGTAAAATCAGTGTCCTGGGACATTCTATTGTCCCACAAGAGAGTTTCATTCCGTTGTACTGCAGACGTTACAGCATGTTTCCACTGTTGCTTGGACGGTATAGATTGCGGAGTGGTTATGAAAGTATTAATAATTGACTGTAAGCCATATTTAGTCAGAATGTTACAAATGTCAGGGATGAATCCAAGAGTTACTTTTGATCGATCACTTAGAAATAGTACAAGTTTTCGAATAAAAATATCTCTTGTTACAGAGCCCGATGGAAGGGTCATAAGTTTGAGTAAGAACATAAACAATTTAGATACAGCCTCTTGTAACCTACACTTTGTCATCCGCGTAAAGAGTTTCTAAATTCTCGTTTTAACTGACTCAGTTCATTCAAAAACGAAATTAATTTCCGTTTATCATGATAGTTTACAATGAAGGGGAGCACCCTGCTGATTTTCGTTTTTAACTGGTATAGTGCGGTCGTTATGCTCACCCAACTAGAATTCTATTTCTTCAAGAAATTTTAACGCCCCTGCAGACTTTCTGGTGCCAAATATGAAACGTCTCACTTGAAATTTTGAAACATTTGTGACTTTCTGGAAAATATTGAATAGTTCTGGCACTTTAACAACAATTACTTTGTCTTACAAAATTTGGAAACTATCACTTACCGTGGGACGGAGAGCGTAATTGTACAAAACACGCCCCATTCAAATCTATAAAAATGTGAAATTATACCGGTTTTAAAAAACAAAGTGAGTTTAGTTCACTTAGTGAAATATGAAAATGGTTTCTAGACAAATGAATACAACATTTAATTATTTATAACATGCTCAAATCGTCGAGATGATTTCAGGGTTAGAAATGATAGCAGTTGGAGTATTATATAACGGTCGCAACAAAAGGAATTATTGCACAGGCATAGAGGCAGACCAATATGAGATCGACTTAACGTTTTTTTAAAATAATGCCGAGCATAGCCTTTATTTACCAGTCATCTTTCTACTGAAACATGGCGGGCATATGCGTGCCTCCACCCGGATTTGATCCCGGATCGCCAGATTAGACGGCAACCGCGCTAACCACTCAGCTACGGAGGCCACAATCAATAACCGACTTACGTCTGAAAAAGTTTAAACTACAAAAATGCACTGCATAAAGTGTAATGAACAATATAAATTGAATGAGTAGCAGTTAAATGGACAAGTTCAATAACACATTGTCGCCACAATTGAAGCTTGAATTATATTTGACTCCGTTTTTGCAGAACGTTGTAAGTCTTATATATTTTATAATAAAAGGCACACAATTAATGATGCATTTTCTGTTCAGTTTCTACTCCGTTTACTCCGAGTATTGTTACTACGAAGGATACTGTTGTTGTCTGGTTATCCAATTCTGAACGCATTTCTCTTGTCATCCGAAAAGGTGCGGGTTTGCACTCTGGCTTATGACTGAGCCCAATACAGTATCGAACTAGCCGTTGGCTCAAACTGGCAACTGCCTTGATGGGAATTCGAACGGTTCACGTTCAGCATACTACATACTCTGGCTACCCGACTAGATAATATTTGGTCAATCAATAATCATAACTTTATTTTCAATTTTAGCTAGATTTTATTTCGGGCTTGATAACCTATGTTTGAGGGTGCAAAGGGAATTAATTTCATAAACAAAAAAGAGAAGGCTGAAGAGTTGTTTCATTCAATTAACATAGGGTCTGTATAGACAGACTACACACTACATTGGATGATTGTTGTTTTATGGGTACTGATTTATCAAAGCACTTACGAAAGTCTTCCAGTTTCGCTCAAATTTTAATTCTTTATAATGCTTTAACAACTTCAAATTGGTGACGGCTATGGTTGGTTTGTAGGAGTTCATTAACTGAATTATAATTAGTATTCAGCAGCTACATTTTACCACACTTTTATAATTTATAGTAAACAAAATACAATAATTTAAATTTGATCGTAAGTTTACGATTTCCTTACTTGCTTTGATACAAGAGTATAGTCCAGTTAGGATATTGTGACAGTGACGTTGCAGTTTATGTGTACGCAAAAAATCACAACCATTGTCTAAACAGGTAGAGCGAAGTTTAGTATGTTAGTTTAGCATTGAAATTATAGTTGTTTGTACAGTACACTCCTTTATAATTGGTTTTACTCCGTTATAGTGGACTCGACCGCTGCGTCACTGGATTTTTATCCTGACTTGACTATACCATGGACTCCTCATTGCTTGGTCACATTGTGTGTTTGTTTTAACAATAAGACAATACAACGTGGTGTGGTACGTGATAATTCACTGACTGTCTACGCAGACGCATACTACGCACCAAAAGTTGTTTACTGGAGAACATTTATTTCTCATAGCTCAGTGTATCAGGATGCTTGTCAGAGACCGGATAATTTTCTCCAAAATCGAAACATATTTCTCTGGAAATTACTTTATTATGGAAATATCAATAATTCTCACCTCAATAAATTGGTCTCATATCCTAGTCTGATAGCACATTACATTTGACTGATATAGTTTTGTCTGTAAAGCCATCGGTTCAGGGGGAATTCTAATAATTTGACACACACTATCGTGACCAAACCGTTTTATTCTAAAAGATATTTACAACACTTAAACATATCTCGGTTTTTAACGGTCGGTAATAACGGCAAATGATTAGTTCGTCTCTTTCCGCAGCACAAAGCGATCTTTAAGGGTCATTTGAAGGGGGATAATTGTAAATGACTATCCAATAATTGCTTATTTAGACAAAATGATAGAAGTGAATTTTCTAAAGATCAGCAATTCTGCGTTGTATTAGGCAATTGACAGATATTTATGAAAACTTTGTTCAAATACATTTTCATCGCAAGACGTTCAAGCGAACATAAAGCGACTAAGTTCGACAGGTCACGTGGCTTTGTTCAATCTGTATGTGGCATTTTGTCAGACATTTGTTCCTAATACCCATGTTAATTTATATTCTGATGGTGTAAAAAACCTATTTAGTGTCTAAATTACTGCAATCTTCATTTAGTTGTACACAAAAGCAATAAGTAATCAAGAACGATTGAATGTCATCAGATGCGTTAATAGTTCTGTTACATTACAGTAAAACTTCGATGCCGTGAACCGCCTTCAGACCGAGACAAACCAGTTTCTGTTTCGGTTTCAGTTTCAGTTTATCGTTAATAAGTGCAAAGGCCTGTAAAATACAGGAAACATATGCATAACATGTTTTACAATAGCAATTTAGCTGTCACAGTGACACTGGGTATACATGTACAACATTAAAAAGCGTTTTAGAATATTTGTAGTCACCAAAAATGAAATAATTCTTATAATCAAAGAGAAAATTAATGTTAAGTTAGAAATATTCAAGTTTTTCATTACACAATAGTATTTTGAAATGATACTGAAATTAAGATGTTATCGTTTTATTACACTAACCATGTGTGGCATCGAGCCATCTATCTATTCGAGTTATCTACTATTACATCATCATCAATTGACGATGGACCGATGAACCTGTTCGAGGTTTGTATTTGGCGTTCGAGCCAAAACTGTTCGAGGTATCGAAGTTCTACTGTAATTACTTTTTTAATACGTTATAACTACAGTGAGTGATAAGCAGTTTATTAATTAGTTTGTCAGTTTTTAATTATCCAATTCGATATTTGGCTGACGTATTTTGGAACGGGGTAACTTTAAAATGCTTGTACATGTATATTTCAGAAATATTATTTCAAACAATACAAACACAATTAATACTGGAAATAACATTTCTCCTTTTCCGCATGATGTTTAGTAATTGCGAAATGAACGAAAGAGGAGAGAAACAATTCATATATAAATCAGTATAGGGATGTTCGTAAAAGGGCACAGTTTACTGTAAACTTATTAATAAAGGGCGGGTTGATTTTCGATCTCGACCTCTAGATCACGAAATTAAATCCCCTCGAATAATGATCTCAAATATACGCAAATACCTTATTTTAGGCGTTTTATATGTTTAGGTCTTTGACATACGTGACAAGAAACTTTTCTTTCAATATCTTAAATCGACGAATTTATAAATACAAATTAACGTTTTACCAACATTCACGAACTTAAATACCCGCGACAATTAATGATTTTACTGTATATTGGATTTAGACAGTCGATGATATGTACAAAATTCCACTTATAATTTTTTATTTGTAAAAACGAATTAGTATTCTTAAAAAGAATAAAATAAATACTACTTTGAAAAACAAGCGTCGGATATTAGTTTAAGAGTTCCGTACAAATATATGATCATGTAGGAACATGAGCGAAATGTTTGAATAACTAGTCCACTTTGGTAAAGATTGATTGGATCACTAGAGTGCCCTCTTTGCACGTGGGGTATATAACATTTTAAACCGAATTTAATGGTTATAGCGAAATATTCGAGCACTTTAATTGTCGATACTTCCTAGGATAATGTAACACGCTGTTGATGGATCTGAAGATTAAGTAACAATATTTATTATCCAGGTTTAAAATGGATATTAAAATTCATGTGCATATTTTTGTTATCAATTTACCATTTCAAAATCCAATTTGTTTCTATCGTTGCCATAACATTTTAATAATCACTCAACTCTATTACTTTATCGACGAAATCTGGTAATTTTATTTATTGTATAAATGAAGCTACTGTCTATTTGATACATTAAGATTAATATGTACAGCGACATTAATCCGTACCCGGTGGCTTTGTTTCATTTTAAATTTATCATTTTAATCCGAAAGCTTTAAATATGCTTTCAACCATAAAATTGTTATTTCGCATGAAATATATTTAAAAAAAAATATCTATCTATATTTTCAACAATAAAATAGTTTTTGTATGATATATATTATCAAATTTATAAAATGATGTGAGGTTATACCTTTTTAAGTTTGTTTATGACATTATATTTCTGATTAATCGGATCATTTCGTGTCTTATAAGTGTTTCCGAAAATGGCCGAGGAGTTCCGAAAATATTCGGACAAAAACGTTTTTACTAATTTATCTAAGGTCGATTGTGAAACAAATTTTTCCAACTTATATTAAATTCATCACTCTCGAAAACCCGTTCCTGGTGCTATCCCTCGTCACGAGGGCATGGGCGAAAAGAAGCCAGTTTACCATTAGCAAGGGAATGTCTGTTACTATTTTCATTTCGTCTTTGGTATGACGTGGGCTGGGATCGAATTAGGGAGCTCCCGCACTCGAAGCGGACGGCCACACTCTACCACTGGTCTATCGAGGAGGCGGACACATGATAATATCAAGTCGTGAATTCCCGCGCTTTTGTCATGGTCACGTGTTTCTTGGCAAATCAAAACTACGTTAGCACGAGGAGAAGCATTACCGGCCCGACCCAACCGTGCTGCTTCAAACCTGGACCGCTCGGGCGAAAGGCGAGCACTCTAGCCACTGTGCTTACTGGGTAGGCTGGAAACTTATTCAATTTAAATCAAACTAATAAATCTTGTTAAACATTCAAGCAAAACACGTCACTTTTTATACAAATTATTTTGTAAATTCGTCTAGGCGAAGAAACCGTAATGTAAGATAAATAAGCCAGTTTCAGTGAAACATGCATTTTTTGTAACAATATGATCCAGACACGGCACTTAAAATATTATTTTCTACCTCGCGTGTTTCTTATTAAATCATTTATATACGTAATAGGCGCAATATCGCCTCGATTATCTTACAACGTTCAAAAACGTTTTAAAATTGCATAAATCTGTTTCAAATTTAGTTTATTAACAAACAATATGTCTGTTTTACGTCCATCGTTTTGACGCTTTAGATAATTTACGTTATTTTATACGTACATCCATAGATACCTAACGGTGATATATGCTTCACACGACGGCGTACCCATCAATTACCTACCATGTCATATTGCTTAATCTAATCGAAATATTATCGCTGAACTTATCTCAAAACTACACTAACAACATCTTATCGATTTTTTGTTTGTTTTCAGACGATATTTCAACACATTCGTGAAACATCGTCCATTTCCGCTTTTCTCCGTTAAATATACTTTGTACGATGCATAACGGTCGTGTTGATCAGAAATGTATTTCAAACGTGACGTAAACTCCGGCCCGGATGAAAACTGACCTTATCGAAAATTTGCGTCGTTGAAAATTAACACCATCAAAGAAACACTCGTCTTAATCAGAAATACAGTATATGGATATAACAAAATGAAACACTCATTTATTGATTCAGTACAATCGCCATACGCAGTTCAATATATTCTAATTGTTGTATTGAACAATATTGTATTTTAAGTCATAATCGTATGTGCGTAGCGGTAGTTGATTTTTTGATGATTCAACGTTTTTTAAACTGGCTAAAATGACAGCTCAGCTCTTTGACGCAGCGAAGTCATAATGTTTAACAATATTGATTGGTATTACATCCTATGGAACAGCGATATAACCAGTCCAAACACTCATATCGTTCTTAAATATTTCACCAATTTCCCCCCGCTCGTCTATCAAATGTCGCTTCTACCATGCCAATAGGGTTAAGATTACTTGATAAGAACAACGCCATTAAGTATCGCTAATCAATTGAATGGTGTCACATTATATTCTGTAACTAATTATAGGTTTTCATCACACGCCAAACGCCAAATCGTTCGCTTTTACCCTTAATTTCCGGGTAATTTTCCTAATCTCCCGATAAAGCCAGTACTCCAACTCTCTTATCTCTAGATTTGGCATCTACCGGACATGAAGACGAAGTTGCTTCAATTAAGTGTCCACAAAAGGACTTTATTCAAATCAAGAGGGAACTACTCCGATTCCACTATCAGAACATTTATCATAATGACATACTGGGTTTGACTAGAAATCAGTTCATTTATACGCTACATGTACTTTCTGTGTGCTGCTTACTTTTAAAGGTTCTGAACTCAAAAAATGTATTTTCGAAATTTTAAAGGTGCTGAACCAAAGATTACGTTTCTGGTATGATCTTTGGCTGAACTAAAACAAAATGTCATTTTTAATTTTTTTTTTAATTTGTGAACTCCAAAAAATGTCTTTTTTTAAATTTTGTATTTTTTCCCGAACGATGTGAATATTAAAATTATACCGAGTTATTTCATTTAGGACGTCGCTATTTTGTTTTTAACGCTGGAAAATATTGATATAAATTATGTATTTGTTTTAAATATTTTGTCGAAACGTTAGTAAAAGGGCAACACGCCGCCATATTGTTTTTGACGTTGGAAAATGTTGACGTAAATTATGTAATTTTGAGGAAGTTTTTCGTAATTAGAAAAAGACGAATATGCCGTAACGTTAATAAAAGAGTAACACTACTGGGTTTTATTAAGAGCTTTATTGCTAGAAGATATAACATTGTAGTGAAAGGCCCATCCACTATAATTAAGCGCTCACTGGATTAATCTACATATCAAAATAGTGATCTACCATAATAATAAATATAATGTTTTGACATATTTTCTCATGAAAAAAAAGTTTTCAAACATATAGCAATACATGAATTTATAGAAATAGTTGTCTGTATCAAATATTCCATTTTTTATATCATGTGGAATTATGCACCTTTGATGCTTTCTCGGGACTACTGACGAGTTTGAGACTGGTAATACAAAATGTTAGACATACATGTACTACAGACACACTTGTCTTAAGCCTTTTAATAAATACGTGTAGATACAAACTGCAAACTCATTAATTGATTAATATAGGTGTATGTAATATCAAAATTCAAAATAACTGAAAGTGTTTTAATGACAAAGTGAGGAAAGCATCGATGTTGTTGGCGTTAAATGTACTTTTATAAAATACAATTACAAAATTATAAAATAGTTACATATACGAGGGCCGTTCATTTAATACCCAGACGATCGCCAAAGCGTTTGATTGAAACATACAATTAGTTGCAATGAATTTTTGTATACCAAACTGGTACTGTAGCCCAGTAGACAAGTGACTCGATTGAACACAAGCCCGCTATAAATGATATCGGTCTAGTTCCATTATTGTTCCGGTCACAGCGTCTAAGGCTTGGTCTAGCGTCAGAATAACGTGACAGGACAAACTCTCAAAATGACTGAACTATCTTGTTCTTGGAGCTCTACACCCAGCGAACTACTCTGCAAAAAAGGAACAAAATAATTTGCTAGTTGTATGCGCAGCTAAACTACACAACTCAAAAGATTAAAGAAGACAAGTAATTTATGCAGACGTTAGACAACAAACAACAACATTAGCTAGTATTATGCTAAGCTAAATTACACAACTCAAAAGTTTAAAGAAAACAAGTGATGGAGTCAGACGTTCGTGGACAGCGTTCTAACTGCCTGTAATCTTCGCAGCCAACAGTACGGCGCTCTCGAGCAGCATAATCTGTCACAGCACAGCATTGAGCACATCGCATCAATTTAAAAAACAAACTAATGATATTATTTGATCTCCTTTGAGTGGAACTGACTTTAAATGAAAACAATTTGAACTAAAGATGTAATTTCCTAAGCAGGAGAATGAATCGACCTAGTCATTACCCAGAGTGCAACACCAACACGCAGCCAATGGAAGCGACAAATTTCCTCGTCATCTTCCGGCTTTCCAAAAAGGGGAGGTTACTCTCGAATCATTAAATAACATCGACGCTCTGTGGCAATCCCGTCTCATTTACAATTGACGACCTGGTAGTCTTAAATTACAATAATTCCGAGAAAACGATCAGAAAGGATGTCTTTAATTTCATTTGGCAGCAAATTTCCCAATGAAATAATAATTGAAAGCATTTAGTGTGACAGTCGTAATAAGCAGGCGAGCAAGATAGATTAGGACGTCCAATGGCAGGATTGCGTGCTGCTTGCCGTACAGTTGTTATAGAGTCATTATAGATGCACGCATTGATGGATATAGTGTCCAAACGTCTCTGAATATAATAATATATAAATTGCGACATCAATACTCCCAAGCATTTACCTTTGTCATAACAAATACTTCGTTTTTACTCGACCCAGCACGCGATACGCGCTTAAATTAATTTCCATTAACTGGTATTTTTGCGAGAGATTTTTTGGGTATTTCTTTCTTCAATGATTTACTGTAGACAAGCGTTCGTGCGTTAACGATGTGGTTAATATACACGTTGTTAAGTTAAGTAAGTTAAGCGCATTATTATGCACATTTTTAGGTGTTGATTTTGGAATTTATAGTTCCAACCGTAGTATGTTATTTTGTATCTAATAACATAATTGTATATGTTATTAAAATATACTGGCTCAGTCGGATGTAACTTAAAAACGTGAATGTGTTCGAAGTATCAGTACACTGTGGTCATAATTGCTGTTAAATTTGGCTAAACCCTTGACAAGAATCAGTAATTTGTGGCCTCCGTAGCTCAATGGTTAGCGCGCTTGCCGTCTAATCTGGCGACCCGGGTTCAAAACCGGGTGGAGGCACACATATATGCCTGCCATATTTCAGCGGAAAGCTGACTGGCAAATAAAGGCTATGCTCGGCATTAATATGATTTTAATTAATTCTCCTATCAGAAACCAAACTATTTAATATAATGGTCAACAGAGACCACCTTTCAATAAAGACCACTCTTCATTATCCTGTTTGAGGTATCTACAGAAAGGTTTGAGTGTATAATTATTTCGGCATGGGATCGAACTTATCTAGAATTTGCTCGAAAATCATTTGACTACTCTGGCCCCCTGATCTCGAATAATAATACCTGACGAGGTACGCACAGAGGAACATTTGAATACTTTCAAAAACACGTACCGGTATATCATGTGTTGGAAAATCATTCTATAGAAATGAACTAACTACCAAACAATGAGTTGGGTATCTGATATTGTAAATGTTTCTTTTTAAAATGGCAACTATTTTATACACTCTGTACATTCCTTATAATGCGTATTGCGATTGAATTGTTTGATCTTGATATATTTTATGTAACTGTAGTTGTATAGACGAGTACATACATGGATTATGTAAATGCGTTTTTAGTTATAAGAGGTTCGTAGAGACGATTCAGCAAACACCTAACTATATATGTTGCCTCTACAAATAAAGTCTTTATTATTAGTATTTATTATTATCATAATAATAACCTGAAACCTTGTATAGTTCATATTACTACATACATACATTTATTCGGTAAATCGACATAATCAATGTCTTTGACCATTTACAATACTTTATATTACTGATGCGGAGACTGTAACCATATCATATAACATCGGGTTCTGGGTAGAAATGAACACTATGTCTAGTTTATTCTATGAAATTCAGCAGATCTTGAAATAATATTTACTTTTCATTTAGTAAAAATAAAGATAAAAATGTCGATCAATAAAAATCAACACGTTGGATACCCGGTTGATTACTTAAGCAATAAATCTATTATGAGTAGAACCAACCACGCCCTTTCATGGACAGATGCTTGAGAATCGTGTTCGTCTTGTGAGTCTAAGACATGTTACTCTAATTTAATTTACTGAAGATGTATTGATAGTAGTTAATCATTGTAATGATACAACATTTATATGTAAACATTATTCCGTCACTTTCCTCAGCTATCTGCTCCTTTATTGTCAAAAACTTCGGGTAATGAATAACAAGAAAAGAGCCATTTTGAAAACAGTTTATTGTTTCTAATTATCATACAGCTGAAGAAGGCTAAATAAAGGCTTTAATTTCTAATAGTGTTTTATTTGTTCATTTAATCAAAATAACTACCCCCTTCTAAACGACGATTTAATAGCGGGTTAGGTCGCATTTCAGGCTCCGCGCCTCGCGTTCGTTTAAATCGAACGTTTCCGATAGAGAATAGAATCAAATCGAATAGATGTCATTCTTTTTGCTATGACCCACAATCTAATTGTCAAATTAATACAAATTTAATGGCAGCCATTGTAACACGATAGGCCATACTTTTGCTCTAATGACCCTAAATTATAGAAATTAATGGCACGTTTATAGAGCTTTATATGGACTATAGCTATATTTAATTGCGGATTAATTATTAGATGGGTAACGTCAGATTTATTTGTTTGTGAACAAGAACCTAATTTTCTCACAGAATTGCTGAGAATACGTTTGTGCAGAAGGGTGCAGGATAACCAATAAAAAAGCTTTATACTCGTGTGTGTGAACCGAACTCGCAATATAATGTGATTATTGTTATAGTAATGAGTTTTTTCACACGTGAAATAAAAATGATAATAACTTGAATTTAACCACTTCCGTTAAATAGTGCGTTTATTCACCGTATTTAAATTAATTTGGGATTGCAAATAGTTAGCCTTTTTTGAAAACCAGTGTTGGCATTTAATGATTTCAAATGAATTGAAATGTATGTTATTTTATTAGTAATTAATAAGTTTATTATTATTCATTCTTGTATTTAACAATGTGTACTTATTTGTATTCGTGTATATTTGAACAATACAAATGAAAAAAAACAACAGTTTTTAAAATATTTTATCTTTCTGTCACCTATTATTTTAATATTTCCTTGCATTATCAGGATTCAAAGACATAATAACTCCCGCAATGTTAATTCATTGTGATATATTTCATTGAAACATAAATATGACAACATGGCTTTTTGTTTGAAATATATAATATTTATGTTCATTTTGAAGTGAAACTCGAAGTGTAAAGTTTACCACGTGTTTTTACGTATTCTGTCCTTCAATAATATTCAATAAAATAAAGCATAACGTTATGTTTCTTTTTCCAGCCGATTGACTTGATTGCGAAATCTTATTCTTGTTGTTTGGGAAATGTACATACATGTGTTTATGCTTGCAAAGTTAGATTGTAATCACATTTATGTGCAGGTTTTGACACAAATATCGAGAGTGATCTCCCTTGATAAAGTGTTTTGATAAGTCCATGTCAGTTATTGAATTACCTCCCCTTCATATTCATTATAGTAAAATGCTTATTGGTGGACATGGGGATAACCAGCCAAGCACAAAAAACATAAAAACATGCTAGGCACAATGCCTTACTGAACAAGTAAATAATCCACCCAAGTCCAAGCTGTCGAATTGCTGAATGAACTAGTTTCAGCAATCAAAACGCTGAATGCCGAGCTGAATGACCCAGTTCCAACAGTAAAACGGCTAAAATACATAGTTTTAGCTGTCCGAAGTCCTAAACAGTAGAAAAAGCTGAATGCCAAGGTTTCAGCTGAATGACCTTTTTTCAGCAATGCAAAAGGGGGCTCAACGCTCCAGCCGGATGGCCAGTTTGTCTGCAAGTTCTGGTGTTATTTTTCTTCTCCATGGTGTTCTTGGCCAGCCCTTCTTTCAATTACAGACGGTGGCCAGTGTATGACGCAGTTTTGGGGATTCTGTTTGGTGCCATTCTCATTGTGTGTCCTAACCATCTCATGCGTCTTTGTATGATTTCGGTTTCAATACTCCTGCCTTATCTTGTTGTAAGTTGGTCTTTGTGGCCAATTTTTTAAGGCCGAACCATATCCAACTATTTGTCCCATTTGTATTCGCACATGTGACAAATTTTTTACCATTGGAAGGCATGGGGACTCCACGTAAAATTGTCCATATGATAATAACTATTTGAGATATTTCTTATGTGCAAACATATTTTGTAGTTTGATATGTCTACAATATAATGCACTACATTTCATAGTTGTATCTTTATGGGATCAACCCCCTTTTTAAAGGTTTTTATCATGACTATCACTCACATTGAACAAAGAAGGAAATGAACGGATTTGATATCAAACTTGGTTACTTTCTTGTCCGTAGTTCTTTTGTTTCTCGGGGAATATATTTTGTGCAAACTTGATTAATAGTTTAATTTCTTCCCGTCAGATTGGTGTTTTGATATAAGAAATGTGATAATTAGATCTGCCCCCTTTTTACGGTTTTTTAAAACAGGTATCTTTTTTTTTTTAGTAAAAAAGTAATACACATATTTAATTTGCACATTGTTAATTGTTTTATGACGCGCCCCGCTGCGATTGTCACAGCATGTGGGGTAATAAATGTGGTACATTCGCGTGAAGGGTTATAACCGCTATATTTCTATAACCGCTATATTTCCTGTATACATACTTTATTATGATTTTAGAGATTTGAAACTTTGACTTTATTGCCGATTTGGAAAGTAATACATGCATTAAAATAATTAAAAGTGAAATGTCATAAGCTCACGCATAATTTAAAATTATAATAATCGAACAGGTGAGACATAAAAATGAAGAATCATGTCATTCCTATGACACTTGTTAAATAAACTGGTTAATTGACACGTTGTACCACCTAATTGAATATATACGAATTGTAAAATGAAAATTAAACGTCAAAAAAGGTGAGAAAAAATCCGTGCATTATAGCTTTATGGTTCATTAACAGTATACATTTACTTGCTTATATATTGCTAATAATATGCGTATCTTTTAATGATAATCAATTAACTATAGCCCGGCTAGAGGAATAAAGCGCGTCTGCTCTGACCAGACAGATTACGAAGCCAGTTGGGATTCGAACATTCTATATATTAATTAATCATATATATTAGGTTTTTTTCTCCTGAAAATTTATGTTTTCCATCATTGTTATTTGTTATAAGCATTGTTTTATGCTTCATGCAAAGTAAAGTTTCATATTCGTATAATAAGTATCATATATATTTTTTATCACACAATATATTTCATAATCAGGGAGTATCACGAAGTAGCTCGAGATGTAATAGAAACACAAATTTGAAATACCGATATCGCACGACTTGCTTGCGGAATTTGATATTCATGTATTCAAAGCAAGAACCTTGTAATATAGTCTTGCATAAAGGTCAGGTTCAGGTCAAAATAGCCAAACTACATTTTGTGATAACTTGAAAATGAATATATGACTTTGTTGGTTATATGATTGATGTTATGATTTGATTAAAACAATGAAAACTGATTTAGTATTTGTTTAACATTTCAACTCTTCATAAATTTGAAAGCACTTGTCCAACATAAATAAGTTGAACAAATGTTTCATCCCGATATCTTGAAAAAATAAAATATTTGTGACAATTAGAGGGAAAATTTGAGTTTTTTCGGGTCCGCAAGCGCGCGAATATTCTCCTATTTAATTCAAGAAAAAAACGCTCTATTTCACGAACTTAAAATTGTCATAACTTTTTTATTTTTCAAGATATTAAAAAACCAGTTCCATAATTGTATGGCCTATGGCTCGAAGATGCAACTAAACAATCAACCGTACAACATACTTGAAAACTCAGCAGTGGTTGCTAAATTGTACAGTTACTAGTAACCGTTTATTTTTTTATCATCCATCGAATATGCATGATAATTAGTATACATATCGTGACATGTATTGCGGTTACTAGTATAACAAATGCATAATTGTTAGATTCCTCACACATGATCAACGAATTCTGAATGATACCATGGAAGCATTTAAATGTTCCTGATGATACCTACCTTATGAACAAAATTTCATAATGACAGAGATGTGCCCATAAAAAAGATCCTGGTATGCATCATCTACAAAATGTCAAAAATACCAAAGTGTAACTGAACGCACAAAACCCCTCCAGCAAATGATATGCATTAATTTATACACTCCGACAACCCGCTGAGTTAGCATAGCGCGATTACGCAATCGAGATAAGATCGATCAGATTAAAACCGGTATAACACCAGTCAAGGGAAGGTAACTGTGGTCGACTTGAAAACACATTCAATACAAATGGGACAAATAGTTGGATATGTATTCTTTTTATTTCCAACAGTAAATTAGTAGGAAATAATGAATAAAATATTGGGTCGCTTTATTATAACGTTACTATATTTTTATATCGAGAAACAAAACTACTTTTATATTAAAAAAAAACCAACATATTTTTATATCAAGGAAAATATTACGGCAATTGTCCCGAAACTTTTTAACCACCCCTTGTATATTCTAAATACATGTACAAAGATTTACTGTATGTATGGATACTAACGGAAATATATTGCAATTCAAGTCATTTAATTTTTATAGTAAACTGGCTTGTTTAGTTATTGCAAAGAATAGAATTAAATAGCTAAACGTTAAAATAAACGGAAATAAACATTATAACATTAAAACTGACATAATGAACTGAAAATGGACATTATACTGGCCAGTTATCGAGACTTAATCTTGAATGAACAATGATTGAAACTGTCCGGCATTTCAAATTAATACCCAGGCATTTTAAAACATGGGCGTCAGAAACTGACATAAAATTATAAAAACTTGGAAAATCAGTTTTAGCGCTAACTTGGACACTACCTGTGGTCAATGGTGATTTAAAATAGTGATTTTAACAATGTCACCATGTTTACGATTCTAGCGCTATTGTCACTTTCCCTTTTTTCTTTTCGGGTAATTCACAAATTAATGACCCCGTTTAATACGATAATAACAGACAGCGAGTTTATTGTATTGATGAATTTTAGAAAAGGAGACCTATTTACGAGTGTTATTAACCCTTTAATTCACATCACAAATGATATTGCTTTCTTCCCAATTGTTCATTTTTAATACATTTCAACGCCTGTTTTGTATTACTGTGTAGTTTATGGTATACTAAAACTTGTCATCTTTACTTTGACACTATCAATTCCAGACACAATTACGAATTAATTGTGTGGTTTTAGATATAACCAGTCACTTTCTGTTTCCTTTGTAAGATATCCAACGAAACATGTACAATGAAATTTTATTTGAATTCACTTAAAATCACCCGTTATTTTCTATCAAAACTGTTTGGCGGTTCTTATTACAGCACCAAATAATTTCACTTCGAAACAGCCCCCGATCGACGCTAGTGCAACACTTTCTCGGTATATTATATGCCCTTGGTAGCTTATTTATTAATTTGAATATAAGTGAAATAAGTGTATTCCATAATTACATATAATTATCATTATTACATATCATATAAATATATATAATTAAATGTTACCAAAGATGAAATCACTAGTTTTTCTATGGAGGGGGTGGGGTAGCTAACTTAGGGAGGGTCAAATGCTGTTTGGAATTCCCAAAAATTACATTTGTACATGTATGTGTCGTTGTTTCATCTTCTTGTGTTGAAATGCACTTGCGTACTATTTTAGTCTGTGCCTACTGGCTTAAAAGGGTATTTCTATAAAGAAGACGGTGTACTTCTATGTACAAGTCTGAAATAAAATTCAAATTCTGATGACTTACTGTTTTGTTCTAAATTTTTGCCAGTCAACACTTTTGAGTGGAATTGTACATTTCATTTTAAAGCATCTTTAGTTTTTTAGGGCATGCGATACCAAATTGTCTAGACTAAATACCCTGGCAGATAATCATCCGTTTCCACCCTTGCGACATTTATGATGCCATCCCAATTTTTTTATTTCCTTACCCATAACTGTAAAACGTTCTAAACTATCAAATGAAATGCATTTGGTGCACATTAAAACCGGAAACACACCGAGAGTTTAAGTTTTAAAAGAAAACGAAAATAAAAGTAAAATACTTCGCGAATCCCCGTTATAAGAAACAAATATGTTCTTTTGAAATGAGTTTATGCTGGCCTTAATGTTGCGGTTACTCAGGGGTAAGCCATCTTCACGGTTCGGAGTGATAGTTAATGATACCAAATTAAAATGAAAACTAGATACTATTGTTACCAGAGCAGTTAGATGCCGTAAACAATAGGGTTACCTGTTGCAAGTTCAATAAATGTATTTCTACCCTACATTGCACCACGTGGGTGCATCTCAATTTTCACATGACGTCATGTGAAAGTCATGCGCCACATCGGTAGTTAACAATAGTTAACATAGACATTACGTTATGCAAATTACGTACTGCAATATAACGTATTTTTCAATGACTCATTCCTGAATAAGCTCATTTGTAATAGTTTTATTCAACAAATATATAACATGATTGTATTTAACTTTGAACTGAAACCCTGTTATTTGTTACAATCAGACGCTGTGTATTTTGAATGACTGGGTCACACAGGAAGATGAATTACCAAGTATTTGTCAGTTTTAAACGTTACAAATTTCGTGCCCAATGAGAGACACACTGAATGTAGATGGGTCTGGCATTTGTTGGCGTTTGTTAACTGTTTTTGTATGGGTTGTCCTTCTCTCCCAGCATCCTTACCTGTATCTATTTCACATAATTACGATGTTAAGTCCCACTACTCATGTCACATGGAGCGACTAAAGGCGCCAGCCAGGTACACTTTGCCTGTCCATCTTTCTTGAAATCATTTACAGCGACGTCTCAGCTTACACGCTGTATAAAGAGAAGTGTTGGTAGCGACCACAACGGAAACAAATTAATGTTAAAGTCAATTGAATTTCGTCTAATGATTTAACAGAAGTGGCAATGTGTTGAAATAACGTAAAGCAACGTTGTCTCTTTGTGTTACAAGGCATCATGTCATAGCACGTTGTTACTATGGAGGAAAAGAATGTTAGGTTCTCACGGAGCTGTGAAGATAAAACTGCAATTTGTGTCCATTCTTTGTTAATCAAAATTTATGAAGTATTTTCTTTACTAAGAAATAGGACTTGTTTCTGTATTCTGACAAAACTGTTACTGTTCTAGAATTCTATAATAGTATAAAATACGGACTCCGACGGACTTCTTGTTAACTTTGTATGCGTCAGTAACGATGGGAACACACAGGGTGTCAAAAAGCAAAATATAATTTGAAGAAATACTTGTCTAAGCTATATACACTGTACATTGAGGTGTGTAGTTTCAATTGTAATCACTGCTACTAGTAGCTTTATTGAAACACGCTTTTGAATCTCATTCTTCATCGCAACTGTATATTATATCAAATAAATTATTAGGTCATTGTAACCAACAAATTGCTAGATGTTCAGCTTTACCGATCTTTCTATCTGTTTTTTTTGTGGTCATCAATATGGTCAGTTTACACAATTCTTACTGCCATGGCTTTTATACTCGGTTGAATAGTTAATGCAACCGCCTTTGCAGCGGTAGAACCCAAGTTTGAATCTTCTAAAAGGTCCATTCCGATAGGACCAAAGTGAGCTTCCAGCTAGTTAAGTAATGGTTTAGTAAACCAATCTTAACTGGACCATTAGCCCAACATTAAAAATCAAATTTCAATTTTAAAGAAATATGACCCAGTCAGTACTTAACAATACAGTTGTAGTTATCAAACTTTTGTTTAGTCTACTGCAACATTCTTAATTTGGTCAACGCAATTGATACCTATTCCTTAGTCTATATACTGCAACATTTTTTAATTTGGTCAACGCAATTGATGCCTATTCTTAGTCTTCTGCAACATTTTTAATTTGGTCAACGCAATTGATACCTATTCCTTAGTCTATATACTGCAACATTTTTTAATTTGGTCAACGCAATTGATGCCTATTCTTAGTCTTCTGCAACATTTTTAATTTGGTCAACGCAATTGATACCTATTCCTTAGTCTATATACTGCAACATTTTTTAATTTGGTCAACGCAATTGATGCCTATTCTTAGTCTTCTGCAACATTTTTAATTTGGTCAACGCAATTGATACCTATTCCTTAGTCTATATACTGCAACATTTTTTAATTTGGTCAACGCAATTGATGCCTATTCTTAGTCTTCTGCAACATTTTTAATTTGGTCAACGCAATTGATACCTATTCCTTAGTCTATATACTGCAACATTTTTTAATTTGGTCAACGCAATTGATGCCTATTCTTAGTCTTCTGCAACATTTTTAATTTGATCAACGCAATTGATACCAATTCTTAGTCTACTGAAACAATTTTAATTTGATCAACGCAATTGATACCAATTCTTAATACACTTGTTACTATATATAGTAACACAAATAAGCCTATTTGCGGCTGATTATGGCCATCACGTGATTGATTATCGGCTATCCACCCGGTCCGCAATCTCATAATCATAATCGGACCGGTTGAACGAGCGCACGTTACGTTATCCATGTAAACATGACGTCACGTTGGAGCCAAAATGGCGTTACGTTGCTCATATGCCAGATTTCTTTGCCAATTTTATTCACACTAAGTGCATTTTATTGGTTACAAACTTAGTGTATATTTACATCAGTAATATTTACGTTATTTGTTCTTCATAGATATTCTGAAATCGAACAATTGTATTAAAGACTTTAATACACTTCAGAGCCTGGCCGGAAGTTGATAATCCGCCCGGTATGAATAATCACCCTCGGGCTGAAGCCCTCGAGGTGATTATTCATTTTCCGGGCGGATTATCGCCTTCCTGCCCGGCTGTGTCGTGTATTAACCTCTAATTATTTTACTGCAACATTTTTAATTTGGTCAACGCAAGTGATACGAATTCTAAGTCAACTGCAACATCTTTACTTGGTCAACGCATTTGATACCAATTCTAAACATGTCATTCAAGACATTCCTCAAAATATTACTTCCCGTGCACATAATAATTTACCACGAAAAAGGTATGAAGAAGACGCCATCTCATATAAATGGTGTCACTTTATTTATGTCATTAATATTTTCTTTGTCAACATGATCGCTTCAACGCTATCATTAATTTTGCGTTTCATTTGTAATCCAAGACGTTTTGAAAACTTGCTAGTTAATGGTATTAAATAACATTTCTTATCTTAGATATTCTATTCAGTTTATAATGCATAATTAAATAATCATGTTCATATTATGATATTCATGTAGATACGGTTGTCTGCCTTCATAGCGTTCAGGCGTCGTCAATCGAACAGTATAAAAGTAGAAACTGGGAGAAGACAGCTTGTAACAATTCCGACCCTTTTATAATCAGTCTCACGCGCCAGGCCGATTATTTACGCTCTATCATATTATCAATTTATGTAACGAAAAAGTCATATTAAAGACATTATGCCGTATATGACTGTTAATGACGCGTTTATCCCCTATAAGAGTTTTACCCAACGTTGCTATCCCCTAAAACGTGCAATTCTCTCACCTGCATTTAGGTACATCAATACTAAAAATCTTGATCGCTATCTCTTTACAAAGACAGTGTTTAACACGGGTGACAAGGTGTCAATCATGGTTTAATTAGTGAGTTAATTAGCATACGACGGGCGACAAAAATATTTAATAACCATTTTATCTGATATAAATAAATTTTTCGCTTCGGTAAAAGATCCATAAATTTATGTTTTATTCTCGTTTAATGAATAACTTTGTAAAAGCGTCAAATAGAGTACGGGTTATTGCTACAGCGGTGGATGTTGTCATGGGTAAAGATACAAAGTCTATCACCCATCAAATCAGAGGCTAACGGGTAATATATTATTCGAAACTACTTCATAAAGTCTTAACAGTTTTGAATAAAGATGCACATGTCTGTATGATACATGATACGGAAATATAAACGCAATAAACTCGCTTGCTTTCATGAATCTTGATTTTTCAGATTTGTCAACATTGTATCTATAAGGAATTGGGTAGAGGCCCGCGAAAAGCATTCATAGTTGCAATCGTAACCAAAGCGACTAATTGAAACATCTGTAGGATTTGTTAAACTTCCTTCCGTCTTTTCAGTATCAAAATTTTATTAATATCGACCACCCTCCAAAACATTATCAAATTATCAGATTGTTCTGTCAACTGTAACCGATCCATGTAGTCTAGTGATCTGAGCGACCTCAACGGGAATGTCAGTTGGCGGGTTCGATCCTAAATTGCGTTATATCAAAGTTGTTAAACTTCAACTGATGTGGCTCTTACATTATTGGTAATACATGTGTGAGTGTTAAATCTATGATTGTTGGGCTCAGTTTCAGGATAAAGTACAACTACTGTCAAAAAGAGATTAATCAAACACAGAATGGAGATTCAAACCTTTCACATATTCCTTTGTTTGATGCTTGACAATAGCAGAAAATATAATACCACGTCATAATAATAATATAATAATAATAATAATAAAGACTTTATTTACCGAAGGTGAAAACACATTAAGTTACATACATAATATATACACTTATTTCCAATGCGGCCTTCGTTGAAATAACATTTTAACAAGAATAAAACAAAAGCAAAACAAAAACATACATGTATACATTTCCGACAAACACTCACTTGAATTATATTACTACGACTCACATTCATGCATAATAACATACATTAACAATGAACTATTCGTTTGATGAAGAGACTAAATAAAAATATACAATGTACAAACAATACATAGTTTTACGAGTCTCAATTATTTTGTCTTTCTAGGAGCAATTTCTTATATTTGGTTTTAAATGTTTTTAAAGAATTGCTTTGTCTGATATTGTGTGGAGTATTATTCCATATTTGAGATCCTTTAAATGCAAATGTGTCCTTTAAATAGTTTGTCCTTGGTCTCGGTTGAACAAGATCATTCCGTTCAATCGAGCGCAAATTGTACGTATTGTTAGATGAAAAAGTTACAAATTCAGACATATATTTAGGTACTAAACCATGTCGACATTTAAAAACAAGTAGCCCAATATGATATGCACATCTGTTCTCAAAATTTAGTCATAACTGGAATTCCTCTTACCTTAAAGAACTACCATAATAAAAACAGGGAGTAACGCCCAGAATAGAATAAATGTTAAACCTACATGAACATTTTACAATTCACTCTATTATCAACATCACTTATGAGCTTAGCTATACCGGTTTGAAGTCTGAAGAACCTGACAGAAAGCTGCCACATTAAGCAAGGAACAAAACAAGATTTTATTGTCCAAATCAAACATCTTACCCCATGTTAACAGCGTTAGTAAACCTTTGTCCTGCTTTGATAGCTTTCCAAGTAAGATGTGGAGAATTTGGTACTTGAAAGTGTGATTTGACAGCCACATGAAAGCACATACCTGCTTCAAATAACTCTGTGGCTGTAAAAGACACCACAATTTTGTATCTTGGGTATTCGTAGAACACATTTTATAGAGCTTGTTTTGCACTTCCAGGGATTATTAGAGGAAAGAATGAGACATAAAGATATGTCTAATAGACTAATATCGTTTTCATAAACTGGTATGACGTTTTAACGATAATTATACCACACACAAATTAGATAATTAGTTATTTTGTGAAGTTGATTAGGAACGTTTAGGTAAGGATTGCTCTAAAGTGATGGTGTGATGGCAAGAATGCTGAGGCCCGTCGAGGTGATTAAATATGTTGGTTCTTGAGAAGCACACTTGCGATGAAGTGTAATATTCTGTGATTTCTTCTTACTCTGTCATTAATCTCGTTTGTACAGAAATGAATTATGATTATACAACAAAGGATAGTGAAAAACCAGACATTGGGAAGGTAGCACACAATTGAAACAACGAGAACCGATAACTTATTAAAAACAAGACAGTCCACAATTACACGGCAAAATGCCCCATACAAAACTGTACGAGAAAATGAGCATAACCGCTGAAAGTTCAAGTAGTTTTAGCTGTCAAAAAGTCGAAAGTTCTATTCCCAGCAGCCAAAAAGCTCAAAGACCAAGTTTCAGCTATATAAAAGCCAGTGTCTTATTTGTGTTAGGGTGCAAAAGTATTTTATATACATGTACAAATATAGTTTCAAAGGGGCATTTGGGCATTTCAAGGTAGCATGTTCGTATTGTGTCTTGCCGTGCAGGGAGTAAATTATAACTTCACGAGAACAGGAGGAAGTAAGAAACATGACAAATGTTGCTATCGAGAAATCTATATGAAAGGTTTAGAAACTAAATGACGACAAAACGAAATGGCCACTAAAAGCAACATACATGAATATGAACAATAACAAGTGAATCTAAATGAGACACGACACAAACAACAGCGACTTATCCCAACTGATGATACAGTACAATCATACAAATGAACATGAAGCAATGCCAGTCATGCTAAATAATCAGAAGCGACCAGGCAACACTGCCGGTAATGCTAAATAACCAGGAGCGTCTAAACAACAACGCCGGTAGTGCTAAGGGAACACGGACGACCACAAAAGACACCCAGGCAAATGGATCACAAGCGAACACGAAATAATACCAGACTAACGGACCACGAGCAACAAAGAACCAACACAAGGCTGAAGGACCACAAATAACACAACAACAACACCAGTAGTTCTAAAGGAACACACGCAATTAAACCATAACTCCAACGATGTAAAAGGGCCACAAACAACCACGGAACGACGCAAATTGCGCTAGTGGAAACACACATGAACGACAAGGAAACACAACGCCAGTGATGCTTAACAACAACGACGAGGAACAACGCCAGTAATGCTAAAGGAACTCAAACGACCACGAAATATCACCAATGGTGCTCATGAAACACGAATGACAAGGAAAATACATTAGTGAAGCTAAACAACAACGGCCAAGAAACCACTCAATTAGGGCTGAATGAAACACGAATGGTCAGTGATGCTTAACAACAACGACCAAGAAACCACTCAAACAACGACCAAGAAACAACGCTAATGGTGCTAAATGAAACACAAATGGCAAGGAAAATACATTAGTGAAGCTAAACAACAACGGCCAAGAAACCACTCAAATAGGGCTGAATGAAACACGAATGGTCAGTGATGCTTAACAACAACGACCAAGAAACCACTCAATCAACGACCAAGAAACAACGCAAATAGTGCTAAATCAAACACGAATGGTCAGGAAAATACACCAGTGACGCTGAACACTAATGCCCAAGAAACAAAGCATGCAACAGTTATATACAACTATACAATGGATGAAATTCGTTTTGATACAGGTCACACGGATATTCTGTTAATGTCCCATTGGTCATAGTACATATTGAAACAAACTCCAAAAAGAAGTAACCTAGAACGAAGAATGACAACTTTGCAAGAATGCCTTCTTTGCATGAAACCATCAATAACGCCAACGTAGAATGTTCTGTACAGTGCATAAAGGTTTGAGCCGTTGTTCCGCTATATAGCGTACAGGAAGTGTTATCAAATAACAAAAAAACCGGTACAAGATCAGTACAGGGATTAAACATATGAGTAAACAACCTAAACATAGAATCACAAGCCAATAAGTCTGATGAAACAATTACAAATCCATTGCACAACCAGAGCATGCTTTTATCATTAATTATTTAAAGAGCAAAAACCATGATAATTAACATTTTACAAAAACTGACATTACGACATTGACGTATAAATTAGCGTTCATAGATTTCAATTATAGAGTTATGAGAAACAAATAGGAGGTAACGACACAATAAATAGTTGCAGGAAGTCACTGGCAGCATACAAACACTTGTCCAACGAAAAACACTCAAGACTTTGTTAATTGAAGAATTGCAGCCAGTTTAGAAAAGACAATTATGCTAACTATATGACAGATATATGTTTTTAATGGTTTTATTATCTACGCTCATACAAGACCATAACAAATTATAACATCTTCTTAGAGCAATTAAATATTCCATCATTTAGCATAGACAATATAATTGACATGTATTACCTAAAGTTAGACAAGAAGTCATTTTGTTTATAGGCTCTATAAATACCACAGACTAACTAATAATGTTATTACCTAAAGTTATATCAATGGTATTTTGTTTACTAATCTAGTACCTACCCAGGGTTCCAGACTGTCGTATGTTCCTCATTCTTCTGACGAACCACGATATTATGGAAATCAAAGAACTGAAAGACAGATTCTGGAAAGTGAAATTATGTTTATTTTGTGCTTCTTATACGAGGGATGTGCCTGGAAAAGTTTCTTAAAATTGTTGACTTTGGCGAAAACGTAATTATTTTTGCACGTATTCCTAAAGTATTCGTAATTTTTCGCACGATTTCATTGCGAATTGTCTTTGTTATTGTATCCATGGTAACATACTGATGAAGGTATCTTATAGGTGAGAGATAGTTCCATAACCAATGGATACTGAGGAATTGTCTGAAATAAAGCTACATTGAAATCAACAATTAGTTGCATAAAACAAACATTTGATGTTTATAAAGGTCTTTGTTACGACCACTTGGTGTTTCCGGATATCAATCAAACACTGAGTAAGACAAAAACGTCTGTAATATTGTTGGTACATGTAATAATCATATCAAAGTTATACGTATGAGATACAATGAGTCCATCTTCAATTACAAGTCAACATTTTACCACATTACGTCCCGTATTAGTTATTCGACCTATAATATATGGAGACGATCTAGACACAGTGCCCTGACTCTGGGTCAACCGGTCTTTGAAGTAATTTTCTTCTTATCCATGTTTTCCACATTGTCTCCACCAAATTCCCAAGAGTGTTGCAACTGACTTCCTATTTCCATGGCTGTTTGCTCTTACATCGTATTTCGTGGTTCATATACTCGTAGACATGTTCCTGGCTAATGAAGGGTGAATGAATATTGTCTTTTCAAGATGATGGCATTCCCGTGACATCATACACTCTCCTATGGGTATCTATGTTTTGTATATTATTATGGGTTTGTGGCGGTAAGTGGCAGCACGATTCATGTGCTAGTCACTTTTACTGGAGGGTGAAAATGTTGTTTCAATATTGATATAAATTGCACCAATGGGACAATAAGAAGCCACGAGAACTAATTTTATTCATAATTAATTATATTGGCACTAACAATCGGTTTTGATCCGGAATCAAACCAATATGTATTTGCATAATAGTTTGATCTGAACATGAATTAATGATTGCTTCCTTATTAAGTAACGACATGCAAGCCTCCACTTTTAATCACGCAATATATCAATGAATAGGTCACTGCAATTTGTTTATAACCTCAAACATAACAAGTTGAGCATATTTGTTTATATTCATGTATGAAGATAATGGAAAGTCGGACTATTTTATGTAAGCCAACATTTGTACGAGTTCGATTGTCTTTATCTACAACATTGCCACGCCCACACTAAGATACTTTAAAAACGCACCATTTAAAAAAAAGATTTTACTAAAACTAATTTAAATAATAAATCGTCAACCTAGCATTGATAATTTGGGGTTAAACAAGGCTAGAGAAAAATGGTGAAAATGCACATACAAAAAATACAAACAAATAAACAGTAAATTCTCGAATAGAGTAATAAATCGAAATTCGACGACAAAATTTAAGATGCAAATTGTTTATTATAGAAAAAGTACACCACCAAACAGTCGTATAATCAAGCATAGCTTACGAAAAGTAAACAACACAGCTTCTGAGTACCACCACTTGCACGACCTCTGAAAACATTTACCTGTTGTGAGAAATATCTTGGAACAGGCTGCATAATAATTATTATATTATCACCCAAATCGAGCATTACATAGCCTATATAATATGTTTATGTTGTAATTTATATTATACATAATGAAGAACTGTACGATTATAGTCTGTGTTAGTTATAATGTTGTAAGGTTTATTAGATTCTGATGAGCTATCGGTTGTAATCGCAAACAAATGTAGCTACAGCCAACCCTAAAACAACGAATGCTCTGCATTAATTAGCGAGGAATTTCTACGATAGACGTCATTCGAAGGCAGGCAAAGCTGGTGCATGGTTTGTGGTTGGTACTGACTTATATGCGTCCTAACTAACACTGTTAATTCACTTGTTCATGAGTTACGTAATGCATAAAACGCTTAATGGTTTACCAAAAAGATATTAAGACACAATTAGCATTCTACAGACGACGGTAATAGCGCGAGAGTCGGTTCTATTTTCTGGCTTGGAACATGACTGTCTTATCAACGCTTCGTTAATATAGAGGTAAACGCTAATTGATTTAATGTTCTACACACTGCTTTGGTTTTGTTTATAGGTTCAACGGACTGAAACTTAAACAATTACCTTCGTCAGCAGGCAATCGTGATAAAAGTGCATGCTTTCACCCGGGTTAACGAGATTTTCAAGCAATAGTTTCTGTTATATACGCTAGCCAGTTGACTTACTAGTAAATTGCTGGAATTATGTATTGATCACTTTGATTCACTGACAACTGAAATCCCTTCAGTGTCTAGCTATACCCACGCAATAGAGATACACAGAATCCGTATCCCCAAAAAGGAACCAGTACATGCTTCACATAAGGCAACCTATACCGCCTCATTGACAGAAGACAAGCCAATTGACAATGCCACGGAATAACAAAACATGTCAAACCATTGGGTCAAACCCGAATGTGTCGCGCTCTGCAAACGTGTTATAAGATTTCAGCCATATCGGTAGATATAAATAGATATATTGAATCCGTTGGAATAACTGTATGTCCTTTAAAAGGCATCTATGTGTTAAAACGTTGTTAATTCCTATTTGTGCAATGTAAAAAATAAAAGTTGAAATACTTTGTTTGGTTTATCCTACACAAATAAAACTAAAAATTTAGAGTATTTTTACAGAGAATAATGTCACCATTAGTGATGGCATTGACACCATTGCCACATTGCGGCACGGTGTGTCGCAGATGTTACTTGTTGGTATCAACAGCTTGCTGTCAATCAATTAATCTTTTACGATTTTGCGGGCTTACTATTTAATAAAGGAAACAAATTAATAATTAGAAACTTTAACAAGTCTTACACCATGTATCGCCATAAAGCACCTGCATTTTCCAAAACGGTAACATAATGCCAATGAAATTCTACTCAAGAGTTCTTTGGCGCTGTACGTGTGTTCTTGTTTACTAAACATCACACACGGAGAAAAAAGACATTAAAATGCGCTGAAGAAAAAAAAAAGAATTAACTAATGGCACCGTATAACATAAAGCAGTATCTGATACCCTTATCTTGCTAAATTAACAAGAAAATAGGAACACCGCATTTAAAATACCTTAATCATTAAACAGAATAAATTCATATTGTCCCGTGTGCTAATTTCATTAAATTTACACCTCGGTAGCTCATTTCACGTTTTTAAGAGAATCAAAGAACGCCCTACTAAATATCCCGATCTTGTTTTATAGAGATCCATTGAAATAGCCTTTTGAAGTCTTAGCTATAATACAACATAATCCAGCAGAAAACGTTGGCAATCATGCTTTCATCTAGAACATAATTATAGATTCATTACACAGTACCCCTCCCACCGTTCAACGCTTGAAACATATGTTTAGGCAGTAAATGCCTTGACTCGAGGATAATTAGGCATATAACGTGCAGTATTAGGCTCTAACCGCGATCTAATTGATGCTTATCGTCGCTATAAGCAAACAAAGAAATATGAACCCTATGATCGTAGAAGCAGCTGCATTGAATTATGGGTACTCTTATCGACTACTGAGCTTGTCAGTAACGAACGTTCTGATTGGCTGAGAGGGAAATGCATCACCGCGTGAGGTAAACGATCTTATGAGGTTGCGAACCGTCAACACATTAGCGGATAATTTTTCTTTAAGTTTTATCTGCAAATTATATACGCAAATAATAATTATTTTATTTTTAATTGGCTGTTAATTGAAAATATTTGTGTGGCATTATCTCTGCCATGCTGATATGTGTAATTGTTTAAGTGTTTAATAGAAGTATGGTTATTATTGAAGATGATTACTGTGCAAAAGGTTTTAGCTATAAATCCTTTATAATAATATTGCACCATTACTCCTGATATCTGCCTTACAGCTGTAGTGTAAACCAAAACTTGAGATCTAACCCCATACTCAAAACTAATTTCGCTTTCCACTTACTTCGGATAACTATTCATTTTGCTAAGTACTGTGTCTTAGCACATTTGTAGATTAATTATGCCACATACGGATACGTTTATTGATTCCTATTTGCAAACGCATTTTGAATAAAAAACATGCTAACTGGAGAATTTAAGTTTTGAGTCAGAGGTTCCTCGATTTTAATAGAACTGCAATTTACTACGAAGGATGCTTTCACACCAAATACGGTTCCGAGTTAAAGAAAAAAATTAGAAAGATTATATTATATTGTGACATTGTTCAAAGACAAAACAATGCGAATGGCGACGGTGTAGAGTGCATGTCAAAGACACAAAAAGGCCAATGGTGACGGTAAGAGGTGCATGGCAAAGACAAATAGGCTAAGAGTGACAGTGTAAGATGCGTGTCAAAGAGAAAAAAGGCCAATGATGACAGATTAAGGTACATGTCAAAGACAAAAAGTCTAAGAGCGACGGTGCATGCCAAAGACCAAAAAGGCTAAAGTTGACGGTTTAAGGTACATGCCAAAGACCACAAAGGCTAAGGTTGACGGTTTAAGGTACATGCCAAATACAAAAAAGGCTAAAGTTGACGGTTTAAGGTTTATGTCAAAGACAAACATATGAATTTTTAATGGTAACGGTGTAAGGTACATGTCAAAGACAAAACAAGGCCAGTAATAAAGGTTTAAGATGCATGCTCAAAGTAAAAAGAAGGCCTATGGTGGCGGTAAAAGGTGCATGCCAAAGTAAAAAAGGCCAATTGTAACGAGGTAATGTGCTAGCAAGGTGCAATGGCCACTGAACCCGTTGCCTGTCTCACAAGTGCGCGGAAATCTGTCATAAAAGGGCATAGTGCATAGGTACTACGAGACAACGAGGTGACATCAAGATAATTTTATTATACCACAAGCTAATTAGCCAAATACACTACCCTTCAACAAACCACACAAACACACATTATGGTTGATATACTTCTGCCAATTAACATAGATAGGAGAGTAAGTCAGGGCCATCATAGGAGTCCTGATTTAATTTATCACATAGATCGCCCAGATAGTGACGACGCATATCACTTAAATGACACAATAAGTATTTAACATTATGTAAATTTAACTAAATTATGAAGAGCTAACTCAAGACAGAGATAACGAAATATGTTTTTAAGAAGTTACATGCACCAATATGAGTTCATCTAAAACCACAATTAACAGAACATCAGCAAAGGTAATATGATAAAATTATATTTCAAAAGTATACCATATATCGCTTTGAATAATCTTAGAAACAAACCCACTTTACCAAACTCGAAGGTGTTTGTAAATTATGGAAAATTTGACACCCAAGTATTTCATCGCATGGAGGAGTTATAACTAGTTCCGGTCGTAAACGATGGTTATTTTATACCTGTTTTTATTTTCTTATATCTTATTTATATTCATAATTACAATAGTACAAGCTATGTAAATCATGTTTGATATTATGCCCAACTGATAGAATCAAAGAATACGGACACGTGTTGCTAGTTAGCCTCGGATCATGGTTGAGTGTTGGGGTGTAATGAATACTTCAAACATCTAGCAGAACTAGCCATTTATCGTCGAATAAACCGTGAGTGATTTACGAAGTAATCATTACCATTTTATTATCGTAGCACCTTTCAACATTCGACAGTCAATATTCCCGGAATGCCAACACATCTTATCAAAATAATGAGCGTTCTGGACAACGCACGCATCAGATTTTAGACAACTTAATTGAAACATTTACCAAGAAATCGCTCCGTATTATCTTAATATAATCTAAATTAGGATTAATCCGGATAGTTAACTCATTTATAAATTTTGATTGATAAATGATTCGGCGTGGATCGGATTGTAAATTACTGACAATCAGCATTTTGGAGAAAATGGAACCGTTTAGAGATAACAAGTCGGGTTTTCGTCTAAATGATACAGACATTTGGGGGAAATCACATTTATTCTTATTTCCCTTTTTATGACTTCAAAACGATAGTTATTCCCGAACCTCGGGAATTCAATTATTCTGCAGTAGTAGATTTTTATGCTATTGCTATCAATTTCCAAGCGAGAACATTCATATACTTGTCACTACTCAGCTAGGATAATCATGGTTTCGACTGTTCAATGAATGGGGGAATTTATATAGCTTAAATACCGTCGGGGTTTGGTGATAATGCTATACAAGAACGAACGAACGAACGAACGAACGAACGAACGAACGAACGAACGAACGAACGAACGAACGAACGAACGAACGAACGAACGAACGAACGAACGAACGAACGAACGAACGAACGAACGAACGAACGAACGAACGAACGAACGAACGAACGAACGAACGAACGAACGAACGAACGAACGAACGAACGGACGGACGGACGGACGGACGGACGGACGGACGGACGGACGGACGGACGGACGGACGGACGGACGGACGGACATAAAAGTCATTTCAACGATAAGACCACCACAAAAGAAAAGCCAACATTTTCAGGTCCAATTATACTGTTTGGCTCTTTATTTTACCTTAGTATTAATAAAAACTCATAAAAATAGAACAATTTTATAGGGTCCGTAATGCGGTTTTATCGCGGGTTTTTTACTGTACATATAAAAGTAACTTAAAATATGATATGATAACACTCGACGAAATAATGACCATTCACAGTTAAGCTATAAACTTTTTCATGGTCATCTACTCCCGTCTTTGTATTCCTTAGTCACGTTTTTATTGTATGTTTTTAACTAGAAGTTTATCCGAACCACGTGTCCATTTCTACCGGCAGCTAATGATACTAATAGTAAAAAAGTCAAGTACATGTCATTCTTGACTTACATAAAATTTGCTGTTGATGCTCTTGTTTAAGTGCTCAGAATGAAAAAAGATCCGTACTCAAAAGAATATAACAATTTCAAAGATAGACCCTCGATCTCAACGGACCATTATTTGCCAATAAAAACAAGTTAATTACGCGCTGACATTTTAACAGGTAACGTGTATGTTAACAGCCTTGGAATTCTGTTTTCAAAAAAACGTTTACTTGCCAATTATATGTTTAGCCATTTACTGATATATTAGCTCGTAATTAGAGCCAGATATTGGCATAATAAAACTGGAAATGTTAGACTGACGAGCGCCAAACTAACACCGCTATTAATTGCTGTTTGAAAGGCCGTGTAATACTGTCCAAATATATGGAAAATGATACGGTTGCCGGTAGGTGGCGTCAATTGATTGTGTCCGGTGTCGAATGCGATTCCTTTGGCGTTTTTATATGTCGTAAGCTGTCGTAAGCTGTAGTGAGGTTTGGATATTTGTTGATTTTTGTGTTAGATCGAATTTTATATCATTATAAGAGGCAACTAATAAAGGTTATCATTTTACGACCGGCATTGTTAAGACGTCAATTTTCAGTTACATAAATTGCACTTGGACCAGCGTCAACAAACAGTAACATTACAAGAAAAATGCTATTTATCATTCATTTCAAGCAAATCGGCATATAAATACACATCAGGAAAAATATGGCCTAGGTAAACATAGACACATACATAGTTCAAAGTTTAATAATATAATACCACCCATTTTGTAATATGTTCATTGGTAAAATGCGCAGTCCTTGTTGTAGCCTTTATTAATCAATTGCAGGTATTAAATGTAATGTATTGTCCTGCATGAATTTCTGTTTGGTTCGGATGCTGTGCTCTCATACTAGTATTAGCATTTTAAATATTCGTCTTTTTTCCATATTTAATCAGTTCCGATAGCGCGACACCTTGTCTGAGTGGGCGTGTCTAAAAGGCGTATTTCTCGCCCGAAAAGAAACTAGACACTATAAGTCACTCCCATGGAATAAAATATTTACAAATTGTTCTTTACCGATTACCAAATAGTGAGTCAAAACATAGTTAAAGTTACATATAACTTATTTGCGACATTTTTATGCGGTTACGATTAGAGGGTACAATGTATATACATGTACACTCAATGGCAAATGAAACGCGACGCTTTTTTTCATTTTTTTCATGAAACGGTGATAGCATGACTTCGTTTATTTCAGGAGTGCATGTACACTGTATGTGTTGGGTGTTGTTTGTAGGTTGTCCTTGTGGTGTGTGGTCGTCTTTTTTTATCTGTTTTTGGCTTCTGGATCTCGATCCGGACATGTTGGACTGACCGAGGCGGAATGCTATCGGAGTGGTATGTTATGTTATTGTAGTTGTTCAGGATTTTGTACTTCTCTGCTGTTTCTGTTAAGCACTGCCTACCCTATCCGAGTGTTTCATTTTGTAGATCTATAATTTAGTTGACCAATGAAATAATTTAATTTTGGTAGTGAGAACATTACAAACATTTGCACAATCCAATGAAATAGCGTGATAACCTTCGACCAAACCTTCGACAAAACCTCCCACAAACAAAAGGGCGGAGCGTTCCAACAAAACCTCCGACAAACAAAAGGGCGGGGCGTTCCGACAAAACCTCCGACAAACAAAAGAGCGGAGCGTTCAGACAAAACCTCCGACAAACAAAAGGGCGGAGCGTTCCGACAAAACCTCCGACAAACAAAAGGGCGGAGCGTTCCGACAAAACCTCCGACAAACAAAAGGGCGGAGGGTACTCTACACAGGCGTCTGGTCAATTAATTTAAAACGCAAAGAAAGTTTTGACAATAAAAATATTGAAATAAAGCTTTTAAGACAGTGTGTTTCTTTTGTCTACCAGTATAATAATGGTAGTAGGACATGTATTCCCATTGTATCAAACGATTTATATTTGATGCTAAATGTGAATGATTCACCTATATAACTACTGTGGTAAAACAAGCGCCTGTGAAATCTATACTAACTACAAATGTACAAGGTTAGACACTTTTAAAACTGTAAAAATTGTGGGGAGTAGTTTTCGTTGATTTCGTGGTTGATTTCGACAACGAAAATTCACAGCCAGGATTTTTATATTTCCTATTGTAAATATGAAATCAACGAACTCGCGAAACTGCCCATTGTGCAAAAAATAACAATACTGTATACAGTATACGCCGACGAATATAAAAGATAAAAGGTACCTTGAATAATCGGACCAACACTAGATTAAAGACACATTTTCATAAGGTTTATTCAGTTAGTGCAGTCATCAAGCAACGCCAAAAATGGTAAAATTGAAATTAATAAACAGTCGGGTTATGTAGAAACAAACTTGACTCAAATTTACATTTTTATTTTTAAAAAATGTGAAGTCGAAACTATTTACCGTTATGCATTTTATTCACTGTTATCATATTACATGTAGTTGGAATCCGGTTAAACAACACACTCGTCAATATTTCAACAACTAGAATTAGTACAGGGTGTTTAATAAAATATCTCCTCATTACAATGAATGCTATGAGAAAATGCTTGATCTCAACTGACACTCCCATATATCAATGAAAAGCAACATTTCATAGTTATATTCAATACATGACATGACATGACCATCTATTCAACACAGGAATTATGATTCTAGCAAAATTCTTTTTTTTCTGATAAATGCCAAAATAACGTCAGTATTGAATTTGTTTCCCAAAAAAATAATACAAATTCGGATAGGGAAGTTTAGTTATATTGCTTGTAAAGTTGCATTACATGACCAGTTTTAAGTGTTTATAAACAAATTACTGTATTATATTGATTTCAATGTTTCATCCATTTGTGTAATTATGAAACACCCTGTACGCGCTTACTTTTATCCACTAAAAACTTGACGAGCAGACCACCTTGAACCTTATGAGACAAGTATAATTGGTAGCCATTACTTTTCCTTGTTAAACGTAATCGATGGTTTTAAAAGCAGGCGGGTAATTTCCCTCCATGTCTATTCGTTTGTAGTCTTATAAAACGATTGGTCACCATAAACAATCAATTAGAGAGTGACCCGGGCGTTCGAAATAATACTCCATCCTCATAGGGTAATGTTTAAATGAGCATTAATTTTTCAATCCCGCTAAACATCGTGTGAGAGTGTTCATCATTTGATACCTCGCCCATCTGTGGGGTTTCTATTCTGTGCAAGACTTAATTACAGATATTTTAAAATACTTGAATCATTTAAAGTCATTAGCTTCGTTAAATACTTGATTTCACGATAACATCAGGCTACTTCAGAACGGATTTAAAAGGAATGAAACAGAACAGAACAGACAATATTCTATTTTCGACCTACGTATATTGACCCTCGTCGCAATAACAAACAGAAATGTATGTTAATATCCAGGTACATATAACAACATATTACTGGTGTGGTTTGATGGAATAACATTGGTACTGGTTACCTGCGCAACCTTTCTTGTGGGTTGTTACAATACTAGTACCCTATTGGCCGAATGAATTCATACTTCACATTGCTAGGCGAATGCGTCGTGCAGGTTCGAGTTCCACCACTGGTGCAAACTTCTGATTCGTTTCCTATTCGTTATTACGAGGTTACAGTAAAAAAGTTCCCGGACTGCTGATGAACAAGGCTTGAGGGTCGAGGATGTCTCTTGCAAGTCGACCGAAGAATAAAATACTTACGGTTATTTTAAACTTTTTGTTGACGTACTTATGTCTACTTGCGTTTTTAGCCAAACATTACGTCACATACCACGTGGTATGTCCACACTGTCTAAAGCAATCACCATTATTTTGCAAAGGGGAAGACTGAAAGCGAATAGGCTGCTCAATCAAGTTTTCATAAATAAAAGAATGGACAAATGTCAATACAGACCAACTAGAATAAATGTCGCCCTAAAAAACAAATGAGATATAAAACAACAACATACAACTGACATGACCTGGTGAGAACTGGAGAGGACGGCACTAGACAGAGGAGAGTGGAAAGCTCTAGTCATTGCAACATGTACCCCGGTCACAGCAAGAACTATGATCCGCCGATGATAACACCAGACTTTGTTTACAAATACATGTATAGTCCGTTTAATCAGATCTGTCACTTGTATACAAACATTGCAATATCATAACATTGTACTTTTATTGTTTTAAACATTTTATTTTGAGAAAAGGGCAGTGAAAACCAATACCTTATTTATAAAGCCGCATACTAATACACAAAATATATATTAAAATAATACATTAATAGGAGAATTTGCAATGTTTATATACACATTGTTATGCATACAAGCGACCGACCTGATTAATCAATTTATAAAAATTAAAATTAAATGCATGTTCGATATTAATTTTTTGTTCAATCTTGTGCATATTCATTTTCAATGATATTCTCTTTGAATCTACACTGATAACAAGCCGTCAGTCGACCGTAAAGTGTTAATGTTATGTATGTTTGTTTATTGATAAATCTTGAGTTATCTCCGGCGGCTTATAGGTATATACTATTAGGTAAAATATTCACGGCCGCTGTTTATGATTCGACAGGTGGACGAGTGAATGTTAATATGTATCTGATATAGGCACGTGGTGCATATAATTTATAATGTACAAAAAAATAATAAATGGACAATATTAGCCATAGGTGACAATTATTAGCATAGTTAATGCTACCCTTTTGTCAAAATCAAACAGTATGCATGCCCCGTTATCTATCAGTTAAAGCCTATCATACAAATTGAATTTTGCATGGTAAATCGTTTGGCGTGGCGGCTGGGTGAATAATTTAAAACAAATAAGTTGAATTATTTAAATATATCAAAGCAGACACCGACACATCAAAAGAATTAATAAATCGCCCATATACAGCTGTAATTTACGGTATATTTGTTTTAAATATGCCTGATTAGATGGTAAAACTATATATCTATTTGATGTAAACCAACGCGTGTTCCTACCCCGAGGTTTGGGAGACGCGTGGCCTGTTTGTATGACCTTAACTGACCGAATAATGCATTCAAGTATTTACATGACGCGTTAACCATCCAACTTATATACATATTCTGTAGTTTATACTTTTATAATGTTAGTTGAGTATTCATTTTCGTTGATTTCGCGAATGAATACCGGGGTGTATATCTTTGATTATTCAACCACCAAAAGTGCCCTTCCAATAATCCACTAAGTATAAGTTGAGTGATCGTCAGCACAGCAAGCGTTTCGCGCACACCATTGTTCAGAACAAGCTTAGTAAACAACGAGACAAGTTGGCTTGGAGATCGTCATTCGACATTCTCTGTCTGCAATGGGGCTTTGTGCTCGCGCCTAATCACTAGTTGCACAATGTTAGCTTTCTTTTCCATTTCAGTTGGTCATCAAATTGTAGGTTGACTTTCTCCTTTTATGTGGACAGCTTGAAGAGCGTAGTGACTGTTATGTTTTGTTGCCGGTGATGGTCCACTCATCTGTCTACAACCGAGTGTATCTCAGCCTGAACTCTTTGGAGGTGATTGTATTTGTCTCGGAACACCAGAATACAATGTATGCATGGGTTCGAATCCTACTGCAGGTGCAAAAAATTAAATGGTCGAAATGGAACGTGATAGAGATAAACATGTGTATGCAATACCTAAGTCGTTAGCTGATACTGTTATAGACCTCTACTTGGCGCTCATGGTATAAAGGTACAACCAGGACATAGTTATGTCTACATCAGAATGATATGTATTGAAGGTCTCTACTGACGACATAAATTATTTGACTGAAATTCGGTCAGTTGGAATTCATATCCCTAAATAAAGTATCAAACACTATACAGAAAAATGTTAATTAACTATAAACAACACGTTTTTCAATGGTATGTTACCTTTAATATGACCAAGACAAGCTACAGAGACCAGAGAGAGAAACTTCGGTACAGCAGACAAGATAAATCGCCGTAAATGTGTTTTATTTGTTCTATATGTGTTCCATTATCAGAAGAAACCTAATCGTCTTGGAATAAAAAGTCTTAAAATTTAACGCCCAATTTGAAAGCAACCATTTGTTAAAAGATGCGAAGCGTTGGAGGTTTCAATGGTGTGTGAGTGATGTGGACGTTATCTGTCAAGAATTAAAAGGTCTGTGATTCCCAATCTACCTTATCTTGTTAAGAATCCTACAAGTGCCTTTCCCATGGAACGGTGATTCAGGTTTTGTAGTGTACATAGTAATTCTACGTTGTCTTTCTTTCATTCAGGCTAAATTCCTGCTCGTTCATTCGTTTAAAGGGCAACTAGGCATGTACCAAAGACGAACACACACTCGTTGTGGAATTCAGTTTAGTACCACTGACAGTGACATTCATGCAACAACTAATACTGCATTTTTCTGAAATGTCAAATCGTGAGACAATGCACGGTTGGATCAAAATTCACAAAATAGCCAACTGGTATTTGTACTAGTATAGCTGTCCTGTTTGATGCTCAGTGTGACAGGGTAACTCCAGAACTTGGTCCAGTTCTAGGATAACATGGGTCGTCTTAATATAGGACTTAAATACTTTTGATGGGCTATAAACCTATACAAAATGTAACGATAATAGCAATATTACGTAATAACGCCGATACACTTTACATATATTAATCATAGTCAATGTACTATAATTATGCGTATGATATAGTATTCGATTGCAAAAGTAATAATAACGAAACGGACTGCGAAGACAAATTTCAATAGAAATGGTAGAGCTCAAAAGACACAAAATTAACATACCAATAAAAACAACATATTATAAGTAGAAGTCATAAGGACAAACACCAAATGAACAAGAAAACAATGCAAATAAACAGCTATAAAATTGACACCCTACTCAGACATTCTGCGGACTCAGCCAGTACAAGCCCGCAACGGCTGTGACTTATGATTTTGTTGCTGAGCTGCTAGTTTTGTTCCAAGTGTATTAGGCGACTTGTAAGTATCTTATACAATCTGCAACGAATACCACTTTGCAATAAACACACTGCCAAGGCTTGTTCTGTTATGGGGATTGTGTCGTGTAATTGTGGTATGTGATGTTTTTTTTATATTTACTGTGCTTGTCTGGTTAAGTTGTGTGCTGCTTTCCCTGTCTGATTTTCTATTCTCTTTTTGAACTGCTTTGGAGCGGTTTTGCAATTGTATAATTGACCGGTTTTTTTCAAAGAACCACTTTCACATTGACGCTTTTGGTATTATATGGGTTATTGTAGGAATAATGCACTTTTGAATATAAATGTAGCAACCTTGAACAAAGTACATAGCACAGCATGTGTAGGTAGCAAGTCTCACTAAATCTTTGCATTTGGAACATTAAAACTAATCCGACAATAAAACCGTGGACTTCCGGTATAATAGAATAACGATTTATGTTGGCTTATAAATCATACCGGTTGAATTACGCAGAGAGAATATAAGTAGAATATAATTCGGATACTTAGAATTCGCCAAACTGACGTCACAGTAAAACTGCAATGCCCCGCCCACTTGCAGGATTTTAATTTTTATAATATCTTGATAGTAATAATACAGTGATATGTTTGATAAGATGTAATGATGTGAAAAGCTCATGCATTACTTATTCATTAGTCTATATTATATATAATGTTACGGAGAAGACGGTTTCCGTTGTGTGGGCTCCACATTTGATGCAATCTACAATAAGAGCTATGTTTATTCAAGAAATTTCGGACGATTACGTCAATTTGGCTGCTTGGAAAGCGTACAAATTGAATATACAAACAAATGCACAGAAGAGATAATAACTAAACAAAGTTAAAGGATTTTCTCTTCTTTGCAAAACATTGATATGACAACATCGACCAAGAATTTACTGAAAGTGTCAGTTGGTACCATCGGGAATGAGGAGTCCCTGTCCGACTTTTATTATGTTTTTTGACTTTTTTACAGCTGAAACTTGGACTTTTAGCAATTATTATATAATATTATAATAATGAGTTAATTTACTCGTTCAGTCGTGTCTTGGACATTATACCATGTAATTGTGGTACGTTATGTTTTCTTTGCTCGGCTGTTTAGGCTGAGTGCTGCCTTCCCTGTCCTAATATTTTAAAATATTTTTTATATAATATACGTACAATAACTAAAAGAGCTTTTGCACAATCAAACTATAAAAATAGTAAATTAAAGTAGACGGATGCAAAGAATTGTGGCCTGCAAATTACACAAGTGATCGATACTTGTTTCAAAATCAAATCGGTCAGGGAAGGCAGCACTCAAAAAAGCTTCCTCGATGGCCTAGTGGTTGAGCGTTGAGGTCTCGGGTTCGGTCCCAGGCCGCGTCTTACCAAAGACGAAATAAAAATGGTACCAATAATACCCTTGCTAGATGCTCAGCATAAAAGGGAAATTGGCTTCTCTTCTCTCATACCTCAATGGAGACGGATAACATCAGGAATGAGGTGTCGAGAGTGGTTAATATTAGTTGAAAAAACTTGTTTCACAATCGACCTAAAATAAATTAGTATAAACTAAAGAAGCGAATGGTGCAAAAAGAACAATGTAACAAATTGCTAGCTCTGCATGAAAGCAGGGAGTGGCCCCGGTCAAACACTAGTAGACGAACACGTGAAACAACTTCAACAATATACATACATCAACTTTGCACATTTTATAAGAACACGTAACTTGTGAAATGCATGTTTATCAAATGCACGTATAACTTTACGCTCAGTCTCTAAACCACGTGTTCTGCTGTTTGTCAGAAGGATCTCTCCAAAGGTCGCACTCAAGTCTGTGTCGATAACAGGGTATCACATAATAAGATCCTTTGAGTGAGATATCTTCAGAATGAAATGAGGCTTAAAATTTGTAGACATGCTTAATTAACAAAACAAGTATACGTAGTTTAAATGGATATATCTAGACCTAGAACATAGTCAATTGAAACATAGACCAGTCCATGGTGTGATATAGGAAGGCGATAGGGGAATCAAGATAGGGTGTGTAGGAGATAGCGGTCTGGGAAACAAATACAGTGTTCAACTTTAGGTACGTACAATTGATCCTAACCAAAGTTAACGGTATTCAGTCAGTCGACACTTCAGGCATGTAGCCACAGTGAGGCACACCTAGGCGCATGTCTCAGTGAAAATTTGAGAAATTACCAAAATAAGCATGTTTTTGAAGAGTGCCCCCCCCCCAATAGACCATAGAAAATATTTGCTTCGGTGCTTTTTTGCAATGTGTCCGTATGCTATAGCAGTTTCATTGTACTGTAAAGGTATTGATATTTTCGGTGGATTAATTGTTTTCGTTGATTTCCCGGTGGAACTAGATCGCGAAAGTAAATCCACTCGTAAGACTGACATAAAAAAAGGTAACACAATATTTTCTTTCAATATTTAAAACCCATGAATTTAAGAAACCCCGAAATTGCCATTAATTTTTTTCCACAATCCGAGAAATTCAATACTCGCGATTTTACAGTATATGGTAGCCTCGAAGGTGTAACGGACAAGAATGCAATAACCTAAGATTGACAGTACTTGTTTATTGCGGTGATAGCCATAGTGCTAAATGTTCGGTGAATAGTTATCACTAAACAAACCAAAAATTAACGCTTCTTAAATGTTTAGAAAATATAATAAAAGAGGCAGTTCCAACTACATGCAAGTAATGATCATATTTGAATGTAATTGCAAAACCATCTAGGAACTAGCTTGTCTATTTAAGGTATCTGCCATGTTTGGCCACACTATATGAATGTATTTGACAGCACAGAAATGTATGACGTAGAGGATCGATGACGTAGCTAGCTTTAACCGACGTAGCCTTGATAGTGTATATAATTATTCTATGTTTAAAGTACCTATCAGACTGTGGCTTTAGACTTAATAAATGCTTCTCCTGGTGCATTCTTATAAAATTATTCTAAGAGTTGTGTACTGTTATTTCTAATAATAACGGACTACGAGTAGATATAGTGCCTTTTCTATTTATATCTCTATTTCGGACCAGGCGTAAACAAGCCTGATAAAAAGTAGAAATATCCATTGGTTGTTCCGTTGCAACGAACATTTGTCCATATTTTAAAACACGTGTTCCTAACTGGTTCAGAAACAAAAGAAGTGAAAACAGTTATTCAAATGTAAAAAAACAAACGTCGTAACGGAACTATATTTGCTCTAATTCAATGCACTGGATCATTTATTTCGTTTGTTTAATTAACCCTATAACCATGTGGCTGACTTAAAACCAGAAAGTCATTTTCATATTGCACGGCTATCTGCCAAAAGTGATGTTATCTCTACATGCAAAAACGTGGCAGCCATTGTCCGGAAGTGCAAAGATCTGGCACGCGACGGCTATTTATTTCAAACCAAGCGTGATAATTCCGAAACGTTCCGGATGAGTTTTGATTTTATTATAAAAGCTCGAAAGACAGGATACATGAAATTATTGTAGTTTACCAGACAAAGACAATGTTTAAAATGTGAAGTGTGGTTACTTGTTTTGTTTCTGCTACTAATGTAGCATAACATTCTGTTGGCATAATTTATGAAATTGTCAATGAAGCATAGCGTATAAATTCTGTTAAATCCCTGACACGGGCGTATATTGACCCAAACTCAGATTTATTGTTTTTCGTAAGATGGAAAAATGTATGATGAAAATATGACATAAGTAAGAATAAAGAATAACACTTACTGTGGTCAATCTTAATGGTAATGGTTTGACTTCGTTTATTCAAGTCTGTCACTTGTATAAAAACGTTGCAATATCATAACATTGTATTTTTTATTGTTTGAAACATTTTAATTTGAAAAAAAGGTAGTGAAAACCACTACAATCATCATCCACTAAGTTACATAACTAATGCGCATACTATCTATTAGAAGAATACATTAATAAGAGACATTGCTATGTTTATGTACACACTGTTATGTAAACAAGTGACTAACCTGAATAATCGATTTATACATCTCTTACTGCTATTAAACAATACCTAATTTTGTAAAACCATCTAAAAATATGAGAAAGTTTTTACGGTATAATGGATGACACATTGTAAATAAGGACTGTGAAAAATACTTCGGCCAAGACAAAATGATAATTGTGATTCAGGTAACCCTGTCTACCTTATGGTTTGCCCTTATCCTGAACATTATATTGGCGTGGTGCTGAAAGTCACCTGCATATCGTATATTTTCCAATGCATAAAATCAATAAACATTTTTTTAAATGTTTTCCTTCCTACATACCAATTTCAGCAAGGTACCAGAATCAAAATTGGGTTGGCCTAACTAAATAGTGCCTTTTAATTTGATGTCATTCTTAACAACCAACTATTTGAATTCGAGCTTATTAAAATTCCATCCGGTCAAAACATGTCTCAACAGTGTCCATTAACAACTAGTGAAAATGCGAAATCAAAACATGATTGTATACATTGTACGGTGTTCTCATAAATTCGGGGATATACACGTAGTGCTACTCAATTTGC
Source organism: Spisula solida (assembly GCA_947247005.1). Taxonomy (NCBI): domain Eukaryota; kingdom Metazoa; phylum Mollusca; class Bivalvia; order Venerida; family Mactridae; genus Spisula; species Spisula solida. The sequence continues at coordinate 31,544,704 of OX365952.1, forward strand.
ATATTCGCAGTTATCTGATGACAACCAAATATATTTTACGATGAAATTCAATTATAACTCGATTGATCAGGTCAGCCATCTGTTTACATATAGCATTGTGTACATGTTTAGCCTAACAATTACAAGTCCTCTTATTAGTATCTTATTTTAATAGATATTATCAATATGTGTATAAGTATTAGTGAACAATGTAGCCTATTGGTTTTTACAGCCCTTCTCTCCAAATATAATATTTAAAACAACAAAGATACAATGTTATGATATTGCAATGTTTTTATGTATACAAGTGACAGACCTGAATAAACGGACTCTACTATATCGCACATGAGCCCCTATTTTCGTAAAACACACCATGACGAATAAGCATAATAACAACCATTTTATAGGAGAGATCCTGTTTGTATACAAAGGGATTAGTACCACCAGCTAGCTATTGGTGAATGGCGGGTTTTTATTGTTCATTCATCCAGTAGATTTCTGGTGGGCGTGTTGCATATGAATATGGTGATCTCTCCTATACAGTGCAAATCAAGTTATGGGAATCTTTAATCGAAGTTACCAGATACGAAGCGTACCGAGGCATGTCGGGTCACTCAGTATAATACAAATGTATGAAAAAACGAGTTCAGTCACTTAGTCTCCGTACATACTGTAGACGGTTATTAATGTAAAACAATCTACATTGTTTAACAAATGCTCATATATTTGAAGACAATACCCCTAATTGAATGTATCGTTATTTGCATATCAAATAGCAATAGAATTGTCGTTAAAAACAGTAGACGATTAATAAGCCCACATTATACCTCAAGGCTGGCAAGTATCATTTACAATTTAAATAACTCCAGCGTCTGTTTAGATAAATATTAAAACAAATCGCCTGCTATCTGGCTACAGGGGAAACATTTTATATTCAATTATGATGCGACTGCGATAGGCAGGTAATAGACCTTCAATGTGTTTGGGAGAGAGATTAAGACAAAACAGAGAAAGGTACGACGAGTGATACCGTACGACGCGGGCAAAAAACACAATGTATGACATTATAATTAAGTTTGTTAAATGAAACGTGCAATGAGTGTAAAGATGTCTTTCCCATAGCTATAGTTATATTTAATTCATTGTGAAACACGATTTTGAGACTTAGAATATCCAAACGTTGTGGAAATGGTGGTGTTGTTTTTTTCAAACAACGAATGGTATTATTCTACACATTGAGGGTTAAAAGATAATAGAAATCGGATAGGGAAGGCAGCACTCAACTTTAACAGCCGAACACAGAAAACATAAAAACAACACAGACCGCAATTACACGACACAATAGGTCTACCCAACACACAGCTGAACAAGATCATGAAAGTTCAAGTTTCAGCTGTCACAAACTGTAAAACCTAGTTTCAGCTGTAAAAAGGCTGAAATACCTAGATCTAGATTTAGCTATAAAATTGTCCTACCAAATTCATTAGACTCTCAAGGTCAAGTGTTGCTTCACATTACGGTATACACCAATCTACTGTCGAATGCCAATTTTTTCCATTGCCCTTCCTTGAGTAACTTATGATCAAAACAAATCTGACTTTTGTGAAAATGACGTCAGGATGACGTCACAACATGTCACTTCATGTTGTGGCGTTATGTGCGGCTGTCGTGAACGAGGTGACGACGCTATCTTTGACATGGTCAGCTTGTCTATATTGTATTTGTAGCTGGCGAATTGTCCAATCATGCATGGGAGAATGCTTCTCCGATTTTTTTACTGTAACTTGGTGTACGTAGACAAATACTAGTAACAAGGCATTATTTTATCACAAATAAAATTAAGGCCACCTTAGCATATTTGCATGTATAACTGAACCCCGATTGCAATTAAGCTGCTATAAATCCAAATAAAAACTTAAATGATATATGCATTTTCTAAAAAAATGAAGCGTTTTGTTAAGTTAAGTACTTTTGCTCTAGTGCATTTAAATATAGATACTATGAATATACATTATACCCAACTAGCCTGCCCTGACACCAGAATGTCACGTTAATTTGCTCAGTTATTTAATCGCGTTTAATTCAAAATAGTGTTAATATAAAGTTTTTTGCGCCTGAATCAGAAGTGTCAGATTATCGATAGTGCGATCGGTAGAAGTTGAGTTGAAAATATGATTTCCCAATTAAACTGTTAATGTATTCAATTTCTCGCATACATGAGCAAAAGAGTCATATCTTAAGATAATACCAAAAAGTTCTAATCATTAGTACTAATCAGAAAAAGGTTTATTACAATTTATTTGCGAGTGACAAACTGTGAAATTAATATTACTTGATGAAGATTACTCACGCCATGGAATGTTCACATACATTATTGTACTACCATTGTTGGAAAAAAAGGAAAATTATAGAAGTCCAAAAATCGCTGCAGTTTGACTTAATTTAAGCGTTGCTCAGTATGAACTTGTCTAACAGAGCTGGTATTTTCAAAACATCTTACGGGAGAACTTAAATATTTTAACTTACGTAAACAAATTGGGCTGCATTTAATGCCTAAGAAACAAAGAATAACCAATATTTTCTTTGCGATTATTGTAGCTCTTTACATAATGCTTCTAAACTATGTATTAACAATTGATCATCTTGATTTTCCTGTTTAGCTAATACACTTTGGAAATTCTAAGCTTTTAAGAAAATTCTAAGATTTCCCTTTAGATGCTTTGTGAATACCACCCTAGGTGTATGTTGTGCGGGGTGTACTGTCAACCTTCATTGTTGGACAAAATAGAAACTGCAAGTCCAACATCGTTTTATTGACTAAAATGGAGAGTTGCGCTACGTGTCTATCTGGGTCATTTTTTCAGGAAGGTGTTAATCTTCCAACGTATGATTGTAAAATAAATGTTATACGTATGAGAACATTTGTCTTAAAAATAAAACGGTTAACAGTAGTTGCTATAAGTTTAGATGAATAAAACACCATTCATTTAGCCAGAAAACACATAAGATAACTCAGCAAATGATCAAAACTACAAATTTTAAGTTAACTTACTTAAGAAAATCCCAAACAGAACTATTGAAACAGAAATAAAAAAGAACAAAGCAAATGCACATGAGATAGCTATTCCATGTAATAAGTATGGTACCAAACATAATCTCGAAAATAACTCTACAGTACACAGGACACCACAATGAAATGGGTAGAAAAAGAAGAACATTGAGGAGAGCAGAAAGAACAGAACTTGCAGGCATTGGATATGTTTGTGGCCACACTCAAATAGCAAATAGCTTAATTATAAGGACCGCAGACAACAGAGATAACTTGTGGGTGGCTGAAACTATGTCATTCAGCTTTTTGACAGCTGAAACTTGGTCTTACAGCTTTTTGACAGCTGAAACATGGTCTTACGGCTTTTTGACAGCTGAAACTTGGTCTTACGGCTTTTTGACAGCTGAAACTTGGTCTTACGGCTTTTTGACAGCTGAAACTTGGTCTTACGGCTTTTTGACAGTTGAAACTTGGTCTTACAGCTTTTTGACAGCTGAAACTTGGTCTTACAGCTTTTTGACATTTTTGACAGCTGAAACTTGGTCTTACAGTGGCCAAGTTCGTTTTCTCGTTCAGTTGTGTGTTAATCATTGTACCGTGTAGTTGTGGTTTTTTATGTTGTCTGTGCTCGTCTGTTTAAGTTGAGTGCTATCTAAATTCCCTGTCCGATTTTCTATTATCTTTTTGTTGTAGCCTTATGTCGCATCGGTTATGAAAAGGATATCAATTAAGTAATAAGCAAATTAGTATCAGTTGTAATAAATAAAAGCCGGTCTCAAACATAGTTGAAATATGGCGATACTACCAATGCAATGGCTAATAATAAATTATGTATACGGTGCTCAGTTGACATATAAACATTTTTCCTTTTTGCTGAAGCACAGATCGAACTCGAAAATCGTTGCATGGCAGTATTTTCATAAGTAACCAAATATTTATGTTATAGAACGCCGCTGACGGTTGCTTTTTATATCAAAGATTTATTCTAGATATAAACAATTGATCGCGCCCTCAGGGTGTCCTTGCAGCATGATTTGTAAGTCATGTGATTCCCACGTGATCGACCTGTAACATAAACAAACAGCAGCGTAAACATGAGGTATTCGGTGAGTTTTGTAATTCATTTTCCTTGAATTCGAACAAATTTCGAGCAATTTAAGTGAATTAAGGTAGCTTTAGTTTTATGGCATAATATTACTCTATAGAAAATTCATTACGCTCTGCCGCGAGCAATTCAACGGACAATTTCTCCATATGAGCATATTTTCCGAACAACATAACTGCCCTGAGTTCAACGAAGAATTACATAACGCACGTTTCGTACATGTTTCGTACATGTTACGTACCAGGTACGAAACGTTTAGTACCTGTTACGTACAAGATACGAAATGGGGGCTGATCGAATCCAGATCGGTCGAGTGGGAAGCGTGTGTTTTATACCATCTGTGCCAAACAAGATGAGTTCAGTAATAGGTATAGGAGCTACATGTGCTTACAGGACGCATGGGTATGACAGTATACCCAATAATTTATACTAATCACGTGATCTGTATTATTAAAATATGGTTTCGATTTGATACCTAAATCAAAATAAGTTAGCATTTCTCCTATTAGCGCATATCAGATATAAAATAAGAAAATAATTATGCTATAAATGCAGGGGAAAAACAGCATATGTCATGTTTACTGTAAATGTACTAAGTACGCGTAAATGAGAATGTTTATTGCTACAAAAACTGATCATAATGTTGATTTTACATTTATGTGAAATATTTAATAAAAAAACGTTTGGGATGTTTTGAGATACTCTTTTGAAATGATTGTTGATAAAATGTCAATTTATTGGTTATATAAATTATTCGAAAGCGTAGCTAGGTGACGGTGAGCTTATTTTAACAACGAACAAATCTTTCACCCATAAAATTGATGTTTCTGAAACCGACCATAAATTTCTTAGGTGTTGAGTCTATTACTGCTTATGATTGTATATTTAAACGTCAAATAAACGTTTGATGATTGATGGGGTCTTGTATATTTGAAATATTTGAATCACAGGTGTTCAGAAGCCCGTGTAATCATACGGCAAATAAAACTGCAATTTTAGACAATATAACCTGTTTGTTGACAAGTTTCATATTTTATCAAAACAACATAAATTTACGATACAGACCGTAGTCATCATTGAGCTATGTTATTTGTCAAATATAACTTGAAATACCTGTGAAATGAGTGACCGATCCTTGAGATATAAACATATGTTCTACAAATATGATTTTAAATACATGTATTTGTACTTTATAACATTGTATATTAAAGCGGCTATTTGATGAATAAGCTATATTTTGTTAATTATCGACGACATCGTATATGTGATTTAACATTAGATATTCAGAGGGGTAAATTTAAGAAGAACAATTCAGCGTTAGTCAACACACTTAATTAATCGCATTAACACACTGGAGATGATAACATAAAAGGTTTGGTTATCACAAACTGTGCATATTCGCGTAAAATAAACTATAACGAAAACTACATCAATTGACGCAATGTTCAGTAGTTCCAGTTCTATGCGTTACGTCTTTAGACAAATTTACTAATACTATATATGTTTAATACTAACACTGAAACTAATACTTATAATATACTAATGCTTGTAAAATATAACATAACAAACACATGAACAGTGTTTCAGAAAAGCCCCAAAATTGGAATGCATGTATAATAAAAGCAGTTATTGTTCGTGAGTTGTTCGGACATTCGAAAGTATTAAATAAAGAAAGGTCAGTGTCTGACTACTATAGCATGGTTTTATTAACCATGGACTCTGCGTGGTTGCTCTCTTACTAAACCATGGGATATATAGTTTTTTGTATGCTTATTTTCACAATTTTTGAAATCCTAACGGTCTTTGTATGTTCGTAGAGTCTGATCACAGCGCGACCAGACCACGAACGATGTATAGCGATACACTAGTACGATATCCGTACGATGCTCGTCCGAGTTAAGAAAATCCCTACGATGCTCGTACGAGTCTTCGGTGTCTGTACGGACGCCGAGCGAGTTTGCCACAATCAACTCGTACGGACCTCGTAAAAGCTCGTAGGGCACATGTAACCTAAGCATAAGTCGCGCCTATCGGGTTCAATATCATTAAGATGAGTTCGGTGGGAGATGCCATTGATGGTCTTTGCATACAGGTTGTGCAATAGTGGTATCTATTCTTAGGCGGACGTTATTTACAGTTTTCACTGTATTGTGATATCAATAGTTTGACCTTATCACTTGCCAGGATATGATAATCTGGAATATAGGCAACACAGATGTTTAAAAATATAATAATGCCTTGGCACAACAAATAAAACTATTATATGTATTCCTAATTGTGCGTGAATATTAAATGATCCTCTTCCTCAGCTGTGCAGCATAGTGCGCAATTCATCCAGTCATCTTTTAAAAGCTATACAAATAAATCAAACACAAGCCATTTTGTTGAACATTTAATTGTGCGAGTAAATTTCATGGTAGTTAAACTGTTACTTAATTGATAAAATAACTGTTAACATATTTTTCGCATATATAATGGGTAACGTCGAACATCATGTAAAATTTATGATGATAATAAATGCATAAAAAATTATATAAAAAAACTAAAATTAATTGGTTACGCATCTAGAAAGCGTAAACTTCGAGATAAGAACTGATAATGGCAAGGTCGTTATCATACAATAAAAGTATTTTACTCGTATTTGAACTTCGTTTGTCAAACTATTGGTGATGTAGTACTTTGTAAGTTGTTCAACGATGTATATTTATAGATAATGATTGGCATTCAGCTAGAGGTTAAAAGAAATCATTTCATGACCCGTCAGAATTTCCCATTGTTACATCAGATATTTGCATCGTCCCGTCGTACCGTCGCATGTTTCCATCATCCATTCGTATTGTCCCAGCGATCATTCATATCACCCTAACGTATGTTCGCATTGTCCCATCGTATGTTCACATTGTCCCATCGTATATTCGCATCGTCCCATCGTATATTCGCATTGTTCCATCGTATGTTCGCATTGTCCCATCGTATGTTCGCATTGTCCCATCGTATATTCGCATTGTTCCATCGTATGTTCGCATTGTCCCATCGTATGTTTGCATTGTCCCATCGTATATTCGCATTGTTCCATCGTATGTTCGCATTGTCCCATCGTATGTTCGCATTGTCCCATCGTATGTTCGCATTGTCCCATCGTATATTCGCATTGTCCAATCGTTTGTTTGCACTGTCCCATCGTATATTCGCATCGTTCCATCGTATATTCGCATTGTCCAATCGTATGTTCGCATTGTCCCATCGTATATTCGCATTGTCCAATCGTTTGTTTGCACTGTCCCATCGTATATTCGCATCGTTCCATCGTATATTCGCATTGTCCAATCGTATGTTCGCATTGTCCCATCGTATAGTCGCATTGTCCCATCGTATATTCGCATTGTCCCATCGTATGTTCGCATTGTCCCATCGTATAGTCGCATTGTCCCATCGTATGTTCGCATTGTCTCATCGTTTTCACACGTCATGACTTCGCACCAGCGATCGTACCATTGCATAGTCCTGGTGCATCTTTTCTTCGCAAAGTCCCTTCAAATCTTCCCATCGTTTCTTCGCATCTTCCAATCGTCCTCGCACTCTCCCATAACCAACATGTAACGTCACATAGTGCCCTCGTATCCTCCAATAGCCCCCTCGCACCGTCCCATAGTCCCTTTGCACCGTCCTTTAATCCCCTCGCACCGTCCGTTAGTTCCTTCGCACTGTCCCAAAGTCCCTTTACACCGTTACGCCTTCAAGTACTCCCTACTCACCGGATATTCCCATAGTACCTTTGCATCGGCATATAGTCCCTTCGCACCGTCCCATAGTCCCTTTGCACCGGCCTATAGTCCCTTTGCCCCTTCCAATAGTCCCTTTGCACCGGCCTATAGTCCCTTCGCACCGTCCCATAGTCCCTTTGCACCTGCCTATAGTCCCTTCACACCGTCCCATTGTCCCTTCGCACCGTCCCATTATCCCTTTGCTCCATGCAGATTGTAATTTCATATCGTCTCATCGAACCTTCGTATCGCCAATCGTATGTTTGCACCATCCTATCGTTCATAGTCATCGACCACAAAGTTTTAGGGACACGGTGTTGGGTATAACCATGGTTTCTTGTATTTGACGTATATGTGTTTTATAACCCGAACAATATTTATACTACGGCATCTATTCAGCATGGTACTTGTTCAGTGCGCATGCGTCATACACAGTGACGTCATCTCTAATAATTTAACAATCTATCTTTCAAAATAATATAATAACCCACTTAAAATCCAACTTGTCTCGTGTGATAGTTAATTAAATGAAAAATTTCATAGCAGATAAAATATTGAAACATTAACTTACAAAATACATTTTTATCCCGGTTATATTACTATATCTTATCTATATTTTCCTACCTTGTATAATAATTCATTAAGATTTAAGATGGTATAAATCTATGATAAGATGCGTGCTAAATTGTTTGAAATCCTATATACCAAGCATGTAATTTACTATAACACCGTGGGTGATTTACGTAATGCGTATAATATCACGTGATGAAACAGAATTTAACTACACAATGCTCACAAGTTTACTATACTCATGGCATCAAAACAAGAACACATAATCAAATCTATAGCAACATATCTAGTATCCGCATTAAATAAACATAGAAATCATTTGAAATCATTATGTAATATATAACCTGTGCACTGTAATTATGTTACATCAGTATATGTAGGGGCCAGTTGTCTTAAAGCAGAAATAAATATTGTCATTGTCACTGTTGTCTTGCATGAAGAGATGTAAGGCTTCACCTTTTTACAGCTGAAACTTGGACTTTCGGCTTTTTTATGGCTAAACCGTGAACTTTAAATGTTGAAGCACCAGATGAGCTTCACTGAATTCTGTTCGAGGCGGCGAAAATTGTCGTGTTTTCACCTCTGAAATGTCGTCATTTTGTCTAAAATATTCTGTGTGTTAGTGTAATCGCCTCGAAAGGCGAAAGGTGAACACGACACGTTTGAGCATAACATTCCGTGTGTTCGTGTTTTCATTTTTTCGCCTCGCTTACATGAACACACGGGGTGGCAATATTCAGCTTCCGTAGCAAAGGAACTTTGATGTTTCCAGCATTCCAACTTCCCAGTTTAGACATTATTCTTTCTAATGAATTTATTACGATCTCTTGAAGTTTGATATCGTAATAAATACACCTAACATTACTTTTTGAATCCTACAAATAAAATCAACATCGAAATACTCACATCTGTACATCGAGAAGCAATCGGATCTTGCCAATTATACAGTATAACGATTCTGGCTAGGTGTCAAAATTATGATAAAGTGTATGGATCAAAAATCAATTTAACAAACCCTAAGTATTAGATTCCCATCTATAAATAGTAGGATAATCAACACCTTTATATTGGCATCATATACGCTCACCATGTCGCCAACATTATACAATTTCTCTTTTCACGCGAGCATAAGCTGCATGCTATTATTTTGCAATTTTCTGTCTTTATTGTAAATGAGTCCTAATAAAATGTAAAGTCTGTTTATTGCAGTCATACGGCAGATATTACTGAAATTAGCGTCGAACAATCTGGAATGATTTATAGTATATGCTTTATTCACAGAATAATAATAAAATGCAAGCAGGGTCCTTAACGATGATTTAGAGTTTACAGGAAAATATGAGCGTTGAATATTTTTGCATGTGCCAGCAGCGAATAAGAAGCCGCCGCGGCACCTGGTTAGCCGTTACTATAGCTTATTGATATATTAAACATATTTGTTCCGTGCTCAGTGTGAAATAGTTTATATTGTAATAGATCTACACTTGATCATTTTCAATTATATCGGCATCTACTATATAAATTGCTTATAATAGGATAGGATTTGACTTCAATCTTATATATAAAGTATAATTTATTATCATTCCGTTCACTAAGTGCTTTAATAAATGGCGCTAAAATGTTCAGCAAAAGATCTTGATATTTGGGATAATGTTATACATGTAATTATAGAAGCTTTTCCGATTGTATTCCAGGCGTTAGCCAGACGAAACTCTCGATTCTCATTTTGTCTGGATTTTTGTTATGTCGGAGACATTAAATGTTCACAATGAAAACATGTAGGATGTTTTTCTGACTTATTTAAGGTGCGAATATTGTGGACCGTATTTGAACCAAGCCCGAACAACTGATGGTGATCTAGGACCCATGTCGACAGCTTTTGGTAGGTCTTCGAACTACGAACTTCACACATATCTTACTAACATCATTTTTGAAAAGTAAAGTTAGTTTTGTAGATGGACGATACGTTTAATTCAAACCCATGCATCGCATTTCTGTTGCAAGCGTCAAATTCATAAATACTAGATAAACATGTGAAAAACAACAAAGTGTTCATGTTCAGCGTGTTGAATATAAATTTACGTAACTTACTCCTGACATGCGTAATGAAACCCGATGTACCACGTGTCGGGCCTCTTACTTTCCCCCAGCCTTTCACCAAACTATCTCCAACCGAGACTGAGCAATAACGCAACTAATTGTATGTTAACTAGCGTACAAGAAAACACCATTAGTCCTAGTACCATGCTGCTTGTTGTTATATCTTTATTCTTTACGACTGAAAAACTTTGATTTATAACATGGTAGGGTTTCTGTGTTAATCGTCCTATACAGTATCTTTCTCGTAAACTATATCATTTATGTTATTTTTAATGTGTTTAGACGCATTGCCAGTCAACAATGGTAAATTGAATACAGAATTCTTGGCGAGCTGGCTCTCCATGTAGTTTTTATGTTGAAGCAGGCAAAATGTGTTCAAATTACATGTGCCTGACAAACTAATAAACCAAGCAATGCGATAGTGCTACATATCTGCACACCAATGCGGAGATACTGCACTCAAATACTTACAAAAAGCCGATGTAATAACTATAGTATCAACTTAACATGACGTCATGAAATTTCACTTAAACTAATAAAAAGTCAATGAGTATATTGTACGACCATTGCACACACCATATGCGGCCCCCTAAAGAAGTGCAATAACTACGAGATGTAAAGATATACCCATGTTACTCACTGATACGACTCTTGTGTTGATGCGTACAGAGACGTCGAGGCTCGCTAAGTAATCGTAAAAAGCATGGCAATGTGTTTGTGGTTTTTTTTTGGGGAATCCCATCACATTTTTTGGGGTAATACGACAATCCAAATCGTCTAAGGTCGCGACAATGCACTCACAACGCAGTTAGTGGACAAAAACTGTATAAATTACAGAAGCATTATAGGAGAATTAGATTAAGACGATGACGTCCGAAAGATTTGCTTTTTATGTATCACGAAACACGCATAGAAACCCCTTGAGAACCAAGGTGGCATTACGGAACTTAGTAAACGACATTAATGTACTTAAACTGGTTGTAATTCTAGTGTTGTGCCTAAGTATAAATACTAATTTAATTTATTTTAGGTCGATTGTGAAACGGGTTATAAAAGTTATATTCATTACCCCCTATATACTATTGCTGGTTGCATTCACAAACAACAGTGTAAGAGAGTATAAAAGCCATTTTTCCCGCTTTTGATGCCAATTAAACTAAGCGACAAGCAACTGGTACCATTTTATTTCGTCTTTGGTATGGCGCGTAAAAAACCCTCAGCAATAGCTGAAAAAATGAAGTGTGTTGTTTAGAATTACATCCAATGAATTGCATTAATATTACATTACCAAGTTTTCAATTTATCATCTGCCATAGCTATGACTTTTTTCTTCTCCATCATTTTGTTAACAATTTATAGCAGTATGGACAATGGCCATGTTTCGTCCACTATAACTGACACGGACAAGCTAAGCCCCAGGTCAAACAAACAGAATTGGCAATATCTGTGTTGTAACCAAATGATTTGATGGATAGCAAATGGCAACCTCTGTAACCATGTCCAGCCACTTTCTCATGTTCAGACATATAATTATTTCCAATTAGGTAATTGCATTTTAAACGTGGCTGTCTTGATGTGCAGGACCGGTCATTAGGGGATCATTGTACACAATGCAGTCACCTGACCACACCTTGTCGCTTGTAAGATGCGTTTTAATTCAACAAAGACACATGCTGTTTCTTGTTACGGAAAGGACAACCGTAGCGTGGACGCTGCAATGCAGAATTAAACTCTATCTCTTGCTCTTTAATTGGCCACACAATCAAACTGTTTGCAGTAATTTCGCTATCTCTTGACATGTTCAATCATACTATAAGCGACGAATTCAAGTCATAGAGTAGAACCTCTGCTTCATGATTCGAATCGATGCGGGACCGGACTTCAGACAGCTAAAACTAGGTATTTCAGCCGTTTTACTATTAAAACTAGATCATTCAGCTAGGGCATTTAGCATTTTGATTGCTGAAGCTAGTTCACTCAGCTTTTGGACAGCTGTGGCAGTTCATTTATTTTCTCCTTCGGTTATGTGCTAGGCATTGTGCCTTGTAATTGTGATATGTGGTGTTTTTATGTTTTCTGTGCTCAATTGGTTAAGTTGATGGCTGTCATCCCTGTCCGACTTTATATTATCTTTTAGCACAGTGTGTAGAACACTCGCCCGTCACCCGAGTGCCTCGGGTTCGGCACTGGGTCAGGTATGTTTCACATGACCTAGGCATGTGCTCCACATAAGTATGCAGACTCTGCCAGTTACATGCTGAGGAGTAAGTTTGTACTAGTTGATAATTAATTCAAGTAAAAACTGGTTTGGTCAATCGACCGCCGCTTACTAGTATGTCCAAAAACATTGATTAAACCGGAACCCAACCATCAAACTCACCAGATACGCCTCAAGTACATAATCATGTCTAAGTTTTACATCTGATATTATACTGAGCAAATCTTCCAACTAAACTGTTTTTAAATCTTCAATTATTAAACGTTACAATTACTTATTTTCAATGTTTGGTTCTGTCTGTAAAACCATACCGTTATTTGTAGGGTACAGTCACTACAGTGTACGTTGTTATCAAGCGAAGATGATTTGCCAAGGTATGAGTTGTCCTGCTTCTAATACTATAAATGGAATATAATAAAACCAAAGTGGTATGTTGGCACATTTGTACAATATATCTACACCAAAACTGAATGCATACTTTACTTCGTTTTTGACAGACTGATAATTACCCATCACACCATGTGTCGCTTCAAGTGAATCACAAGGCAGTTTAGCTATTTAAAATCTTTAATTTCTTGCCGTCTTGAGCAAACCTTCTAATCACAGGTTTGCGACGAATGCCACCTTAGGACACGGTGATCAATTTGAAAGTAATACGCGCCATATCCTAACTGAAAATGGCAACTATTGAATCCAGAATAATTTCTTGGAGGGTCGTTTTACGCTAAATGTTCCAAAGCACGCTACTTGATACATATGTTCCAGTGAAGAACGGGTCTGTTCCTCACGCTCTCCATCCCTGGAGGTAAAAATTGTTCACACTTCCGGTAATCGCGTCGTCATTTGAGATGCTTCTTGTTTTGGTCTCTTTATTCAAAATTACGGTTTGGTGTTAGAGAAATTGGCTCTCCAAACGAGCGTTTTATGTCTTCGTGTTGATTTCGTCTGTAATAAATATATTGAAGCACGGTATGACAAATGGTTTCATACAGTTATGCTAGGTCGGTTTATTGTTAATAATTGGTCACAAAACCAAACGGGAAAACACCAATAATTGCGAAATTATAAAAAACGCAATTTCCAAACATATTCTCTTAATTTGACCACTTTAATGAATTGAAGCTGGGAAAACTACAACAATGAGTTTAATTTAGTATTTCGAACACGTTTTATTGGGAAGCTCGGTTAGCACAGTGACAAAGCAATGGTTTGGCATCCGGGCTACCCCGATACGAATACTGTTACTTTGTCATCTGTGCCACTGTATACTTGCATATGGTCATATACTTGTTTGCGGACATTGTTTACGAAAGAACATGTGACTGAAAAATGTACGAATAAATAAATGTGTAAACACGTTTCATACCAATGTTAACGTAATATAACTAGAGTAAGTGAAATTGTTATATTAATAATGTAGAAATGCATACTGTAGCCGAGCCACTCACGCAAGTCAGACATAGAACGAATAATCCAAATCCCAAAAATGAATATTTGAAGCAACCGCAATGGATGACATACTGCGGTCTTTGAATACCATAAAAGGAGGTACTTATGAATGATAGCTACACCAAAGTAGTCTATTTTTTGTGATCAAGCAATGTCCCAAAAAGTGTGCTTGTGACATGTCTTCTACTGTCATTTGCCGGGCATCTCTGATGTAAGGAAAGGTTGCTAATTACATGTAATTGCTAAACTATTAGCTGGGGTAGGCGAACACGTAAAAGACATGCAACAATCAACAGCCCTGGAGAAACATAACTTTTTTTTTAAAACAGACTAACATGTTTTCGACAACGAGATAATACCCTTTAAAACGCGTCATAAAGTTCAGCATTAGTGTGAATAAAACATCATAACATATAAGAAATACAGTTAAGTTATGCGAACAAGACAAAACAAAACAAAATGGCGTTCAAAATGGTGGTATACATATATGTGGCTTTTTTGTGTCTTTCGTACTACGTTTCTTTTTTCGTGTGTATTTGCGGTGTTTTGCTCTGTTGTTTGTGACGACCAATGACGCTTTACCTGCCCGTTTTATTATTATCTTACTGCGAACCATTCTGTTTGACTATTTATATATTCATTATAAATGCAAATATCTGCATGATTAAAGCAGTAATTCAAAGATTGATGTATCTGTTTACGAAATTTAAGTCCCACGAATATTTACCGCAGTGAATAAATAAGTCTGTAATATTCTGTTATCATGATGCTTACTTTTACTCCTAGTAGATTCTTTAGATATCTTAACGATATTCTTACTTCGTCGGGAACGCCAAAATGCCGCTTATATCATGCCAATTCAGCCGCTTAAATCATTAACACAATATAGCTGTGATGGCACGGAGCAATTTTTATTTCAGAGATAAAACATAACGATTGCACAATTTTGTGAGATTTTCCCCCATATAACGTTATTTTATTGCTTGATATTCCACGCTATTCTATCATATGAAGTAATTGCATAATAAAAATGGTCTTTTGGAAACACACACCGAAATTTCAAGTTAAGATACCAACTTCGTAGTACCACTAAACATTAAATGTAATAAATAGATAATTAACTTTATTATGCTCTAAAACTGTTATGGAACATCAACGGAAAAGATTTGCAATTAAATGATTTATAGCCCCGAATCATATGATTGTACTAAATACATTCCCAGTAGAGGATCTAAATAGTAGGCCGTTTATCTTTATCGTTGTTTGTAGCTTGAATAATATATTCTTAATCATTTATTACCTCAATAAGCGAACTGGTGTTGTTTTATGTTGTTATATAAATGTTTGCACTCAGTGTCATCGTCAACAACAAAGAGACTAACATCAGTAATGCAATAATTATTAATAATGTCATTTAATAAAATATAACCTACCTTTAGGCACATGGCCACGCTTAAAAATTCAAATAATCTCTAGAATATGTCCACTAGACACCATTGATTCGTAGAACTGTGCTAAATCTGGACATATCCGGACAGTTAACACCAAGCTAAACTCGGTCCAGAAGATGCATGCAGGGAAAACGCATACTATTTATACCAAAGCAGAAGTTGCAAGCGAAGGAAACAGAAGCAAAACCAATACAAACAAGGACCAGAACAACAGGTGCATTATGTAACAGGCAAAAGATGCAAGGTCAATTAAAACTTGCACCAAAATGTGCACTCAGCAAAAACATGAACATTTAATACAAGACAAAAACCACAAGCTGTTCGCTGGGAAAATACGCAAACTTATTACAAAACATAATCCACAAGGTGCACGAAGGGGTGGGACAGAATATCAATATGAACCTCGGTCTAAAAGGTGCATGCAGAGACGCAGCACAAAACATACAAAACGCTGACAAGAAAGTGCACAAGCGTTTGAAACACCAGCGATACAAGACACCTATGGGAGATACGCAAACGCAATCATCGTGCATGTTTATGATAATATGTAATGATGCAGTGATTTACAGCCCAATGGTAGCTGTTCTTAAAAGTGATAGGTGGTCAGTAAAAGTTAAACAAGCAATGTCGTATACAGCAATGGTCATAAGTATGTGTCTGTTGCATACGGAACTGTCGGTTAAATTATCAACACGTGGTACGGACTTGGAAATCCAAGACGGTCATCTATATAGTATATACGTACATTGTATATATGCCTGCCATACTTCAGTGGAAAGCTGACTGACAAATAAAGGTTATGCTCGGCTCGGCATTATCAACGCGTGGTACGGACTTAAAAATCCAAGATGACGATCACCTGTAAAAATACCAAGTGTCACCCATATACGAATATAATGTATAAAATGACACATTGAAAAGACCTAGGTTAGAAAGTGTAAAAGGTCAGAACAAAACAAAACAAACGGAGAGGGAAGCATTCAGCAGACACAGCAGAACACGAAATGGACACAAAATAAAAGAAAAAGTGAAATCCAATATTACGAGTACAAATCACAAGGGCAAAATACATCACATGCGCAAGAAAAAATGAAAAAAAGCCTGCCACCAAAGTCTGTCAACTACTGTATAACAGGAGCAAGAGCAAGAGCCAGTAGAAAAGAATGAATCATAAGGTTGAACTTCACACTATAAGCACAACCCACCAAGCTACCACGTTAACAACTGTACACATGCCTTTTTGAAAATATTAACATTCTTATGATGGACTACAAAGCTGCCAATGGTCACATACAAAATGATTACACAGATTATAATAGGCACTGTGACAGAAAACAATGGTTGCTATTTTCCTTACATATTCTGATTTAACGTTGCTTCAAATATAGCAAAACTAGCATATCCAAGTAATTTGGCCTATTCTGGACAATACCTCAATCTTTCGTATATCGTTATACTCATTCTATTGTATGAAATTGTTCCAGACAAATCTAAACGCAATTTCGCAGTGGCTGGAAAGGCTATGGTTAGTAGGTCAATATCCAGCGCTTTCTGTTTTGGCAAAAGTATGTTTAAAGCCTTCTATTACATTAGTCGGGTGCTCCAAATGCTCGTGCAATACCTTGATCTCTTGGTGTCCTTTAGTACGTGATGCACCTGTATTGATTGTAGTGTCATATCCGAATTACGACAATAAGGCTGTAAACAACGGAAGCCTAAAATTCAATTCAATGCGCAATAGTACGATACGGTAGCTGAAAGAATTAGTAGACAATGTATAATGGTCTGATTTGTTACAAATGCGCTTGAATATAATACTAATAGGTGGGTTGTTCGGAAAGGTTTTGGTCAAATCCTGTAATATTGTTAAGTCTTGAAATATTTCTATGACATTTTCTACAACTGTAAGTATATGTTTCGCCTACTAAGTATTTATTAGATATATGCATACTAATTTGTTTCACATAGACGATTGATTTTGTTGCTATAGTAATGCCAGGTACGTTTTGCACTTGTCACGAATGTTTTGGAACACCCCTGTGAGTTGAAAGGGTGTGGTTATACTATAATGCCTACACTTCGCTTAAAACCTATAAAACTTTATAACTGAATATTTGATGTTAAACGTGTATGTTGTTTGCTAGATATCTGTGTCTAACCGTCTTTATAACTCAGCTTGATCTGATAATCCAAACCCTTCATAAAAACTATTAGCAACATTTTGATTGTGTCAATCAAGTTAACATGCAAGCCATAAATCCATTACAGCCGGCTGTCAGTGAATACAACCATAATTCTAGTGTGTTTGTTTTGTTTTATTGGTTTGTTGTTTAATGCAGTCAAACCAGTTTGATCTAATGTACTTTGGCTAGTTGATGGACGAACCAACAAATATCGCTTGCTAAGGCCGTAGACTGATGAAGTAAGGTGTGAGAGAGTTGTCAGAACAGAACAGAACATATCTTTATTAACTCAAATCGTATAAACGACACATGAGTATACAGAATACAATAAAACATGATAAACATAACCCAGTCATGGTAAATGTATAACGGTCGTTGTGTAGTGGCATCTTTTATTGTTCTTTGGATGTTTGTCCTTGTTGATATGCGCTTGTGTGCTTTAATTCTTTTGCTGTTGTTGCGTTTTTGTACCTTTCGTGTTTGTTTTGGTGTTGTGTGTTGGTGTTTGGTCTGTTGTTTCTCCTGAATGCTGCAAGCTAGAACAAGGTAATGGAGCCGTTTTAATGTTGGAACAGTTGAAACTGGGTCATTCAGCTAGGCCATTCAGCTTTTTGATTGCTGAAACTATTCCATTCTGCTTTTCGACAGATTGGACTTGGTGGATCTTTCACTTGTTTATTTGGGCATTGTGTCTTGTATGTGTTTTATGTTTTCTGTGCTCGATTGGTTCAGTTGGGCATTGTGCCATGTATGATTTTAATGTTTTTTGTGCTCGACTGGTTAAGTTGAGTTCTGCCTTCCCTGTCTGACTTAATATTATCTTTTTGCTATATATTTCACAATCAAAGTAATATCAGTATGTGTGATTTAGCTAAAAACCCTAATGTACAGTATTTGCTTATTTCGGTACATACTGTATGCAATGTTAAACAATATTGATACAGTTTACAGCAAAGCTTTAAGTAACCAACTTCCACTTAAAAGTACATTAGCAGTTGAAACAAAGTCTTTCAAAACCAGCTGGTTTTCTTGAAAAAACGTGTCAGAGTGGCAAATCTTATAATAAATCTACATACTTTAACCAGCCTGTTAATGATGCAAGCCAATCTTGGGTAATCTAGGAGAATTTGTAACAATTAAATATTGGCAACGAAACGGCGATGAAAAATGGCGCATGACTGCAAAGTATGAACATAACGTTCACTGCAGAATGTTAACATGGTGTTTTCGTAATTATGATTTTGCTTATGTTCAGTGATTAAGGCCTTAAAGACTTAATACTCTGCAATTAGACTATTTATGATAACTGGATTGAATAGATTAGGTAATATGGAGCAGATGGAGGGAATTTTTAACCATTTGTCAGTAATTTAAAAATATATGTAAACACCATGGTGTCCCGTTTTCTTATAAAAATGAAAATTGACTAGGGAATTTCATAAAATGTTAAAAGCGATTTTTACATAATATAGGTTTAAATATCAAATTATACGAATTCCATACTGCTAAAAGACTATTATTGAACTTGTCAATGTACTGTTTTATTTATGTTAATTGTGTTAAAAGTAATGCTGAACCTATTGTTTGTGTTTTGTTTATTTTATTTTTTTCTATTCTGAAGGTAACAGGAAACGGGGAAGACCTAAAACAACATGAAGACGCACTGTCGAGACAGAGTTGAAGAAAATGAACCAATCCTTGGGAACAGTTGAGAAGATCGCGAAAGACAGACTCAGGTGGAGATTATTTGCTGTTGCCCTTCATCTCAGAAGGCATAACGGGCAATAAGTAAGTAAGTATTATGATTTATCTTAGGTCGATTGTGAAACAAGTTCTATCAACATAGTCACTATCGGCACTACACTGGTGGTATCCATCGCCATGATGGTATGAGAGAAGCCAGTTTCCCCCCTTTATGCTGAGCATCTAGCAAGGGTATTACTGGTACATCTGCAATTTATAATTCAAATTGTGTATGCTGAACCTATATGACAATAGAAAGCTATTTAACACAAAATCGTATTACGTTGAAGAAAATTACGAAGTGTTTACGGAGTACACTCAAATTAAATATCGGAAAGGTTTACCTAAAGTGCGCAAATATTTCAGTGCCGCCAGGATCCTCCGGATTGGTAGTCGAGAGTCCTAACCACTCGGCCACCTTTCAACCCATTAATCTACATTGCATTTCTAAATACAGCATTGAATTTTAAATCATTGACAATGGTTATAGATTATTTCCACGTAGGTGTTTTGTTGGACTTTTTCTGTCCATCGTTAAAGGACAATTCTAATGTTTATTATCCCTAATTGGATTCATATATTTTAAAGCATTTCTATATTATTTCTGTATTAATATATGCACTCGTTGTTTAGTAAACGTACGTGTTTTAACACAGATTCGGCCCTATATAAATTATGTTTGTCTATATATAGATGATGATAACAGATAATTAAATACTGTAACACTGGCTATAATTAAATTGATGTTTGTTTTATTGCAATGTTCTAGGTAGAACGCCAATAAGAACTCGTAAATCTTCGCTCTGTTCTGTTGTGTTTTGTTATGTTGTGGTATAATTTGTACCCACTTTGTTCAAAAATGCATGTCGGCATTTTTTTCGTTTCGGAATCTGGAGTGTTCAACGCTACATAGACTGATTATAGTCAGCGTTTACTTTTATTTATAACTTTTATACGTTTTGTGTTAAATCTTGAGTGATGTGTTGGCATTGCAAGTTGCCCTTAGCTATGCACAGATTTGTAACTGTATGAAAAATATTCGCTGCGAAGCAATATAAGTCGTGGTAAATAATTACAACGAAACTGATCCGGTCTGCATTCTCTTATCAACCGACAAAGCTCCCTCACTTTCCCGACTGTATTAAATGCCATGCGAACAACCTCATTTGTTTACACGTCGTTATAAAAATAATAAATTGGCGCCAAATGGAACGCGCCAGGAAATATTAGGCTGTCTGTCCACATTTTTGTTGCATTGACCTTTGGTATTTTTTGACCGATATATAATTTTATTAACAGCAATACTAGAGGCGGTGCTTAAAATATTATCGTTCGAATTGTAAAACCTGTTTTGAAAAGTTTTGGATTTCCAATAGCTCCTCTTACGTTTCGTTTTTTGATTTTGAATTCGCGCAAATTATGAGTAAATATTAACCTTTCATAATTACTAATTATCATTCAAAGCATTCATCACGATGATTATGCTTGACAATAGCTCTTTTCATTAACTAAGTGTTCTCCCTTTAGCAGTCATGGATCAATATATGGATGACACTCAAACCTAAAATATAACGGCGGAAGGTAGTTGAAATAGTTGAAAACACATAAACAGATAAATGTTTTTTTCTCATTTCGTGGTTTTATTGTCTTAACAAATAAGCTTCGCTTGATTGCTTTGCTATGTTCTCCAATGCAGCTACGTCATGTCAATTCTCAGCAGTGCTCAGCTTATACCTAAAACGAAGCCAAATTGGACTATTCAGTCGGACAACAGAAGCGATAGCGCGGCATGCGGCGTCATCTAATCCCATGCCGGTCCCAAAAATAAACACCCGGAAAGAATAAAACAGACAAATGACTTAAAATCATCGATAACCTTTGAACTGACCATTAAAATTCTAGCGATCATTAAACGTTCGAGGTATTGAAAGAACGTAAATTCTTGTCAATTATACGTATCTTTACTAAGCAAATAAACTACTCAAACTATAGGCTTTCTCCAATAGTGAGAAATACACCATATGTATCCGTTAGTTTGATTCTGTCACGATGCATCAAGGTATGGAACGGTGATCAAGGCTGGAGAGTTATGACTCCAACGGGTATTTACTAATCTGTAATTAAAATCAATGAATTTTGGATAAAGTCAATAGTTTCTCGTTTATATAGCCCAACAAAGTCGGGTGGGGGTCGGACATTTTACGGGAAATATGCCTTCAAACGTATCCTGGACTAATTCAAACAAATCACTATCGTTATCAGCCTCCGCGGCTATGACCCTTTGCGCGGCGTGAGAACGATAAAATGCTGATTATTTCTCAATTTGCTCATATGCATTTGATAGGTTCGGATAGAAAAATGAAAGGTTTGGCTGTTATAAATATGCGCATATGTCTTTGCGATTTTGCAAGAACTCTTTTCATGTCGGCGTTTTTAGTTATTGCAATTACTGATAGATACTCACGCGAGTGATCGTTGCTATTAAGTTGTCATCTTATATTCAACGGACGTGTTTATTTCATCGCTGATTTGATGAGTCCTTGGTTCACTGAGTTGTTAAAGTATGGCTGAACATTTTGGGAGATTTCATTTCTTCTTATCAAGTTATATCGTATGCCAATTTGATTAACAACATCTGATCGAATTTGTGTGCAACATTGAACCATATTTGTTAATAAAATGCATGTAAAGACCATCTGAATAAAGAGACCACCTTACTTGTTTGGCCGATTGTTACGGCCAATCTCAATATTAAGCCAAACTCAAGACCAAGTTTGAAGGGCCACACCATTCGTCTCAGAATATTCAGGAGTTATGTAGTTTAAATACTTATAGAGGATATTAATAAGAATTTAAATTATGTTTAGTTTTAGTTTGACTGACTGAGGCGGCAGATTTTAAGGACGGGATGTCGTGCTTTCAGTGCTTTGTGTGTTTTAATGTTTTCTGTGCTCGACTGGTTAAGTGGAGTGCTGCCTTCCCTGTGTGACTTAAAATAATCTTTTTAATCATTTTCATCAACAGTTTTCTATTACCGTTTATGTATAAATTTTCACATGCATTTATTTCAGTCATATGGTGACTATCTAGACGTAGGCCAACCAGACCAACGCTACCTATACACACTGCTCATCAAATAATGGAGTTACACCAACAAACGTCATTATAAGCTGCGTGTAGTTGGCTAGACGTACGACATACTTTTGAGTTGAATGCACCAGAAACCACTGGTTCACCGGGGTCAATGACTCTTCATTTTGATATATCAACGCCGGCTTCATAGCAACGTGCTGAATGCCTTGCTTGGGAATTGCTGCAATTATCAAGACGGAATCAGGCATATTACATAATGCCATACCGCTTTTTTGTATAGTCGGAAAAAATGTTTGAGAACCCCGAGCAGGAGCTATGTGTGTATGTATGTATAAACGACAAGTTGAATTCTTTCACAAGCGCGTAATTTGTTCCACCTTGTTGAAGGAAATCATTAATTGTCATATTATATCTAATTGTTTCATGAGATAAGGAAGGATAATTACTTTACAAATCTTAACTCGCATTGTAAGTTCGCTATTAATTTGTCAGCAACGTTTTTTGTTGCATTTCATATTGGTGTTATCGCGGTCCACACAATGGTAGCAGGAATGTTTTCTGAGATAATCTAACATTCATGAAAACCTCAGTCTGGTTCCCTACAATAATGTCCCTAGATGTTTGATGTATTTTTGCGAAATTTGGTTTCGTTGATGAATAGTGGCAGAACAAATGAATACAGAGTAACCTATCGTATTTGACTGGTTGTATTAGTCACCAGATCTAAACTATTGCGCTAGATATTACGTGTTAAGCAACCACCTGTCGTAAGAGGTCAGCATTATCAAATCCCAATAAGCAAGTGCAACAGTAAATACACCCTTTTTAACTACCATCTGCTTAAAGCAGGCGCGTCTGATATATAAAGATTGACAGGTTTAGGCAGGTAATTACGGTTTGCATATGACTCAAAACTAGACATGGAATCGTGGTAGTCGATGTGGTTTTTGCTTTACTTGATATGAAATTGGTCTACAGAGATCAAATGTTGCACAACACATCAAACAATTATTTGAAAATGATGTACATGCATTTGACAGTCTAGCCACCTAACAGTCTAGCAGCGTGAAGCTGGTAGCCTAGCAGCCTAGAAAATAATGGTGGTGTTATTATTGAGGTTGCTTCAAAGACCTTTGTCTAATTTGTTCAGCAATGCTTGTACACGTTATTTCATGCAGGCATGTAAGCAAATCACAATTTATTTATACAGTTTCTTTTGCAGTATTTAACATATGTTTATAATAAAATGTACCCATTAATGTATGTAGTACGCCCTAACATGCACATTATGACGCAATGTAATATATTAAATTAATTTTATGCCTAGTTTATGCCTAGTTTAATTACACGTATGTACACATAGAAATTATATAAATAACAGATATAGCATATAGCCTATATAAACTTAGCATACATTGAGGCCCTTCCGGTATACAGAGACCATAAGAAAAACTTTATTTTGCCGTAAAGTAATGCTCTACTTTTGAAGCATCCGTTAACAAGAACGTGCCAAAGGTAAACATTGAACAAAGTTGAACAGAAGATGACCGTTGCCCTTTATAGATAGTATTTTTGTTTTCGTAATCTAACTCCGTAACCAATGAAATGCCGAATAAAGTTGTTAAAAATGCTCGGTTTTACCAGTAACCGTGGTATCATTTTCCCGCGGTTCGATAACGCGGTGCCATAAAAAATACCTGTATTTTATCAACCTTATTCATGCTTCTAATAATTTTGAAGTAACCAGCCGCCGCAGCAAATTATGCCATACATGCTTTTCTCCATTGAAACCCCTGGACAATGCTACATTAATTACTTTCTCGTATATATATGCTTGATATGCAGTCCAGCATCAAGCGTTCCTTCTCAACTCAAGTTATTATTTTACATAGCCTAATTATTCAGCTTTTATTTCTCTAATTCTTATTTGTCGTCGTTCTTAAAAATAGCATGATAGCAGAGCAGAGCAGAGCAGAGCAGAGCAGAGCAGAGCAGAGCAGAGCAGAGCAGAGCAGAGCAGAGCAGAGCAGAGCAGAGCAGAGCAGAGCAGAGCAGAGCAGAGCAGGGCAGGGCAGGGCAGGGCAGGGCAGGGCAGGGCAGGGCAGGGCAGGGCAGGGCAGGGCAGGGCAGGGCAGGGCAGGGCAGGGCAGGGCAGGGCAGGGCAGGGCAGGGCAGGGCAGGGCAGGGCAGGGCAGGGCAGGGCAGGGCAGGGCAGGGCAGGGCAGGGCAGGGCAGGGCAGGGCAGGGCAGGGCAGGGCAGGGCAGGGCAGGGCAGGGCAGGGCAGGGCAGGGCAGGGCAGGGCAGGGCAGGGCAGGGCAGGGCAGGGCAGGGCAGGGCAGGGCAGGGCAGGGCAGGGCAGGGCAGGGCAGGGCAGGGCAGGGCAGGGCAGGGCAGGGCAGGGCAGGGCAGGGCAGGGCAGGGCAGGGCAGGGCAGGGCAGGGCAGGGCAGGGCAGGGCAGGGCAGGGCAGGGCAGGGCAGGGCAGGGCAGGGCAGGGCAGGGCAGGGCAGAGCAGAGCAGAGCAGAGCAGAGCAGAGCAGAACAGATGTATTTATTCAAGTTATCCATTATATTCTGACCACGACACCATAGCTGTAGGTCTTATAACAAAGTATGTGGTATATGGTGGTATGTGAGGAAAACCCGTGGTATAAACCAGTATCATTTACTTGGCGGGACCCAGTCCTAAAAGTACGTTTGAACAGGTAATTATTGTACGAAGATTTTAACCTAATAATCAACCTTCATTGAGCTTAATTTAAAACAGCTTATATCATGTTTATATGTAATTATCCGGCTGTATGTTTTCATAGGAGTACCATAGAGATGCTCTATTTGTAATACAAACACAAATCTATAGGACCAATGTTGCACTATTTGTTCGCGGAAATGGATGTTTTCAACACAAGAACCTTTTAATAATAATACATTCATGCATAAAGATTAGGATCGCGTAAATATTTCCGCACTTTACTCGAATTGCAATGAACTATAAAATGAATGTATGTAGATAACATCATCATTATAAATAGATTATATAATAACCAACCCACACCTCTTGAAGATTAATGTATTTTAAAATAGTAATAAATTGAGAGTCTTTAATTGTATAATATTTAAATGAACTTCATTATCTTCACAATTTATGAATTTTGTTAATATCACTTTTGCTGGTGTGTGTGGGTTACATTTGACGATGGTATAACTTGTTCTTTGGTATGTCATATTATTCTTTGGCATAGCGTAGTGTTCTTTGGTATACCACATTATTCTTTGGCATAGTGTAGTATTCTTTGGTATACCACATTATTCTTTGGCATAGTGTAGTGTTCTTTGGTATACCACATTATTCATTGGCAATCCGTAGTATTCTTTGGTGGCACGTTTTAAATTGGTGCTCACTTTGCGTCAGCTAAAATAGTTTTAATAAGTATTATTTAATATAATAAGTTTAAGTTTTCTGTACCAGTTTCGTGACTCTATGCTCAAATCTTTGATAATTACACAACTGAATATCGCATACTATTAATTGCAAGAAGGCTTTTTATAAAAAAAAAGATAAATAATTAAAAAAATAAAATAATATAAAAAATAATATATAAATATGCTCCTTAGCTTAAGCTCTCTATCACTCATATTCAGCATTTTGATCACCTCGGCCTATATGCATTACTGGAGACAAATGGCCAATCTTTCACAAATGTCATTTACAAAATATAAGTACATGTTGTATTATGTTATGTAACATACTGTTTATTATTTTTAATAAACACATTAGTATAATACGCCCGTTTTTAAACAATGGTAACTGAATATTAATTATTAGATATGTCGTATTATATATTTTAAAAACGCAGAAATTGAACCAAACCAAATAAAAAGAACACAAACATATAATTTATAAATTATAATGTTTCAAAAGGCATTAAGGACGCGCTTGATGAAATCAATTTAGCAAAGAGAAGAAGACGTTTCGCCAGTTGTAGTTAGTCTCGCCAAATTGCCTTCAACACATTTGATAATTCAACCAAGATAGCAGTGATGAGAAATACGATAATAAATATGACAATAGATTTGTTTTCATTATCTAATTTTTCATTAGTCATTCTATAGTAATCTTTTGGAAACTTCAAGTGATAATGATCCGTCTTTGTAATATGTAAACTTATTGACAGTAACCCCCTTAAATCAGCCCCTAATGACTCCTAAATGATCATATATGGCGGTGATTTTATCAACAAATAAAATCAATATAGCAATAAATGACACAAACGAAATTGCTTCCGGGGCTTTTACGACAATAAGGAATATACTAGTTTACGACATCCCGTAAAGAGGAGAGTAAAACGAATTGAGCTAGGGGCGTTTAATTTGGAAATTAAGATGTCAATATTGTGATGCACAAAAACAAATTAAATAATGTGATTAATGAATTTATTACGGATCAATTTCAAATAAGATGTAATCATCAATGATCGTCTCTTTTATGTAAAAATTATGTCAAAAAATAGACGCTTGTCTATTTGAAAAATTGATTACAACCTATTGAAAAAATACAGTAAAATTTTATAACTTTAGTATTTTTTAATGTCCATGTTTAAAGCCTGACATATATATGGCGCGTGGCGTGCACATGAAACAAGAAGAATAATTGTTATATTCGCAATAAATGTCAACATGTATTTCAAATGATACAATTTATTTTATAGTTATAATATATAATATGTGCAAACTAATAATGCTGCTAGAACATACATGCGCCCTAGATAATACTGCCCTTACATACTGCCTACATACTGCCCTTAGTATTAATTTATATTATGTTTAAAGGAAACCTTCGTAATAAAAATTCCTTTACATAACCAAATATAAAAAACTCAAATAAATTGAGGAAATACGTAGAACAAAATTAAAGGAACACAAATATTTTCAAACTGATTTAAATATTTTTGGTCGTTAGCCTGACTTGGAAGAGGCCAATGAAACCTTCAACATGTAAAGAAATGCACACTTATTTGCCATAGTTTTTACAATTACATATAAATAATACTTTTGTATGAATATTTTTATTTAGCAGTTTCCAACATAAGACGACTGCCACCGGTACAAGAATAGTACCACTACAATACAATATCGTTTTTCCCCTAAACACATTCTTCCTAAAATTTCTACTAGGGCGATATTTTTGTCGGGGACTTGGAAATCATTAATCCTGGGAATCACTTTATTCAATACTTACACAACTTCTTAATGTGACAGTTTTTGTGATGTATGGTCCATCAGTAATAAATGTAAAACAAAATACATTATTATAGTCATGAAACAGACGCAGCAGTCGGACCTTTGCTCTCGGCGTCCAATTCTGGAGCGCCGCCTGGCGCCTAGGTCTGCATAATTAATACAGGTCTTTATTAGCTGGGCTAATGTAAAGAATTTGTAAACCCACTAAATTAGTTTCCACCGTAGTCAGTGAATAACGATCCCCGAGTCATGAGCTGGGTTAAAGTAACTATTCTGATAGTTTAGACAAATTCAATTTATAAAGCAATTCAGGTCGTTTATGGTCGTCCAAACACTGTTATTACGCGAAAACCTGATACGAAGACTCCTGGTAGCATAGAGACAACATATCGGCAGAATTGGGAAGCTGGGCAGAGGGTAACGTACAATTCAACAATAATAACACACAATTGAACGGTTCGCTGATTTCGAACAGACTCCGATATTCGCTGATTTGTTCACTCTTTCAAATTACCCTGTCAGTATAAAAGATAAATTATACAGATATTAACTTGAGCCATTCAGAGAGCTTCTAGCTAAATATCATTATCAGCCAATTTCACCGATTGGCCAATCACGTGAGCACAGAGGCGTGACGTCACACCCGTTTATAAGGCATGCCTTCCAGTGATAGAATACAAAGTAAATTCACTTGAAGAAAAAGTTAAACAAACTTGAAGCGTTTGATGATTCGAATGTGTGGAATTTTAGTGGTTTAGAATAAAAATCATACTTTAAACTTGGACTAGTAGTGGATATAAGATTTATTGAATGTCAAGGTACATTGATACAATGCAGCCAATTTCGTTGGCCGTAAGTCGATCGTCGGCGTTTAGCCGGCCTCGCTCAAGTTCGCCTATAGACGTAGAAAACACAGCAGAAGATCTTTCAAAAAAGGACGTACGACCAACAACGCCATCGAATAATGATGACAGACTTTCCCCAGAACCTAGTGATTCTAAACTATGTAATGGACGTGTAAAATTTGTTGAAAACAATGCTTCATCTTTTAAAACTCCGTTAAGGTTTGGTGTGGACTCAATAATATCGCATCGTACGGACATTGCAGTTGATGTTTCAAATAAGGAACGTCATCATTCACCGACGAGATCAATTTCACCAAAAGACCGGGATCGTGATTCGGACACCAGTGTGAACATGTCACCGAGATCAGACACCTCCAGTCCAATGTCCGCAGCTTCGCCACCCGGTCATAAATCACATATGTCATCGTTCAGTATGGATGAAATATTAGGAAGAAGTCCACCTACGTCACATAAAGCAGACACTTCCGGTAGTCCAGCCTATGTGCCGAGTCCTGCGCACGAGACCCGGTGGCCAGGAGGTCTGGCTGTAGGGGCTGGATTCCCTTGGTTGCCATCTTCAAGAATTTCACCCCCACCAAGTGAGTATTATACCGTTTTGTCAATACATTTGTAAACATGAATTACAGAGTAAAATTATTCGTCTGTATAACGATACTAATGATGATTATAGTAAACAAAATAACATTTAAAATATTTATTGTACTCTCAATTCATTTTATGCTCGCTTTGCAAGAATCTTCGGGTCATTGGTCATGTCACTTATAATCATCAATTTGTTGTCTAATGTAGTGTGCTGTTCTGTTTTGTTTTATTTCATATTTTTGAAGCAATCATACTTTATGAATAATGTATGTATAGTCATTACTGTTTTCTAGAAAAGTGTGTATTGAAATGTTTTGATAGGGCAAGACTAATAACATTATGAGAATTGAACAAAACAGAACAGAACAGTTACGCTGTATATAATATCAACAAGTATAATGCCATTCTGATAGTATGCGTTCAAACATGCTTTGACTATTGTATATTTTGGTATTTCTACGAAAGAAAAACTGACGTGTGATAAAATGTATAACAACAGCAAGTTTCACAGTGTAAATTCAAGTAATATCAATACACAGGGGAAACGATTATCTATAAAAAATTTTATCTCAAATGTTATCATGGACAGTTAATAGGAATAATATGCAATTAGCATATGATAACGGATGCTTAATTAATAACAAATTAGCAAGCATAAATTATACAGCGCTTATAGGAAGTCAATTACATTAATGAATGAGTGAATTAATTAATATACCACTTAATTAAACACAATAATAACTACCAAGTTAGTACATATACCGGTTACACGTGATTACAAAACGCGTTAAAAGTAAATAGATCTACTTAATATATTCAATTATACATTTTGCAATTATATTTTACTATCTTCAATTCGCTGTGTCATGGGAGACGTTAGTCATAATTTGTAAATATGATTTTCTCGCTTGAAATATGTATACATCGAGAAAGCCAGCTCCTTATGATTTCGTATCTTCAAATCAGTCAAATATCAAAAGTCATAGTTAAATATTTACAGCGTTGATACAGAATTATTTGAATTAATTTCATTAAGATTTATGGGTTAACGGTGCATGCAATTTGCTGTATTTAAATTTAATTCCGGGGATTTTCAGGATTTTCTGCCTTTTTCTGAAGATGCACTTCTTCACCGCATAATTTACTTAAACCTCGAAAATCTGCCCCAGGCTCAATTCTTATTTTCAGACACTTACGGACTAATTAACAACTATCATGTGATATTTTATGATAATTCACGCATATCCCCGGGTCTACAAAGTAGAAAATTATATAAGAGAACGCATATAGCATACATAAAACACATATGTTTTCAAGCAGATTCCACTCTTGGTTTGAAGAGATTTTATGTTATCTTGATGCGACGAGAAGTTATCATGATTTCTTATGTATCCGCTTGCAACGTGTTTATGACGGCGGTTTGAAATCCGACTCCTATATTGCCTAGTAAAGTACTTGTTAATAGTATAATTTGCGTAAATGTAGTATTATATACATTTAATGATAATGGTTGCTAAAAGGTGTATTCTACTTGTGACAGCAATGAGAATTAATGAGAGTAAATGATCATTTAAGAGACTGGACCGTTCCCTTTTTAATTTACCAGTTCGTCTATTCCCAATTATTCGTAAAATCTTTAATAAATTCTACCAACGGAAATGAAAAAAATGTGTAAGGAACTGGTTTTAGTATTTAACCAAGTAGTATATGTTAAAAGTTAATTCTTGCTGTGTGAATTGGATCATTAGGCATGACAGGGCCAAATGTGACGGAAAGAGTTTTGAATCGTGATTTATTAAACAATGAATAAAGTTATGAACTAAATAAAGATAATACAAAATCGGATAGGGAAGGCAGCACTCAACTGAAACAACAGAAAGTTGTTTGCCTTATTCCCAAACCTCAGTTGTCTTGTAGCTATACAGTAATAAATCATTTCAACCAACTGTCAATTTTTCGAATTTCGGTGTCCGCACCATTAATGTTAAGAGACTATTGGATGAATTCACGGGCAACAGTGGGTTGTATTTATTCTGTGTGTCCGAATAAAAAATCGTTTGCCGGCCGAACTGAATGGGGACCAAACGCTGTGAAACTATGTGACATTGCCACAACTTGTTAAAATGATTATTACTTGTATGCAATTTTAATAGGATTAAGTATAGTAATTTGGCTATGCTAAGTCTATATTTCAAATCAAACATAATTTTACGAACTACTTTATCCATAAGAATCTGTAGTTGCGAAGGATATTCTGCACTATGGGTACTCTCTTTTCTCTCCATGACGAGTCCCCAAGCTTACTGTACCAGGTGGGTCTACACAAAAACAAATTAAAGATGTCGTACAATGAATAACTAATCTCTTTTTAATCATAATTATGTATATAGCTTATAAATCGATGTTGCAATTTAAAACTCATGTGTCATACGAAATATTTAGCAAAGAACCCAACTGCTTCGCCATTGACAGTGACAAGAAATATAAAATGATATACATTAATAATATAAATTTTAGCGCCTATTTTATATAGGCAAAATACGAATATGAATGCAACGTTTTCTGTATCAAAAATTATTACACACATCTCTTATAATTCTATATAAGAATGGTCACATAATAATGTTTATGATATTTAATATGACTGTAACTGTATATATATGAATGAGACTCAAATAAAGAATATATAATTATATGAATACATTTGTATATATATTCAAACAATACAACTAACTTCACAAAAAAAAGATAATTTATTGGTCCAGCGAAAACATCTTTAGATGCCAAATTTTTAAAAAAAAGTCTTTAATAATTATATCTAAAATGTCTACATTATAACCGCTTTTGTCTTTCATTCCTCTCTATAGTACCTAATTAAATAGATTAATTAATAAAAAATCAATATTTTAGTATTTACTTTATTTATTGCCGTTTTTTTCATTTTTCATGTAAAAATATAGGCTAATAGAGAATTCCAACCATGAAAATTATTAAGTGGTGATAATATGAATTTTTTTCGCCTTGAACATAATACTTCTGTGAATAGCATAACAAATTATGTCAGATAGAAACAATTACTTTATGAACTATGTGTATTAATTTTTCTACAACTCGAATATCCAGGTGGTGTGAATCTTCTATTAATCGGTTGAGAGAAAATAAATTATAATTTCAGACTAGTGAATATTTATCAGATGTCGTTATTACAAAAAAAATATTTGTGAAATAATTACAATTAAACACCTGGGCATACTGTATCATTATTTGAATGTCAACAATATACACTCATAAAATACATACTTGTATTAGTTTGTATTATACAATTATGACGTCATTCTTTGATGCATTAGTACTCATCCCAGATCAAAATACACAACATTGAACGCAAACGAATTCCTCATAAATAATTATCATAAATATTCGATAGCATTGGTAAGTACCTTTATGCTTTTCATCGTCAAATGATTAATATTTCAAATACAAACGTTAACCATGACGTCACACTCGAGTATTTCTTTCTCTGTTAAATAACTGAGATGTTTTTTTTTATTTATTCATGCTTGAGGTTAGTTCGCTTGAGTTTTATTTATGTTTCCAAACGAGTCATATATTAGCCACACGCAATCAAATTTTAATAGAGATTCGATGCCATGTAATTTTATGTTATCTTTCATAAATACTATTTCACACTGTAATGAGTAG
Source organism: Spisula solida (assembly GCA_947247005.1). Lineage (NCBI taxonomy): Eukaryota > Metazoa > Mollusca > Bivalvia > Venerida > Mactridae > Spisula > Spisula solida. Next base: position 31,577,799 of record OX365952.1, read on the forward strand.
CCAAAGAAGCGTAGCGTGGAAATAATTATTTTATGATTTAATTTTAAATGTAGTGTAGTGAACGAAATATGACATTGTTCTGTGAACGTGGAACATCGATCGACTGAGCTCAGTAAATACTTAATTAAAACATAAAGTCGTTGTTAAGATAATTGTCAAGATAAAATAAAAAAGATATAAAACTTCGACATAGAAAACGTACGATTGTACGTGATTTCGTTGAAAGTCTTGCATAAATAAGCATACTTCATAGCAATGAACATCACTTTATTATATATTTTCGACATTCGAAATGTACAAATGTACGTCATTTTATTGAACGTATATGTGCATTAATAAGCATACTTCACCACACCGTTTAATGCTTTATTTTCTTCCTCCAGTGTATTTTAGCTAAACAATTAACGCAAAAGCAACAATTTAATAAAACTATTTTTCTCGTTTTATTGAAAGTTTACCTAAGTAAATAAGCACAGAACACCGCAGAATTTATCTCTATATTTCTTCCGTCAATAATTTTGTGTTAAATACATGTATCATTACTGAAAAGCAATTATGATAATATATACCATATTATAGATTATAATTGTCGTATCAGTATTAATCAATCAATATTAAACTACAATACACGGACATAATAAATTCCTGGAAACAAAATACCATCAGTGTTCATATAAACCATTCTTCAAGTCAGAGTAGAGCTGCACTATGCTATATGAATACCACCCCTGTGTTGATTCTAGCTAAGTGTATTCATTGTATGCCCCCTTTGAACCCAAGTTTCCAACAAACCTGACAAGAATTTTTTTCACGTAGTTATAATATTCTAGTATACACAATCCCCAAACTATTAACAATTTTATACATTGAAAATTAAAAACATATTGTTATATAATGCCAGAATATAGATGGAACTTGTGTTACTTATAAACAAAACACTATCCTCAGTTTTATAGAAACAAATGACAATGTGACATTCTCAAATAGTATACTGGTTCCGGTTTGGACAGATTACTGCCACGTGATTATAAACTGTCACGTGACAATATAAAACTTCGAGATATGATACAATCAATCATACCCCCTGTCATACGGCTAATTAGTTATACATACACATTAGATTAGTTTAATAAAATATTCTATAGAACAGTCGTCACGTGCAAAATCGTACTTGGCATTAATAAAACACGGGAAAGTCATTCCGGATATTTATACTGGAAATAAATGAATGTTGTGTCCAATTTCGTGAATAATTTCAGCTAACTTAATAGTTTAATCAGTTCATCGATTGTTTTATAATATTTTTAACTTATGATAAGAGATTATCAGTATTACATTGCTTCTGACAATTTAAGGAAGCGATGATACAAAGTATGTGAGCAAGTAATGTGCAAATGCAGTACGTAATATAGTCTTTATTATTGTCTCATGTATGTACATAGACATGCATAAAACTTTACACATTATAAAACAATTCAAATGTACATAACCATTCAAAATTGAATTATAAGAGACATAAAAACTCCAAAAAGCACCATACTAACAACACTATCACATTACTAACTTCTAAGCATTATTTAGTATGTCTGTAATTCTGCTGTTTCATGGGCGAGGATTTACACTCAGAGTTTGCATGTCCAGTTTAAAACGTTAATTACTATCATGTGTCGTTATGCGACCAAGTTTTGGCCACAGCGTTTTCTTCATTGGCGCTCTTTACAAACTTTAAGGGCAAGTAAATTAATAATAATCTTGAATATTAACTTTGCACAGCAGCATGATTTCGATTTCTACCGTGGTGAATAATCGGCAGCTCAATAATGAATTACTAATGCATAATTTTACCCAACCGTGAAACTGCCAGATATAACTCATCAAAGATCTTTGAAAACCGATTATAATGAGACTAATAAGGATTTTATTGGCACGATATCTTCCAAACCTGTATCATTAGTAGGCCGTGTTCATGACACTGTGACATCCAACTGATAAGCCTAGTTAAATCATGATTTATTTCATGGATTCGTGTAGCAGTAACTTGTCACAAGATTGACACCCAACGATCAGCGCCGCTCAGCGCCAACATATTAAACTGCGTTTAAACTTCGGGCGCGAACTCATTTTCTGCGGTACCAAACCGATAAGGTTCCCAGATTTTCTGCAATTATTCCGACGTCCAATCTTTTATCACCCCTTCAAAGCTCATCAACTGGGCAATTTAGCAAGAATTTCATAGCGTTCTCTATTTGACACAAACAGACGTTCTGCCTGGCTTATCGGTCGCGTTATAGTGTTTGGGCTGATTTTCACTTAATTCAATTAGTGTAAAGTTTCGAAACAAATTAGATTGGTCTGCTAATGATCTTGACCACCAGCCACATGGCCTATTTGTTGCATATTCCTCGTTATGTTGTTTCTTTCATCAGCCACATGGCTTATCATGGGTTACTCGGATCAATTACTTATAAGATACACTGTGGCTATTCTTGTTTAGATAACGGCGCGTCGCTAATGAATATTTATATATACCACCGCCCCAATTAGCAGTAAGAAGCATTTCATGTTAATTATACAAAGAGGTATTTAGTAATTTATACACGTGGCAAGGTACATAAATGATGTAATATATAAACACCCGTCGTGTGTTCCGGAAAATTGTCCGAAAACATTAACCAATTAGCAAAGTAAACCAACATTTAGTGTTCCGATATTGTTACTAATGGCAACCCACGATCGGTGATTAGTACTTATTCAATTATTCGTGGTACCCAAAACAGATGGTTAATGTCGCGCTATTGTTCATTTTAAATGATTACCTACATTAAATACTATAATTCCGAGCACAACTTATCTGTTTAATCACATGTTTATATTTCACAATTTGAGGGCCTAGCAATTTAGTTGATTCTAGTTTGTGCGTACGGTAGACTCTTAGCCTGTTTCAAGCAAAAAAAAAACAGCGTTTAATTTATTTGCTGTATTTAAAATATAAAAGTTTATTACGAGTTCAAGCTGCAGATTTTATTTCCCAAATAAATTATGTTGGAGATAGTATTCAATGATAAGCATGGTTTACAACTATAACAGAAAAACTACAAATTATAAAACAAACTTCTGTGTAGATATCTTAGATTTCGGCTAATTGGGTATCTCTATATTACGAGATATATATCGCTTAGCACGTTGCAAAAATATAAACAAATTAAGAAATTTGTCGACGGCTGATGATCAAGGTTTTCACTATGAAGATTTTGGGGGAATTACTGCCGTGACTTTATCTGAAATTGCCTTTTTATCTACAGAAGTATATATACATGTTGAAAGATATAGCCAGATCTTTGTTCAGCCAAGTGGCTTTTATGTCATACGGCTACATAAGAATTCAGGCTACGCGAAACCGAATGCCTTTTTTCTACGAATGAGATCAACACACAATTATGTTTCAATCATTTAGTATTTTTTAATGTTTATTAGCACATGTTTGAGACGTAAAATAACACATATCAATGACATCATTTATGAATAGCACTATTCATTTAAAATTGATAAATTGTGCCCCTGTGCTCGCGCATAAGGAATGTGGACCGTTTTTTATATAATGATATGCATTGATAAAAAAGAAAGCAATTACACTATTTACGGAGCCTTAATTATTACAATAATTGAATAATAAATGACTAAAATTTATTATATGCCTTAAATTATTACACCGATTAAGTAAAAAAGAGTGAAATATATGTTATATTATTTAAGCAATAACGAAATAATTTTGATAATTTAATATGTATACATCATTAACTGAATAAATTTCATGTCAAACGGATTGGCACCAAAATAAAAAAATAATAAACTATTAACACCATGTACGTAGTAGTCAACTTGACTTAACCATTCATGTGTTTATTTGAATTGGTATTCACTTGTGACAGAAAAGGTATGAATCAACTTAAATGGTGATTAGAGCCAATTTAAAAGTGCAAGGAATGACTGAGGCATCATTAGTACCTAAATACTAGGGTAATGCTAACACCACGTATGGTAACGATTATACACGAACGTAATCTTAGAATTAGTTTGGATCTATTCCTTATATATTTTTTTAAAAGAGAATACTAGTATAAGTTTATTCAGATACGACATACATATCTTATACAATAACACAATAAATACTAAACTATTAAACACCGCATGCACATGGAAAGGAAAATAATTACCTAGTATTATGGAGTTGATATGTGGGTAAGTTTGTCAGACTAGACATAAATACAGAACTTGTATTTGGTGCGTTCAAATAATAACGCACCAATGGATAATCATGTATTCCTATAATGTATAATGCACTTTGAACATGCAGCTTTGGTAACGACAAAGCTATGCGTACTGGTGTTACAAGTTCTTTATATGAAATACGTTGTATGAACAAAGGTAGGCTTATAAAACTGACGATGGCAATGATTTTACATTTATGACTTTACTTTATTCAGAATAACGGCCGATTATCGGTAGGGTTTATATTAAATGTTTACATATCAACATTTATGTACAATGTTTATCACTTTTATATTTTCAGATGCCGTCAGTCCACAGCGGATTAATCCTCAGAAATGTACTTTGCGGAAACATAAAACAAATAGAAAACCCAGGACCCCATTTACTACATCACAGTTGTTGGCACTGGAGAGAAAATTCCGACAAAAACAATACTTGTCTATAGCAGAACGGGCGGAGTTTAGTGCTTCACTTAATTTGACTGAAACACAAGTGAAAATATGGTTCCAAAATCGTCGAGCAAAAGCAAAGAGACTTCACGAAGCTGAAATTGAAAAATTAAAGATGGCGGCGAAACCTATGTTACCTCCAGCTCTAGGGATTACATTTCCAGCCGCCGCGGCATTGTACGGTGCTCATTTGGGACGATCACAAATTGTAGCCAATCCATTTAGTCCATTTTCTTACGGTGCATATCCGGCTACTAGTATGTATCCGCATTAATGCAAGTGGAGAAGCGTTAAAAACCCGACACATACGGTCTGAAACCGTTCAATCAGTCCACAAAGCGCGGGAACACCTTTCCGTCATGGGCAAATATAGCATTAAATCAAATACCTAAGTATCGGTGCTCACAGTGTTTATATATACGCCACAGTATTGTTTGTGTTCACCAAGACTATCAGTGTAAGTCACGTGACGATTGTGACGTCACTATAGAGACGACCTTCAACTTTACACTTTGACCTTTACCTCAAGGTCAATTGAGGTTGATAATCAGTTTGCTGAGTGTCATTTATTATATGCAGCAAACATAAATATTTTACATAATTATTGACCTTTGTTAGCGTTGTTTTATGAATGAAAATAAATTATATATATACATGACTTTCACTGCGTTCTACATTCGTATTTACATAATTTAATATAGGAGGGGCGTTTTTTAAGTTCCATGAAAAGTTCGACGTTTATTAAAACTAAATGATAGTTAGCTGAGAGGCGAAGATACGTTTTCGCAACATAATAATTCTATTTAAATGCTACATTGTGAGTTATTTGAACACACGATAAACTAATATTTAGTGTGAGCACTAATTAGAGCACATTTCCTGGAACTTATAAAACGCACCTCGTAAGTACCACATCCCTTGTAAATATATTTAATTATAAGACCACCTCAAATTTAAGAACACATTTTGAAGTCCATATTCGTTAATTGCCCTTTTCTAATCTAAATATTTAGAACTACAGTGTACATTGTTTATAAAGTAAATACTATTATCTAGATCTAGGTTATTATCACTAACGTTTTATGTAACATTGTCCAAGAAGAAGTCAAACCTGACATCTGACCTCTTTGAGATCAGGCACCAGTCCCCCAAATCATCTCAAATGGAAATCTCTTCTCAAATTGAGATTTTGCTGAAATCAATGACTGGATTTGAGATAAATCTGAAATTCGAAGACTTGAAATTTTACTGTAATATCCTCAGAATATTGTTTTTTTTTGTTCTGTGATGCCACATTTGAGCCCAGCCTCTCAAAGATATTAATTTAATGACACATGACAATATCTGGGATAAGATTTAGCTCAGATTGAGATGTAGTACAAAAAACTCACATATAAAGTTCGTCCATTATTTAACAGCTAAACGGAAGAATCAGCCTTCTTATTTCATACATTGATAGCGTCCTCGATAGCCTAGTAGCAGAGTGTCCGCTTCGAGTGCGGGTGATAAGAAACTAACAGAAAAAACAACAGTGTTGATGTTTCAAACTCACGGCAATCCGCATTGTATTAAACACTATATAAAATATATATACATGTATAACTAAAGAAGAGCAGTTCTGGATTTGTTCAAAAGTGATGTCACATAGTCTTACAACCAAGGGAGACAACCTGATATCGGATGAAACGATGTCGTTTTTCTCATTGGCATCTACATCATATATATAGGTAGAGTGACATGGATATCCGACACATATACTCATAATTATATAAACACAATGGCGCACAGACAATCCATAGCCACACAGATACGGCGGCAGCGCATAGCCAGACATATAACGAACCATTCATAGCCACAAAAACGAATATTTCAAACAAGCCTATATACTCAGCCCGTAATCTATGACACACCGACTTCGATTTGTGCATAATTAACCATAAAGGGAGGTAATTATGAAAGCTTACTACACTGAAGAAGACAAATTTTAGAACGAAATATACTAAATGGTAAATAATCACAAACTATCACAAGAAGATGATCGAAAATGGGGACAGCACATAACTTAAACAGTCGAGAACAGAACACATGAAAAACATCACATACCATAATGACACGACACAATGCACAACACATAACTAAACGAGAAAATAAGCTTCACTGTCGAATGACCTAGGTTCAGCTATATATATATGCCCACCCTTATGATGGGGACATGACTCGACAGACTCGACGAATATCCTCAACTATTGCGCCAATATATTAACAACAGTGTTATCTGGCCAGTGATACACTAATCAGTTGATTTATTATCACTGATATAGACCCATAAGGGATATTCATGATTAAAACACAGTAAAATTCACTCTTTTTATTACGTTTCGCCATGAAAGCCTTTTTCAAATTATGAAAAATATTAAAAAACTACATATTTTACTCCATCATATTTCAACGTCAAGAAACAAAAATGCGACGTCGGAAATGACGTCAAATAAATAAGCTCTAACGTCGTTGATTTATTGATAATACATTACATAAATCTGCAGACTAGCCAACACTGCCACAATTATGGTTATTTATATTGTATACACTAACCAATCAACAGGTTCTTCTGTTATAGTTGGTGATGCACATTGCATACCCTAACCAATGGGCTGGTAACAGAGTTAAATTTGGTGAGTGCCTTCTATACTTATCAAAATTTGACAAGGGTCACCAAGTGTTCCTTGTGAATATTTTGAAAATTGAATAAGATGAACTGATGGCATTTTCAGAAACAGAGTGTTACATCTGCAATATTGTAAACGAATAAAGATTGCTTTATGACATATAAGTGTTGATGAGCCAAACCCCATTAAAACGTTTGTGCTGTATTCAAGTCTCTGTGATAACAGTATGTAGTTTGTTGTATGGCATGTTTTACACAATATGAGAATAGAAACTGGACAAACAGTCCATGTTATTCTTGCCACTTTGGTACCAGTTAATAAGGCTTATCAGTTACCTGGAAAACGACTGCATGACGTCAATGCATACTAAATACAACGCATGTATGCAGCAGAGTGGATAATATTTTAATATTTGCACAACGTTTTTTAATCGGTTTTGTTCATTTAATGTTAGATGGGCAAGAATATTGATTGGTTGACTCTTATCAAACTTTGAGTAGTATATAACCAATTGTCTGGTTCCAGTGTTATATTTGGTTATACATGATGCATAATCTAACCGATTACTGGTTCCAGTGTTGTATTTGGTTATACATGATGCATAATCTAACCGATTGCTGGTTCCAGTGTTGTATTTGGTTATACATGATGCATAATCTAACCGATTACTGGTTCCAGTGTTGTATTTGGTTATACATGATGCATAATCTAACCGATTACTGGTTCCAGTGTTGTATTTGGTTATACATGATGCATAATCTAACCGATTGCTGGTTCCAGTGTTATATTTGGTTATACATGATGCATAATATAACCGATTACTGGTTCCAGTGTTGTATTTGATTATACATGATGCACAATCTAACCAATTGTCTGGTTCCAGTGTTGTATTTGGTTATACATGATGCATAATCTAACCGATTGCTGGTTCCAGTGTTGTATTTGGTTATACATGATGCATAATCTAACCGATTACTGGTTCCAGTGTTGTATTTGGTTATACATGATGCATAATCTAACCGATTACTGGTTCCAGTGTTGTATTTGGTTATACATGATGCATAATCTAACCGATTGCTGGTTCCAGTGTTATATTTGGTTATACATGATGCATAATCTAACCGATTACTGGTTCCAGTGTTGTATTTGATTATACATGATGCACAATCTAACCAATTGTCTGGTTCCAGTGTTATATTTGGTTATACATGATGCATAATCTAACCGATTACTGGTTCCAGTGTTGTATTTGGTTATACATGATGCATAATCTAACCGATTGCTGGTTCCAGTGTTGTATTTGGTTAAACATGATGCATAATCTAACCAATTGTCTGGTTCCAGTGTTATATTTGGTTATACATGATGCATAATCTAACCGATTGCTGGTTCCAGTGTTGTATTTGGTTATACATGATGCATAATCTAACCGATTACTGGTTCCAGTGTTGTATTTGGTTATACATGATGCATAATCTAACCGATAACTGGTTCCAGTGTTGTATTTGGTTATACATGATGCATAATCTAACCGATTACTGGTTCCAGTGTTGTATTTGGTTATACATGATGCATAATCTAACCGATTACTGGTTCCAGTGTTATATTTGGTTATACATGATGCATAATCTAACCGATTACTGGTTCCAGTGTTGTATTTGGTTATACATGATGCATAATCTAACCGATTGCTGGTTCCAGTGTTGTATTTGGTTATACATGATGCATAATCTAACCAATTGTCTGGTTCCAGTGTTATATTTGGTTATACATGATGCATAATCTAACCAATTGTCTGGTTCCAGTGTTATATTTGGTTATACATGATGCATAATCTAACCGATTACTGGTTCCAGTGTTGTATTTGGTTATACATGATGCATAATCTAACCGATTGCTGGTTCCAGTGTTGTATTTGGTTATGCATAATTCATAATCTAACCGATTGCTGGTTCCAGTGTTATATTTGGTTATGCATAATTCATAATCTAACCGATTGGCTAGTTACAGTGTTATATTTGGTGATGCATAATGCATAAACTAACCAATTTGCTGGTTCCAGTGTTATATTTGGTTACGCATAGTGTATTCTCAAACCGATTGGCTGGTTCCAGTGTTATATTTGGTGATGCATAATGCATAATCTAACCAATTTGCTGGTTCCAGTGTTATATTTCGTTACGCGTAGTGTATTCTCAAACCGATTGGCTGGTACAAGTGTTGTATGTGGTAATGCATAGTGTATACTCGAACCGATTGGCTGGTTTCAGTGCTATATTTGGTAATGCATAGTGTATACTCGAACCGATTGGCTGGTCCCAGTGTTGTATTTGATAATGCATAGTGTATACTCTAACCGATTGGCTGGTTCCAGTGTTGTATTTAGTTATGCATAGTGTATAATCTAACCGACATGCTGGTTCCAGTGTTGTATTTGGTTATGCATAGTGTATACTCTAACCGATTGGCTGGTTCCAGTGTTGTATTTGGTAATGCATAGTGTATTCTCTAACCGATTGGCTGGTTCCAGTGTTGTATTTAGTATATATAATGCATAGTTTATTTTCTAACAAATTTGCTGGTTCCAGTTTTAAATGTGGTTATGCATAGTGTATTCTCTAACCAATTGGTTGGTTCCAGTGTTATATTTAGTAATGCATAGTGTATTCCCTAATTAATTGGTTGGTTTCAGTGTTATATTTGGTTATGCATAGTGTATTCTCTAACCAATTTGCTGGTTCCAGTGTTATATTTGGTTATGCATAGTGTATTATCTAACCTATTGGTTGGTTTCAGTGCTATATTTGGTTATGCATAGTGTATGCTCTAATTGATTGGCTGGTTCCAGTGTTGTATTTGGTAATGCATAGTGTATACTCTAAACAATTGGCTGGTTCCAGTGTTATATTTGGTTATGCAAAGTGTATTCTCTAACCAATTTGCTGGATCCAGTGTTGTATTTGGTTATGCATAGTGTATTCCCTAATTGATTGGCTGGATCCAGTGTTGTATTTGGTTATGCATAGTGTATTCTCTAATTGATTGGCTGGTTCCAGTGTTGTATTTGGTTATGCATAGTGTATTCTCTAATTGATTGGCTGGTTCCAGTGTTGTATTTGGTTATGCATAGTGTATTCTCTAATTGATTGGCTGGTTCCAGTGTTGTATTTGGTTATGCATAGTGTATTCTCTTATTGATTGGCTGGATCCAGTGTTGTATTTGGTTATGCATAGTGTATTCTCTAATTGATTGGCTGGTTCCAGTGTTGTATTTGGTTATGGATAGTGTATACTCTAAACGATTGGCTGGTTCCAGTGTTGTATTTGGTAATGCATAGTGTATTCTTTTTCCGAATGGCTGGTTCCAGTGTTATTTTCGGTTATGCATAGTGTATACTCTAACCGATGCATAGTGCGTATTCTAACCTGCTTTAAATGACCAAAAGTAGCGACACTCGTTTGAATTCAAATAAATTTATTTTAGGTAGTATACCACAGCAATGGCCAAAAATGTGTAGATAGGCAGTTCTTGGACTGAAATATTGCTTCAGGAATGTAGATGAAATAATTATATCGAACATTCTCGAATATTTACTGAAATTTAGCACCAAAAATAACAGAAGTTTGGTTAATCAGCGTTGCCATAAAGTGCATAAACTGTCAACTGTAAAATCATTACACTTCAGGATATTTGATTAGGAAGTTATTTTATGGTGTTGCAAATTCGGCGATTTCATATTTTAGGGAATCATGTTTATTGTGTATTTCGGTGACCAGTTGCAGGGGATTAGGGTATAACACGTGAAGTTTCGAATTCATTTTTATATGAAACATTAGGGAGCGATGACCTAGAGGTAGGGAGCGCGCTTCGATATCGAGAAGTCCAAAATTCGACCAAGGTGTTAAATTGGTACCTGTTATGGCGGTGTCTGTATGTGTTCGATATTCCTGGGTGCCGCATCTCGATGTTGGTTGCACACAAACCAGCAGAGAAATACATGTAGTCTCCCATAGGGAGACTCGAACGCAGGTTTCCTTATGTAGCCAAATGACCAAGGGTAGTTAAAATGCCAAAGGATGGCTGAACAACTGAACTGCTGAATGCGACCCTCGAAAACTGTTTACCTTTTTATCAAATAAATAATAAGGATTTCACAATACACGGACGCTTAAATGATATGTTAGTACTAGTTGGTGATAGAGACTAAGTACGGAGGTGAAAGGATAGGTCCAGTATGACTCAGAATAAAAATTGTAGAAAATTGGTTATCAAAATATTCACTGTATCGAAATGACTTTCTTTTGAAATCGAAATAGGTTCATATCAAAATCATATTCCTTATTAATAAGTGCCTGGTTACGATAAAAGGATCGATTGGACGCGCTAGATGAAGAATGCGTGTAGTATTATACTCCATTAGCACTCATTTCACGCACCGTGAGTTTGATTTAAATGTCACATTTATTTGCAAACAATCTCACGCCTTGCTTTGCAATAGGTACGTTCAATCGTTATTTAAATATATGTCACGCTTTGGAATGGTGGAGATAAAATTGTTTAAAAGAAGAGGAGCTACGGTTAACCGTTTTACAGTCTATAAAACACGAAACATGATCAGACTTTCTCTCTTTGTAGATGGCTCATAACATACAAAATGTGTCGGTTTCAATCGAAAATAAAAGAAAATTGTACGATTCATATTTACTGTAATTGCCCCGTTATTGCAAACTAATATTTGTACAAGAATTTGTGATGTATATAAGTAAGTGGTTGCATAGTTTTGTCCAGTCATTATGGGTTATTCAGTCATTGCCAAATCATGACCCTACAAACTATCTCAAAACGTTTTCATTAGCTACTAAAACATATCAATGGTATATACGAATGTGGTGTTCATATTTCAATCTAGTTATGTTGTAAATAACAATGTTTCAACCCACAACAGCGACCCTCTCTAACACAGCACCCAACCACACCAGTGACCAGTCCCTTTTCGCGAGCAACAACCCAGCACATGTGCATCCCCATTCTTGAGCAACAACACACCTTTCTTAGCAACATTTCCTCCCTGGAGTAACAGCTCCTCTGTGTAGCAATGTCCTATCTCTTGTACAACAACGTCTGTTCGGAGCAATACCTTCCTATCTGAATGTCTGGATTAAATATACTAAGACATTGGAGAGCGGTGACCCAGAGGAAAAGCAGGCTTGGGGTCGAGATGTCCCCGGGATCTGATCCCCATCTGCGCTACTGCTAAATTTCTCGGAGCAAGAATTACACACTGTGCTCCATTTTCCAAAGATGTATAGGTACCTGGCAGGGTAAAAAACAATGGGATCGGTTGCCATCGGCGCCGAGTGTTACAACCGACGCTGGGCTCAATGAACGGGGGTAAATGTACAGTCTGGTGAGCGGATGCTTGTCTAAAAACAGACTTTAACTTGCTACCTTTTTACGCTACTATCAGTACTAATTAAAATATCTAATAGTGAAACTAAGATGTGCCATTTAGCGGCTTATCATACAAAATGTTACACATTGCCGACTGATATAGGACTGGTGTCCAAGTTGCAATTGTCTACAAAAGCTTAAGTGGTGCTTATTTGAACGTTGACTGGCAAGTATGACCATTATAGGTGTTTAAGTTGCAAAAAAAGTTTGTCTCTGGCAATGATGGTTTTGTCCCTTGCAATAATGGTTGTGTCCCTTGAAATACACGTTTTGTCCTTTGCAATAATGGCTCTTGCAATAAGGAGTTTGTCCTATGCAATATTGGTTTTGTGCCATTCAATAAGAGTTCTGTCCCTTGCAATAAGGATTTGTGCAATACACTATTTAAAACTGGCTGTCAATTAAAATCACCAAGGCGAAAAACTATCATACACCTTGGCCTGTTATTACAAATTCCAAGTATGAAAAGGAATTCTTCCAATGCCCATAAGCAACATTTTGAGAGCAGGGATGTGTGATAATGCTTAAAGTGTTACGAACTACCTCCAAACCCCTATGAATAGTACCACATGCATTGATGCTCCACATTTTATTTTAATACTCATTTAACAGTTTCATTTATTTGCCAAATCTAGATTGACCAAACCTTAAACTATTTGCTATAGCAAATTTCCAGGTACATTTCATTTTCCAAAGAAGAAAATGAAACTCATATCTATTTTCCATTAAGTATATTATACATGGCTGACAGTTCCAGATCGACTACCTCATTAATATGCATATAATGTTATTTCATTATTATAATTGTAAAATTATTTATGTTTTTAGGTGGATTATAAAGATTCAACAGTGAGGAAAAAATGGTAAGGATCGATCCTATTGAAAACAGTTGACATGAATTCGTTACTGGTCTAAGACATTGTTTCAGTTATTTGGACAAGACACTGAAACTAAATTGAACATCGTCGAATGTTTTCTATAAAGCAAATTATGATCATGTTTAGTAGATATTTACAGCTGCAAACATGTGTTCAAATATTAATTGCATTCACAAACACTTAGTAATATAATAAAAATCATATAAAGACTATCATATACGATTAGTCAACTGTAAGCAATGCTATATAGCCTCATAAATTATATATTTATACATTATACTTAGCTGGTAAATACATATATTATAATTTTTATACTATAATAAAACCGACCAAACATCAATTAGTGAAGATAAGTACACGAACCGATAATGGGACCCTATCATTTAAATTTAAATTTAATTTACTTCATTTTCAGAAGGAAATTAAATCTAGATATTTTTTACCTTTTTTACAGTTTCAATTAATCATTTTATTATAAGTAGATGTGCGAAACCTCGTAACACGAGGAGGGCGCAATTAGACATTTAACATCCCATCCTAAGTGAGTACAGTGTTCAACGTATAAATGATAAATTCGCCATCGATATATGATACCCTTTGAATTTGACTCCTTTCTAAATTGGCCATTTGTTAATTACGAACACTTATACATCTAATTAATACAAAACATTTTTAACATTCATCACCATAATAGAAGTTGACCTTTACAATTCCTATCTGGGCAGGAATCTTAATTTATCAAAATTTGGTGGTAAACGACTTTTGAATAATTTAAATGTGCTAATAATGTGATGTGATTTTCACAAGATTTTATTTGAAATATGGTTTAATTCCGTAATTTATTCCGCCTGTTTGAACCTGCTTTTCAATAACCAGTGAAAAAACTCCATACTTAACAATCAGCAATTATGCTGTATAAAAATTATGTTTTGAATTTTAATAGTTTGTGTTGTTGATAGGAAAATGCCATTAATATTAAAATTTGTTTGGATGGGTGTTGGTATGTTGTATTTTACGTTCAGGTATTAAACTATTTCCCATACCAGATGGCATCCGTTATTTTGGAAATATAGAATCAATGTTCCCATCAAGGCTACCAGAGTCAGTCCAATTCAAGCAATGATTTATTGTTTAAAGACAAACATTGATGTAATAATCAAAGGTTGCCCTTTAGACATCTAAAAAATGACGAATAGATCACTATTAGTAAGTAAGTAACGGTCACTTTATTTATAGCCGATAACATATTTGGCAGATCCAATTTACAATATGGTTCATGGGGGCTACCTGAGTCAGTCAAATTAAAAAATAATGTATTGTTTAAAGATAAACATTGATGTAATAATCAAAGGCTGTCCTTTAGACATCTAAAAATGGCGAACAGATCACTATTATATATAGAGAGTAAAATCTGAAAGTAGATAGCACGAATTAATAATACTCGATTTAAACTTATTTTATTTCAGCTGACTTCTACACATTAGCCCTTTTTGCAGAATTGAAACACGTTCATAGTACTATTAAAGGTGCTGCCTCACAGATCGGGCTAAAATTTTTGTATGACGTAATTTTCCAACCTAATCAAGTATTTATATAATAGAAAGTCACTGGAGGTTGCTTTATGAAAGATTTATGGCATATAAGCACTTTAAATCACTCTTGATAATTGGCACTCTGTATTTTTCTGTTTGAAAATATCGCTGAGTTTCCTTCAAAATGTTCTGTGAATTATGTAATTTACACATGATCAAACTGTAACTTCAACAAACTAAAGCCGAACCATCAGTGAAGTATTCGGTTCGTTTCGCAATTCGTTTTCATCGAATGGAAACAATTTTCAGGCAATTTAAGTGATAGTAGTGCTAATTCTATAGGGTATTAATACCCTATAGAATTTTGGGTGTAAAAATGCTAAATTACTACGAAATGCCGATGTTTCCCAAGTTATTTTTTATGTCAATGTGGTTGTTTATGACATATACAGGAAACTATACCAAAATTACATGAATATTTGACAATTTAATTTTATTTTTGCAATACACCAATACGTGAGGCAGTCCCTTTAAGGGAAAACTAATAATTTTCTTAAATCTTAAATTTTCAAAAGTGTTTCAGCAAAAAACAGGAACATCAAGATATTCTTTACATATATTTGAAGCGTTATTTAAACAGCTATAAAAAGAACAACGTGGGTTAATTTTTCATTTATTGAGTTTTCCCTTATGAAGTTTTCTGAATACCAGCCCAGTACGCTAAGGGAGGTTACTACGATCGTTGGCTACGATTATTGCACCGGGATGTACGGTACGCGGTAAACAGGGGTTATAACGAATGTATGATCTTGACCAAAATAAATTCACATTCCTTAGAAACGTCTCCTTGATGGAAGGGTGGCAATAAATGAACCATGTGGTATGAAATGCTGGCACTTATAAGAGTAATGTGTCTTGACCTGGAACTAATGTTAAAAACTTAGAAATCTTTACAAATAGCTGCCTTTTTTAATTGTTTACATTTCATTTGTTATCCGCATTTGTTTAGATGTATCCTATCATAATATTACTGGTGTGTTTAACTATTAACGTAAATATTGGTAACAGGGTATAAGCGGCAGAATAGAAAAGAAAACAATAAAAACATGAATTTAAACCAGTGGATATAATAGAATTTGTATCATAGTATAGTGCAATGTCTATGCTATTTCTTATTCAGTTTAAATATAAACTGAAATTGTGGCAAAACATATCGTTTTAATACAAACAAATTGAGTATTGATTCGAGTACACAGGTACTGCATGCGCCGTCAATATGCATAAATCGCTTTGAGAAGGGGCTCATTTTATTTTGATAAATGCGCCAACTCAACTTTTAATGTTATTAGCAATGGAGTGACGTGTATCTGTATATCTATAGGTAGTATTTGTCAAATGCAATCAGCAAGTCTTTAGATGATTTGACGATATACTGACATTTATAGCTTAAAACATGCAGTGTTTCCCCAACACACTTTTCATTTAATGGGTTTGAATACATCTCGTTCAATTAGTCAAAAAAGGGTGAGAATTTTAGGGTCAATCATTTCTAAATTAGCAATAAATCATTGCTACCCGGATAGCATTTAATTTAAAGATAGTATCAAAACCCAAGTCAATTTGAGTCTAGTTAATGTCAAGCTTTGTTTATTTTACGCGCGATCACAACACATTATATGTCATTTGATTGGCTTTAATGAGGGAAACTGCAGAAACAAATCAATGTAATCTAAATGTATTGTAATCAAGAAGTTTGTGAAATGAAATGAATTCAAATTAATAAGCGTAATCATGGTAATTATTTTGTGATTACGGTGTGTCGTTTCATTTCACTAAATGATGTACAGGCAAAGAGCGCGGGAAATAGCACGTGACAATCCCCGCCATTACATGGTCGCTACGTCATCTTCCGGAAACAGTTACCGTTGATTCGTAATTACATTTGGGATTGAATTTCAAAATAAATACGCCATGTCTCGCTAGTTAAACAATAAAAATGAATGATTTCTCCCATTCACTACGCAATCAAATGTCAATAAACGATTGCGCGCTCGTGTTTCAAAAACACCGTTCGTAGATTTCCTTAAATTGATGCTTTAATCTTTGGTTACGCAACGGAAGTCATATTCAAACATAGAATTATTTGGCCTTTATATTGTTTGGATATTAAAATCGACCAATTTAAACAACATTGCTTAAAATTCTTTGTTTGCGCCGCGTGTTGTTAATCAATACAATATAAAAGTTTACAAGCAATTTGCGCAAATCCTATGGCAATATACCAATTTAGGTTAAATCGTATGCATTACGAGCATCTGAATCGTCTATATGCACGGATCATGGGTGTAATAATGTCAGCTCATATGTTTCTAGGCGTACGGGACATGGATGTATAAATAGAGAGGTTGCGAGACCCGACGTATACGTTAAGATCGTTACGTCATCCGGATGTGTTTATTTTAAACCTATTTTATTACCCAAATAATATAATTTATACCATCATGACCAAATATACATATGACATGCATGGGTTAAAGGGTCAAGTAGAAAACGTGAGACAAACGAAAGAAGACGTGTATACGTTCGTGTTCTACGTCACTCAAATATGCATAGGACACGAGGAACTTTAGATGGTCACATCGTGTTTTAACCCCACTCTCGTGAAATTCACACTAACACCTTTTGTTTCGCAAGCGAATTCGAAGTGAAAATATGTACGTGTACGTGTGAACATAGCTACGTGTACATGTTATCGTACGTGAGAGGTTGCTACCTCCCAAATATCATCATTATGTATGGTCACGTGACATGAAATTCTTCAATATAAAAATATCCCTATTGTGACCATCTCTGTATAGTTCTTTTTTATAAATTATGTTATATATATTACACGACACATAGACCAATTCAAAGATTAGTATTCGTTCAATGTTCAATATATTCTCAAAAATAGTTTTTTTCTCAATTTTTATTTTGTCTAAATAGCGCAATGTCCTTTGAAACTATTCGGTCATAATTTTGTGTTTAACGTGCTTTTTGGTGGTAATACTTTGCTGGAAGTCCAGTATGTACGTATATTACTACGTGGTATTCATGTTGCTATATGCCCCAGAGATTACTTATTCTAAGAGCAACACAAATAATAAAAAAAATCAGTTCACCATTTGCCGTGCTTTATTATGCCACAAAATCAATATAAATTGCATTTTTATGATATTATTAAAAATGTGCTTAGGAACAATTGTAAGACCATCATCCTTGTCAGTCTTGCCTCTCAAAACTTTTCTTTATCTTATTTTTGCAAATCGATAGTCTGTTTTCATGTTTCCATACTTACACGAAGGAAACCAGATAAATGAATTACGATAGTTTACATTTATACAAAATATAATACAAAATGTACTATGTCACGATGTTTCAAAAATAAAAGCGAGCACCTTCAATGATATAGTCTGTTGATTCAGGTTTGTCACTTGTATACAAACATTGCAATATTATATAACATTGTATTTTATTGTTTTAAACATTCTTATTGGAGAAAGGGGTAGACAATACCAATACATAATTTACTAAGCTACATTCTTATACACATACTATCTTTTAAAAAATGACTTTAATAAGAGAATTTGCAACGTTTAAGTACGCAATGTTATGTAAACAAGTGACTGGCCTGAATAATCGATTTATACCATCATTAATGTTTCCGATCAAACATCCTATAGTAAATACTCTCAGTGAAAAATTAAGAAGTCAAATAAGGACTCCGTAGTTTTTTAATCAAATTATTTAGAACTATGACAGTACTTTGATTGATCTTAAAGCATAGGTTTTAGACCAAACAGGGTTCTAACAAAACGAATGATATTTGACACTAGTTGAAATATATTCAGACTAATATGCTGTAACAAACATTTTGATTTTTGAAAACTCAATACCCCCACTCAGGAATTGATCTGTTTGGAAGTAATAACCCATTCTTTAATTAGCGATGTGCTTCCAACAGCGTAGACGAAACATAACCATTTTATTTTAAAGTCATCAACTTAATGTTGTAAAAATGACAACAAAATCCAAGAAACACAATCGCTCTTCAAGCGTGTTGATTCACATTACGTATTCAAAAAACAGAACTCATTCGTCGCAAATCATTACTCAATAATTCAAAATAATTTTGAAGTCTTTTGACAGTTCCGCAATTTCTCATGGCAAACCTCGTTATTTTATCACCACTGACATTTAATGCCATAACTAAATGTTTTCCTGTGATATTTCCCGTCTCATCAAAGAGGTATCACGCATTGGTTTTCTCAAAAATTGTCATAAAACCCGATCATGATTAAAGACGAGTTAAACCGTCCCAGTTTGAAGGAATGGTATAAATGCCATGGATACCGTACTATTCACAACGGAATAACACCATAATGGTGTTGATTATGATTAAAGGATGTTTTTGAAATCGGAATCCGCAATTTTGTTATAGACTGTATTTAAGACCAATCTTAAGATACACAACTTTGCTCAACAATTTATGTCCAATTAGATTTGATAATATACAGTACTCACTAGTCATTTTAAAATGACTTGATGGTAACTGACTGCATATTAATATAAAGTTTAATAAGAATTTGTATTTGTTTTGCCCTAAATAGACCAAACAATATATGCCCGCTTTCGTAAAATAAAGAACAAAGTTTCAGGCGCATGCGTCAACTGCAACAATCATTACTAATGACGTTCCCGTTGTTTCCTACTTTCACTTTGATAGGATGTGTAGCAAACGGACCTAACGAGTTTATCTCAGGTCCGTAAAATATAATAAGTTTCCGAGACTGAATCAAGGGACCATGTTGATTTCAAGAATAGCCACGTTAATCTGTGTCATGTGTCGTTAGAATATATAGAGGATATTTGTTGATTTTGGTGTAAGATCGAATTTTATTTCATCGAGTGATCACAGAAAATCAATATTTTCACGAGTGGCGTAGCCACGAGTGAAAATTTTATTTTATGTGATCACGAGTGAAATAAAATAGATCTTTCACCAAAAACTAACACATTTTCTGTTTATTATATGCTTCAATTTCTCTTAAAAGGGTACCGTAATTGGCTGAATTGGAAAAATCACGTCGAAATTGGAACGTCACGACGTGACAATTATGACGTCATGATGACGTAACGTAAATTTTAAAGTCCGGCGCCGTGGACTTTACGTTTCTTTTTCTGAACGATACTGGAACCAGCTTCGAAAACAGTGAAAATAACAAAACGATAATTTCACTGTTATTTTCACTGTTATTTTCACTGTTATTTTCACTGAAAAATCTCCATAATCCATTGAAAGCTAATAATAAATTTACATATCAATGTTATAATTAAGAAATAAACTATGAAAAACCGTTGTAGGCCTGAGTGGTTAATAACAAGCGTCAGAACGACAAACCATTGTATAAGTTACAGCCGGTATACAACGGTTTTCATAGTTGTTTCGATTCTAACATGATTTAAACCCGGAATTATATAAAAAGCCAGTGTTAGTTTGCGAGATCTATGTTGCTTAGGTACTTGTTGACGGCTGTTACGATTATCTTTATCACCCCCAGTATAACTACACTTCAAACAATAATCAAAATATGAAATAAGATGAAAATCTGTTCAACATCAATGGATATTTATTTAATTAAATATCATTTAAGTATTCCTTACTAACAAATAGTCTTAAATACGCAAAAACATTTACAACGATAATAATACAATATCACGTGATTCATTCATAAATTTCCCGACGTGTAAAAAAGAACAGCCGAGTCGAAAGTAGTTCCAATTTCCATTGTATATCGGCCGATATACAACGTTATGATTTGTTCTTTGTCTATATAGGCAAAATTGCCGGTTATGTTAGAATATGTCATAACGTTCTGCTGGTCAAACATGATGACCTCCCTGCATGTATAGAGTATATAACCGTTGTCGGGTCCCTAAACCTCTAAAAACATACAACCGATACCGTGTGATTTTGTGGGAGAAAATGACAAAACAAAAACAAATATAAACAAACCGTTTACCATTGATGATCTTATCAATATAATGACCTTATATATCTTTATCCTAATGTAGTATACAAAGTTTCTCTATTGTTTTTAAATGGTTGGGTATATCAGACTAAGATTCTCGACAGTTAAGCAAAACTCGCCGGAAGCGAAATATGAATGGTAAAAACACAGTGTGGTTAAGATAATTGAATAATCAAGAACGAATTATAATAAATCATTTGCTAAGATAGGATGGTGATACGCCATTAAATTTGAGAAAAAAATAACGATATATATGATTAGTCGTACGCCCCTAGGTAGCGTTACCTTTTGATCTCGTTTAAATCTCGCGAGATCTCAGCTTGTGGGTAGCCCGGATGGAGACACCTGGTGGTTTATGTAGAGTATCCCCCTCCAGGTTATTTCTCAATTAGACGCACGTAATGTTAAAAGCTTAATATATAATAGGTAATTATTATGTAAATTTATTCTACCTTCTTGAAATTTGTTGGATAATGATTGAGTGATCGTCAACATTTTGTTGATGAACGCAGTTCACTTCCATCAAGGTCCTTTAATGTGTTAGGTGAAATAACATGCCACCCGATTTGGTGGATTTGTAGCAATATTTCATCTGACTCAAGTACATGGTGGTGATGCCATTCAGTATACAGGTTCGAATCCCACTATACATGAACGTACAGACTATTGCAATATTCGTATCTAGGTAAAATGTCCTGTTCATACCGAATTGTTAAAGTATTCGCCTTGGGACCGGGAGGGCGAAAGGTGCCGCGCGGATAGACTAGTATTATTTGCCCCGTCCCGCTTCCTACTCACTAAAGTCGCCCCTACCTGAAAGAAAAGGAAATCTGAGAACAAAATATATTGGGACGTAATAAGTGAAAATTATTCAAGTTTACTTCAATGTCTATAATATTGTCCCCCGAATGTAGTCATCATCTGTCTTAAACAGTCTTTAGCAAATCCCTATTAGCCGTTGTCACATATCAGTATCAAACAGCTAAATGCTTTAACAAACAACAAAATAATGCTGGATGCTCTGTCAAGTTGTTTAAAGACGGGTTGAACTTTTTAGCCAGGTTATAATTAAAAAATGTTGGAAGAAATAGTCGGCATTTTGGTAGATTTTAAATAAACCCTCGACGCGTACGAGCCCGTATGTTAGCGTTGACATACCGCCGACACACCAAATGTTTAATATGACAAAACCACAATATTTAAGATGATTAATTAACCATATATGGAAATTAGGACGATTCAAGGTGCGTGAATCAAGCTAATGGTTTCCACCCGCCGTGAAATTTATTTTACTATTTATGCTTTAATAGGAAAATTGACAATTTGTAAACCCGTATTTCTCCATAAAGAAATAATCTGTGACTATTTGCGGGGCATGGAATGAACAAAATGTTTGGTCAAAATAATCTAATGGCACGGTACATTATTGGTATAATATTGGAGTTAATAAAAATTTAAATGGGGTTGCAGTCAATACAGTGCTAATCGAAAGTCCCACCCGATCACAACGCTCGATAAAATCCGAATGTGTCCGACCAGTGTCAGTGAATAAAAGAACTCATATATTATAGATATAAAGAACCACAATATAGCGATGAAAATCGCGTACAAACTCGGGCTCCATAGCCACATATTTAAATGTATTAAAAGATAAAATGATGAGGAATATAGATAAACTGATAAAAAAGCAATATGTTTACATACAAACTGATATGGGTCATAGGGGGGAATAAATTTCAATCTATTATTTTATATTTATTCTTCTCATTTTTTTTAGAAATTTGCAGATGTTTAGTGAAGAGGTATTTTGTCATGAAATTTGATTTCAAAGAACAAATAAGATACTCGCTTCTTTGCCGCCCTTATCTGTGCGACTCATCGCTTCATAAATATTTCTAATAAATTACATTTGAATAAGATAATGACGCTTAAACAAGATGGAGTCTGCATATCCCTTCAACTTTTATGACCCTATAAACGTTTTTTCGCAACGCCTATTAAGCCCCACAAACAGTATCGGGTATCCGTAGATGAAACGGGCGTGATGGCGGAGGTGGTAATATATATCTAAATACTAATTATATACACCACAATGTGTAACTAAATCATATAGTGAATTCTTGCACAACTTTTCTGCAACAAACTAAGAGCCGCCTTGCGACTGTATAAATACAACATTATCTCTCTTAGCCATCACTCTGTTGAAAATTAACCTCTCCGTAACAACACTGTCATTATTACTATCCGCTTCGATAGCCAAGTGGTAGAGCGACCGTAGTGGTCGAGTGCTAGATGTGACTTTGTCTCTGGTCTAATCTTAGCCCGGGACATACAAAAGTTGTTCAAATGGTATACTAGTATCTCTTTTGGTTGACGCCCAGCATAGTTAGTTCCGGATAGTAATTGCTGGTTCGCACGTTGCAAGGACAATGCTACTGGGTAGTCTCTACGTATATGACTGAACTACTATAGAACAGTGGGGTTATATTTCAACTCTACATTTGTTGTCATGCTTTCCTAGTCAAACAGTTTTCGATTGATCATACCTCTCCAAAAGAACAACATTACTATCATGGAGGGCTAGATTTTGTGTGTCTTCCACCATATGGAGAGCGGTGGCCTATAGGTAGGGTGCACGCTTTGGGATCGAGAGGTCCCGGCTTCGATCACCGTCTGCACCATTGCTTTATTTCACTGAGCAAGAATAACCCACAATGCCCCAAATCGACCAAGGTGTGAATTGGTCAATACATGTTTGATATTCCAGGGGTGCGTATCTCGATGTTGGCTGCACACAAACCAGGAATGAAAACGTCTCCACGGGAGGCTCGGCCACATGTTTCCTTAGGTAGCCCAATGACCAGGGGAGGTTAACTTTTCCTCATGATGTGTAAAAAGCAAATTTAAAAAGTTGAATGTATCCATTTGTTCAGTCGGAGTGACGGGTCGTGTTTATTGCACTGTTTCGTTTTATCTAACTGTATGTTCCGCTGTTCTCCTGAGTGCTGCTTTCCCCTAGTCAAAATTATTTTTCTTTTCTTTCTATATGCAGCATGCACTGACCGTCCTCCCTGTTCAAATTGGTTGATGTCTTAAGTATCGCTATGTACGTAATTATGGACGTACAAGAGGGAGTAACAAAGACATTTCGCCGTGATAATGTGTTGATTCAAACATGTGTCATTGTTTTGATGGTGCCGTTGCGATATGGCATATTGACGGTCCGCCAGCTAGCTAACGACCGAATAATGTGAACCTGTCAGGAAATAACTTCTTTAAGGAAGTAGATTTTTTTATAAGTCAAATAAAATATCATTTATTGGCATAAACAACTACGTCCATCGCCGAAATGATAGTGATGGTCTTATAATAAACATGCATGTTACTTGAGTTTTTACAGATTTTTTACTCCTTGACTTCTCCGTGAATTATTATTTAATTAACTTACACGAAATCAAAAGACATAGATACATGATTTCTTTTGTGCATTCGTATTTACACAAACGCAGTATGTCTTTGCATGTCTTTTATGACACATGCACAGTTGTTAATTATAGCTGTAAAATATCACATTAAAGCCGTAAAATAACTAACTAAAGACCCGTATTAAAGGGGCTAGCAGGAGATCAAACATTCACACGAGTCCTAATTGCGCAAGTTAATTATTATTATATTATTAATATCTAGACTGTGTGTTCTGATATTGGCAATAAATCAAAAAAGCAATTTCAATTTATCGAGAATAAAGCCCTTGGAATACAGACACATCCATATGAAAATATGCCATATAATGTATGATTGGTAGACGCGTTAAACACATGATTACAAGGAAACATTCTTACGGCAATATTACTGTTTTAATTAGTATGTAATTAATTACTGCTAATTAATAATGAGTGTTTCCCGCTGTAATAAGCCAAGTACTTTTTTGAAGATTTTTTTTCAAGAATTCGAGAAATGAGTAGACTAATTCCGATAATTAGTATACTATTAATTACCCTTATTTGCAATCACATAAACACCGTCTGCATATAGCCCGCAGTTACTGTCTTCATATAAATCAAAGCATAAAATTTACAGCATTTCTTGTAATAAATTCTGATATAAATCGGCAACAGGTTCGAAATTATAACTGTGGTAAAATATTAAGCAATCTGCAACCTCGTAAACTTGAACAAACGTATCCGTCTGCGTGCCTGTGTATTCTTTCATCTTTATTCTGACAAATATAGATCGCGATATGGTTTGCTTCTCGGTATTTTTTTCACCCAGACTATTCCGGTTCTGGAAGACGGTCTATCATATTTTGGAATAAGCATCAAACGAAGTATTCCAATTATCTTAGTAAATTCTCCCTAACGAAACTCTGAACCACGTGACTTCCGGTTCGTTGGTTGGCAACAATAGCGAAGTTCGCCTCCAATTATTTTTACATTACCAGAACACTATGCAGAACATCCTACAACCATTGACGGGATTCCTGGTAAATTATGTATCATAAATTGCGCGCGCCTGGTAATTTAAGTTTTTTAACTGGCTAAATAGTAATTTAGCCATTATGCAAATTAAAAGTCTTAAAGGAGGATACACGGATGTATTTATCTGAAACAAAAGAAAATGATTCATGTACAGGAATAAAGTTTGTTTCTAATTCTTACCAAATTTCCGTTCATATTATTTCGTATCATTTGTGCAGTCTCTTTTAAATTGAAAATAAAAAAGAGTTTCATTCTTGTATACAGTTGATGAAACGTTAAAATGGTGTTATTTAGTAGTGAACATTGGTGATGCATTTCGGACAGGGAAGGCAGCACTCAAAATAGACCACAAATCACTAAAGGCGCGAAACAGAAAGTTGTTTAACGACGATCACATATCACAAGGGCACCCCACAATTTGCAACGCTGGACAACGAAATTTCAAGGGGGGGGGGGGAAGAATACACACTGTTGCACAAAAATCCACCGTGACAAAATATTACTGTATGTTCTATTTTCTTAAAAACAAAAGAAGGTTGACAGTGCTTTCGACGTCGTGCAGACAGTGACAAAGGTAAATGGGACTTACACGTTTTGTGGTGAACGAAAGATCACACTCGCCCAAAATGCAACCTTTTTGAACAAGTCAGTGTATACAATAGCTACTCATGTTCTATCCTATACTTACATTTGACAAATTCGATACCCAAGCACCAACTTACGAGGGATGATCCATATATAACGAGAAAATGCTTATAACTTTCTTATGATACTGTATTTTTTACTCAAACTGTCGCTGGAAGTAATGACATACACTGGTTCCCTGAATTTTCATGATAACAGCGACACCATGTTAAAATCTATGGTTGCTAAGGTAACCCTTCACACGCCTAGGCGGGGCATTTTACGGATTTTTTTATCGTTTTCGCGCAAATTCAAACCGTCACAGTTTTCATGTAAGCAATAGCAATGTGATGCAAATTAAAATTTGTGGTCACTTACAACTCGCCGTACTGATGGTGACGTCATACACGGGTTGTGTTGCCATTCGTTACATTACGCACGTGTTATCGTTCTGTGATAGCAAAAATAACGGACGACAAGCGATTATCATTAAAATATGTAGTTATGAAGAAAACAAGTAATCATGAAAGTGTGCATGATATTATGTAATCATTTCATGATCATGTCATATCAAAAGCTTCGATGTGTGTACATAATAACACATTAAAAATGGAATTGAAAAAAATAGCTGCAACATGACGTCGACGTCAGAACTACGCACGAAAATATTGGATGTTCTGAACGAAATTCCAAAGGATGAATATCATGCGTCTTTTTCAACTTGGTATCGCATTGGCAAAGACGTATAGATATTGAAGGAGGATAATGGTACAAAAAATACTGTATGACCTAAGGAATGTGATCGTTAAATGGAGCATAGTTAAATTCTGAATGACGTTAAAAAGTTCAAAATGACGTTGCCCCTCCTACCGGTTTCATTGGTCGGCAAAAATGTTCCAAACAATTTATTTTTCAATAAATTTCAAAAATATTTCATACGTTTTCTTCTAATATATGTATTAACCACCGCATGCAATACTTTTAGAAAATAACACGTACTAGCAAAGTTATAAGCATTTTCTCGTTATATATGGATCATCCCTCGTATGTTATTATTACATAACCTTAAGCTAGTTTATGTGGTCAATATAATTGCGTCATCCCCTGAATGAAGCCACATTAATTTTGTTGTTTCACCTAGTACGTGAACATACTTCATAAAAAATACATTTAACCCAACTTATTGAATGGTATTATATTATTGCAAAATGTATAGTTGCATGGTTTGAAAACTTAGTTAAGTTGATTTCCTCGCTCAGTTACGTGTTGGGCATTGTGCCGTGTAATTGTAGTGAGTACGTGATATTTTCTGTGCTCGGCTGTTTAGATTAAGCGCTGACTTATCTTATCGTTTTGGATATATTACGGGAATTCTTGATGTGTTACATACGCACGATAGGCGTTAATCTGCAATATTCTATCAATTACGTACGATAAACGCTGCCAAATTGTACAATGACTGGCTACCTTTAACAAAGCAATTCACGGCAATGTTTCATGCTAATAGAATGATTCGGTCGGCGACCAGTATCCACATTAAAACAAGTTATAATCACTATCTACACGAGCCATAATGTTGTACAGTTTGCCGAGCGATGTTCAACAAATTACCTTAATTGAGTATTCATCTCTATTTAATGGAAAATAGATGAAGAGTTAGCATTTAATCATATTTCTTAATTTATGTTCGTGTGGAGTCTTGAATGGCAGTAATACGCTTTTTATGAGAAAATATTCAAAAGTTTGATTGAATAACCTGTTCGTAATAGGCTGATTTTCAACATAAATAGGTTTAAATCGTTTTTCTAGCGCAAATCCATTAGAACCAGTCAGGTGCACAGGGTAGGGTAAAAGATATTGCTAATGTTCATCTGGATATCGTCAAGATCGTCTTAAACCAGTTATGTGTGAAATGTATTATTTTCTGGGATGTAAAGACGACGTTTTTACTCTGCTCACAAGGGGGGATGGTTCGGTTATAAGATGTATAAATGAAGTGAAACAATTCGTTGTTATCTCAAACGATGATCAGGCAACACAACACATTTACCACCGTAGTACATGATATACATTGAGATAATTGAACTGCTGGTGTTCTAAGAGCAATAAGAATTATTTATACACAGAGCCCCAACCCCCAACTACCCCCACACAACATACGCGTTACATGCATGTAGTTACTCCATTGCGTCAATAGCATTTTTGCATTGGTTGGTGACTGCAATGATATGATGATTTCATTCATGATGCCAAGCAACTGATTTGACTCCAAAATCGTGTTAAGAAGTCTTTTTCTTCGAAGCCCTTGTCCGAAAATGATTGCAAAAGAAAAACATTAGCTTCGATACGGTATGGTGTGACTGGAGAATCACAAATATACTAATGACATTGTTTGAAACAAATATAGAATGGCATGCAAAACTAGTGTGTCGATTGCATTTATCCATGCGGCGATACTGGAATGGGCCACCCGACGTCAATACTGTAAACTACATCATTTATTCTATAGCAAGCAGGTCATCCGATGTGTCGTATTTTATACATGCAAGTTGCATAGAATAAAAATTCTAGCTGTTTCCAGTTTCATGGTTAGTTTTTAGATTTTTTGAATGAACAATTAAACATGAATAATGTCATCAATGAGTATGTATGTTGTTATGTAGTGACGTCATGAAGACGCTTGATCGGAGTAGCCTTAGTGACGTTACGGTTGCTTTAAATATTGCGGCAAAATATGTCTTTAAATTAAAAGTTCTGTGTGTGGTTGTATTTGGAATACGACAATCTAATATCTGACAAAGGTTAAGCAATATTGGTCACGTAACAAAGATTTCAGAAGGTTAGTTTTTCTCGTATTGTTTGATCGCCCCTCGTATATATACAATGGAGTGCACATGCGTACCAGGTTAATATTTCTGTCATTATATAATTTATTATATATAGTCTCAAAGAACCACTCTATATAACTGCGTAAACGACGATACCGTTTGTCATGTAACTGTAACAGTCACTTCACTAACTGAGAACGGCTTCAAAGAGTTTTGCCCTGAGTTTCTTTATAGCATACAAATAATACACTCAGCTGAATTAACATTGCGCCGATTTTCTTTTAAAAATATTTCTTTTTTTCATCAACATCTCAAACATACCGAAATGTGAATTAAATAATAAAATGCACACTATATATGGTTGCACTTTTAAATGTTTCCTAGCAACAAAATAAATCGTTATTTAAAACTTGTGTTATGTTAATTTAAATGCAAAACCTCACTTTGCGAGTACTTATCATTCAGATTGAAATATGAAATTTGTCTGGTTTCGAGTGAACATGGCAAAACATATAAATCTATAATATTCATATTTTTGAAATAATAATACGGTTCACAGGTCGCGCACAATAACTAGGTGATGAATTCGTTTTAAATGGACATTTGATATAGAAGATTCTATCTTAAAGCGGATTGGACATTAATTTGGCACATTAGCCACCAGGCGGTCACATTTAACAAACATAAATAAACGACCGCAAAGGATATACAAAACGTTGTTAGCCGGTGATTGAAAGATTCCAACATTTAAGGCCAGAATAAACAAATGCATAGTTTATCATCCCCACCCATCTTCGATTTGGAATTATACTAAATCCTCATGCATTAGTCTGTCTATACAGACCCTTGGTAATTAAAGGAGACAACTCATCAGCCTACTCTTTTTTCATGAAATTATTTTCCTTTGCACCCTCAAACATAGGGTCGGTCATGCATCAGTGGTTAGTCAAGTTTCTAGGCACCATTATTCTGGGTGAAGAATACGCTGGTGGACCAGAATGATATACTTAATACCGATCCAACGTTTTTTTTATGTTTTAAAACCAACGATAAACTTGTTTAGTTGTTGCTGTTTAGCCATTTGTGGGCGTCTTCCTTTTAATACAATCATAACTACAGTACACCTTCGTAGAGCAACACCCTTAATTGGGAGCTGCAAATATTGTGGATGTCCTTCAGAGTTTGATACTCTACAGACGTTAAGTTAATAGTTTCTAGTTTTGAATATCATAGTATAGTCATCAATATGAGTATGTGTTATTTTGTACTGTCTGTAAATATATTGTTAATAATAATAGTTAAATGTAAGTATTTGTATAGAACGTAACTGTGTATGATTGTCTGGAATGCATAAGAGTGTGAAAGAGAATGAGATCGAGTGTGAGAAAGAGTCCATTGTTGTCATTATTGTTATAAACAAATATGCATGAATGTATTTCAATGTAATAAAGAATGAAAAAAAACCAAGTTGATAGTAAATATCAACTAAGGGACATTTTGAAGGTGTTGTAATAGAGAGGTTGTAACTGTATGGAGGTCCGCTCTGGAGAGGTTGTACTTAACTCGTATATACAACACAGAGATTATGTTTAAAAGCCTACAGCCGATATGTGAATTCATCAGAAGATCCGAGGGAGATTACATTTGACGATGATTAGTAGAAAATACAACTAAAAGTACAGTTTGAAGGCTTTAATTAACAACTCTCGGTTATTTTTGACCGACCCTTGTAACAAGGTGTGTGTTTGTTGCAAACGATGTATCGATAAACTTAGTAAGTACTATCAAGAAGCGTTCAGATACAAAACAAGGACAGAGAAAACGTAAATATCACAAATATTGAGAAATATGCTTATAATATATTAAGAAACGAAAATGATAGTAAATTACAATGGTGTACAGACTACCGTATTCATAAAATGAAAAAAAACTTTAGTAAAATAAAATAATAAAGTAATCCATCCATCATTGGCAAAATTTAGATTCCCAATGAAACTAACTTTTTCATTAAGGGTATCACATGGCTTGTCTAAATATAATTTTTTAAAAACTTTTACCACGCCGTTTTGGAGAAATTCCATTTTAACTATGGTAACCATCCATATCAAAATAGAGCAAATTTCAGAAAAGGTCCTAACAGTATTTTTCTATTTTTTGTGTCAATAAAATCAATAAATTGTGCAAAGTTTTATGTTTTTACACAGCCAATGGAATGTGTTTGTAAATGATATGTAACAGAAATTTGTAAATTACTTCATATTTTTTTCTTTCACCTCTATCTTTCAATTTCAGTGTTTTGAATGAGTAGATTTATCAAAATATTTAAATTTCCCTTTCAAAGAATGGTATAAAATCATCTTATAAAATGATTGGCATGCTACAATAGTAACATACAAATTTTAAGTAATCAATATTGTATAAGAAAATAACAAAATAAAAAAAGTTTACCACAGATTTATTTCAGAAAATGTACTTTTCTTTGCATACTCTTATTTCTGTACTTGCTGGAGAATGAGTTCTCATTTACTAAAAACACAGAAACTTTTTCATTATTGACTGAAAACATGTCATGTGTGTATTCATTTTGTTAGTTAGATCATTTGCTACAAGTTGATGTATGTTCTGACATAAAATTCAGAAATTTTTTTTTAGTCCCCTATCGGTTTTCAACCAGAGGGGACATAGGTTTACCCTTCGTCCGTTCCTCAAAAGTCAGGATCCTGACATAGCTCAAACAGTTTTCAAACTAGGTTTATGAAACTTGGTATGTGGATAGGGGGCAATAAGGGAATTATGCACGTCCAAAAATATTTTGAATCTAACAAAAATTGTGGTTGCTATGGAGACAAAAATAATGAAAAAATGTAAAAATCTGGATCCTGCCATAACAGTTTCTAAGTTAGGATTACAAAACTTGGTATGTGGGTAGGTGCCAATAAGGAGATTATGCACATCTAAATATGTTTTGATTATAACAAAAAGTGCGGTTGCTATGGAAACGGAAATAGAAAAAATCTATAAAATCTGGAATCCTGGCATAACTAAAACAGTTTCCAAGCTAGACCTATGAAACTTGGTATACAGAAAGGAGTTTAAAAGGAGATTGTCTAAACTTGAATATTTGTATTATTCTGATTGAAACTGTGGTTGCTATGGATACAGAAATAGTTAAATTCCTTCTCTTTGGCTGGACCATTGTATAACCCCAAAAATAAGAAAACGCATTAAAACATCCATTGGCTTATAGCTAATGATCTAACTAAGAAAATGAATATACACACGTCATGTTTTCATTCAAAAGCAAATATGTTTTAGACATTAGTGAACTGACAGCCATCCATTTGTCACAATCAACACAGCATTAGCCACATGCCCTAAAAGACAACTTAGCTTTATCGATTATTTAACACAGTGGCCTAGTTTTTAACCCCAGATGACCCTGAGTTGATCATCGTGACCAAAGTCACAAAGTTTCATAAAGATTAGACTAAAATTGTGGCCTCTAGTGACTACTCAATGTGTACATGTATGCATGATTGGATCTATAGTGACCTAGTTTTTTTTATCCCAGATGACCCAATGTAGAACTTGACATAGACTTTGTTTAGGGATCATTGTCATCAAGTTTCATGAAGATTAAACCAAACTGGAGACCTTTAGAGACTGCACAAGGTTTATGTATGATTTGACATAATGATATTGACCTATGTTTTGACCACTTATGACCCAATATAGAACTTGAGCCAGATTTTGTTGAGATGATCAGTTATAAAAATTGGACCAAAATAGTGAACTCCTGTGACTTCACAAGATTCATGTATGATTTGACCAAGTAACACCTTTTTAACCCCAAATGACCCAATATAAAATAAATATTTGTTGAGATGGTCGTTGTGTCTATGTTTCATAAAGATTATAGTAAAATTGTGATTTCTACTGCCTATGCAAGCAAAAAGGGTGGGAATGACGGACATCGAGTGATCACAAAAGCTCACCTTGTGACTATATGACAGGTGTGCTAAACTCAATATACCCAAGCATACTTTACAAGTATAATCATACCCTTATAAAGTTTATATGTCCTATCTCATACTTATAAATGTTCAAGTTGTATATCTATGGAGTAATGGGTGAAAATTAACCCATACACTCTGTATCCCAAGTTCTTAATTGACACTCAAATAGTATTTATACAATAGAATGCACTTTATGACACAGGAAAACTGTCACATGGAATCAAAGTAAAGGAACTTTGTCTGCCAATCCAAATTTAGACGGTATGGACACTGACACTAATCTTGAACAATACAACCACTTCTGAGTGCAAGTATAAAAGTAGCATTAGTGACTGCCGGCAACGACTGGAACAACTGCGCGATATATTCCTCTATTAATATGTAAATATTTAACAATCTTTCAGAAAAAAGTTCCATGGTCCGATCTGGGTTATATGCAAAATCTTGTTCCCGTGCTGCATTCCGGGTAATATGCTATGTCTGATTCCACTGTTGCAATCTGTGTAGTATTCAGCAACAGTATTTCACAACCTGCAAATAATATTATAATTACATGTATATACTAATATGATCCTGGTGGTCCTGCACAAAACATTTTCTTGGTTAAAAAAATGAAAGTTCAGAAATTGTCAAATTATATCAAATCTAAACTAAAACCAAAGGTGCTATTTTCAAAAGCTGAATCTATACCCAGTATTAAATATATAGAGTGTAGAATTCAAATTAAGTGACTGCTACATGACTGATAGGTCTGTTTCTTGTTCACCTTTACTTGAAAATCAATATATCAATGTATCAACGATATATCGGAATCGTCAATGACAGCTCCAATAAAGACAGATATTATAAGAACAGATCTATGACTGAACTGCAATATAATTTGAATTTATTTGGAATATTGTCATGGTAACTACAACCAAAAACAATTTTAGCAACCAAACTGAATTATGTATACAATTATAAGACAGAAAGTTCAAATCGTTGAATTAGGGATAGGTGCTTAATTATAACCTAAATTTTGCAATAGGAACAATGTATTTGCAAAACATGGACGCGCATTACTTCTGCTTATGCAACAAACTGTAACAATACAATCATGCATTACCTCACAGTTACACTACACTTTTACATTTTCTCTATTCTGCACACATTTCTTCAGCATCTCTAGTTTTGAAGTCAACTGTTTCAAGTGAACGTACCATTCTCGATTCCCTGCAAATATAAATAATAATTATTATCACCTTGTTGTTTATTATGTTGACACTAAGTGACTTGGCAGATTTATAGTGTCATGTCGCATACTTAGTGCAGAAATGCTTAAGGTAAACTACTTTTATAAGAATCTGTAGCAGTTCAAATATATTTCAGATATATTTGTTTTGTTTTTCTATCAAATAGACAGATGTTGCAACAAGTATTATGTGAACTCAGGGCTTTTTTTCACTATATACGAGGGGCCTTCGTCAGCCCCTTTCACAATTTCCTATAGGCCCCTTTCACAATTTATAAAGGCCCCTTCACAACTTCACCACAAAGCATCAAACAAACCAAACATAGATAAAAAGTCATATATTCCTGTACTGTACTTGATATGAAGTATTATATCATAACATGCATGTTTGGGACAAGTGGACAAAAATTGAGAGCTAACATCTGAAAAAATTATTTCACAATTTGATGATTTATCGCGCTTAGTTTATAACAATTTGAAAAGTTTCTGCACCAACTTTTTCACAATTTTGAGGATTTTCGTGCTAAATTTTCACAAAACAAAAGGGCCTGGGCCTCTACAAAATTCAGCAAAAAAAGGCCTGGACCTTGAACCCGGCTTTCCCGGTTACAAGTCGAGTACACTAAACAATAGACCTGCGGCTACTACAAGGCTATTTCGGTACATGTAGTCCAGTTCTTTCACAAATATGTACATGTAGATACATGGGCTATTCCTTGTACAGGCTGGTAACATTGCCCGATCGGGCTTAAAAGCTCGATCTGGCTTTTATTGCCCGATCGAGCTTAAATCAATGAATGGAAACGATAAATTTTGTCCCAAAACACTAGAACCAGTTTATTGCGAATGGTCAAAGTGCACAAATGTATCCAATATGGCCAAATATTATCATTGCTGAAGAGCGTTTTCAAAAAAATGCTCTTGATAAATGCGCAAAAAGCATTAATTATTACCTTTATTCCTATTGAATTACATTAACTTCGTCTGTAACACCGATATCTTGATAAATACCGCACGCACAGTCCTAAAATTCAGCCACGGCAGCCATCTTGGATACGGAAAGGATGGGACGAAAAAAATACGAATATAATAAGCTTATACAACCACCATCCTATTGTTTTAAGTAATTGATACAGCCTTGCCCAAAAGTATTTTTTTTAGATTTTAGGACCTTATTAATATATTCATTATCAAAATTGATGAAGGAAATCAAATAGTATGATTACGAGATTATTTGGTAGATAGTTATATAAGAACGTTGCAAATTTGTTTCATCATTCCTTACTTATTTTCTGACGAAGAAATACAGAGGTTGTCATTAAAAATGTCGGTAAGTTGATATATTTTAAATACGTTACCACTTATTCGTCATCACTCATGTCACTTTCTTCTGAAGATTCATCATCTGTATTAGAATATGAGAATAAATGCATTGAAAATAAAGTTAATATTGTAGTAGATAAATTAATTTGCGCACTTATATTTTTTGATAATGTTTTAATAAAATTGTTCATGATGATTTGTTGAAAAATAGTAAATAGTATTAAAATAGGAATCATACTTAAGGAGGTACGAGCTGCCTTGTGCGCATGCGCGAAATTTCAAAATCGTATTAGATAAGAACAAACATGAATTTTAGTTTCAATGATTGCATATGAATGTTGATTAATAAAAATAAACAAAATATTATCGCACAAATTAGATATTTTTAACTTTTTATTTTTTGCCTGTATGAAAAAGTGGGTGGGGAACGGCAAAATTGTGAATAATATGGGTTCACAATAAGTCCCTACAATTGTTCAAATGCATATGCGTATATATAATATGTAGTGCATGTTTTAGTTATAAGAGGTAGCCACACTTTGAAATATTTTTAAGAAAAATTTATTTCATTACAATACGCAAATTAGGTTAATTTTATGCAAATTTATTCATAATTAGTGCTTTTTTATGCACAGCTCCCAAAAAAGGCTGGTGACCCCTATTTTTTATTTGACTAAACTGGTGTTCTATTTGATACTAAACTTAGGGCCAATTCTAAATTATTTTCGATCGTTAGGTATTTTTTGACGTTCATTTGAAATCGTTTGAAAATCACACTTTTTTGCAAGTGGGTGGGGTAACTATTTATCATGTTCAAATACTGAATTTGTTCACCAGGCAGCCGGAATTGTGACTAATGTCAATAGGAATGACCATTGAACACATAACATACCATGCATTGCTTAAAAGTGGTTTCGTATAGTAATAATCTTAAAAAGAACATAATTGTGCCATAAATGCAGGAAATAGATAAAATGAACAAAATCCAATGGTAGGTCATTAGAAAGCCATGTATGTCGAAAACGAGCCTGGTGACATATCATTTTTATGATTTCAATGTTGTTCTAGAAGAATGTTCTGTCATTTTAAGACGTTTCAAGGAAAATTCGATCGTTAGATCAAAGGTGCGCGTACCTCCTTAATATGATATTTTAGAAAAATCCTGGAAATAATGTCGTTGGACAGGCGTGTAGAGCTCGCCAGCACCACCAAGGTCCTGTTGGAGACGAGTACATCGTGGATAAAAAGAAGAGACGGGAAACTAAATGTAAACGATTAGGAACGTTGAAAAAAAATGTAATGGCTATTATATCAATGTGCATGTTGATGTTTGCTTCTTTTAAATCACACTTACAAGTAAAATATAGATACCTGAGACGGTTCCATTTGTAGCGTCCTGCAGGGCTACCACCACTTCCTTATAAAACTGTAGAAGTGCATCCTTTGTGCCAACTATTTCAAAACAAATTAATACTGTTAATACGCATTTTTTTACGTTTATTTGAAGTTCACATTAAACGATGTTTCATTGCTACTTTTGTATTTTACAATTCAAGCTACAAACTTTAAGCAACAAAACAGGACTGCACATGATGCTGCAGTGGAAGGACACAGATGGTGACGTGGACTGTTTCAAAACAGCACATTGTAATATTCAGTCAGGTAAAAATTCCTATTTATTACTTTACAATTTGTTCGAGTTGACAAACTAATTTTCATATAAACATACAAACGTTAAAGTTGATTCGTGTAATGCCATGTGTTGCAATACATTATCACAGTCATATTTAAACACGTTGTTTTAACAGAATCATCAGAAGTGCAGGATATTCCTGAGTTTGTAGTCGACATAAGCAGAGAAAGTGAAAGCACGTATCCAGACCCACCAAGCGCAGTCGTGGATGAGGTTAGTGACACATTAAAGGATGCTTGCTCCATATGTAAACAGGAACATATAGGAAATAAAAAGAGGTGTCTGTGGATTAACTGTATTGACAAAAAATGTGAATTTTGGGCACATGCTTTATGTGTTGGACTGACTGGGGATAAGAATGAAATAGAAGAAATAAGTTATAAGTGTCCTGAACACATCATGGCACATATTAATAAAAAGAAATGAAAGGTCATTAGTTATTTTTCTTTTCTGTATGAAGTACACCCTAATAAGTGAATTATTTATAAATAAATTTGAATTTGACTCATACCTTTAATTATTTTTTTAATTTCTTTTAATTTCATTAAATTCAGCAATAATATACTACCTTTGATCTTCCCCCATTGTCTTTCAAGAATCAACGATTCCTCGCTTCTCCCTAGTTCTTCAATCTCCTTGATTATTTCTGATATCATTTCACTAATTTTTGCTTTTGTTTTATTTCTAATATCGTGAAATTTTTCCCTGTCTTCCTCTGTTACAAACACTGGGTTCAGTGGTGCCCCCTTCCCTGGATCATTCCCATCCTTAATATTGTTCAAATAACTTTGCAAATTATTAGTGCAGGTTCTTTCAAAAACCAAAAGATCGGTATCCAAGACGCTGGCACCACTGATAGATGTGTGAATTCTACAAAGATAGAGGTATGAAGTAACTTAAATAGTGTATATTTAAAGGTAATTGAGTTTGTCTTCTTAATAATAATTACAGTACTGAAATAAAATGTGTTGAAATATAATATAATATTAAGTACAGCTTTTTGTTATATCTTTATAATATTGCATAATCATATTACTAAGAACTAGTGTTTATGTTATACAAAAATGTTTTAATAACGGTAAATAATAGTAACCTTACTTATTTGTTTCATTGTTATTTTGCAGATATTTATCGTTCCTTAAGTACTTCCTCCACTGGAAGATTTCTAACGAAAGGTCTCTCTGATACATTTTTGGTTGTTTTTGTTCAATTCCTAGCTGTTTGTTAACAGTGTCTCTTATCTGGAAAGTTGAACATATTATAAATTCCATATATAATCCCAACAGTTAACATGGTCATGTATACTTTGTTGTAAAGTTTATATGGGTCATATGTCGTTTCAAAATAGCTAATGTGTTTATTATAATTGAAGAGATCTATTGTAGAAATTAAAATGTATTGCGCAATGTTTATACGTTATAATTATAAGGTTGATAATAATCATTTCTTGTTCAACAAAACCAAATCATTAATATAACATGCCTTTTCAAGTGTGTCAATGTTACGACAGACCTCTAACCAATGTTTCTGAGTTGGTGCTCCTGGAGGCAACCATCTTTTGGTTTTTCCATTTACCGACTCTAACACGAAGTCGCCTCCCTCTCCTTTGCTGGCATGTCCGGAAATGCTGAACGACTCAATTGTTTTGATGAATTCCAACACCTCAACTGGCGCTAACGCTCTTAATTTTAGATCATAATAGGAAATCATTTGGTAAGTGGTCATGTTTAGACCAAAGAAAAGTTTCATCAATTTAAATTTTCCAGCTGTCATGACTTCATAGTTACCTCTTCTAATGCCAGTTCGAAAAACAAATAAGGCCAAAACATAATTAGTCAAAATGTCACACATGAATCTTTGGTTAGGATTTTTTGAATCGTTTATGTATTTATAAAAATTGTCAATTGACACATCAGCTGAACAGCCCTTACTGTAAACAATAAAGTTTCGAAGAACTTCATCGAGCGTTCCAAAGAAGAACACTGACAGGAGTTGCCACGACTTATGGTGGTCAGCACAATTCTTAGCTGCTAGTAGAGCTCTGGGGCTCCTAAACCCATGTAACTTGGCGACATCTTCCAACGAAACATCCCATAAGATTTTAAATAAGGCTCTAGTGGCGTTTAATTCAATATGACCATTTCCAGGCATAATCAGCAAGTTCCTGAAACACTCATTTTCTGGTTTAGACAAGAGTTTTTGTGCCAGGGAGTATGGCAGCCCATCACAGCCAATAGCTGTCCAATACTTTCCCTGTCCGATCTCACATTGTTGTTGAATATGCTTAAGATAAAAAAGGAAATCATTGTCATTTACGTATCTATGGATGAACTTTAGTTATAGGTTTAATCCTTAAATTTATGTTTTATTTTTGGAAAGTGCATACTATAATCAAAGTACTGCGAATCACACCATGGCTACAGTTTCCAAATACAGAACTGTAAGATTAACATTTAGAATATAGTAATTCATTTTATTGGCTATTAAATACTCACCGAAAAAACTTTTGTTACAGCTTGAAACGAACACGGATTAACCATACAAGGCTCACCAACTGAGAGGTGGGGTGGCAGTTGAGGGTGGTGGCTCTCAATCCACATATATGGGTCACTTTCCGATCGGTTAAGGCTGGGTTGTATGCCATCTTTACAAATAAAAGTAATTTGTTGCCGATTACAAGATTATAATTGAATAATTTTAATTAAATAATGTGTGCGTGCTTTTGTAACGTGAAATAACGTTATGATTATTATAATATAATGTGAGACTAATAATTAAGCAAAATTAGCTTTATTTTCTTAAAATATGTATGTCAAAAGTGTATTGGTTTAAATGCATCTCTTAGTTACAGTTTATATTCACTTTATATACGAAGCCCCCGGTTGTATCATACATGGTGTTAGAAATACTAAGAGCAGTGACACCTGTATAAAATGTGAGTGTTTTGTAAAACACCAAAGTTTGTCAGAAAAATGGAACAGTATTTAACTATTTATGTACTGTAAGTACTTTATTAAATATCTTACTTGCTGTGTTTTGTTCATAGCATTTAAGGTGTTTTTAGATTTTAAACAAGGCCATTTCAACAGGCATCACTGGACAATGGATAATTACCATTCAAATGTATATCAACAGCATCTTTTACTGTTATTGTTTGAAGTCTGTGTGCCAGGTACTGGTCCCTGATGGTATCAAAGGTTTTACTGGACTCTTCCAGGATGACATTTATTTTGTCTATGTGGTCAGTGTTTTGGTACAGCCACTTGCTTGGGCAATAATGTTGGTTGCCCTGAATATTTGTAGACATAGATGGTTGGATGTGAATGATGTTTGTAATCACGCTTGCACAGGTTTTATAATTATAATTGACACGCCAATTTCTGGCGACAACCTGGTTGTTGTCAAAAAAGGATACCGTGTCTTTATTGGTCGGTGGTCTGCAAGCTTCCTTAATCGAGTTTGCCCGAAGCCAGTTCTTTAAGCATGTGTAGCTACCAGCAGGGGAATGTGTCGCATTTAGCCTGGCAATCCTACTACTTCCACATATGAAATAGCTAACTAAGTTAGTATAAAAGGGCAAAGGGCTGACTGCATTTAACACTCTCGCCTTATACACTGAATCAACGGCACTGGCTACACACAAGGTTTTCTTTTCATTGTCTAGATTTGTGACATTAGCTGAGTACATAATAAAGTTGAGTAAAATAGCATTCTGTTTCTGTAACCACCCTTTCACCCTAAAGTTGTGGAAACTTGTTACATTTCCGTAGTCATCGGAATTAGTATTACACTGCCTCAAAATATTGGGGGATATTCTCTTTCCAATCGCTTGTACTATTAAAATTATATCATTGTCATTGATAGACCCATTTTCAATGTTATCAATAAATATGCTTACATTGTCAAGTTTCAAACGTTTAGCAGATTGTTCACTTTCCATGTTTTTTTCAGCATGACACTTGCATGCCTCGCATATTGCAGAAGCATGCAACGGAATTAGTCCCTGATCTTTCATGTACTTTATGGTACTTACTTTCACCTTTTTACTGGCTAGTTTGATAATACGTCCATTGTTTATTCCTCCAGAGAATTCCTCATGGTATAAACATGAACAGGAAGGACCCTTCTGTAATGCACGGGTTAAAATAAGTATTAAGTAGACATGTATAAGCACATCAAATCTGCAGGTACACAGATATGATTGTAACCAATAATTTGTAAAGTGATAGTAAGTATGACAATATTGTATTAATTTGAAACAACAGTCAGATGTCAGTGCAGACAGATTGACAGAAAATTGCTTCCAAAACACTGAAGATAAAGACACGTACGTACTGAAATTTATATATAATACATTTTAATTTTAGATATATGAACGTATTTGTTTTTGGGCATGGTAAAACGGCATGAAATATAATTCATTTCAAACATTATAAACTGTATGCATTCTTAAACATGGGTGTGCATTCTCTCTCGATCTATCATACACATATATATATGTATACAATTGATGTATAAATAAAATGCATTCAAAGTATGAACTACATTTATCAAAAACATCGTTTAACGTATATGGGAATGTACTTACTTTAGATGCCATTCTGCAATGCTTCTACCTATTTGAATCTCTGTATGTATGGTACCAGTATAAATAATAGTGAAATAGTATACCAAAATAACTTGTATATAATGAAGCCCCACTGTTGTCTTCGGCTGTGAAGCTAGTATACTGACAACGACTATAGCCAACAAGTTAACACATACATAACACAACTATCTCGTGGTTTTAATTATTTATTGCACGATTTCATGTTGATACAAGGCTTAATTATCCACACCTATCAATACAGTCAATGTGTGTATACTTTTAAACAAACACCCACATGTGTCGACGTAGGCCTACATTCATATATTTGATCGTAACATTTTATGTAAATAAGGTATATATTCATAAAAATAGCAAAAAACCAACTTCTCCACAAAACAATAATAAACATAAATGTTTTTGTTATTTTTTTTTGTACACACCCTGTATTTATTATTAAAACAAAAGGATGCTGATGGTTCTGGTACGTTTCCGAAATTGGTAACTGTTTTAGACCATTCCCGCATCCAAGATGGCTGCCGTTGCTGAATTGTAGGACTGCGCGTGCGGTATTTATCAAGATATCGGTGTTACAGACGAAGTTAATGTAATTCAATAGGAATAAAGGTAATAATTAATGCTTTTTGCGCATTTATCAAGAGCATTTTTTTGAAAACGCTCTTCAGCAATGATAATATTTGGCCATATTGGATACATTTGTGCACTTTGACCATTCGCAATAAACTGGTTCTAGTGTTTTGGGACAAAATTTATCGTTTCCATTCATTGATTTAAGCTCGATCGGGCAATAAAAGCCAGATCGAGCTTTTAAGCCCGATCGGGCAATGTTACCAGCCTGTTGTAGGCCTACATCTTTTACAAAAAAACAAGCGAGACTTCCACTTAGCTTTTTAAACTAAATTATCCATTTGATCTAGTTAAAATAACACTATGCTTACACGAAGATCACAAAAATAACCATTCAAAATCAGAATAGGCCTAGTTCTGAATTGAAAATGACCAAGTACAGTCGAGCTGACAATAACAAGATGTAAAATGGAGCCTATAACGCTCATCTGATACAAGAATATTTGATCAAGAACATAATGTTTTAGCAAGTTTTACCTCAATAGTGTTGAGAAGCATCGTGATGAACATCAACATAGGCTGGTTTGCACTATTGAGTCACTACTCGACGAAATGGTGCAACAGAAATATTTCTACTTTCGTTTTCTCAACAGCTCAATGTTTGTTTCCGAGATTTCCATCGTTCTCAACCGAAAATTCATAAGACTAACGGTATTCGTCCTCACAACGGTGTTTACCAATGTAATTTAGTCTGATAATAGTCCTCAACCCTTCCGAATAACACAGTTTTGGTGACAAAATCGACCTCACGTCGAGAATAAGTCTGCTCGCCATGTCATTTCGGCGCTTGATTTCGCGAGCGTTTCTATGACTTCGAATATCAAAGGGAAGGAACTCGTCACTATTTTTTTTATTTTAAATTTATTTTTTTAAAGATCGTCAAATATAATTACCAAGACATAATTTATTAAGCAGATTTATTGATATGAATACCGTAAAATAAAAATATTTAATGTTTACGGATGTTTATAAAATTTTCCGGACGGTACCGAAGTTTCCCGTAATAACACGAAATTACGTCGAAATGACGTCGGCTAATGATGGACGGATTACGTTAAACTGAACCAACACTATCAATCGACAGCAAATCTGTTTAAGTTGAATACTGAAATACGTTAATTACAATTAAAATAGTTCATTTGAACGAAAAGGGGCGACACTCTAGTAATTATTTTATATTAGCCTTCCACAGATAAAGTATGGCCTAAAATACAGCCGCATCTTTAATGGTACACATTCATTGGTTGTGCGAAATTATGGGTGGCAGTATATTTAACAAGTGTTTAATATCGAATTATTTTTGTGTTTGAAGCAACTCGATATCTGCAGGGCGTCGAACATATGTGATTATCATTAAGAGAAATTCTATATCAATTTCTAACGTTTTATTGCAAAATTATGGGCCTCTAATAACCGTCGTTATTTGAAGCCTAACATACTATGTGACCCATGATTTTATATCAAAATTAGTCTTTTAATAAAATAAACAAACTGTTTGTGATAGTCTCTATAAAGTTTTATCACTCACAGGTTATATTTTGCTTTGATTTATCGGGAATACAAACTTCATGACATATT
Organism: Spisula solida; assembly: GCA_947247005.1. NCBI lineage: Eukaryota > Metazoa > Mollusca > Bivalvia > Venerida > Mactridae > Spisula > Spisula solida. The sequence goes on from OX365952.1 coordinate 31,622,120, forward strand.
TATGAGGTCGGTAATTTTCTCGAAAATTAAGTCAGTATGAGTAAAGAAAATATTCGATTCTGATATTAACTTAGCATGTTAGCATACACGATAACTTGTTATCTAGCGCATTTGTTATTTCAAAGTCACACCACAGCGATGAGCAATAAGATAAGATATGCATCACAAAAACCCGTAAAGCATAGACAAATGCGATGAGTATACTATAACAGCATTGTACTATAACATGACGAGCTTCCCATAAAATGACACAGAGCACCAAACTTTGCTAAGGTTTCTATGACAAGACGTAGAGGACCAAACATGTTGTGTTCCCCATATAGTTTAACGTATAAAAGCTAAAATCGTTGAGCTTTATTTGAGTTTTATATGACAAGACAAATAGGACCAAACATTTTGAGTTCCCAACAGTACAGCCATAGAGAACCAATCATATTGAATGAAGTGTTGAACCTCTCCAATCATGAAGCAATATGAAGAACTTCGATAGTTTGCCATACACGTAGAGCGTCAAGCATATTTTAAGCGTTCCGTATCGAAACGTGGATTATCAAAACATGTTGGGTATTCCATTACAAAAAGATAATATTAAGTCGGGCAGGGAAGGCAGCACTCAACCATAAAAACATACAAGGCACAGTGCCCAACACACTGCAGAACGAGACAATGATCCGCCGTAATCCCAGCTGTTAAAAAGCCGAATGAAAGTCTCAGCAGTCAAAGGGTTCAATGCCCACGCTGAAAAACATAGAGTACCAAGCATGTTGGGTATTCCATAACAAGGCGTATTGTACCCCCAACATGTTGGATATTCCATAACTTGACGTATAGTACCCCCAACATGATGGATATTCCATAACTAGACGTATTGTACCCCCAACATGTTGAATATTCCATAACTAGACGTATTGTACCCCCAACATGTTGGATATTCCATAACTAGACGTATTGTACCCCCAACATGTTGGATATTCCATTACTTGACGTATAGTACCAACAACATGTTGGATATTCCATAACTAGACGTATTGTACCCCCAACATGTTGGATATTCCATAACTAGACGTATTGTACCCCCAACATGTTGGATATTCCATTACTTGACGTATAGTACCCCCAACATGTTGGATATTCCATTACTTGACGTATAGTACCCCCAACATGATGGATATTCCATATCTAGACGTATAGTACCCCCAACATGTTGGATATTCCATAACTAGACGTATTGTACCCCCAACATGTTGGATATTCCATAACTAGACGTATTGTACCCCAACATGTTGGATATTCCATTACTTGACGTATAGTACCCCCAACATGTTGGATATTCCATATCTAGACGTATTGTACCCCCAACATGTTGGATATTCCATAACTAGACGTATTGTACCCCCAACATGTTGGATATTCCATAACTAGACGTATTGTACCCCCAACATGTTGGATATTCCATAACTAGACGTATTGTACCCCCAACATGTTGGATATTCCATAACTAGACGTATTGTACCAACAACATGTTGGATAATCCATAACTTGACGTATAGTACCCCAACATGTTGGACGTCAAGTTATTAAATACCCATCATGTTGGGGGTACTATACGTCAAGTTATGGAATACCCATCATGTTGGGGGTACTATACGTCAAGTTATGGAATACCTATCATGTTGGGGGGTACTATACGTCAAATTATGGAATACCCATCATGTTGGGGGGGGTACAATACATCTAGTTATGGAATACCCATCATGTTGGGTGTACTATACGTCAAGTTATGGAATATCCAAAATGTTGGGGGTACTCTACGTCAAGTTATGGAATACCCATCATGTTTGATGGTACTATACATCTAGTTATGGAATATCCATCATGTTGGGGGTACTATACGTCTAGTTATGGAATATCCAATATGTTGGGGGTACTATACGTCAAGTTATGGAATATATAGTACCCCCCAACATGTTGGGTATTCCATAACTTGACGTATAGTACCACCCAACATGTTGGGTATTCCATAACTTGACGTATAATACCCCCAACATGTTGGTTATTCCATAACTTGACGTATAGTACCCAAAACATGTTGGTAATTCCATAAATAGATGTAAAATAGCCCAAACATGTTGGGACCTCCATAACTAGACGTATAGTACCCCAAACATGTTGGATATTTCATAACTAGACGTATAATACCCCAAACATGTTGGATATTCCATAAACTAGACGTATAGTACCCCGTAAAAGTTAGGTATTCCATAACTAGACGTATAGCACCCCAAACATGTTGGGTATTCCATAACTAGACGTATTGAACCCCCAAACCTGTTGGATATTCCATAACTTGACGTATAGTACCCCCAACATGTTGGATATTCCATAATTAGACGTACAGTACCCCCAACATGATGGATATTCCATAACTAGATGTATAGTACCCCCCAACATGATGGGTATTCCATAACTTGACGTATAGTACCCTAAACATTTTGGATATTCCATAACTTGACGTATAGTACACCCAACATGATGGGTATTCCATAACTAGATGTATAGTACCCCCCCAACATGATGGGTATTCCATAACTTGACGTATAGTACCCCCAACATGTTTGGTATTCCATAACTTGACGTATAGTACCCCCAACATGATGGGTATTCCATAATTTGACGTATAGTACCCCCCAACATGATGGGTATTCCATAACTTGACGTATAGTACCCCCCAACATGTTGGGTATTCCATAACTTGACGTATAGTACCCCCTAGCATGTTGGGTATTCCATAACTTGACGTATAGTACCCCCCAACATGATGGGTATTCCATAACTTGACGTACAGTACCCCCAACATGATGGGTATTCCATAACTTGACGTATAGTACCCCCCATAATGTTGGGTATTCCATAACTTGACGTATAGTACCCCCCCCAAAATGATGGGTATTCCATAACTTGACGTATAGTACCCCCAATATGATGGGTATTCCATAACTTGACGCATAGTACCCCCCCCCAACATGATGGGTATTCCATAACTTGACGTATAGTACCCCCAGCATGATGGGTATTCCATAAATTGACGTATAGTACCCCCCAACATGTTGGGTATTCCATAACTTGACGTATAGTACCCCCCCCCCCCAACATGATAGGTATTCCATAACTTGACGTATAGTACCCCCAACATGATGGGTATTCCATAACTTGACGTATAGTACCCCAAACATGTTGGGTATTCCATAACTTGACGTATAGTACCCCCCCCCCCAACATGATAGGTATTCCATAACTAGACGTATAGTACCCCCAACATGATGGGTATTCCATAAATAGATGTATAATACCCACAAACATGTTGGATATTCCATAACTAGACGTATAGTACCCCAAACATGTTGGCAATTCCATAAATAGATGTATAATACCCACAAACATGTTGGATAATCCATTACTAGACGTATAGTACCCCAAACATGTTGGGTATTCCATAACTTGACGTATAGTACCCCCAACATGATGGGTATTCCATAATTTGACGTATAGTACCCCCCAACATGATGGGTATTCCATAACTTGACGTATAGTACCCCCCAACATGTTGGGTATTCCATAACTTGACGTATAGTACCCCCTAGCATGCTGGGTATTCCATAACTTGACGTACAGTACCCCCCAACATGATGGGTATTCCATAACTTGACGTATAGTACCCCCAACATGATGGGTATTCCATAACTTGACGTATAGTACCCCCCATCATGTTGGGTATTCCATAACTTGACGTATAGTACCCCCAACATGATGGATATTCCATAACTTGACGTATAGTACCCCCAACATGATGGGTATTCCATAACTTGACGCATAGTACCCCCCCCCCCCCAACATGATGGGTATTCCATAACTTGACGTATAGTACCCCCAACATGATGGGTATTCCATAACTTGACGTATAGTACCCCCCAACATGTTGGGTATTCCATAAATTGACGTATAGTACCCCCCCCCAACATGATAGGTATTCCATAACTTGACGTATAGTACCCCCAACATGATGGGTATTCCATAACTTGACGTATAGTACCACCCAACATGTTGGGTATTCCATAACTTGACGTATAATACCCCCAACATATTGGGTATTCCATAACTTGACGTATAGTACCCCCCAACATGATGGGTATTCCATAACTAGACGTATAGTACCCCCCCAACATGTTGGGTATTCCATAACTTGTCGTATAATACCCCCAACATGTTGAATATTCCATAACTAGACGTATAGTACCCCAAACATGTTGGCAATTCCATAAATAGATGTATAATACCCACAAACATGTTGGATAATCCATTACTAGACGTATAGTACCCTAAACATGTTGGTAATTCCATAACTAGATGTATAATACCCCCAAACATATTGGTAATTCCATAACAAGACGTATAGTACCCCCAACATGTTGGTAATTCCATAACTAGACGTATAGTACCCCAACATGTTGGTAATTCCATAACTAGACGTAAAGTGCCCCCAAATCGTTACGGAATGAAGAAGTAAACTAGGAATCGTTAATACAGAATTCGAATGAGCATCAACTACACCATGCTCAAGACAGGAGCACCCAAAACATGATGGACAAGAATGATGATCCGCGGGGGGGGGGGTACAAAATATATCCGTAATAAGGCCAATTTAGGGCATGTCCGCTCGAGAGAACTGAACTCAGCACAGTCGAAGAACTAACTCAACAGTGATCATGAGCATCCGAGTGTCAATCATACATCTACCGAATCCTCTTTAAAAAAAACGTGTGAACGTGTCGGACGCCTTTTCAATGTATGTTCTAAACAATAAAAATGGTATGATTTGTAAAGGGGAACAACTCAACCATTACTTACATCTAATATGCCAAACTCATACGCAGTCATCTCCCTTGCTATTTATTACTGCGGCAACAATATTATTTTAGCTTAAATTCTGCCACATGAACATGTATGTGTTTACGAGGATCATTGATCCGCTGCAGCTGGGACTCAGACTTTCGACTTGTTGACAGCTAAAACAGTTGTCTGTCAGCGGTTAAGTTCATTTTCCTGTTCAGTTGTATGTTGTGCGTTTTGCCGTGTAATTGAGGTCTGTGCTGTTTGTATGATTTCTGTGCTCGGTTAATTGTTAAAGTTGAATGCTGCCTTCCCTGTCCGAGTTGAATTTTTAAACGAGAAATATTCGTAATTAAAATGCTGACGTGCTTATCCATCTCACTGTCCAAGTAATCGACCTGTGGAACTGATTTTGAAGCAGAGGACCCGAGTCAGATGGGTCACCTCGGAATCTAGTCTGGTTCCCGGCGTTCTCAATAGTAAGAGTACGACATAAGCACGTAGTGTAAGGGACAGGTAATCCAGACTACTCGGAATCTAGTCTGGTTCCCGACGTTCTCAATAGACATATAACACGTAGTGTAAGGGACAGGTACTCCATACTACTCTGAATCAAGTCTGGTTCCCGACGTTTTCAATAGTTAGAGTACGACATAAACACATAGTGTAAGGGGCAGGTACTCCAGACTACTCGGAATATAGTCTGGTTCCCGACGTTTTCAATAGTTAGAGTACGACATAAACACATAGTGTAAGGGACAGGTACTCCAGACTACTCGGAATATAGTCTGGTTCCCGACGTTCTCAATAGACATATAACACGTAGTGTAAGGGACAGGTACTCCAGACTAATCTGAATGAAGTCTGGTTACCGACGTTTTAAATAGTAAGAGTACGACATAAACGCATAGTGTAAGGGACAGGTACTCCATACTACTCTGAATCAAGTCTGGTTCCCGACGTTTTCCATAGTTAGAGTACGACATAAACACATAGTGTAAGGGACAGGTACTCCAGACTACTCTGAATGAAGTCTGGTTCCCGACGTTTTAAATAGTAAGAGTACGACATAAACACGTAGTGTAAGGGACAGGTAATCCAGACTACTCGGAATATAGTCTGGTTCCTATGGAAGCCCTGGAGGGCACTTTTGACTTAGGTGTTGTGACTTGTAACTTATGACTTGTGACTTAGAACTTGTGACTAATGACTTGAGACTTACGACTTGTGACTTACATTTTATAAATAAATCTGCGCGCACTTCTTTGGACAGCGTGGATGGTAAAGGATGATGTCTAAATCGGAATTACCTGATAATAGTCTATAGTGAGTCAGGTAAGTCGGTATTAGTTTTGTTTGAATGAAATCATCATTGTTGAAGGCCCCGATCCGTTATTCTGAAATGTTAACACAATTAGCTAGAATACCCTTCATGTAATAGCATAATCTCCCCTGGCATAGCTGTGCCTTATACGAGTACATGTACATACATAATTATTATGGTTTGCTTCCTTTTCGTTATCATTTGTGCGTCTCATTCGCGATGGATAGTTCGGATCATACATGGTATAATGAATAAGGCTTTAAGTTTTGTTGATGTACATGTATAAATAATTATATGTTCATCTACATTTTTCCAGGTGAAGACAATGGAATGTCCGTGTTGTGTGTGTGTGTTCGGTGCGTTTGGTTCGACAAATGATGTGGCGGTGCAAACCTAATTACCTCTATATCTTAAAACCCAGCAAAGCAACCGGCTCAAATGTAAACTTGGCAATTGTGTGACACTATGGGCTAGAATAGATTTTGAATGTGATTGTGTTACATGTATGTACCATAATTGTGAAGTAGAACATATAAGGTTTTGCGGACAATTCCAAGTTGTGGATATCAATACATTAACAATTAATGGCGCCTACGAACTAAGTTTTTCAAGATGGCTTTATATTATTCGCATAAGTTTAATTTCATAGATGTAATGTCGGTCAGACATGTTTAGAAATAATACGCCATTTTGTCATGTTTTGAAATGCATGTGACCTAAACAATCTTATATTGATTTATGTGGAATTTATTTTAAATAAACTTTGAAACGTTGTAATGCAACAGACTCAAAGTTGTCATTTTCAAATGTGTTTTTGTCTACCGTTCATCTTTTACAACATAATACTGCATTTCAGTTAACTTTGTATACAATATAAACACCCCGTGTACCCCGATAAGACGTGCTAGCCTGAATACTGCTGTGTTAGCCTACCGCAAAAAATTCAACATTCAAGAGATTAGGTATTTTGTGCGTGTTTCATTTATTTCGTGTCTACACCAGTAAAACGAAGAACGTGTACATGTGCAGTGGTTCTTCCTCGACACGAAGATGTATTTTTTTCAATCACAAACGTCACATTATATTTTAAACTTAATAAATGTGTCAAAAGTCAGCAGTTTAGTCTTTAAAAAATAATTAAAAATACTTATAGACAGCGGAGAACGCTCAAATTTCATGAACATGTAGTAAAATAATAGTAGCATATTTCATCATATTGATGTATGCACTGGCATCGGTATCTTTCTAAAAAAAAACAGGTTTTCCGCGCTTGGTGGCATAAAATGGATAGTGCACGAGTTATACCGTAGATACTGCACATGTCCACTGTAAAACAATTATTATACTGCCTGTGTTGTCTGTTTTAATACTTGTTTCATGGATAAATGCAGGCCTGGAATAGATAATTTAACATTTTCATGGGATGAAATCTATATAGTTCTTACTAGAGATAATAATATAATAATATTGTTCGGCATCATTGTTACCTGTAAAATCACAGGTGTCAGTATCGTACTGTAAGTCTGTCTACTTACGAGTAGAATCTACGAGTAGAATCTACAAGCAATTACATAAATCGAGTAAAGAGCGCATTGAGCTACATGTTATCACCATGAGGGTTGAAGACATGAGAAGCCAGATTGTTCATTCTATACAGAGCGTCTGCTTGATCCGCTCATGCGAACCCAATATATCACTTTTCGTTAATTACTTTCCACGTCACTTTACTTGCGAGTAGGTCTATATGTGTATTTTGAAACCACTAGTCCGCTAGACATAATAACCCCTACTAACAATGCTCTCCCAAAATGTAAAAGAGAAGCCCCGCTGTATGTTGTCTTGAAGTACTAACAAGCCCGCTCATGATTGAACGATGCCTATCGGCCTACCATCTACACATTTATTCGCATGAATATTGATAATATTATATAAAAAAAAACATTGAATACATGTGTCCGGCCTATTCCGTCAACAAGAATGCGGAAACACTGCGGTATACAGTACACCGGCTATTAAATTGCTAGTAAGGTGAGTAATGTTATCCATTTTCGCAACCTTCAAGTGCACAGCAGGGTAAGTTCAGAGACGCTGTTTTGTCTTTCTGTGTGTGTTGAATGTAAATTATATACAAAAGTATCTACCGGAAAACGACCAGGGACTGCTTAAAAGGGCATTTAAAAGACCAAACTCGTATCATTCCTCACGCAAAACATATGCTCGGTCTGTCAAATAAAGATGTTTTTGTTTATATTCCTCGTTAAGCTACACAATTTGAATCGAGCAAAAGAACATCCCAGTGACCAAGCATAATATGTTGTTAATGTTTTACCAGGAACGGAGTCATAAATAACGGTGCATTTTGAGAATTTTAGTATTGCATTAGTATTAGTATTGCTCACTGTTGTACAGTGTATTGCTGTTCAGTGTACGGAGTATTGCTCACGGACATTTAGTAAATGCTAGGTATAACCAGATATATTTAATCTGCGGCAGGTTATATTGGATTGCAAAAAGTAAAATGACCATGGAGGGGCACGTGACATGTTCTCGATGGTTTAGGATTTCAAAAAAATATATCCAAAAAAGAAGCATTTTGTAAGAATGTCGTGAACCAGACTATTCCATTATTCCATGCGGATAACATCGGTCTTTATCGCATTACAATAGTTTATTTACCAAAGAAATCAGAACTATTCCGAACTTTCACTGTGAACGCGAGACAACGAATCTAAACAGCAGGTGTCTGCAGCTGCATTATCATCCCGGTCATTAATAAATATAGTGGGCGATGGACTACATACCGTAGAGAACACATCGCAAGATTAACAGAAGCATGGTATTGATACATGATAAATGTTTTTCTAATTATTTTTAATTTGTTCATTCGTTCGGCACATACATTTAACACATCCAAATAATTGGAGGATATTTGTTTGTTTAAACTGAATACGATTTATATCTCATCATGGCATTTGTTGTTAGATTGATCGGTATTGTTACATGTATTGGAATTATTTTGACAGAAACATAAATTTAAACTTACACCGGAATAAATTCGAATTGCATCCAAACTGCAAAAAAACACATCATAAACAATACAACTAAGTTATCAGCCGCAGGAAACTATTTGACTTGTATTTATTGGTAACTAACTCAATGTTGTATTTTGTGTATTTGTAATTTCATTAGTGTAAAACCATATTTATGAGCCTTGATAATGTCGTTACATTTTGTTAACCTCATTTTTTTCATGTAATCATGAAATGAGAGAATAAAAGGTATTTGATTTGACAAAACTTCTAAATATTGGTCAGATTCTGAACGGTTAGTCATATAACCAACATGAACTGAACCATTGCATCCAGATTAAATAAATTGTGGAAAAATCTTAAAATATTAATTTACAATTACTTCATCTTCCGATCAGGTCTAAAACTAGTTTACGGTCCCACGCGTAAATAAAGTATTCGCATGTTAAAGAAGTCGTACAGGAAATAAAATGGATATGGTCGCGTTTCATCTTCTTTTGTTAATTGTTCTAATGAAGGTGTCAAAATTATTTTTTAGATTATATCTACAAACGAGGAAGGCGGAAACTATATGTGCTAATAAATATTTCAATCAACCTTTGTTGACAAACTTGTTCTTTTAAGATATGTGCTTATCGTAAACCGCCTGGGACATCTTACTTATATTGTACTTTTAAGTAATAGTATACTTGAAACTTCCTGGTTGCGTGCACCCATCCCATTGGTCAATCAGTTGTAAAACATATCTTCATTGACTGGCAACCTCAATTTTTATTTAGAATATTTTCATATCAATTTAGTGAATTATTTACTCTTGAGCCTTTATGAACACAAAGATGTAGGTGAGCCTTCTTGCAGTTGAATGGCAACCACCGACCGGCTCTAGCGTGCATCATATATAATGCAACATAAAGGTTCTGCAAACTTGTACTAATTTTGTCTACATAATTATGTTGAGTATTGGAAAGTGTAAAAACTACATGTACATAACACATGCTGGAATGACGAATTCTGAGGTGGGTCCCTCGAGATTTTAAATGTAATACTGTATATGTACACAAGTTTGAGACATACTTATTTTAACTATGATATGGACGCTTTTTTGTATTGTTCAAAATTACAATCAATACTTACACTCAGCACTCAAATATTCGAATTCACTCTTCTGAGGTTCATAAAAATAGTTATAATGTTGGTATATAATTGGTACTAAGTATTATTTTTGGTTGATTTCCTAGTTTAATAAGAGTGAGCTAATGTGCAATACTCTGTATGTAGTAAATATCAATACGCTGTACACGCACTTATCTACATTTGTATTTTGGTGTGTATCTTTGTTGCAGTTCAATCATTTTTTTCTGAAATTTGGACTTAAGACATTAAAGTTCAGTATAACTAGAATGCCCAGTTCAAACGCATTTAAAGTGTTGTGGGCAAAGTTTGCGAGTGAGTAGCGGACAATAACTGAGTAATTTGAACACTTCTATGAAAAATACCTGTTATAATATGGCGTACTATAAAGTTATAAAAATATCCGAATACATTTTTAAATTTTTAAAACCTAGTTGAGATGAAGAAAGTAGTCTCTGAACTAATCCCAGTGAACACTATAATGTCGCGAAAATCGATAACATTACTCCCATTCACTAGCAATATCCGGTTTACGGTATACCGCAGTGGAAATACATGATGTATAATTATATAATAGCACTTACGTTACATTTGTCTCATAATCAGACATTTTTGCAAATGGCAGATTTCATACAAACGGAGATGACATGAGGCGTTCAACAAGAGGATAATTGAAAGGATAAATCCCGTTTGTTGCGTGTTTTGTTGTTGTCTGTTATGTTACGTTTAGTTACCAGTTTTCGAGGGCCTCCTTCAGCAATCAAGCTACCCTTCGACATTTAACTTCCCCTAGGCATTGGGCTACCTAAGGAAACCTGCGCTCGAGTCCTAATATGGAGACTACTTCTCTCCTGGTTTGTGTGAAGACAACATCGAGATGCGACGACCAAGACTATCGAACATGAACAAACACCACCCTCACAGGTACCAATTCACAGCTTGGTCGAGTTAAACATTATTGGTTAATTTTGCTCCGAGAAAATGAGCAGTGGCGCAGACGGAAATTGAACCCGGACCTATATATCTCCAAGCGCGTGTCCTACCTGCAGGCACCACAGTGAGTTTCGTGCCCAGCTGTTTCCGTTTAGTCCTGCATTCCCTGTCCGATCTGTCATTATCATATCGAAAATCCGCTAAATAGCTGCAGTACACTGAAAGTAGCCTTGCGCATTTGTTTTCTGGATTCCAGTTTGATGTCTAGTGGAAGACAAACATTAAATAATTTTGGGAATGGAAAAAACGTCACTAGCGAGTTGTTAAATTGAGTGTCAGTGACTTCACTGTGAATAATAGGCGTTTACGAGTTTCTCATAAACGCTTGAACAGATAAGCTGCGATCTAACCCACGATAATGGTTTCTTTATATTTGTTAATTCAGAGTACTGAAACCTCGTGGTACTTATTGGATACTTATTCGTGAGACGGGGCGTCTATGTGATTTTAAAATGTAAGGTTCAAACTGCAAACCACTTGTGACCAAGCGACGTACTAACTTATTAGACCGCTCAGCCATTGCAACAACCCCTAAAAAGGTTTCGTAACCAGGATCAATGTGACTGCATTACACCACACCGATAATTGGTTGATACAGACAAGATCTTTATACTCTTATTGACAATTTTGCTATATGTATGTGTACGTCTATATTTTCTAGGCCATATTTTTCTGATTTATAAGAATGGTTAAACGTATCTTTACATGCCGATTTGCTTTAAATAAATGGTAAATTGATAAAAATAACACTCGTTACATAAACGGAAAATGCACAAATAGCGCTTCTGTGAAATAAAAAGCAAAGAACGAACGCATTTGATATATACGTCCATGCGAAGATACCTTGGTTTATGTGTGGTGTAACTAAGAAAATGGTACACGGGATTTAGACAGTATATTATATGGGGATTTATATTAAATTCAGCAGATCAATGCAATTAAAACTAAATACATGTTTAATATAGATAGACAAGAATTGTTGTATGAAAATTGTGTCGTGAAAATGTTGTTTTCAGTCCTAAAACATTAAAACTGTGAGCAACAAGGGCAGTATTCATCTACGACTCGGGCAGTATCTAGACAATTTCACCATATAACTCGTGCACTATCCATTTTATGCCACCAAGCGCGGAAAACCTGTCATTTTCAAGAAAGATAATGAAACCAGTGCATACATTAAAGCCAATAAATATGCTACTATTATTTCACTAAATATTCATGAAATTTGAACTTTCTCCGCGGTCTATAAGTATTTTTAATTTTTTTTTAAAGACCAAACTTCTGACTTTTTGACAAATTTATTAAGTTTAAAATATAATGTGACGTTTGAGATCGAAAAAAACACATCTTCATGTCGAGGAAGAACCACTGCACATGAACACGTTCTTCGTTTTACTGGTGTAGACACGAAATAAATGAAACACGCACAAAATACCGAATCTCTTGAATGTTGAAATTTTTGCGGTAGGCTAACACAGCAGTATTCAGGCTAGCACGTCTTATCGGGGTACACGGGGTGATAAAGCAAAGACCAAAAACACTGTCAATTACATGATTAAATATCATTCCAAGATTTTGGCTTTAATGGATACTGATAACAAACGAAGGATAACAAACTCATATTAAATTACAACATTTATAATAATAACACTTATAATGATACATTTTGCTGTCTATAATTTTATCAAAGGTAGTGTGTATGTCAAATTTTACACATCATAAGTCTCAAGTCTCAAGTCACAAGTCACAAGTCATAAGTTACAAGTCACAAGTTACAAGTCACAAGTCACAAGTTACAAGTTACAAGTCACAAGTTACAAGTCACAAGTCACAAGTCACAAGTTACAAGTCACAAGTTACAAGTCACAAGTCATAAGTCACAAATCAAAATCTTAATTGAAATGCAGAAATAAAACAGACGTTATAACCATGCTTTACTTTACGATTAAATGAAGCATTAGACATGCATGTCAAAATTAATAGAGCAACATACACATGAAATTATACTCAAGTATAACAACATGCCATAATTAGTTATACAAATATTTTAAATCATGGAATATGTTGTTAATTGGTGAACTTCTGAATTAAACACACGCCTTTCCAACATCCCAAAATCAATTGGAGTACATTTATATCATCAAGGTTTTGGTGTTGTACTATATCATGGTACAGGGTCTTGGAGATCCTATATCATAAACATTCTTATTTTGTGCCAGTCAGTCCAGATCGGTTTGTATTTCTCTCTCGACTATATCAACCATAACTTCTATTTGAGTATATGAAGGTTCATAACGAGACAATACTATTGTGCTCAACTTGTGTGGGTTTATCGTAAGTATATGCATTTCTGTCCATTACAGTAAGAGAGTTGTTCACAGCCTTTTATGCAATATTCCACAAGAGATATTTTCAGGATTCCACGACAGATATTTCATTTATCTCCACCTGCAAAAACAAACAAACATTTTAATAACACTGGTCATTCTATTCACTCCTCTTAACCTAAATATTCGTCACGATTGTGACGCTAAAATTATAATCTAAAGTTGGAAATATATTATAGCAACGTCAACGCTAACTTTGTTTGCAATAACATATCGATAAAGAAGAATTTTAAACTTAACGCTTATGTAGTAGAATGAGTGTAATTCCGTGAACAATTGTTATTTAATCAAACAACTAAAACTGACTTACCTGTCTTGCTATATATATTAAAATCCGATTCACGTATCATCGGTTTTTATCCACGTTATTGTTGGGCGTAAGGGGAAAATAAAGCATGCAAATATATTTATAGTTTGTTTGGTCACAACTCCTAAGTCACAAGTCACAAGTTATAAGTCACAAGTCAAAAGTGCACCCTGGGGCCTACGCAAGTCACAAGTCACAAGTCATAAGTCATTAGTCATAAGTCAAAAGTGCCCTCCAGGGCTTCCATAGGTTCCCGACGTTCTCTATAGTAAGAGTTCGACATAATGTCGTAGTGTAAGGGACAGGTAATCCAGACTACTCGGAATCTAGTCTGGTTCCCGACGTTCTCAATAGTAAGAGTACGACATAAACACGAAGTGTAAGGGACAGGTACTCCAGACTAATCTGAATGAAGTCTGGTTCCCGACGTTTTAAATAGTAAGAGTACGACATAAACGCGTAGTGTAAGGGACAGGTACTCCAGACTACTCGGAATCTAGTCTGGTTCCCGACGTTCTCCATAGTAAGAGTACGACATAAACACGTAGTGTAAGGGACAGGTACTCCAGACTACCCGGAATCTAGTCTGGTTCCCGACGTTCTCCATAGTAAGAGTACGACATAAACACGTAGTGTAGGGGACAGGTACTCCAGACTACTCTAAATCTAGTCTGGTTCCAGTCATTAGTCATAAGTCAAAAGTGCCCTCCAGGGCTTCCATAGGTTCCCGACGTTCTCTATAGTAAGAGTTCGACATAATGTCGTAGTGTAAGGGACAGGTACTCCAGACTACCCGGAATCTAGTCTGGTTCCCGACGTTCTCCATAGTAAGAGTACGACATAAACACGTAGTGTAAGGGACAGGTACTCCAGACTACTCTGAATCTAGTCTGGTTCCCGACGTTCTCCATAGTAAGAGTACGACATAAACACGTAGTGTAAGGGACAGGTACTCCAGACTAATCTGAATGAAGTCTGGTTCCCGACGTTTTAAATAGTAGGAGTACGACATAAACGCGTAGTGTAAGGGACAGGTACTCCAGACTAGTCTGAATCAAGTCTGGTTCCCGACGTTTTCAATTGTTAGAGTACGACATAAACACGTAGTGTAAGGGACAGGTACTCCAGACTACTCGGAATATAGTCTGGTTCCCGACGTTCTCAATAGTTCACACTTTGTAGTTGTATTGTATTTTATTGTTGTGTAGTGTCCCCGTCCCCGTCCCCGCCCCCACCCCCGTCCCGTACTGTAAAACAATTTCAGTTTGAAAGTAAGTTTATGGTGTACGTAAGTGCTTTGATAAACAGTACCTATGTCTGTAAGTAATCAAATGAAATGCCACACCATTCAATAATAGTCCAGTCATTCTACAGTAAAAATAGGCTTAACCTCAAACAAATTGCAAAAGAAACAAATTTGACTGTTTTGGCATCAGAAAACATTGACAAATAACATATCAAAAGTCTAGAAAAATCTAGGATGGGGAAGTTGCCGAAAATTTAACATATGTAAGGTCACTATTAGAAACTCTAAAGCTGCTTTTATGGCAGTGTTTATTTTCATTTCCATGTAACCAAAGTGCACATATCCATAAAGTACTTAGTAAAGATATTGGAATATGAACAATATTATAAACAGATGAAAATAACGTGGCATAGATAACAAATTAAACCATTTTTTATTTAATATAGATGCTTAAAAACCAGTACAAGTGGGTGGGGTAATGGAGTGTGACAATCTCAGAAACAAGTTCCGGTGTAGATCAACAAGGTGTATACTGTATACCGAAATGAATTGTTATATGTGAAAGTTCTGACATTGCAAGCATAAATTGCAAAAGTGATGGGGTCTGTGAAATTCAAGATGGCGTCCAAAATGGCCGTCTTCTTTAGTATTACCAGTTAAAATAAAAATAGATACTTGAAAATAGCAGGAATATGTGACAAAATTCATTGAATTTAATGTCCTTAAATGAGGTATATGTATTTAAGAAACCACAAAAATCGTTAAACAAATATTTTATATACATTATTTATGTTGAAAATCTTCAAAAAGCAATGTCAATGTTATTTGCAGGTAAAACATACGAAAAACAGGTACAGAGGCAATTTCACCTTTCTAATCTCTTATGTCTTTGGTTATGATTTATAATGTTGATTAATACATATCTTAAATACACTTTATGAATAAATAGTATAATATGTTATATAAAAAACACTACTTTAATGGAACTCAGTGCATCCATGCAATCTAAGGTGTAATATGTGGTTTTGTTACCCCACCCACCAATTTCACACAATGAATGTGTAATCGAGTGTCTGTGAAGTATCACAAACTAACTACGTCGTGCATAAAGTTTATTAAATCATAAATGTAAATTGGTACACATACAAAACTTTTATGCCGGAGATTACTTCGAGAAATCCAAGATGGCGTTCAATATGGACGTCGTGGTATAGGAAAAGTCATTAATTTGGCTATATAGATGATACAGGTAAATGTATATTACTTCCAACTTTGTATCCTAAATTAGTATCGGTTCTCGACAACTCGGTGTGTTTTATCAAATATTTCTGTGAATCACTGGTTGTAAATAGTATCTCTACTTCATTATACCCCCGCACAACGAGTTGTAAGGGGGTATACTGGATTCAGGTTGTCTGTCTGTCGGTCGGTCTGTCCGTCCGTAGACGCATTCTTGTGGACGCATAACTCCTCCGTTTTTGCAGCATTTCCTTCAAACTTTAACAGATGAACATCCCCAACATGTGGATGTGCATAATGGAAAGAATTTGCGCTGCGACGATTTTTGACAGAATTATGGCCCTTTGTACTTTTATGCACTATACAATATACATTGTATAGTGTATATAGTGAATAGTTCTTATGTGCCTAAAGAAAACAATTAGCTGCAATGATGTTTGCCACGCGGGAGTATATTAGTTTGCCGAATGGTGACAGTTCTAGTTATCCTTGAATACAGTGAAACTTGAAACTACTTTATATGAATGTATGAATCCGAGATCAAACTAGCAATCAGGTATAAATAAAAGCTGGCTGGTAATCATAGAACATATCGCACATCCATTGCATGTATAGGCCTGGGTATCCTGGAATACAGTGCGACTTGAAACTACTTTATATGAATGTATGAATCCGAGATCAAACTAGCAATCAGGTATAAATAAAAGCTGGCTGGTAATCATAGAACATATCGCACATCCATTGCATGTATATGCCTGGGTATCCTTGAATACAGTGAAACTTGAAACTACTTTATATGAATGTATGAATCCGAGATCAAACTAGCAATCAGGTATAAATAAAAGCTGGCTGGTAATCATAGAACATATCGCACATCCATTGCATGTATAGGCCTGGGTATCCTTGAATACAGTGCGACTTGAAACTACTTTATATGAATGTATGAATCCGAGATCAAACTAGCAATCAGGTATAAATAAAAGCTGGCTGGTAATCATAGAACATATCGCACATCCATTGCATGTATAGGCCTGGGTATACCCATAGCATGTACATGACTGGGTATGTGATCAGGTCGATACGAAACCTGTACTTGGTCGGTGGTCCATTTGGCTCTGTTATTTACATTGCTGTGCGTTTTGTTGCCTTTTAGGCACAGTTTGCGAGATGTTAGATGTGCTTTCCATGTTAACCAGAATTGGTTCAGGATTACAGAGCTCGATGTATCGCTTAATTTTCGCCAGCATAATTATACTAGTATCATAAATGCAAGGCTCAATACTAGATCGCCTGTGTTTATACTTGTCGGAATACTTGCTACATTTGTAACATCTAGGAGTCCAATGCCCGACGTTAGACCTGCGTTCAATGCTTGCTAGAACGTGTCCATAGTAGGTACACGCTCGACATTAGATCTAAACTCGATGCTGACTGGAGAAGGTTCAGTTAGACATTCTTACTAGTGTATGTCCACAATGCAACACTCGACCTTAGATCTGCATTGAATGCTGCAGGAGAATGTCCAATTAAACATAAGTTCAATGCTTACTAGATTATGTCCACAGTATACTGTTCGACAATAAACCTACAGGACAAGGTTCAGTTAGACTTGCGTTCAATGCTTACAAGAGAAGGTCAAGAGTGCAGGAACCGATCTTAGACCAAATTGGAATATTGGAATAGGTTCAGTTAAGACTATACGTTCTGTGCTTGCTGGTGTAGGTTGAAGTAGACCTTCATTAAATGCTTGCTGGATTGTTTTCAAGATTACCGGACTCCTAATACATACTTTAAATGCTTGCTGGAATACAAATGTAGGGCCAGTTCAGACCTACGTTCAAGACTTGCCAAAATGGGTCCATTTAAACCATCGTTCAATCATTCAATGCTATCTATAGTATGTCCTCAGTGCAACGATCGACCTAAGACCTGGGTTCAATACTGGCTAGAGTTGGTATACAGTGCAAGGCTAGATCTAAGACTTAATTTCAATGCATACTTGTAAGATTAGGTCAAGTGAGACCTACCTTTTGAGTTTGTTTGAATAGGTCCAGAGTATGTGCAGCCCTAAATCAAGACCTGTGTACAAAGTTAGGTTAACGTAAGTAAGTATGTAGACTCTACATGTGTATAATATCACTTTTTTATTTGGTCAAAGACACAAACATACACAATCTGTATTGTTACCCGTATAGAGGGCGATTAAGACAATGTCCATATTGCGCTTCCGTAGAGAGGAATTGTATGCATAATCTCAACGTCAAAATAACGTCGATTTATTTTCTTAAACCATCGTAAAATATTTGACTTTTGTATATAACAAGATTATTACAGTTCCTATCTTTAAATAATCAACTGAAAGGGTTGGTGTTTACGTGTTATTTGATATTTAAATAACATATTCACGGAAATATGACGAGATTATGCCTTCGTAATTACATAGTTCATCGCACGCGCTAAGTTGATATGACGTCACTATGGGGAGTTATATTTGCCATGAAAAAATGAACAACTTTAAGGTTAAATTTCATCGTTTTCCCCACCTTAGATTTTTCTAGACTTTTTGTATGATTATAAGCATACATTTATCTACATGATTATCGAAAAAGAAATTCTTTTGCAATTAGTTTGAGGTTAAATCCTAGAATGACTGGACTATAATACCCGGGTAGATTATCCAAGTCACTTGACTGTGTAGTAAATTAAATGTATAGTATTGTTTCACAATCGACCTTAAATACGTTAGTATAAACTATCTTACTAGACTACGGAATATCATGTAAATAGTTTTCTATTGTTCTATAGCTCACATTTTAATACATTACTGATTTATTAGATCATATAGTGTCAATTTTAATATATTAAAGTATCAAGTGAACAATATGAGGATAAATATACAATAATTTGAAGAATACGATATACCAATTTAATACATAAGTTTAATAGTTTTTTTGTTTTGATGTTTTATAGTAAGGATATTTTCTATATTTTTATTAGGATTCCAATACATTTCAGATTACGCTGCATGCAATTCTACATTTACATTTAATATTTACATAGATACGTTATGCTGTCATAGCATAGACAATTCTATGAGCAAAGAAAAAAGACAAGGATAAATAAAAACAAAGTGAAGTTTTCTGGATATTCAAGACTACTTACTAGTATAACGATGCCGGTTAATTGGTTAAAATTCGGGAAATATGGATGCCTGTGTGTGGTTTTGGTTACCGTAATGTTGCTGAGTTTTAAAATCTCAAAAATAAGTGTGACCCAGGAAACAAGTATAATACAAAGTAAGTGGCTCATTTATTTAATATAGTTCGGTTGGTCAATATGTTTCTTCAATTTAGAAGTTAAAGTCCAGTCAGGATAACAACCCAGTGACCCAGCGGTCGAGTCCACTATAACGGTGTAAAACCAATTATAAAGGCTTATACTGTACAATCAACTATAATTTCAATGCTAAACTAACATACTAAACTTCGCTTTACCTGTTTAGACAATGGTTGTGATTTTTTGCGTACACATAAACTGCAACGTCACTGTCACAATATCCTAACTGGACTATAATATTCAATGTATACATAAACAGATAATAAAAATATTATATTTCTTCGTTGATTTTCATAATCTTTTTTTTCATGTATATTATGCTTGCTAATTTTATACCGTTGTTAAGAATATCGGACAATAGCTATATAAATTATACATCCGACGCAAAATATAGATTGTATCATATTGTCTTGCAACATAATCCTTTTTATTTCATTAATTTTTAACTAGATTTTACCATTTTATAGCCAAAACAAATGATAATTTCATGATTGATCTACATAGTAAAGTAATAAATGACGGACTGACAAAAACTGAGCATTTTAACACATCACCCAAAATATATCATTTATGCTTCTTCTTGTACCATTGAAAATGTACATGTACGAACAGCTAGTTAGTTTAGACATATTTTAATACATAACATATATTTTATTGACATAAAATTACATAAATTTAATACAATTTATAATCAAACAAATAATCAAATATACTAGAAAGAGAAATAGATGTAAAACCTGAAAGATATTTAAATACTGTAGCAGGGTGATATTCTAGTACGTTTCTTTTCTGAAGGGTCTTGAAAATGGCGGATGATAAACAGTCGCAGAGGTATGAAATTGTAATTTAGTGCAAAATACCCTTTATATAGAATTTCGTAACTTAGGTCTAATGTACATGTAGCACCTTATACGAAGCTGCCTTATGCTGGACAACGAAATTGCTGATGGGAACATACTTGCAGCGACAACAATGCCCTATTTTCTTGGATATATTATATATTTGCCTTAGAAAGGCCCTCTTATTTTATATGCGCAAAACAATATTAATAAATAGGACAGTGAAATCTCCATTCAGGGGAAAGATATAACACAGAACTATCAAAAGGGACAAGCCTGTAAGTAAAAACATCGCCGCAGTAAAAGCCAACACACAATAACGAATCACAAGGACTACCCAATAAAGCAAGGGCCAAATTTAATTTTCTTGTCTAACTATCAACTAATTTTATGATACAAACCTCACACATACCCTACACAGAGCCTTCTAAGTAAAACGATAATAGAAAATCGGACAGGGAAGGCAGCACATAACTTAAACAGCCGAGCACAAAACACATACAAACACCATACATATGTAATTATACCACAACTATAACAATGCCCCACACATAACTGAACTAAGAAGATAATGAACTTAACCACTGAAAGTCCATATTTCATCTGTCAAAAAGCTGACAAACCTAGTTTCAGATATAACAAGTAATTAAGAATTGCAAGCAATACAGAAGTCCCCTACCTGTTTGAGGCCATTTTCAATGTTTCTGTTACCATTGCAACAACAATTTTTGTCAGAATCAAATTATGTTTAGACGTGCATAATCCCCTTATTGCCCCCTATACCAAGTTTCATAAACCTAGCTTGGAAACTGTTTGAGTTATGTCAGGATTCAAATTTTTTGACGGACGGACTGACTGACGGACGGAGGGCAAACCTATAGTCCCCTCCGGTCAAAAACCGGTAGGGGACTAAAAAAGATGAACGACCTAGTCTCAGTTGTAAAACGACTGAAATACCTAGTTATAGCTATCAAATGTCTTAAAAATTAAGAATACCATTAAAATTTATGGTAAATCCCTGCAGACGCACATTATGGTAGTAAACAAAAATACTCTAAATAATTGGATAGGGACAGAAAGGTCGATTTATCCTGGGTGTCTGACAAGAGTATTACTGGTACTGTACCTTTCTTGTTTCGCCCTTGATATGACCCGGCCTTGGATTGGTCGAATCCAAACCCATGGTTCATGGTTGCTCCAACGAATTCACTTGAATGTTAAACTACACGGATGCTAAATGTTTGATATTAGATTCATTTGTCTGCAGTTTTTTTTAATAAAATGTTTAACATTTATAATGTACCCTACTAGTATGCTAGTATTTTTCATACGTATGACAGTTACTGAATATTTCAACGTTTGATAAGTGGTTTATTCAATTTGGTATTTACTCAGCTCCTGACAATGGTGCCTTAATAATGAAGGATGCCCCATCTATGTATAGCGATGTTTATCAGCAACGGACGAAACTAGTTCATGAAGTATGTGAAGAAGAGAAGCTTAACACGAACTTTTCATCGCAGAAAACGTTGAAGTATTCTCAGGAGTATCGAATAGTCTATCGACTTATACCGAAGATTGGTTCAACAAGTTTTCTTACTGTATTTAGTATTCTGAATGATAGGAACACAGGGGACATTTTAACGGAATCACGACAGAAGGTTCATAAACAGACGAAACAGATAGTTGACAAGGAAACGTTCGATATGAAAACACTTGAGAGGTATACCGTCCTTTTTCCATCACGAGACCCTTACACCAGGTTATTTTCAGCCTTCATAGATAAAGTTTATATATTTAATAACATGGGATTCGAAAACACAAACAACGATAGACATTTATCAGGATTACAGAAATATAATGTGTCTTTTCAAATTTTTTTAGATTATGCTTTAGTTAAACCTGACTCACCACTTGGGGGACACTATAATTCAATATTTATCAGGAATACATGGTTATGCTCGCTTCAACGATTCATTGTTATTAAACAAGAAACGTTCACTGCTGATCTTGAATATGCACTGAGAGCAGTCAAAGTTGAAAACCATAAAATGAATGCTATTCACAATGCCTTGGATTCAGGCAGAGCAGAAATATCAGTAACGGGAATAGTTAAAACTTTAATGAAGAAACTGCCGAAAATTGTACGCAAGATGGATCAATCTAAAGAGAAGTCTAAGAGATTTAAGGCATATATCTTCGTACTAAACAGACTGTGGACTAGCTTTCAAATTCAAGGCTTTATAAATGTTGAATCTAAGTTCCCGTTCGAACAGTTTTTATCTTACGGTTCAAAATTAGATGTCGACAATGTTCTAGCAATATTTTTGGATGAAATAAAACATCATCCACTAACTCATTCAGAAAGTTTGCAACAGAGACGCCAATCATTGATATCTGCATATGACAATATCAAAGACGATACTGTGGCAAAGATACAGGACGTTTATGAACTCGACTTTAAAGCGTTTGGGTACACTTTTACCCCACCCGAATGATTCTCATGGCAGTACACTAGACTACCTGTTTAAGAGTTACAAAAAGATAAAACATAAATCGAACATGGAAATCAGCATTCAACAGAACCGCCTACCTCAAAGAAGCGCATCACACGAAATTAAATTTCTATCCAGAAGTCATGTAAAAGAATGTAAAATATGAGTTCCTTGTATGACAACGAGACAGTTGTAATTTTGCCTTTTCATTTTTCTTGTTACCGTTGGGTGTTAATTGTGATTGGAATGTGTGCATATTAATGACTGTCATGAAATTCTTTGAAGTTTGCTGCCCTGCTGTTCCAGCTCCGGTAGACTGTGAGTTGATTCTTTTGTCACCATGTTTTCTTGATCATTTTGATGGTAGTCCTTGAGATATGTAACATTCCTTGCAACTTGTTTTTTTTTATTACGAGTGGTGTGTGTCCTTTCGTGTTTATTAATATCTATGTGTGAATCAGAACCGATGGAAATGTCGCTGTGATAAAAATGGAAATATTGAAGGATAGAATAATAAATAAACTGTAAAAAGGTCAAACACTAACAGAGACAAAATTGATGTTTATTTTAATGAGACAAGCTTAATTATCATGCGCGTGGGCTCGTTCATTTTTATTTGTTTTCTTTTATACAGAATTTTGTTCTGGTACATTACGAGTAAACCTTGACAATGTATTTAATAAATATGTATCTAGACGAGAAACCGTAAGTTTAAGTCGAATAAACTGTTCCGTTTTCTGTTTTTATTCCATTTTATTCACGCCATAGAGTAAAGTCGACTTGACATTGGCGCAGTACTGAACATGGTATCTTGTCATTTCTTGGACACCTGCAAATAAGATGGATTGTGTTACATTTGTGCACGTTAATTGCACCATGCCATCCCTGGTACTTTACGCATTGTTGAAATTGCTGCACACGTTAGTTTCTTTGGAAACATAACTGGTCATTTGCCACAATACACAAAGCTAAACCGATTCATATGATAAATTGACCTGCGAATTTCTTAGCTTAGACTATAACAAGACTGTGTTGGTACACGATTAATATCAGCATTTATGCCTAACATACAAAATGTCATTATTGAAACGTTTTTTATATTCTTTTTCCGAGAGTAAATTATTTCTACGTATACCATTTGCTTCGTTTTCCCGGCACCATCAATACATTCTCTTGAATTTGTACGGCATCCGTATTCAAACATAACAATGTAGAGAGTTTCACTTTCTTTATGACATCCAGTTGTTCTGAAAGAGTAGAAGAAATGTTGGATAGTGTTAAATGGCGTTGAAAAGGTAATTGTGTTTATGACGGTAAACAAGTATTGCAAGTGTGAAAGCAATGCATTGATAGACTTTGACATCATTTGAATTTCAAATACTTGAACGATTTGGTTAACATTTTCAATGGGTCGGATTAACGGACAGACAGGACAATCACTTTATCCTCAATATATATAAATGCATACAGGTTTGAAAACAAACATTATTGTTCACACTTTTTCCCCCAAGCAAATATCAAAACCCATATGTAGACGAGAGAACAAATGGTTTAGATTTTTTAAATAAAAATATCGGGAATCCTTTTTTAAGAATGACTGACAAATGAGTGAATGACGTACGCTAGAACTCCTAATATTTACGAGACTTACAAGAACCTGTGGATACAATGTATTAAATACTGTATAGCTACACAGACAATTCAAATCCACGCAGAAGCAGCTGTAACGCCAAGTCAACCAGACAAGAGACATTCACCCAGACAAGAGACAGTCACCCAGACAAGTTACAGTCAACCAGACAAGAGACAGTCACCCAGACAGGAGATATTCACCCAGACAAGAAACAGTCACACAGACAAGAAACAGTCAACCAGACAAGAGACATTCACCCATACAAGATACAGTCACCCAGACAAGATACAGTCACCCAGACAAGATACAGTCACCCAGACAAGAGACAATCAACCAGACAAGAGACAGTCAACCAGACAAGAGACAGTAACTCAGACAAGAGACAGTCACCCAGACAAGATACAGTCACCCATACAAGATACAGTCACCCAGACAAGAGACAGTCACCCAACCAAGATACAGTCACCCAGACAAGAGACTGTCACCCAGACAAGATACAGTCACCCAGACAAGATACAGTCACACAGACAAGATACAGTCACCCAGACAAGATACAGTCACCCAGACAAGATGCAGTCAATCAGACAAGAGACAGTCAACCAGACAAGAGACAGTCACCCAGACAAGAGACAGTCACTCAGACAAGATACAATCATCCAGACAAGATACAGTCACCCAGACAAGAGACAGTCAACCAGACAAGAGACAGTCACCCAGACAAGAGACAGTCAACCAAGACAAGAGACAGTCACCCAGACAAGAGACAGTCACCCAGACAAGAGACAGTCACCCAGACAAGAGACAGTCAACCAGACAAGAGACTGTCAACCAGACAAGAGACAGTCACCCAGACAAGATACAGTCACCGAGACAGGATACAGTCACCCAGACAGGATACAGTTACCCAGACAAGATACAGTCACCCAGACAGATACAGTCACCCAAACAAGAGACAGTCAACCAGACAAGAGACAGTTACCCAGACAAGAGACAGTCACCCAGACAAGAGACAGTCACCCAGACAAGAGACAGTCACCCTGACAAGAGACAGTCAACCAGACAAGATACAGTAGCCCAGACAAGAGACAGTAGCCCAGACAAGATACAGTAGCCCAGACAAGATACAGTCACCCAGACAAGATACAGTCACCCAGACAAGATACAGTCACCCACACAAGAGGCAGTTGCCCAGACAAGAGACAGTTACCCAGACAAGAGAAAGTCACCCTGACAAGAGACAGTCGCCCAGACAAGAGACAGTTGCCCAGACAAGAGACAGTCACCCAGACAAGAGACATTCACCCAGACAAGATACAGTCACCCAGACAAGAGACAGTCACCCAGACAAGAGACAGTCACCCAGACAAGAGACAGTTACAGAATGTATTTAGTGCTTAGCCACCTACATGAAATTAACCATCCGTATCCCAAACAATAGATACCGGTACTACGCCTACAATGAGTGACACAAGTTGCATGGTTTTGTTTGTAAAGTGGCATAATATTGCCATAAAGGGAGATAATTACAAATGATAATAACAATGTATGTTGTAAAAGTACGAAACAAAACAAACCTGGAGTAAATCCTATCGCAGGATTTATGGGATCTCTTCTCTCGAAGAAAAACCTGTCCCCATCTCGAAGTCGGTTGAATTGAATAGCGATAATACATTCGGTTGTTCTGCCCAGAATGCTACGTTTTCCCCTCTTCTCACTGATAAGGGCTGTAAACAGGTCTATGTCGTCAGGACATCTGCCCGAAGTAAAATATATGTGGTGATAAATCGCTGGCTTAACAAGAGGTCGTAATTGCGACTTACGACCATGTAAGATTCATGCATATTTGAAATCTGCATCACACGGTGTTTCTTATAAGCCTTTTTTCATGAAAATCGGATCTAGTCATGTTGACCAAACTAAAAGTGAAAAAGCTTGTTTTTCCATAAGCATCAAGTAGATATATTTTCTTGTTTTCTCAAAATATTGACTTTGTACTTACGATTGACCTTCTCATTTTTAGCCATCAAACTACAACATGTAATTCATTAATGGCACATCTGGCGGAAGTAAAGATATGTGGTGATAATACAAAATGTAACACCTGAATGACACATCTGTCGGAAGTAAAGATATGTGATGATAAATGACGCTAGACGAATCCTTTATTTGTGGTTTTCCACCTGTCCATAACAATAATACAAACATGTTTGCAGAATATACAATGACTAAGACCTTAAGTAATATACAGCTTTGTAGCCATATAAGGAAAAGTCCATGTGACACAAAATTTAATAATCAAAATATAACGAAAATAAACAGTGCATGTCACTGCAATTGTACATTCTGACCATACAAAACAACATAGACCAACATGTGGTATTTAATAAATAATACCAAGCTACCTACACGTGATTTAATAACTACGAATTCGAACTTGTGACCGCGTTTTATTCTACGATAAAAATAGGTACATCTTCATTATATAAGTGTCACTTACGCATAGGCTTGCTCCAACAAAGCTGCATCTTCTGGAGAATGGTCTACAAGTCCACCACGTGATGTACCAAAATGCTTCACCTTACTTAATCCACACACACGACGATACGCATTATAGCCAGGTAGACCATGATCACGCCCTCTGAAATGCGTTCATATGGAACGTTGGGATATGTTAGGTATTAATTAAATATATATGTATACCACGCACTTGTCTGTTAATCATATTGTAAACTTACCAGACCAGAATTTCTACAGTAACAGACGTTTTCTTG
Source organism: Spisula solida (assembly GCA_947247005.1). Lineage (NCBI taxonomy): Eukaryota > Metazoa > Mollusca > Bivalvia > Venerida > Mactridae > Spisula > Spisula solida. Next base: position 31,649,737 of record OX365952.1, read on the forward strand.
TAACAACACCAATGGGATTAAGCCATATACAATGTATTTATTACTTTTTGGCATTTGCGGATACTTTATTCACAATTCGCTGGCTTAGAATTAGAAGGTCGTAAGTACAAAATCAACCTATTGAGAAAACAAGAAAAAACTATCTGAAAACTACTCTATACTTATGGAAAACAAGCTTTTTAAACTCCAGTTGTTAACATGACCTCTTCCGAATTTCATGAAAATAGGTTCATAAGAAGCACCATGAGATTCAGATGTCAAATATGCATTCATGAGTCTAACAAGGTCGTAATAAGTAGTTACGACCTTCTAATTCTAAGCCAACGAATTTGTTAACACCTGATCTGCTGTAATAAAAAAAGTGTATGGGAATGATCTCATTTGCATTATTGATGTTATTGCTTTTGTATTATTCGATGTGTATGTACATTTTATTAAACATATGGTGCATACATTAATGAAAGGAAGGGTAAAAAGAGTATCGCAGGTCATTTTATACACCCAGCTCTTTAACCTACTCATTAATTGCTGTAACGCTGATATTATATTCATGGTAATTTCAACGAGTGTCGTCATGTTTACGGCATCAAACTATCCTGTATAGATTTGCTGAATATCAATGTTATGTTAGATAGGCTGTGGTTCAAAAGTGGCACACAAACATTTGTACTTATCAATTGAAAGATATGTACAGTACCTACAACGTTTGTACACGTCACATGGTCAGGAGTAGGACAGTTTACCTGTGTATATTCAACGCAGCTAGATCAAATGAGTCCTTTTCGGGATCCTGGAACAAGAACTTCTGAACACTGTCTTCCAATTCTCTGAAATAAATGAAACATCCGTTGCCTCATATCATATTGATTGCGTATCATTTTAAACCAGCTCGGAGTCGATTATACTAATCTGATAAAGTCAGTTATGAATCAAACGACTTATATTTATATCTCTAGGCGGAGTCCATTGCCACGAGGAAATGATATACGAAAAGTCATTTTCCATGAATAAATGTTGAATGTTAGGGACAATACTAGCCCATAGACATGCATCCTTTTCATTTAAATAAAATTAAATGATCTACGGGATCTACTAGTACTTTTATTCATTTGGTAGTGTACCTTCAAAACCAAAATATTTGATATAATTGCGCTCAGATCATTCAGCATATTTATATTGGCTATGGATTTACGTGCAATTAGTTATCAATTGGTACTCATGAACAAACACTGTCATATTCCTGATTCTAAACGGTTCAGCGACTGTGTCTAAGTGACTAACATAGTTTTGGCCAACTTACCTGTCAAGCAAAGGACATTTTGTAACTACAGCCCCTAAAAGTAAGTACTCTAGACCTCGACCTTGGTATTTATGGTAAAGGTAAGGCTCGAAGAAATTATTTTTTAAAGGATCAGGCGGACGTATATTCTCGTGGGAATACCCAACCAATGGTATGTCTCGTGGTATTTGGGAATGTCCGAATCTGAAGGCAGCAGCACCGAAGGCATTTATTATCGAAGCATCCACCTTTGGATTGTACGTGTCTTTATACCCTGACGACTGGAAATTTAAATGCAAAGCGTGTTAGTACAGATATCAAAACATAAGGTCTTTGTGTGTATATTAAGTATAAGATAACATAATTGGTATTAAAAAATCATCGTGGGTAACGAGCAAAGGTTCGCTGGTGATGTATCTTAACGTAATCCGTCCATCATTAGCCGACGTAATTTCGTGTTATTACGGGAAACTTCGGTACCGTCCGGAAAATATTACAAACATCCGTAAACATTAAATATCTTTATTTTACGGTATTCACATCAATAAATCTGCTTAATAAATTATTTCTTGGCAATTAGATTTGACGATCTTCAAAAAAATAAATTTAAAATAAAAAAAATAGGGACGAGTTCCTTCCCTTTGATATTCGAAGTCATAGAAACGCTCGCGAAATAAAGCGCCGAAATGACATGACGAGCAGACTTTATTCTCGACGTGGGGTCGATTTGTCACCAAAACTGTGTTATTCGGAAGGGTTGAGGATTATCATCAGTCTAAATTACATTGGTTAACACCGCTGTGAGGACGAATACCGTTATTCTTTTGAATGTTCGGTTGAAAACGATGCAAATCTCGGAAACAAACATTGAGAAAACGAAAGTAGAAATATTTCTGTTGCACCATTTCGTCGAGAATAGACTCAATAGTGCAAACCAGCCTATGTTGATGTTCATCACGATGCTTCTCAACTTCATTGAGGTAAAACTTGCTAAAACATTGTGTTCTTGATCAAAAAATTATATTCTTGTATAACTTGTGCAATCTTCCGACAGGTGAGCGTTATAGGCTCCATTTTACATCTTGTTATTGTCAGCTCGACTGTACTTGGTCATTTTCAATTCAGAACTATTCTGATTTAGAATGGTTATTTTTGAGATCTTCGTGTATGCATAGTGTTATTTTAACTAGATGAAATGGATAATTTGGTTTAAGAAGCCTAGGGGAAGTCTAACTTGTTTTTTTTTTGTAAAAGATGTAGGCCTACAAGGGATAGCCCATGTGTCTACATGTACATAAATGTGAAAGAACTGGACTCCAGGTACCGAAATAGCCTTGTAGTAGCCGCAGGTCTATTGTTTAGCTTGCTTGACTTGTAACCGAGAAAGCCGGGTTCAAGGTCCAGGCCTTTTTTTCGCTGAATTGTGTAGAGGCTCGGGCCCTTTTGTTGTGCGAAAAACCTCAAAATTAGAGTGGCACGGTGGTCGAGTGGATAACGCACTTGACTACTGATCGAGAGGTCTCGGGTTCGAATCTCAGCCGGACCACTTGGTCATTAATGAAACGCTTTTCAGTGTTTCCCACCCAACTAGAGATAAACTGGTTGGAAACCAAGGGGTAGTCTCGCGTGTATCGGTGCTATTCACGGGCACGTTAAAGAACCAGGGAGTCTTTTAGGAACGAGCTAGGGTAACGCACCCAGATTCCTTGTATCACAACCCTTCAGCAAAAACACAGGACCCCATTGGAAATAAGTTGCACTTTCATGGGTTATCCTTGACCGAAAGGGTTTTGGGGTTTTCTTCTTTGTCTATATTGCAGGACGAGTGCTTTTAAAAATATTTGTTGAGGCCTGGACACTATAAATCTGCTAAGTCACTTAGTGTCAACATAATAAACAAGGTGATAATAATTATTATTTATATTTGCAGGGAATCAAGAATGAAACAGTTGACATCAACACTAGAGATGCTGAAGAAATTTGTGCAGACTTGTGAAAAATGTAAAATTGTACTGTCACTGTGAGGTAATGCATGATTGTATTGTTACAGTTGGTTGTATAAGCAGAAGTAATGTGCGTCTATGTTTTGCAAATACATTGTTCCTAATGCAAAATTTAGGTTATAATTAAACACCTATTCCTAATTTAATGATTTGCTTTAATTACTGAGTTGGTGCACTTAACCACTTTCTGTCTTATAATTGTATATATAATCAGTTTGGTTGCTTAAATTGTTTTGGTTGCAGTTACCATGACTATAATTCCAAATAAATTCAAATTATATTGCAGTTCAGTCATAGATTTGTTCTTATAATATCTGTCTTTATTGGAGCTGTCATTGATGATTCCGATATATCATTGATACATCGATATATCGATTTTCACATAAAGGTGAACAAGAAACAGACCCATCAGTCATGTATCAGTCACTTAATATTGGGTATAGATTCAGCTTTTGAAAAAAGCACCTTTGGTTTTAGTTTAGATTTGATATAATTTGACAATTTCTGAACTTTAATTTTTTTAACAAAGAAAATGTTTTTGTGCAGGACCACCAGGATCATATTAGTATATAATTATAATGTTATTATATTATTTGCAGGTTGTGAAATACTGACGCTGCATACTACACAGATTGCAGCAGTGGAATCAGACATAGCATATTACCCGGAATGCAGCACGGGAGCAAGATTTGGCATATAACCGAGATTGGACCATGGAACTATTTTCTGAAAGATTGTTAAATATTTACATATGTATAGAGGAATATATCGCGCAGTTGTTCCAGTCGTTGCCGGCAGTCACAAATGCTACTTTTATATTTGCACTCAGTTAGAAATGGTTGTATTGTTCAGGATTAGTATCAGTGTCCATTCTGTCCAAATTTGTATTGGCAGACACATTTCCTTTACTTTGATTCCAAGCGACAGTCTTCCTGTGTCACAAAGTGCATTCTGTTTGTATAAATAAGATTTGAGTGTCAATTAAGGACTTGGGATACAGGGTGTATGAGTTAATTTCACCCATTACTCCATAGATATACAACTTGAACATTTATAAGTATGAGGCAGGACATATAAAGTGTATGGTTACACTTGTTGGGTATATTGAGTTTAGCTCACCTGTCATAAAGTCACAAGGTGAGCTTTTGTGATCACTCGATGTCTGTTATTCACACCCTTTTTGCTTGCATAGACAGTAGAGATCACAATTTTGGTCTAATCTTTATGAAACATAGACACAACAACCATCTCAACAAATATTTATTTTATATTGGGTAATTTGGGGTTAAAAAGTTGTCACTTGGTCAAATCATACATGAATCTTGTGAAGTCACAGTGATCACTATTTTGGTCCAATTTTATGACAATGATCATCTCAACAAAATCTGGATCAAGTTCGATATTGGGTCATAAGTGGTCAAAAACTAGGTCAATATCATTATGTCAATTCATACATAAATCTTGTGCAGTCTCTAAAGGTCTCCAGTTTTGGTTTAATCTTCATGAAACTTGATCACAATGATCCCTAAACAAAGTATATTATGTCTACATTGGGTCATCTGGGATAAAACACTAGGCCAGTATAGATCCAACCATGCATACATGTACACATTCTATAGTCACTAGAGCCCACAATTTTTGTCTAATCTTTATGAAACTTTGTGACTTTGGTCACAATGATCAACTCAGGGTCATCTGGGTTTAAAACTAGGTCACTATGTGAAATAATCAATAAAGCTAAGTAGTCTTTTAGGCACATGTGGCTAATGCTGTGTTGGTTGTGACAAATGGGTGGCTGTCAGTTTACTAAAATGTATAGAACATAATTGCTTTTGAATGAAAACATGACGTGTGCATATTCATTTTCTTAGTTAGATCATTAGCTATAAGCCAATGGATGTTTTGATGCTAAATTCTAAAAAAGTTATTTTCTTATTTTTGGGGTTATAAAATCGTCCAACCAAAGGGAAAAAATTAACTATTTCTGTATCCATAGCAACCACAGTTTCAATCAGAATAATAAAAATATGCAAGTTTATACAATCTCCTTTTAGACTCCTTTCTGTATACCAAGTTTCATAGCCCTAGCTTGGAAACTGTTTTAGTTATGCCAGGATTCCAGATTTTATAGATTTTTTTTCTATTTCCGTTTCCATAGCAACCACATTTTTTGTTATAATCAAAACATATTCAGATGTGCATAATCTCCTTATTGGCACCTACCCACATACCAAGTTTTGTAATCTTAACTTAAAAACTGTTATGGCAGGATCCAGATTTTGACATTTTTTCACTATTTCTGTCTCCATAGCAACCACAATTTTTGTTGGATTCAATATATTTTTAGACGTGCATAATCCCCTTATTGCCCCCTATCCACATACCAAGTTTCATAAACCTAGTTTGAAAACTGTTTGAGCTATGTCAGGATCCAGATTTTTGAGGGACGGACGAAGGGTAAACCTATGTCCCCTCTGGTTGAAAACCGATAGGGGACTAAAAAAAAAATTCTGAATTTTATGTCAGAACATACATCAACTTGTAGCAAATGATCTTACTAAGAAAATGAATACACACATGACAAGTTTTCAGTCAATAATAAAAAAGTTATAGTGTTTTTAGCAAATGAGAACCCATTCTCCAGCGAGCGCAGAAATGAGGGTATGCAAAGAAAAGTACATTTTCTGAAATAAATCTGTGGTAAACTTTTTTTATTTTGTTATTTTCTTATACCATATTGATTACTTAAAATTTGTATGTTACTATTGTAGCATGCCAATCATTTTATAAGATGATTATATACCATTCTTTGAAAGGGAAATTTAAATATTTTGATAATTCTACTCATTCAAAACACTGAAATTGAAATATAGTGGCGAAAGAAAAAAATATGAAGTAATTTACAAATTTCTGTTACATTTCATTTACAAACACATCCTATTGGCTGTGTAAAAACATAAAACTTTGCACAATTTATTGATTTTATAGACACAAAAATTAGAAAATACTGTTGGGACCTTTTCTGAAATTTGCTCCATTTTGATATGGATGGTTACCATAGTTAAAATGGAATTTCTCCAAAACGGCGTGGTAAAAGTTTTTAAAAATTTATATTTAGACATGCCATGTGATACACTTTATGAAAAAGGTAGTTTCATTGGAAATCTAAATATTGCCAATGATGGATGGATTACCTTAAACACATCGGCGGCTTTCGTTCCAGAGTAAAATGATCATGAAACGTCGGACAGGGAAGGCAGAAAGGCAGAACTCAACAGAAAGAAACGGGAATAATTGTATTTTATGTAATTTCGATTGACCTGTGATGTCATTCGCGTTTTCCCTGTCAGGTTGGTCGTTGGTCTAGGTAGTAATACTTATAAATGCAGCGAAACATTTCATTAATACAATTATTACCAACAAATAGAATATCACAATGGTGTGTGCAAGTAGTATGCGTGGATACTATATGACATCGGAAAAGTTTTCGGATTGGCTATAAATTGCCAATTTAATACACTGGACAGTGGTTTTGCGTTGTAAGAGAGCGTATTTACCCGTATATTTAAATCAAGTTTCCTTCTCAAGTAAGGGTTGATGATGATTGGTAGATATTCCTGATAAACTATGTTTTGCCATTGTGCAATGTTGATCTTTCTGGCTTCTTGAAACAATCTCTCATCATCCCAACCAGGGTTAACGTTTGCCAGTCCCTCAGCCAATCGATTATGTTCTCGTAAGAAGATTGTATGCAATGAAGCTAAGCATGGATTCTCATGCGCCCTGGGATCGCCTAGTATAAATGTACAATAATTACATAAATAGGTAGTCAAAGAAAACAAATATCTATACACCAAAGCATAACCGTAACATGCTGTACAGTTATATATCGTTATCTCGAACTCGCTTATGTCCAATATTCCGTTGTGTCGAAGATTCCGACTTCTTTGTCTACAGGAAATGGTGTCGTTTTTCTCAGGGAAATCCGCAACACGGTAAAACAAGTCTAAACCAGTACCGTGATTCTGAACGGACGGAAAATGGCTCTCGGATTTATCTACAATTTTCAAGATTTCGAAGAATTATTTACAGTCCCATGAAATTCGAGATAACAAGAGTTGAATTTATGCATTGTTTTAATTACTTGATATATACATACATGTTCAGAAACAAAAGAGATGTTGCAGAACTTCTGATGTACTTATTGAACATTTTGCCATTCAACAGTAAGTAATTGTTAGAGACAAATAACGTGTGGCAGACGAACAGATGTTATGCACCACGTAAATAAATTGATCACCAGAGAGACAATGATCATCAAAATCTATTCTGGCACTGTTCAAGAACCAAAGATGTTTTGCATTTTAACAAATATAGTTCTAATGTACAAAATAATCTTGGTCTAATGATCCTAAGGGATTAACTCACTGTCCATTCATAGCTTTTATTAGCATGTGGAAATTGATTGAGTAAACATCAAAAGTGCCCTTGTGTTATTACACCACATAAAAGCCAAGCATACATAATATTATCTAGTTTTCCATATTGGTGACTGATGATACAGGCTTCATCGATTCACAAAGGTACATATCTGTACATGTTATGTGTCTTTTATTTTGTATAATTAAAAAATAGACAATCCATGAACATTAATATTTTCAAACAAGTTCATATAAAAGACGCTTCTAATAGATCGTAAACTGTTTTGTGAATGTTTAGACAATGTGTTTTGTTTATATTTGAAAAATTGCTTGTATTACGGTACAATCCTTAAAGGGACTGCCTCACGTATTGGTGTATTGCAAAAATAAAATTTAATTGTCAAATAGTCATGTAATTTTGGTATAGTTTCCTGTATATGCCATAAACACCACATTGATATAAAAATAGCTTGGGAAACATCGGCATTTTGTAGTAATTTAGCATTTTTACACCCAAAATTCTATAGGGTATTAATACCCTATAGAATTAGCGCTACTACCACTTAAATTGACTGAAATTTGTTTCCATTCTATGAAAACTAATTGCGAAACAAACCGAATACCTCACATATGTTTCGGCTTTAGTTTGTTGAAGTTACAGTTTGATCATGTGTGACTTACATTTTGGAAGGAAACTCTGCGATATTTTCAAACAGAAAAATACTGAGTGCCAAATATCAAGAGTGATTTAAATTGCTTATATGCCATAAATCTTTCATAAAGCAACCACCAGTGGCTTTCTATTATATAAATACTTGGTTAGGTAGGAAAATTACGTCATACAAAAATTTAAGCCCGGTCTGTGAGGCAGCACCTTTAACGAAATGATATCTTGTTTAAACATACATTTTCATATGGCTATATATTTATTGACATAATGTTGTATTGAAGTGATACTTAATGGCATCACCAATGCGCATGAAAAAATGAAAACAATATAGCCAATATTCGGTTTATGTATATTTTAAGGTATCTAGCAACTGATTGTCAATTTTCACAATGCCTGTTTCAAGCTTTATAAATGGTTAGTAGTTTTGTTTCAATTGCAACTGATAATTAATACTGTAAAATCATTGAACTTAAATGAATTTGCTCCCAGTTCAGGGGATTCTAAAAATAAACCATTGTTGTATAATTGCTGGGGTTTAGATAAATCGAGAGGATTGAATTTAATGATATAGTTTAACCAAGACATTAATTCAATTTAACTAGATGTTTTTTCTGTAATGCAGCATATTATTCTACGCTGTGTGTTTTTTACAATTTCCTAGCTCACTTTTTATGCTTTAGACAATCAGTTGCTATCCCGTTTATATAACTGTTACACAGATTTGTCATAGTTATCGTCTAATTGACCATTTATGGCAATTCTTTTCTGAGTAAACGTGTTGTACAAACAGTTTTCTTAAAGCTAACAAAAGTTTCCGCTAACGAAAATAATGTACACTTTTTAGTGGAATCAGTGTGCGTGTCTGGGTATAAGTGTTGAATAAACAGGTTACTCCATGCAAGTATGAAACATCGTTTACCACGTTCGCAATTCGAATATAAGCAACAATAAAAGGAATACCTGAACGCGCACAGTAATACTCTGTAAGATCTCTTGGTCTGGATAGATCGCACGTCTTATCATCGAGATCCACGGGTAGCTTGTTGTTAACTGATACAAGCAATCCTGAAATGACGTAACTAAATGGTAAATAATTACAGCCAATCTAGACATGCTATATGTGTATAGTTAGGTTATGCATGCTTACGTACTTTATCATAGCGTTTTTACAGTAAATCCTCCCGTTTAGCTACCCGAGTTGAAAACGTACCTATATCTTTTAAGCGCATATCAAAATTAGGCGCATATTATTATTCGGCTAAAATAAAATATAAGCGCGTGCCCAATATAAGCGCATTAAAGTATAACTAAATTTTATATAAGCGTATGCGCTTATATTTCAGATTCTACAGTATACTGTTACACATATATACCACAACATATCTTTATGAACTAACAATTCGTTAGTTGTTCTTTTGGTGTAATTTGCGCTCATTCGTCCCCTGCCTGGTTTGTTTATATGTTTTGGTTGACAACCGTTCGAAATAATGTATGAAGCTGCAGACTTATACAAACAAGTAATTAAGAATTGCAAGCAATACAGAAGTCCCCTACCGGTTTGAAGCCATTTTCAATGTTTCTGTTGCCATAGCAACCACAATTTTTGTCAGAATCAAAATATATGGAGACGTGCATTATCCCCTTATTGCCCCTTATCCACATATCAAGTTTCATTAAACCTAGCTTGGAAACTGTTTGAGTTATGGCAGGATCCAGATTTGGGCATATTTTCACTCTTTCTGTCGCCATAGCAACTACAATATTTGTCAGAATCAAAATATGTGTAGACGTGCATAATCCCCTTATTGCACCCTAGCCACATACCAAGTTTCATAAACCTAGCTTGGAAACTGATTGAGTTATGTCAGGATCCAGATTTTTTGACGGACGGACAGACCTACGAGTCCCCTCCGGTCAAAAACCGGTAGGGGACAAATTATTGTTTACGTTTACGTATGTTCGTATGACTTGTACGGGTGAACGTTTACGTATGTTTGTATGACTTGTACGGGTAAACGTTTACGTATGTTTGTATGACTTGTACGGGTAAACGTTTACGTATGTTCGTATGACTTGTACGGGTAACCTGTATGTTCTTTTTCGTGTCTTTCATGTTAGAATATGCTGTTTCTGTTGAAATATGTCCAATTGATATCATTTAGATCAGTTCGATCAAGTACATCATGATAGCTTTGTTGTTTTTTCATAACAATACATGCCTCCGATGAATGTCCGTATTTCTGCTGATTGGGCATCAGTTCTTCCGTATAACAGAGATATGTCCACGTATGATGTATGATCGTTCATCTGCTGATTGATGCCTGAAACCAAACACTTGAAAATATGCAGGTCATTACCTTGATTTGTAGCAAACTATTTTAAGCAACCAATTAAAATGAATGTCACGATTTTTGTACTAATCGTTTTCTATGTACAATCAACTGCTGTATGAAATAGTCACACTTCATTAATTTGATGATCTTATTCTCTTTATTTGAATGTTTGCATCGATATAATACTCGTATGAAAATACCATACAATAATTATTGTATATGTCATCTGTTCGGGATTGATGTCACACTATTATGATGCTATTGTTATTCAAACAATTTGATAATAATTATAAAATGTACGTGCATGCTATTCTCCTTGTTATCGCCATCTTAAACTTAAACAGTTCAAACTATATAAATGACGATAAACATGTGAATAGTCAGAAATGGTGAAGGTCGCAGTGATCTTGCTATTTGACCTACTGACCTGAAAATCAATAGGGGTCATCTACTGCTGCTGACCAACCTCCATGTAAAGTTTGAAGACCCTGGGTCAAGGCGTTCTTGAGTTATTGATGGTCAAAGATGGGGGGCATAATTAACGATAAACTTGTGACAAGTTTATGCATTAAACCTATGTTATGTTATGTCGGAATATAATAATAACAGGAAGTATCATACACACCATTACAATCAGTCTCATCGATTGTCCTGGGAAAGTTCATACATCCACCACGTTCAAAGAATGGATCGTCAATAGGAATCTTGATAGGATCACAGCCGATACTGTAAACAAAAATATATTTTTACTTCAATGAATGAAAAAATAACTAAAAAAGACTACTCCAACTTGTTAGTTTGACATGAGTTAAAGACCTTGTGACGACAACATAAATAACGGTCTACACAAACATATGTATGTACATAATATGAATAAAAATATGGACGTCATCACGATATGACGACAACGTAAACAGTGGTCTACACAAACATATGTATGTACATAATATGAATAAAAATATGGACGTCATCACGATGTGACGACAACATAAATAGTGGTCTACACAAACATATGTATGTACATAATATGAATAAAATATGGACGTCATCACGACTTTTTACGGAAGATTGTACTTCATGAATCGTCATAACAATGGCATAAAATGCAATTTTAATTCTTCGTAATCATTGACCTTTATGGAACTCTTTGAAACAAACGAATAATAAGCCCACCAAGAGCTCACTTCGCATCATTTTATTCAACACTTTCCATTTGTTTTCCAACAATTACCAAATCTACACTCACTAAACACCCTCTATATGTATTACAGACAGTAATATTAAATTGTACTCGTATAGTGACGTCAAACTTACTCATTCTCATCTTCTCCACAACATTCTAAAGGTTCACCATCATCTCCTGAAAATATAATACATTCAAAACATATTTCCCATGATAAACCGTGAATAATGACTTTGACTAACTATGTTGTTATATATAGACTTAATTGTCATATAGACCGTTTATATTCATATAATAAATCCTAACATACCAAAGTAAGGGGGTAAAGTACAGAGCATGTTTTTTCAAAAGCGTAAGTTTCTTGGAATTGAGGTTTGTTGGATACAATAAGCAAAACTATAAGATGTACTACGTTTACCCTTGGAGTTTATCAAAAAATATAAGGGAATTTATTGATCGTTGACAAACAAAGACAAAATGACATTTCGAGTCAAAATTTGCTGTTGCCATATAGTCAGTAGTATAAGGGACATTACTTATGAAAAATGCTTTAAGTTATTGACTTGTATCATGCAAAACTTCAATGATCTTGAAAACCGAAAGTAGACAAATGGTAATATCGTTTTGTATATAATTTACAGTATACATTCTGCAATCATAAACTAAGTATTACTAAGAGCTTGTTTCCTTGATTTATATCGTTAGAACCATATGACAATTTGGGTGTTTGCGAACGAGCAAGATTAAAAATGAAAATACTGCGATGCTTCGATATATTTGCTGTATTATTTGACATTGTTGATTAACGACAAGGGTAAAAGTAGAACATCATAACGCATAGCTAATTGTATCCAACAAGCCTTATTATTATTATTAAGTAGAATTTAACCCATTTGATAAAAACATGCATTTTCCAACTATATATTTCCTTTATGTCCTTCAACCGTAACTACGGCACGTTCAATCAGTGTTATCAGAAATAGAGCAGTTTATCCAAAAAAGCGATTGGCAGATATGTGTTTCTGGAATACTAAGTTGACTTACTTGTTTGCATTTTGGACAAGATCACGTCGTGTGTCACTAACTGTCCTATTTGCATTAACATCAAAGTTAACTTGCGCTCTGTTTTCATAACTGTTCCGGCTTTATGGACAATGTTGCTTATTGCCCGTGCACTTCTTAGTGTACCATGGCGACCTGTTGTTCTGGAGCTGCCTTGACCTAGAATAATCAAAACTGTACAAATGTACGTAATGTAATGTTATAGGGTATATTTTACACGAATACAATGTTAATAGCATTACGTGGCAAAACTAGCGCATTATTAAATTGTGTTGAAACAAATGTCTTTATTTTTTTAATTTATTGAAGTATACCTCTGTCTTATAGTTTCGTGTCTTTTCCTGAAATTCGTACTTGGTTGAATTCAGCTCTTATATATATTCATATGCACTGCGTTGTATTTTTACTAAAATAACCCTAAATAATAATCACACAAATGGTCTGTATCAATTGGGGCAGTCCTTTTGGACAATTCATCATAGATGTCACCTTGACGACGAAGAACAATACGTGTTTTACTTATTCTTATTGGGATTCTTCAATTGGTTAATAGTTTTGCATACCATTTTTATTACGCATTTTATTTATCACAACAGTTTATTACTCTCAAACTTAAAATAGATTATGATAAGTACTACTCCAAATTTATTTAATTAAATCACCAATACAAATTGTACTCCACGGGGCCACATTAAAGACAAGTTTTTACGGAGACACAGATTTCATGGTTACCAGTCAACATGATACACAGCACCAAATTAGATAATCAAAAGCTAAAATTATACGTATTTTCAAAAGCATTTTGTCATTGTTCTTGTTTTTATTAGTTAACAATTTTTCTTCCGAAATTGGTGATGTTTTAACTTAATTGAACGCGCAAATGCGCATGCGCCGATGAAACTGTTAAGACGCACGGTATATTAGACAACATGATACTGTTGCGTCACGCAATAATGCGACATACAGCGTAACATGCTTCAGCTACAATTTTATCACCGTTTTCTCTTTACTGATTGTATAGCCAATGTGATAAAAAAAAAAGAATAAATACTAGTTTTGATGGAACTTATTCAATTGGGCATTACAATATATTTTTAATATATAACTTTTTATCTCTAAACATTCAGGGTAGCAATACCACGTGGCTTTTGGCTACAGTTACAAGTAGAAATTTGCAAACATTGGAACACAAATTGGCCGTAAGTATTTTATTTCTTCATCGATTTCTATAAAATATACGCCACGCTAAGGGGAAAAGTACTTGCTTTCCGTTAAATATAAAATATTTTTCAGCAGTTTTACCGATTTTTCCATTACCCTGTGAAACCTACACGTTCCATGGTTTCACAAGGTAATGGACAAAACGGCACAGCCGCTGAAAAAGATTTTATATTTTATGGAAAGCAAATAATTGTCCCTTTAGCGTGGCGTAAATGTAATAGAAATCGATGAAGAAATAAAATACTTATTTTCCAATGTTTACAAATTTCTTCTTGTGACTGTAGTCAAAAGTCACGTGGTATTGCTACACTGAACATTACTATGTACGATTTACCATCGTCGTAATCATTGGGTACCAATCGACGTTGAGCAGTAACGGATTTTCCCCAGTCTGGATATTTTAGGTTATTGCAATGACCATCAATCTTGCGGTATGGATACAGCGGGTCACATTCATCGGATGCTGCTGCCCTTTTACATTGGTCTGGTCGTGTGTGGCGTCTTTTCCTGTTAAAAACCTTAACAGGGCAAGTACCTTCTGTACACTCACTGAAAAAGCAAAACACAAACTTATGAACTATTGTATTCCTTAAATTTGTGTTTGCATGCATGAATGCATTAATATATATATGTTGTCCCGTCGCAGTACTCAGTTATATAAATCAGATACTAATATAAAAGTAAATTAGTTAATGATCTTATATTCAATGATTGCTTTATTATTTACTGGTGTTGTAATGGGTATCACAATAAATAGTCAGCTGTTATTTTATCCACTAATAAACTTCATGTACTTTAAAGATTACAAGGCACAAAACAAGCAAAAGAGCCCCAGTTAATATTTGGATGTCTTCTGTTATAACGTGGAGTATACTGTACCTGTTTTGAGATGACTTGTAGTATTTTCCAAAAGCGTTGCATTTGTCGTAACATGGCTTTCCGTGTGTTAGATAAAATTTGTCAATGGACATATATCTTTTGCCTACAAAGAAACGTAAAAGCTGTAATGCCTGGACTCAGTACGTACAAGGAAAGGTAACTTGATTTGATATGTATATTCCGTTTTGGAATCCCTATTATTATTAGCAAAAATAAAATTCTTAGTGTCTGGAATGAGTTTATGCAAAGAAAATTTGATTTAATACGATACGACAAGGCAAATACACCATCAATCGTATGGTCCGTTTGGATGTTCTATTAGTAAAATAAGTAAATGCCATAGGACTAATTTATTATATGAAAACATTATTTGATTTGTTCAAATATGAATAGGCAAATACAAAGTTACTAGCTGTATGGTCCGTTTTGACTTTTTTGCATTTAATTCAAACAGTGTTATAGTATAACATGTATCACACCAGCCGACATTCCTCGGGCTGGATATATTGCACCTGTTGTAAGAGGAAGACACTAGCGGTATAAGGTCACACCAGCCGACATGTCTAAGGTTGGACATATTACACCTGGTGTAAGAGGAAGACACTATATGTATCAGGCCACACCAGCCGACATGTCTAAGGTTGGACATATTACACCTGTTGTAAGAGGAAGACACTATCGGTATAAGGCCACACCAGCCGACATGTCTAAGGTTAGACATATTACACCTGTTGTAAGAGGAAGACACTATCGGTATAAGGCCACACCAGCCGACATGTCTAAGGTTGGACATATTACACCTGTTGTAAGAGGAAGACACTATCGGTATAAGGCCACACCAGCCGACATGTCTAAGGTTAGACATATTACACCTGTTGTAAGAGGAAGACACTATCGGTATAAGGCCACACCAGCCGATATGTCTAAGGCTGGACATATTACACCTGGTGTAAGAGGAAGACACTATCGGTATAAGGCCACACCAGCCGACATGTCTAAGGCTGGACATATTACACCTGGTGTAAGAGGAAGACACTATCGGTATAAGGCCACACCAGCCGACATGTCTAAGGCTGGACATATTACACCTGGTGTAAGAGGAAGACACTATTGGTATAAGGCCACACCAGCCGACATGTCTAAGGCTGGACATATTACACCCGGTGTAAGAGGAAGACACTATCGGTATAAGGCCACACCAGCCGACATGCCTAAGGCTGGACATATTGCACCTGGTGTAAGAGGAAGACACTATCGGTATAAGGCCACACCAGCCGACATGCCTAAGGCTGGACATATTGCACCTGGTGTAAGAGGAAGACACTTTCGGTATAAGGTCACACCAGCAGACATGCCTAAGGCTGGACATATTGCACCTGTTGTAAGAGGAAGACACTATCGGTATAAGGCCACACCAGCCGACATGCCTAAGGTTATACATATTACACCTGGTGTAAGAGGAAAACACTATCGGTATAAGGCGTCTACATAATCACTGTGAACGTAGCATTTTCATTTCAGCTCCAAACTGTAGCATTTTGGTTTATGCCGTCTAATTTTGCCTGTTGCTCATATTTATCAGAAATAACTTGCTTGTCGATCTTAAATTTTGCGACCCACATTATCTTAAATTGTAACTTCAGGTGAAGCTGTAATTTATTAAGGACATGTTTAGTGAATTGATCCGAACCGTAGCATAGGATATTACGGTTTACGAAATGCGCCGTTGCCCAAAATAACAAAAAATCACAATATTTTCACTTAGGTAAGAGGGTCAATGATTTTTTTTTGAAAGGGGACGGCGCTCGTCTATATTTAATCCAGATCGGTCAATTATTAAGAAAGTTACAAGCAAAATTGTTATTACTCCAACGCGATAAATTGCAGTACAAAAACAAACACAATATTGCCTACATTTTTGTTATGGATTAAAATCAAGGACCGTTACACTTACCAATGAACGCATTCAAACATTTGGCACAACATATAAAGTTTTCATGCTCCTAAATATTCAGAAACGATACAAATAGCGGATTTTGTGTTTGTTTTTGTATTGCAATTTATCGCGCTAGAGTTATACCTGAATCGAGGCGGTTTGTTGACAAAATTGGCTCCGAACATTAACATCTGGTCACATGGGTTCCCCACAGTGCATAATGAAATCAACATTAAGGTGTATGGTCACAAAAATATCATAAAATACAATGTAGGTAATATTTTCAATGGAATGCTAGTATTGACATTTCACGGAGGACGCAAATGTTTTAAATCTACCTGCACTATAATATGCGCGATGCGCTGCCTCATATGCCTCATCACACGGAGTAGCCGCACACAGGGCTATTTCTAAAGATACAATCACCAGAAAGATAGGTAACCACCGTTCCATCATCATGTCTGAAAAATAAAAATACCACAGTGACAGTACATGTCTTATTGTTACGTTATTTTATGTTAACATTGCTTAAAATTAAAATTTTAATATACTTTGTATGATTTATCAACGTTCTACAACGTTCACTATAACATGAATCTATGGTTTTATAAACACTAGGAATTTTGTTATAATATGGTGCAACATTCTTTTTCCTTAGATCATTATACAGGACACATTCGACACAGAAAATGTTGTTCGTCATCTAAGATAATAATTATTACATATTGTACAAACACGTTCATTCAAAGATACAACCGATTCTGTCCACCTACCCCTTTCAATGTTAAGTCTACATGTACCCGCATGTGATGTTACCCTTAATTGTGTTATAGCAACTCTGGTTATTATTGTGTATGTATGTATTTTGATAAAACGTCTATTCCTTGTAGAAGATAATAGAAACTCCGATAGGGATGAAAGCACCCAACTTAAACAGCTGAGCACGGAAAACATAAAAAACATCACATACCACAATTACACGGCACAAACCCCAAAACTACAAATAGACGTCTATAACAAAACGACACAGACAATGCCCAACACAACTACGGAATCACGAATCCAGTGCCATGTTGTTACAGTTTTGTATAGAACTGTCTGAAGCCATACATCGTGAAAGTATGGTGGCTGCTGATTTGTGCCATTTCGTGTTTCGCCTTTTCAAAACGCGAAAACATGAGAAAATGGCTATTTGTCGCGTTCTCACCCATCGTTTATCGCTACTTCGTGTTTTCGCCCGTCAATGAAAAACAATAACAGTCGAAAATGCGAAAACGCGTTTTCGCCCCGCCATGATAAATTTTCGTCTTTTCGACTTTCGCTTATCTTCTACACATAATTATGCCACCAGCCTACAAGATTTGTGTATACAGTATGCACTCTATCAGTGATAGGTGTCATCTGAAAACCGGTAGGGGACCAATAAAGTTCCAGAAATACTTACTTCTGTTCGACATTTTCCTATAAATCATATTTTTGGCATATGTGTAATACGAGATATGCGCATGCGGAATCGGAAGGTCCAAACAAAAAACATTTATCTCTTCGCAAGGCGGGGCAAAAAGTCGACAACACGAAAATGCGACGTCTGGTGTTCGCATGGCGGGGCGAAAAGACGAAAACCCGACGTCGCATTTTCGCCTTTTCAACTGATATATGAATTACGGTGCGAAAACACGAAGATGCGAAATATCGAATGGCCAAAATGCAACGTCGGGTTTTCGCTTTAGATTTGTCGCATGTGGCGGGTTTTGCCTGTTTGCCCCGCGCTGCGAAAATGTGAAGATGCAACAAATAACCATTTTCAACCTTTCGGATTTTCGGGGCGAAATGGCAATAACACGAAATGGCACAGTTCAACCACCATATGAAAGCCACGAGAGTTAAGCAAATTGCGAAATAAAAAAACCCAGTGAGGCTGTTTGATATTATGTAATAGCACATTTTATTATTTGCCATCAGTGAAAATAACAGTGAAATAACATCGAAATTATTATTTTGTTATTTTCACGGATTAGAAGCTGGTACCAGTATTACTCAGAAAACGTAACGTCGCGCCGGGCTTTAACGTAATCCGTCCATCATTAGCCGACGTCATTTCGACGTAATTTCGTGTTATTACGGGAAACTTCGGTACCGTCCGGAAAATTTTATAAACATCCGTAAACATTAAATATTTTTATTTTACGGTATTCATATCAATACATCTGCTTAATAAATTATGTCTTGGTAATTATATTTGACGATCTTTAAAAAAATAAATTTAAAATAAAAAAATAGTGACGAGTTCCTTCCCTTTGATATTCGAAGTCATAGAAACGCTCGCGAAATCAAGCGCCGAAATGACATAGCGAGCAGACTTATTATCGACGTGAGGTCGATTTTGTCACCAAAACTGTGTTATTCGGAAGGGTTGAGGACTATTATCAGTCTAAATTACATTGGTAAACACCGTTGTGAGGACGAATACCGTTATTCTTATGAATTTTCGGTTGAGAACGATGGAAATCTCGGAAACAAACATTGAGCTGTTGAGAAAACGAAAGTAGAAATATTTCTGTTGCACCATTTCGTCGAGAAGAGACTCAATAGTGCAAACCAGCCTATGTTGATGTTCATCACGATGCTTCTCAACACTATTGAGGTAAAACTTGCTAAAACATTGTGTTCTTGATCAAATATTCTTGTATCAGATGAGCGTTATAGGCTCCATTTTACATCTTGTTATTGTCAGCTCGACTGTACTTGGTCATTTTCAATTCAGAACTATTCTGATTTTGAATGGTTATTTTTGTGATCTTCGTGTAAGCATAGTGTTATTTTAACTAGATCAAATGGATAATTTAGTTTAAAAAGCTCAGTGGAAGTCTCGCTTGTTTTTTTGTAAAAGATGTAGGCCTACAAGGAATGGATTACAGTCTTTCGTACACTAGTAGTTTCGTACACTGTAAATTTCAGTTGTTTCGTACACTCTCGATTGGTCGTTTCGCATACTGTTGAAAATCGTCGGTTGTTTCGTACACCCTATTGTATTTGTATATATAAGTGGTCTATTATTGTAATTACAAATGTAATGTATGTTTGGTACGATAATAAGATATGTTGTTCGCGAGTCTTAATTAATTGAATATATAAAATTGATAGAGCAAATTAAACAAGGGCTAATTTGTTAATAAATAGAACTATAGATAAATATAAAAGTACAGAAAATGTACATTTAATATTCCTCCTGATCCTTATTTACTAGTCTACATACATGTATGATAATTTTAAAGTAACTAATTAGTGAACAAACATTACAAGTACTTACTTACTTACTTACTTATTGCCCGGTATGCCCTCTGGCAAGTACAAATACCTGTATATTAGCAAAGAATACTCGTTTTTTGTATGATCTTTGATATTAGATGTATAAATAATGAGTACTGTTGGAATTTGTGAAAGTTGAACATTTATGTTTTAGTTATATAAAATGTCGCTGTGCATATTTAATTTTGTTTCCTGCTCTTTGTAAAATGTGAAATTTTATTTCAGATATGCTGACTGACATTCTTACACTGTAATGATGTGTTGTATTCATTCTTAATTGATATGTTGTATAATATATATGTATATATGAAATAAATTTAAAAAAAATAAATATACATATTATTCTGTTTTGTTATATGCTTCTAGCTCATGCACTTGTATACATACGATTATAAGCATTTAGGACTTCATGCAAATAAATATAACAATAGCCACAATGTATACGTTGTATGACTCGCAGCTGTCGGTAATTTACAAAAATATAACATCTTATTTGCTTAAATATAACATCTATGTTAAAATCGTGGAGTTATATATGTACATGCAGTATAATTTATGACTCCATGGTTACAATACAGTTTTTATTAAAAATCATTTTTATAACTATTTTATAATTCTCTACTACTTGACTTATTTCGGAAATTAGATTAAAGTTTGTCATTTAAATGCTCAAAATCATCCTTAATTATAGTAAATAATACCTATAAAAGCATGAAATAAACTTAAATACATCGTGACAATACGTGCGAATAACAACTATATACACACAATTACATGCATAATATATCAAATATATATTAATAGACCAATTAACACCATATACAATAGGAGTGTACGAAACAACCAACGATTTTCAACAGTATATACGAAACGACCGATCGACAGTGTACGAAACAACTGAAAATTACCGTATACGAAACGTACAGTGTACGAAACGACTGGTTCCCCAAGGAATAGCCCATGTATCTACATGTACATATTTGTGAAAGAACTGGACTACATGTACCAAAATAGCCTTGTAGTAGCCGCAGGTCTATTGTTTAGTGTACTCGACTTGTAACCGGGAAAGCCGGGTTCAAGATCCAGGCCTTTTTTTTGCTGAATTTTGTAGAGGCCCAGGCCCTTTTGTTTTGTGAAATTTAGCACGAAAATCCTCAAAATTGTGAAAAAGTTGGCGCAGAAACTTTTCAAATTGTTATAAACTAAGCGCGATAAATCATCAAATTGTGAAATAATTTTTTCAGATGTTAGCTCTCAATTTTTGTCCACTTGTCCCAAACATGCATGTTATGATATAATACTTCATATCAAGTCCAGTACAGGAATATATGACTTTTTATCTATGTTTGGTTTGTTTGATGCTTTGTGGTGAAGTTGTGAAGGGGCCTTTATAAATTGTGAAAGGGGCCTATAGGAAATTGTGAAAGGGGCTGATGAAGGCCCCTCGTATATAGTGAAAAAAAGCCCTGAGTTCACATAATACTTGTTGCAACATCTGTCTATTTGATAGAAAAACAAAACAAATATATCTGAAATATATTTGAACTGCTACAGATTCTTATAAAAGTAGTTTACCTTAAGCATTTCTGCACTACCCTTCTCCAAAAAGCGAGCAAAACCCGGGTTAAACGCGGGTTAAAACCGTGTTAAACCGTGTGGTATTGGCACCGTGCTAAAAGCGAGTCTTTTAGCTTACCGACTGGGTTTTTTCTGAGCAAAACCTGGGAAAAACACGGTTTAAACACAGTTTTAACTCGCTTTAACTCACTTAAGTCGGTTTTATGTGGGTTTTAAAACCCACTTATTTTTAGAAAGTGGGTTTATAGTGTGTTTTTTCAATAAGTTGGTTTTAAGTGTGTTTTTTCTGTGCTGAAAAACTCGCTTATGTGGGTTTTAAAACCCGCTTTTAGCTCACTTATTCTAGAAAGTGAGTTTATAGTGTGTTTTTCAATAAGTTGGTTTTAAGTGTGTTTTTTCTGTGCTGAAAAACTCGCTTATGTGGGTTTTAAAACTCACTTTTAGCTCACTTATTTCAAGTAAGTGTGTTTTTAGTGTGTTTTTTTCTCAATAAGTTGGTTTTAAGTGGGTTTTTAAACCCACTTTAGCCAACCTTTTCCCAGCAAGTGAGTTTTTTATGCGTCAAAAAACTCGCTTTAACACACTTCTACTAGATGGGAAGTTGGTTTCTTAGTGAGCTAAAAGTGAGTTAAAAGCGAGTTTTAGCTGTGAAAAAACACGCTTTAAACTCGCATTAAACACGGTTTTAACCCACATTTAACTCGCTTTAAACCCACGTTTAGCTCACTAAGAAACCAACTTTCCACCCAGTAGAAGAGTTAAAAGCGAGTTTCAGCTGTATAAAAAAAAAAGCTTTAAACTCGCATTAAACACGGCTTTAACCCGTATTTAGCCAGCTTTAGCTCGGTTTAAACATGCTTTTAACTCACTTTTTTTAATTAAAATTAAATGGAATACCTTTTCAAAGCAATGTGATGAATCCAGGTTTAAATGTTGTTTTGGCTGTGTAAACTCACTTTGATCAATAAAATGAAATGGCATACCTTTTCAAATATAATAAAGAATACAACAATAAATATCAATTAATAAAATATTTACTTGAAAAAATAAAAGATGTTCTTACTGATATACAACAATACAATCAAAACACAAAACAATGTTTAACATATAAACAACATGAAAGACCTGGTGAACAATGATGTAGATACATACAGAAAGACATTGCATTAATATAAACTTTAGAAAGACATTGCATAAATAGATAAATATAATAACTTTTTTGACATTAATAAGCAAATTAAATTCATTGTTAAATACATCCCAGCTTGCTACATTTTGACCAAACCACAGAACAACCTGTCTAGAGTAACTCCTTTGGGTAAACACAAAGTTTGGTTGTTGTACAGAGGTTGTGCCTAGAGTGGTAAAATATATAGAAAATGTTACTGTAAAATAGTTATATCGCTTTAAAGAGGTTGTTGCTCTATTGAATGCTGCTCTGGAGAGGTTGAAATGAGGAAACATTTTTAGACCGACATTAAAAACAATGAGAGTTCCCTTCATGACAGAAAGTTACAAAGTATGTGCATAATAAAAACAAGACTGCGTTCAATAAACGCTTATGCCCCCTGTGGAAGCCTTGTCCATAAATAAGTCTAAGTCCAAAATTAGGTCAAGGTGAAGGTCAAAAAGGGTCAGGTGATACAGGTGTGTGGAGAGTGTTCATATACAACATCCATGCAAGTTTGGAAGCTTTGCAGCAAGCCATAATGATGCTAGAAGAAACGGTCAATTTGGGTTAACCAGGACGGACGGACGGACGAACGAACGGACGGACGGACAGGTGCATCACTATATGCCTCCCGATCTATCGATACGGGGGCATAATAAATTGCTATATAAGTTGTTGCAAACAACTTTATAATCAAACATATACAAAGCTGATTTAAGGTTATCAGGAAACTAATCAAAATAAGCATTGAAATGTATAGATAGAATAAAAGTAAGTAGAAATTTATTGGCCCATAATTTAATTAAGAAATAATATGTACCTGTGATTTATCGTAGAATAAAGCACGGACACAAGTTTTGATGCATAGTAATTAAATCACGAGTGCATAGCACATGTTATTGAATGTATGCATCCGAACAAGTGACCGTGCTTAATTATAGATAAAACCCAGGTACATATTCATTATTTCGATTCTAATACAGCCAATCAGGTGTTCTACTGAGGCATAATGCCTAATCCTGAAAACTAGTTGCAAGTCTGTTTTGAATATCAATAGCACACACCCGCACACCAAAACTTAGTTCAAACATTGTTTTAGTGTTAAAATTCATATGACTTTAATATTTGATGCAGATTTTACAATTTACAAATACACATTTTATGGCCAGGTTTACAAAGATGAGATAAAAAATGCTACCTCTAGATTATAAACAACCGTTTTCTTCGATGTGGCCTGTTGACCTAGTTTTTTACCCTAGTTGACCCAGTAGCGAACTTGACCTAGAGTATATAACGATACACATTGTGACCAAGTTTAATTAAGATAAAAAATGTGACCTCTAGAATGTTAACAAGGTTGTTCTTTGATTTGACCTAGTTTTTGACCCCAGATGACCCAGTTATGAACTTGACATAGATTTCAAAGAGGCAAACATTGTGACAAAGTTACATAAATCCAGTTACACAGAAAAATTTGGATCTCTTCCTTGTGTAGTTGCTGAAATCTTCAGGGTCGGATCAGAGAATGTTCGAGTCAGATAACGATTGGAGACCTGTGCGGGAATACGAGCCATATATAGTGATCTTTCAGACCTGAGCTAGTAAAGTGTCTGAGTCTGTGACTATAGTCCGGCATTGGCACACCAATATCCACCAATTTTCGCGCGAAGAAAATACTCGAGCCTGAGGCATGTTCATTCATAGTTGGTGATGTAAGAGGGAACGTAACTGGTGTTTGCACTTTGCACTGGGGTAATGCCAGATAAAAGTTTGTCAATAGTATTCTTAATCTTATTCGTAGAATTCGGTCTTCCTTTCTTGTTCGATGACTACTTCAAAGTTACAGTTTTGAGCACATTGAATTTCACTACAATCAGGGTCTTTAGATGGTTCTATGTCCGTAGTATATTTATCATAATGATACTATGTGTATATACGTTTTCACTACTTTGGGCTGTAGCAGATGACTCCAGTACCGGTAACTCTGCTTTGTCAGCAATGAAAGCGTTCTTCTGTTCAACAACAACTTCTAGTTTTTTAACTCTATTCAAGATTGACGATAACTGGTTTTCAATAGAGGTGATACGAGCGTCTGAGATTGGCTGGGTTATCTATATAATGTCATTGTTCACCGATTCTTTACAATTGATGACTTCCTGCTCGTTGAGCTTCAGGGATTCATTAACAGCAGTTATCTAATCTGAAAGTAGTTTTTAACGGCAATGTTTGACTGCTTTAATAGAAGCATCATGTCAGCTTGAAGACTGCTAAATGAATCCTTAAGGATGTTGATATCATGTATGCACACACACGGTGTATTTGTTTTCGATTGTGAGGTTGGAGTAGCAGTCATGTCAACAGCAGCACTCACCGAGGGACGTCCAGTACTGAGAAGATCTTTCATGGTAGAGAAATCATCACCTTCGATTACAGACAGAAATGCACAAATATCATTGGCCAGTTTTACAACAACCGCCTCTCCCTTTTCTCTGACACATCGCTCAAGTTCGGTTTGTAGCCCAAATGGGAGGTCATCCCCTTCTCGGAGGGTACTAAATAGCATTCATCGAGTCTCTTCCAATTTAACTTCACATGAAGCGTAATCTTGCTACAAATTTGTTGGATGGTAATTCTCGGTATAGGGACAACAGGCTGTTAAATTCTGGTAAGCTGGGACGAACGCAGCTCTTTACCAATACATGATCCTAAGTTGTCTTAGGGATACCCTCATCTTCTCATCAACTTGACATCGGACGATGCGAAACTTGTCGGATATAACATCTGCAATAATATAATATACATACTTCAGTTTCAAAACCTGATTTAACAAGAGATGTTTGTAAAACATGTATACCCCCATGGCAGCCAAATAGTCAGAAATGGTAAATGTCACTGTGACCTTGACCTTTGACCTACTGACCTCAAAATCAATAGGGGTTATCTACTGTTGATGACCAATCTCCATGTAATCCTAGGTCAAAGTGTTTCTGAGTTATTGAACGGAAACAAATTAAATAGTCAGAAATGGTAAAGGTCACAGTGACCTTGACCTTTGACCTACTAATCCCAAAATTAATAGGGGTCATCTACTAATACTATTAATGACCAACCTTCATGTAAAGTTTGAAGATCCTAGCTCAAAGTGTTTCTGAGTTATTGAACGGAAACCAATTAAATAGTCAGAAATGGTGAAGGTCACAGTAACCTTGACCTTTGACCTACTGACCCCAAAATCAATAGGGGTCATCTACTATTGATGACCAACCTCCATGTAAAGTTTAAAGATCCTCTAGAGGTCAAAGCCTTCTTGAGTTATTGAACGGAAACCATTTTATACGACCGACCGACTGACAGACCAACCAACCGACAGACACGTGCAAAGCAATATACCCCCTCATCAAAGATGGGGGGCATAATAATGTAACAGTAACTCAGCATGCCCACTGGAATTTCAGAAGTGGGTATCTGTACCAACTAGTCCTGGGTACAGGCCTAAGAAAGTGGGTACCGTATTTTTTGTATGTGGAAAGGGAGGTTAATCGTATCTGATTCGTGAACGTATTTTCGGTCTGGATACCTGTTTTTAAACATTCTTAAAAAATGACTGCCAATTTGCGCGAACTTTCCCAAATGTTTTATCCTAAATTAATGATAACACCTGCAATATTGTTTCACTTTTCCGTCGCACTCGTAGTAATATGCTGTTATGACCAAATGACGACCTCGTTCACTTGATTGATTAGTAGAAATAGTGCCTCGGCACTTGGAAATGTCATGTGATACAAATAAGTCTAGTTCGTCGGGATGTTTGACGCAGGTTGTTTTAACAATTTTCAAAAAAAGCAAGCGTTTATCGGTTTTAGGTCACTGTCTGCTAAAAGTTTTGCCGAGATTGTGTATTAGTCGTCACCAACAAAAAGCGTAACTGCACTCACGGATATTGAAAAAGTTGCGCGGACATAGAGTTTTCTGCGTGAAAAATACTGTAACTTAATCATTGAACTTTATCAGGTAGAGACCGAGTTTGTGTGGTAGGTGCATTTTTCTAGCTCACTGCGTTCCACAATAACTTTCTCAATATCATCAAGTAGACAAGTAGAGAATGACTTTGTGTAACATGCTGCTCAGAATATCAACGCATTTCACCTCGCTCACACAATAACTTTATCAGTGAATATAATATGCCATGTAGACAACAAGTTTGTGTGATATGCTGCTCAGATAGAAATGCAATCTTCATAGATTCTTTTTATCACATTACTAAAGTTAAGTAAACAGGCCAAAACAACATCAGAAATAAGTCGGCAACGTTATGTTTTGGCGCCTAAAAGCTGGTCACTACACACATGTGTTATCACATACGGAGAACATTGTTCCATAATTATAAGTGCAAACAAGACTGCGTTCAATAAACGCTTATGCCCCCGTGGAAGCCATGTCCATAAAAATCTGAGCAGCGGTTCTTGAGAAATAGCCCAGACAAGAATTTAGTATATAGTAATTGTGCGATCTTCCAAGGGGCATAACTGTGTGAATAATCAGCAAACCGGAAAGTGCCAATCATATGCGCATCTCCACTTGGTAGTGAAGCTATCCATCAAGTTTTGTTAAAATCTGAGCAGTGGTTCTTGAGAAATAACCCGGACAAGAATTTAGTAGTGCGATCTTCCAAGGGACATAACTGTGTGAATAATCAGCGAACCAGAAAGTGCCAACTATATGCGCATCTCCACTTGGTAGTGAAGCTATCCATGAAGTTTTGTTAAATCTGAGCAGTGGTTCTTGAGAAATAGCCCGGACAAGAATCGGACGGACAGGTGAATCACTATATGCCTCCCGATCTATTGATACGGGGGCATAAAAACAAACAGAAATAACACCCTTAAAAATTGGGTTAAAATGGATTTATAACTAATAAAACCTTCATCATGATAATCGACTTGCAGACCAGAGCTAATTAGCCAATTCCTGGCCCTTTAAAGGGTTCAAGAAACTAGAATACAACTTGTGTGCAAGTTCAGTAAAAATCATTAATAAAACTGCAAATTACCAATGATAGCTGTTCTTTCTGCAGCAGGGGATCTTGGCTGAACATTTGTTTCATGGAGCAGAGCACAAGTTGCCATATGTAAACAGCATCCAAAAATGTCATGATGGCGTTTTTCAGTCTCACCTGGTGCTGTATCTATTAAAGCTTGAATGATGTGCTGCAATAAACGGAGGAAATAATTAAAAAAAATGTACAAGCGTATATCATAACAATAGCTGTCATTGTAAGGGACATATGCCCCGAAGTGTGATGTTGATAGTATATGCAAGTACTGATGCAAAAGAAACCACTAAAATTCCTATTTTTCATGCACAAAACACTTTTCTAGGATAAAGAATAAAAAGTTGACAAACATTCAAATGGGTCAAGTCTTAACTTAAATTGCAGCTGCTATTTTCAAAAGCTGAATCTGTATCTATCAAATTTTCCCGCAGAATGATGCCACGGTACCATTCAAAATACCGGTATTTTATCAACATTATCCTTGCCTGTAAATAAATTGGTTAACGCTCTCAACTACCAATCCAGAGGTCCATGGTTCGAATCTCGATCAGGGGCGCTCTCAACTACAAATCCAAAGGTCCATGGTTCGTGTTTTGGAAATGACCAAGTGCCCCAGCCGAGATTCGACCCTGTGACAGGCCTAGACATGAACTATTTTGGCCACTGGTCCGACAGGGAAAAAACGCCCAATTTGAAAATAGGACAGTTACTGGTCCTCCAGAATTTTCACTGGGCCTTCTGGATTTTCACTGGTCTCGGACCAGCGGACCAGTGTTAGTGTTGAGCCCTGTGGTACAGTAACAGACACTTGGGGTCTGGGCCACGCCCCCTCCCGCTACGCGCATGGATTTTTTTTTATAGTTCTAATATATCCAGACCCATTCAGTAATCACACAAACATGTGTTGGATGTATGTGATATTAATGCAAAAATCTACGTAATTCCTTTACTGCTTTAATAACAAAAGATAAATTTATATGTTTTTCTGAACTTTCTCGCACACCGACCTAGAAAAACTGATCGTGTAAAACTTGTTTTGCAACTTTCCCGTATATTTCTGGTATCCTTCGGTCAATAACAAGTTAATCTTTACGATGACTATACTGATAATACTCGATCAGCGCTCTTATCAACAAAATATCAGGAAAGTTTGCAATTGTCAACTCATTTTCCGCCGCGCACATAATTTTTCGACAATTGAACAGTGGTTCCCAGCCTGATACATAAAAACCGTGTCGCACATTGAACGTTGTACCCAAACGAGGTATTCCGAATGGTTAATTTACATATCTGGTTCCAACGTTCAACGCAATACTTTCGTATTGATCAGGCGGGAAACCAACGTTGAAAGATTATGTGCGAAGCTTGTTGGCAGTTGAAAATTGCCAACTTTCTCGCAAATTGTGGAGGCAGGGGTGGATATCGGTTTCTGTCACTATCATCATCGCGAAGAGTAATGTGTACTTGACCAAAGGACACCAAATATAGGCAAGAAATTTGCACAGTGAGTTAAACACAAACAAATTATAAGTCCCAGATACATTTAATAATGTGTGGGTGTGGGTATACAATATAGATGATAAAAATATATCCTGGTGCGTAGCTGGGGGTGGGGTCCAGACCCCAAGTGTCTGTGCCCTGTGGTACCTCTTGATCAGTAGTCAAGTGCGTTACCACTCGACAACTGCGCCACCCACAGTAGCAATTATCGTGAATATAAGTATAGCACACTAACAACTGAGCTAACATGTATGGTACTAACTTAACATGAGTGCCGTCGAGTTTGAAATTAGCTAATGCTCTGGACGTGTGATGGCTGGTTCGATTCTCGGTCGAGACACTTGGCTAAAAAGAGTATAGAATCTCTACATTAAATAAAGTTATTATACAAATATATCGAGTTAGCACAAAGATATACAATAAGCATCAAAATATTCTGCCAGTCTGATCTACTGCTCTCGCGGCATTGTGATTGCAATTTTGAATTGAATTTGAAAACACAAAGACTGAAAGAGTCAAGTCTCCACTTCTAAAGCAATTTAAATTTTATTCAAGCATATCCCTTGCAATAATAGATTGTATATTCTAGACTACAAAAACAAATTCATCTAACAAGAAATTACCTCATAAAGCAACTATTTGTGTGTATAATTTCACCAGAATCATCTTCCGTCGTTCTCAATTTTCAAATATTGAGCAAAAGCGCGAAAGGGGAAGTAACTCCGGAAAAGCTTCCGGAGCTGATAAAGGCCGAAAATTCCGGACGGAATGCACGCGCGATTAAAGATAACCACATATTTTCGTAGAGTGCTGTCCTAAATTCAAACTCCATGGTCCCCTAGTGGAATCAGTGTCCGAATAGCACACATAATGGCCCCGTCTGGATCCTCGCATGTTAGTGTAAAACATTAAGGCGCATTTCTTTTTTATTTAAGAGGAAATCTTTTAAGTTTACACCTTAAAATATCACATACGAGACTCAGTATGAATGTGTTTTTGTACACAGCGCATTATTCTTATTATAGCACAAACAATTAGCATTTTTTCCTTCAATTTATTTAATTATTCGCTATGACAATCTACAAGATGACAAATCTTCTCATTATAAGGCATCCGAATGATTTTATCAGAAAGCCAGGTTAATAGTTTAAAGGTTTTCGAATCACGTATAAATTCCACACGATATTCACTTTCGTGATTTAAACAATTAATGACAGGTATTCATGTGTAATGGGGGACCATAATTCATATAATAACACGTGCATAAACTGCGAAGTCTAGTTTCGGTATTTATAAAAAGTCTAACGTCGTTACAATGCATGCAGTGAAATATTATATAAACTAATTTCAGTACATGTATTTGAAAATATTTTTGGTATCAATTAAGACTAAAAGGGGAAGAATTACCCCTCACAATGTATGAAAATGAATTACACCATGTCATTAATCTTAATATGAATCCAGATTAAGACAAGACAAAGCCCTGCAATCATAATTCTACTTCAACTCTATTAATTATGTTCATAAAATGTGTCCATATTGTGATCAAGCTATCACCAAAAATATATTGTTCGATGTATGTTTTATTAAAATAGAAGATGTCATATTAACAATTTCAAGGTAAATGGCCATGCAAAGTTATATATATATATTATTTTTCATAAAGCACAATACAATGCTTATAACAAATATATACAAAATTAATAATTATATATTTTATGCTCTGGTCATAATTCACTGACCTGGTATATTGCTCATAATTTATATGAACAAATCGTGCGTGAAAACAAAAGAGTGTCAGTAGAGTACCAGATTTGGTTCTGAACAAGACCCCTAACTGTGAAACTGTCTGGAACGCGTGTCACATGGGTCATAAATCGCCGAGATATGTAGCCCTAGGCAATAAATTAAACTGGTGAGATTATAGTGTACAAATATGTACAGTATGTTATAATTGGATTGGTTTACATTATACCGTCTGCAATTATCGATTGTTAATTTGGGATTCATTAATTCAAAATTGATAACGCTATAATACAATAATAACAACGTACTATGTGATATAGTTTATTATTTTTATTTAACAAATAGACTGATAAAAAAACTTGCAAAAATTAATTATAAGGTACACTATTGGTTTATAGATAACTACTTTCTCTTGTGTCCTTATATATAGCATGCACTAATGTATTAATTGGTTAATTATTAATGAACCTTGACGGTCATTTTTTGTATTGTAAATGGTCAAAGACATTTTTCTGTCGAGTTACCAAATAAATGTATGTATGTATACAAAGTTGTCAAGTATATTTTGTATCTTTATAACCAACCGGGTATATTCCGGGATGTTAAACTGGTCCGGATGAACATGTGACAAGGTTCTTGCGTTGAATATATCAATTTCTTCGAGCAAACCATGTAAATTCCCGATTCTTTAAATGTGTGTTTAAATTACACGTCGAACGTGTTAGTAATACCAACGCTTATGAAAAACGTACGACCGGGGTTATGCATGTATAAAGCATTAATTGTGCCAGCTATTAGATTATGCTGATAACAGGTAAGATGGTCTAGTCAATACACGTACATGCAGTAAGATGCGGAAATTCCGGAAAATGGGTTTTATCGTATAACGTCTCGAAATGAACGTTCGGTATTTTTCACAGGGAAATAAGTTTACAGCAATGACTTAAAATAAACTGTCATTTAAGATTTTGTTCTAAAAATATTTACATTCATAAACAACAACTGAAATACCAAACAAAATATGTACAAAACATAGTATGCGTTATAATTCGAAGCAATGAATAAGTGTATAGATCTAATTTCTTCGATTCAGTGATCCAGGCAACATTTCAAAACAAAAGACCAACTTCTGCCAGAAGTTGGTTTTAAGTGAGTCTTTTGCATGTGAAGCTCACAAAGCGCAAAATTATCTAAAAAGTAAAAGACCAACTTAAAACCCACTTTAACCCACTTCTGAGAATATCATTATTTAAAAGACGCACTTTAGCCAACTTATTTTCTTTAAAGACCCACTTTAACCAACTTCATTTATTAAAAGACCAACAAAAACACACTTCAGATATTAAAAGACGCACTTTAACCCACTTATTTGATCAAAAGACCCACTTCAAGATACAAAAAACTCACTTTTGCCAACAAAAAACACACTTATTTGTTAAAAACCCAGGAAAAACTCGCTTTTAGCATACTTTTGTCAAAAAACGCAGGAAAAACCCACTAATAAGTTGGTTTTAAGTGGGTTTTTGGTATAAGTGTGTTTTTCTTCGGGAAGGGTAAGTATGCGACATGACACTATAAATCTGCCAAGTCACTTAGTGTCAACATAATAAACAACAAGGTGATAATAATTATTATTTATATTTGCAGGGAATCGAGAATGGTACGTTTCACTTGAAACAGTTGACTTCAAAACTAGAGATGCTGAAGAAATGTGTGCAGAATTGAGAAAATGTAAAAGTGTAGTGTAACTGTGAGGTAATGCATGATTGTATTGTTACAGTTTGTTGCATAAGCAGAAGTAATCAAGTCAATGTTTTGCAAATACATTGTTCCTAATGCAAAATTTAGGTTATAATTAAGCACCTATCCCTAATTCAACGATTTGAACTTTCTGTCTTATAATTGTATACATAATTCAGTTTGGTTGCTAAAATTGTTTTTGGTTGTAGTTACCATGACAATATTCCAAATAAATTCAAATTATATTGCAGTTCAGTCATAGATCTGTTCTTATAATATCTGTCTTTATTGGAGCTGTCATTGACGATTCCGATATATCGTTGATACATTGATATATTGATTTTCAAGTAAAGGTGAACAAGAAACAGACCTATCAGTCATGTAGCAGTCACTTAATTTGAATTCTACACTCTATATGTTTAATACTGGGTATAGATTCAGCTTTTGAAAATAGCACCTTTGGTTTTAGTTTAGATTTGATATAATTTGACAATTTCTGAACTTTCATTTTTTTAACAAAGAAAATGTTTTGTGCAGGACCACCAGGATCATATTAGTATATACATGTAATTATAATGTTATAATATTATTTGCAGGTTGTGAAATACTGTTGCTGAATACTACACAGATTGCAACAGTGGAATCAGACATAGCATATTACCCGGAATGCAGCACGGGAACAAGATTTTGCATATAACCCAGATCGGACCATGGAACTTTTTTCTGAAAGATTGTTAAATATTTACATATTAATAGAGGAATATATCGCGCAGTTGTTCCAGTCGTTGCCGGCAGTCACTAATGCTACTTTTATACTTGCACTCAGAAATGGTTGTATTGTTCAAGATTAGTGTCAGTGTCCATACCGTCTAAATTTGGATTGGCAGACAAAGTTCCTTTACTTTCATTCCATGTGACAGTTTTCCTGTGTCATAAAGTGCATTCTATTGTATAAATAATATTTGAGTGTCAATTGATACAGAGTGTATGAGTTAATTTTCACCCATAACTCCATAGATATACAACTTGAACATTTATAAGTATGAGACAGGACATATAAACTTTATAAGGGTATGATTATACTTGTAAAGTATGCTTGGGTATATTGAGTTTAGCACACCTGTCATATAGTCACAAGGTGAGCTTTTGTGATCACTCGATGTCCGTCATTCCCACCCTTTTTGCTTGCATAGGCAGTAGAAATCACAATTTTACTATAATCTTTATGAAACATAGACGCAACGACCATCTCAACAAATATTTATTTTATATTGGGTCATTTGGGGTTAAAAAGGTGTTACTTGGTCAAATCATACATGAATCTTGTGAAGTCACAGGAGTTCACTATTTTGGTCCAATGTTTATGACTGATCATCTCAACAAAATCTGGCTCAAGTTCTATATTGGGTCATAAGTGGTCAAAACATAGGTCAATATCATTATGTCAAATCATACATAAACCTTGTGCAGTCTCTAAAGGTCTCCAGTTTGGTTTAATCTTCATGAAACTTGATGACAGTGATCCCTAAACAAAGTCTATGTCAAGTTCTACATTGGGTCATCTGGGATAAAAAAAAACTAGGTCACTATAGATCCAATCATGCATACATGTACACATTGAGTAGTCACTAGAGGCCACAATTTTAGTCTAATCTTTATGAAACTTTGTGACTTTGGTCACGATGATCAACTCAGGGTCATCTGGGGTTAAAAACTAGGCCACTGTGTTAAATAATCGATAAAGCTAAGTTGTCTTTTAGGGCATGTGGCTAATGCTGTGTTGATTGTGACAAATGGATGGCTGTCAGTTCACTAATGTCTAAAACATATTTGCTTTTGAATGAAAACATGACGTGTGTATATTCATTTTCTTAGTTAGATCATTAGCTATAAGCCAATGGATGTTTTAATGCGTTTTCTTATTTTTTGGGTTATACAATGGTCCAGCCAAAGGGAAGGAATTTAACTATTTCTGTATCCATAGCAACCACAGTTTCAATCAGAATAATACAAATATTCAAGTTTACACAATCTCCTTTTAAACTCCTTTTTGTATACCAAGTTTCATAGGTCTAGCTTGGAAACTGTTTTAGTTATGCCAGGATTCCAGATTTTATAGATTTTTTCTATTTCCGTTTCCATAGCAACCGCACTTTTTGTTATAATCAAAACATATTTAGATGTGTATAATCTCCTTATTTGAACCTACCCACATACCAAGTTTTGTAATCCTAACTCAGAAACTGTTATGGCAGGATCCAGATTTTTACATTTTTTCATTATTTTTGTCTCCATAGCAACCACAATTTTTGTTAGATTCAAAATATTTTTGGACGTGCATAATTCCCTTATTGCCCCCTATCCACATACCAAGTTTCATAAACCAAGTTTGAAAACTGTTTGAGCTATGTCAGGATCCTGACTTTTGAGGAACGGACGAAGGGTAAACCTATGTCCCCTCTGGTTGAAAACCGATAGGGGACTAAAAAAAAATCGAATTTTATGTCAGAACATACATCAACTTGTAGCAAATGATCTAACTAACAAAATGAATACACACATGACATGTTTTCTGTCAATAATGAAAAAGTTTCTGTGTTTTTAGTAAATGAGAACTCAATCTCCAGCGAGTACAGAAATAAGAGTATGCAAAGAAAAGTACATTTTCTGAAATAAATATGTGGTAAACTTGTTTTATTTTGTTATTTTCTTATACAATATTGATTACTTAAAATGTGTATGTTACTATTGTAGCATGCCAATCATTTTATAAGATGATTTTATACCATTCTTTGAAAGGAAAATTTAAATATTTTGATAAATCTACTCATTCAAAACACTGAAATTGAAAGATAGAGGTGAAATAAAAAAATATGAAGTAATTTACAAATTTCTGTTACATATCATTTACAAACACATTCCATTGGCTGTGTAAAAACATAAAACTTCGCACAATTTATTGATTTTATTGACACAAAAAATAGAAAAATACTGTTAGGACCTTTTCTGAAATTTGCTCTATTTTGATATGGATGGTTACCATAGTTAAAATGGAATTTCTCCAAAACGGCGTGGTAAAAGTTTTTAAAAAATTATATTTAGACAAGCCATGTGATACCCTTAATGAAAAAGTTAGTTTCATTGGGAATCTAAATTTTGCCAATGATGGATGGATTACCTTAAAATAATATGTGTTAAGTGATCATGACGTCATAATTTTCACGTCGTGACCTTCCAATTTCAATGTGATTTTTCCAACTAAGCCAATTACGGTACCTTTTTAAGACAAATTGAGGCATATACTAAACAGAAAAATTGTTGACTTTTGGTGTAATTTAGATCAATTAAATTTTGATTTTTTGTGATCACTCGGTAAAATAAAATTTGATCTTACACCAAAATCAACAACCTCTATATATATTACTTAAAATAATTTACCTTTAAATTAATTTGCTTCCACGATTTTAAACTAAAGATTGATACTTCGAAACATTCTCTTGCTTTGCAGATTTGTTTTGCCCACTTGGGATAAATGTATTTTACTATAAACTAACACTCTTGAAATAAAGCTTAATGCTAACACAACCAGTGGTTACAGCTATATACACATAGAGGAAAGCACGGTATGCATGAATTACTGATAAAACACAGCTTCGGCTACGCACTCGTGATTTAATTACTACGCCTCCGAACTCTTGACTGTGCTTTATTCTACGATACACAGGTACATATTCATTATTTCTTAAATAATACACACATAACTCCTGGTACACATGCATCTTTCCTGAACTTAGATTTTACAGGTAAAAAATGTTTTATTGTTATTAAAATTCATGATAACTTAGATTTTACAGGTTATCAAGATCCATGATATAATACATTTATTTTAGTTTAAAAATTGTAGATTATTCATATGGATAGAATTCCCCGGACAACTTCCTATAATAACAAGTAATTAAGAATTGCAAGCAATACAGAAGTCTCCTACCGGTTTGAAGCCATTTGCAATGTTTGAGTTATGGCAGGATCCAGATTTGGGCATATTTTCACTCTTTCTGTCGCCATAGCAACCACAATTTTTGTCAGAATCAAAATATATTTAGACGTGCATAATCCCCTTATTGCTCCCTATCCACATACCAAGTTTCAGAAACCTTGCTTGGAAACTGTTTGAGTTATGTATGTCAGGATCCAGATTTTTGACGGACTGACTGACTGACGGCAAACCTATAGTCCCCTCCGGTCAAAAACCGGTAGGGGACTTAATATTTTAATTATAATATCTATATTTTCAGAAGGTAACTCATAAAGATCAATGTACGAGCAAATACAAACAAATAATACAATGAACATCCTATTTGCAACGAGGCCTTCTTTAACAAGTTAAAACAGCAACAAGTTAACAGAACGATTTACCATAGAAACATAAGTATAATTATACATGACAGGCATACAATATACATTTATATGAGCCGTTCTCCAGGAAAACCGGGCTAAATGACAAAAATATGAAAATCACGATAACATAGCATTAGAAAGACAAGAGTCATTTGAACAGTTTCTGAAAATTTGAGCAAAATATAACATCAAATTACAAAGTTACAGACTTTTAAAAACTACCCCTCCCCCTGCTTTTTTAGTGACGTCGCAAACGTCATTCAAATGTTATTTGACGTTACGTTAACAAGAAGTTCATAAACCCAGTATTTGATGATTTCTTGACGTAAACCTTTCATATTGTATCACATTTTAGAATTATATTCCTTTTTTAATAAAACATATCTAAATCGTGAAGTTTAGCTTTTAGAGAAACGTAGCTACTG
Organism: Spisula solida; assembly: GCA_947247005.1. Lineage (NCBI taxonomy): Eukaryota > Metazoa > Mollusca > Bivalvia > Venerida > Mactridae > Spisula > Spisula solida. The sequence continues at coordinate 31,687,644 of OX365952.1, forward strand.
TTTTTATCTACTAACTCCTCGTTCTCTCAATATTGATACTCTTCAATAATTGGTCACCAAAGCAACGACAGAAGATATTTTAACATGATCCATGAGAAAAAATAAATCTAAGACATAGTTCTATATTATCCAAGAACTTAAACTTAAATCAAAGAGCATGACTTTTTTTGTCATTTAAAAGGGTGTTCTTAACCTTAAGTACTAATGCAATGTCACTAAGCCCGTTTTCCTGGAGAACGGCTCAATATATATTTTAAAACAAGTCAAATAATCACACATCATGAATGAGCATAGGTCTAAATTGTCCGTACCGCTTGTAAAGCTTCCCTTTTTGTAAGTATTTATAACGATTTTCCAAAAGCTTACTAAAAATCCACAAAAGCTGCATACCTTTTTTTTCACAGTATTTAATACAATACAATACAATACCTTTATTTCACTCAATACATTTACATGTAAATATAAAACCTCTCGCGTCTTAAAATATTCCTTGTCTACAACGGTCTGTACAAAACTGTACAAATAAGCTAGACCATTTGTTATAAAAAAAACGGAAGTGTCACAGGTGTTCGGTGTTATATATGATCTCTTGTTTACGAATGATGACTCACAAACCATGAATATGTCAAAATAACTTTTATGTTAACTTTCAACTTAAAATATCTAATATATCAACGAATACTTGAAATTAAATTGAAGTACAATTGATAGTAAATGAAGAATCAAATTGGGGATTTTTAAAGATAAACTATGCATGCCCATTACATCATTTTGAACATTTTGTTTTAAAAATTCCCTTTTTGTGATCAAATACAATATACGTACATTTTGTGGAAACAATCTGGTTAGTAGAGGACTCGATAAATAGATGTTCTATCATAACAATAAAGCCTGAACAGGGTTGAGGTCTTGGAAGTCTTGGTAAGATGATATGCATGTATTCATACTTTTGGCTCACAATTACTTTTCGTTCGGGGACTCTGTAGAAGCTCGAATGACCTTCTGTGGTGAGCTTTGTCATCGCGAAAGAATCAACAGTGAATTAATTTCCTTTGGAGCGCAACATGACAGTTGTTGTTTAGTTGGTACGTTAGTTAGTTTTGGCTAGCTGTGGTGCGTTGTTGCTGGACAAAGCTTTCTTGTTTGAGAGCCCAATTATCTGTGAGTAAATCAATCAAGATAGTATGACTTATGTTGATCTTCAATCATCGAGCCGGCCTTGTAATTACTGCAGTGTCGTCCTGAGCCTGTTCGGTACGTTTTCCTTGAGCCAAGAGGGAGCAACATGTAGTGCCGGGCCATTCAGTAAAGACGTGGGGACATGCTTCTGGGGGCTTGTATACGCTCATCAGGACTGCAGTCCGGCATTTCTGAACATATTATTCCAGTTTAACTGAGTGAAATGTGAGTATGCTCAGTTTATATTTTATTTACTTGCTACACGCGTATTTGTTCAAGATTGTTTGCCGCGTGTACAAAAATTCTAAGAATGGATCGGTTCGTGTTTTGGGTAAATCCTTACCGCATGGCTTTCATTTAATGAAATTGTATATACTTACCTGCTTGTAACGGGGCTTTGTTTTTTTGCTGTTATCTGTGGTTTCCTATTAAGGCAATATGATTATGTAACCTTGTTCCGCATGTAATGATCCGTACTGATTGGTTCAGTCTGATCATTTCAGGAGCGTGTCGCAAGTGTCAGTTAGGTTTGACTATAATGTATATCTCGTGGCCACCTACTGGATTGGCCTGAGTATTTGCTGATGTGTTGTGTCCATGATTGCCTCTTGCCAGAGGTCACACAAGGTCGATGCCCACATTTGTCTATATCTGAATTTTGATATTGACAGGAGTCAATAAATCATTATATTAACTGACAAATTGCTATATGAAATAGCCGGACAAGTATAGCTCACATAAACGTCAGTGTCAGTAAAACAATCTATGCGTATGACTTTATTTAATTAAATTTAGTCTTAGCACTGTCTGACTCTTCATTTTATACTAGTAAATTCATTTATTGGTTTAAATGTTCAAAGATGTTTCATACGTGACTTTAGTAAGTGGTAGTCAAGCGTCTAGAGTGGAATGTCGGACGGGAGAGAATACGTTTAGAATGGTAATTTCTCTCAGTACTAGTATTTACTACTCAGGGAAGTTTATATCACAATAAAACAGTAACTGTTGTAAATATTGTACTACATAGACAATATGAATGTGTTATGTTTACCATATATTCAAATATCAAAGCAGATGGACACTTAGTTCTTTCTAATTGAAATTGTTATTGAAATAGTTACGTTACCGCAGTAAGAAAGATAGTATAGTGAATACTCGCCCATTGGCCGTTCTGTAATGGCGTTGTCCATCATAAGCTGCTTCATTTCTTTCATTAGACCTGTATTCTTTATCTGCACTAGAGGTCGAGCGCACATTTCGGGATCGAGAGGTCCCGGGCTCGAGCCCCTTCTTAGTCTATCTGCGCCACTTGTTATTGCAATTTCTCTGACCAAGAATACACACAATGCTCCATCAGACAAATTAGGTGTGGATTTGTACCTGTGAGGGCAGTATCTGTACATTCATGGGCGTCGTATCTCGATGTTGGCTTCATACAAAGTATGATACATTATGTATGCCAACGACCGAGGCACATTAAATGTAAAAGGGGTGCAGAAATGGAATTTCTGAAAGCGGTCCTCGAAAACTGGTAACTTAACATTCTTTATCTGTTGAGTGTTATTGTGGATTGTCATTGTGATGTTAGAACGTCGTTTTGATCTGTTATTTTCTGCTGTATATATTACTCCGGATTTGTTTGACTGACTGTTTTAGCTGACTCTCTGAAATTAGATGTCGTGTACAGTGTTGCTATATGTGCCTAACGTACTCTGCTGCAATGGTTGGGTTCAGCGTCCCCGTTAAGATTCGTTATTTAGAGGACACCCGTGAAGATAAGATTTTCAAACAAAATTAATAACTTTTTCCAGTTCAGCACTTAGCGCGGATGTACGGGGTAATTGCATTTCTTATAAATCACCACTCGTACAAGCAGCACATACATTGTATCTTTAAATAGCAGTATATTCCATGTTGCGTTTGGGGGAGGTGTGAAGACTATAAACCACATTCAGAAGTATGTACAGACTGGTAAAGGAGACATCAACGCCATCAAATTGGTTCAGTCTTGTACTGTACGGGAGCTAGATAATGAAATTGTAAGCAAGTTGAATACCATTCAACAATATTCTATGCAGAGTTACACTGAGGGAATGTTAGAACCGATCAGTTATACATTCTTAAAGAAATCGACAGTCGCGGTATATGGAGGAAAATAATTATATGTAGGGTCATGTTTAAGTATCAACATATCATATATAGAGGATATTTGTTGATGTTGGTGTAAGATCGAATTTTGTTTCACCGAGTGGTCACAGAAAATCAATATTTTCACGAGTGTTATTTTCACTGCTATTTTAACTTACAAATCTCCATAATCAATTGATAGCAAATAGTAACAATAGCCTAAATGTCCCAACATTATTTTAATGAAAGGACCATAACCCATGTGCTGATTTGGCCTATAATTGAATTTGTACTAGATAGTGTACTCATAAACATTGTCATCAAGTTTGAAGATACTCAGACGAAACCTCTTCGCACTAGAGAACAAACAAGGTCAATTTCACATTTATTTTGGTAAGGTCTACATCGATTTGGCCTATAATTGAACCTTGCTTAGGTGTTATGTTATTAAACATTGTCACCAAGTTTGAAGACGATCCAATGAAAACTGTTTGAACTATAGTATAGACAAGGCCAATTTCACATTTTTTTGGAAATCAAAGGATCATTACCCAACAGGCCTGGGCTGAATTGGTCTATAATCGAACTTGGCATAGACATTTAAAACATAAGCATTGTCACAAAGTTTAAAGACAATCGGATGAAAACTGTTAACGTTAGAGTACAGACAAGGCCAATTTCATACTTTTTTGGTAATTAAAGGCCCAACACCAAATAAGGCCTTAGCCGATTTGGCCCATAATCAAACGTGGCCTAGATATTATGCCCATAAGCATTGTCACAAAGTTTGGAGACAATCGGATGAATACTGTAAGCGTTAGAGTACAGACAAGGCCAAGTTCATACTTTTTAGTTTAATCATATTTTATTGCATGAATTTTTTACAACACAATACATGGTTTGCATACATAATACTATTAAGAAAGAATAGAAGCATAAAATCAAAGTAAACCAGAGAAAGTTTTATAATATCGCTTTCATTACAAAAGGATTGGGCCACACGTTATTACAACATTAGATATCGGCCCTCTCCATTTAGTTGTGAGGTATAATAAAGTGGACAATTTAATTGATTGTTGCTTATGAAATGAAGTAACATAGGCGGTTCCAGGGGGGGGGGGGGGGGCGGACCCGGCGTACGCCCCCCCTAAAATCGTCAAAGTAAAGTCAATTCATTTGTTGTATCACACTAAATCACATATTTAAAGTCATTTTTGTTATGCTTTCTGCGCGCACAGCGCGCAATTAACATTTTCCACTAACCTAAGACACTTCAATAGACTCTCTGCCGCCTCGTAATTCAGGTCGAACTTTGCGATTCTGATGTATCGCTCTTTTGCACATTGATTTTCTTTTCGCTGCATTTTTTGACAAAAAAGATGGATGCGCCGGCTCCAAAACGAGCGAGAATGCAGAAGACGCTGACAAGCTTTTTTCGTAAAGCTGTGGGAAGACGGTAAATTGTCATTTTATTCTCTTTTTACATTTCCATTAATTTGTATTTGATAAAATTGTCACTTTCCCTTGGTATCGTGAATTGCCTGTCAAAATTTATTAACGAACGCATGAATAAACCGCTGATTACGTCATTCCGGGCTTTCATATATTAGTTTACCTGTCTTGAAGACAAAAGCCTGCGTGGCCTAGTGGAAGCGCTTATGGCTTCATAATCTTGGAAGTACGAGTTCAAATCTCGGTTGGGCCGGACAAATTTTTTCTTTATTTTTTTTCGGCACTCTTCTTTTTTTTCATAATAAACAGTTCATGACAAATGAAATAGAAAAAATGTGCATGAATCAATGTATACTTTACCGTTTATGGAAATGACGGTGATACGGAATATCATTAATTTATACGGAAAAGTCATTTTACCGACGTGTTATGATTTTCAATGGAAAGACATGTTCTAAAAGCATTCTGATTAAAACATGCGAAAAAATTTTTTCTTTACCAAGCGGATATTAACACAGGCGGAAGTCAGTGTGTATGTGCAGCTGACTCCTTTTTGTGTAAAGATAACCTTCCTAAGAGATCTGATGAAGTTGACGAATTGTTATATACAGGAACTGCGCTTTATAACTTGGTAGGCTCCGAAAATATGGGAATGACAATAGACGAACTCCCTCCAAGTATTACTATTTTCAACCAAACATATAGATTGTCATTTTTTGGCCCAAGATGTGGACTTGTAAGTCAGAGGTCAAATGATAGTGAAACATTAACATTTTCTGTTGATTCTGCGTTACAGAGCTGTATTGAAGAGGCAACGACTTGCATTTTGACTTTAGGCAATTCACCTGGAGCCTCAGTTGCAATTAGACAAGTAAACAACTCATTTTTCGTTTTTGATTCGCATAGTCGGGATGACAGCGGCATGTGTTCACCAAATGGGAAAGCAGTTGTTCTTCAGATAAGTTCTTTGCACGAATTGTCAAAATATGTGGAAGACCTGGCTTACTCAATCGCACCTGGGTCCAATATACCATTTGAAGCAACAGCTGTCGCAATCACAGAAAGGTAAGCATCTCCTTGACATTTCCGTCGGTTACTGTTACTAAATAAATATATAATCTTATGCTCGATCATAATTATTCGGGAATCTAATATAATGTTAAATAATATCCTTTAAAAAGTGCTCACTTTAAAATTGTCATCTGTCAGTCATAATTATGTCTCCCGAAATTTCGGGGGACATATTGGTATTTCCATCAGCGTATATCCATCCGTCCGTCTGTCTGCAAAATTTTGTCCGCTCCATATTTCATATACCGTGGAAAAATAACTATATTTAAACTGTGAGAAATGGAAGAACTGAATTTCAGAGGTCATGGGACTTGATAGATGATGCCCCAGGGATCTTTTCATGTATCAAAATGCATACATTGTATCATATAGTTGATAAAAAACACAACTTATATATTATAGAACATAATTATTGAGTATTTCTAAAATATTTTGGAAAAAATAACAATATTCAAACTGTGAGAAATGTAAGAAGTGAATTTCAGAGGTCATGTGACTTGATAGATGATGCCACCAGGAGCTTTTCATGAATCAAAATGCATACATTATTTCATATATTTGATTAAGAACACAACTTTTGTATTATAGGACATGATTATTAAATTTTAGTTTTTCTAAAATAATTTGGAAAATATAACAATATTTAAACTGTGAGAAATGTAAGAACTGAATTTCACAGGTCATGTGACTTGATACATGATCCCCCCAGGAGCTTTTAATGAACTCAAATACATACATTGTATCATATGTTTGATAAATAACACAACTTATATATTATAGAACATGATTATTGAGTTTTGCTAAATAATTTGGAAATGATAACAATATTTAAACAGTGAGACATGTAAGAACTGAATTTCACAGGTCATATGGCTTGATAGATGATACCCCCAGGAGCTTTTAATGAACCCTAATACTAACATTGTATCATATGTTTGATAAATAACACCACTTATATATTATTGAACATGATTATTGAGTTTGCTAAAATAATTTGGAAAATATAAAAATATTTAAACTGTGAGAAATGTAAGAACTGAATTTTAGAGGTTGTGTCATTTGATAGACAATGCCCGAGGAGCTTTCAGTGAATTAGAATACATAAATTAGGCAATATATTTGATGAAGAACACAACTTTTATATTATAGAACATGATTATTGAGTTTTTCTGAAATAATTGGAAAAATAGGACAACATTTAAACTGTGAGAAAAGTCAGAACTGAATTTCAGAGGTTGTGTCACTTGATAGACAATGCCCCTATGAGCTTTTAATGAATTTGAATACATAAAGTAGCCTGTAGGCAATGTATTTGATAAGGATATCAACCCATATATATATACAATATGACATAATGATAAGAGTTTTTCTAAAATAATTTGTAAAATATGACAATATTTAAACGGTGAGCAAAGTAAGATCGTAAATTCAGAGGTCATGTCACTTAATAGATGATACCCGCAGAAGCTTTAAATGAATCAGAACCAGTTTATGAGTAGTTTTGACACAACAAATGTTCCATCTTTACTGCCATCTATACATTGAGATTGTTCATTTGTGAAAGTTTGAAGAAATTCCATCCAGCAGTTTGTGAGGAGTTCAAACAAAATTTTCATTATTGGGTATATAGTAAAAGTAACAAAGGGCCTTAATAATGGCAAAACAATAATGTAAGGTATTTACTTAAACCTAGATAATTCTGTTTCGTCTATTTGCTTTTATTTATCCTCGCCACCGGATAATCCATATGGACGAGGCCCCCAGAAGAGGCTAGTCACTTTAGTGTTTGGGGATAGTGCATGATATAGAAGATGCTCCAGTTCCAGGAGCATCTCTGTTCTTTTACGTGCCGATGTAAAGCATCATACACGGGACCTCACTTAACGTCTCGTCCGAAAGACTGTTAGCTAGTTTAGTTATGTTAGGTGGGAAACACTGAAAAGCATTTCTGTTTTTGATCGTCTGGAGTAGGGATCAAATCCACAACCTTCAGATCAGCAGTCAGTAGCCCTTACCACTAGACCACTTGTCCACCTTTATTTTGTAAATAGGTGGCAACTATATATATAAGTACAGTGACCAAGAACCATAACTCTATGTCGCCCTGTTTTCAAATTATCTCGCTTTGTTTAATTTAATTAAGTATTCAATTGATTGACTTGAAACTTTAAATATAAGTAGAATAGCATCTAGGAGAAGTGTTGTGACTTAAAGAAACACTAACTGGTACCATTCTTGAATTATTTCCCTTTAACCAAAGAAGTAATGATATTTCCCTTTTCCTTCTTAGTCCTGTTTCTATGAAACATCAGTTAGTAACAAACATGTACTGTGGGGATGGCAATGTTAACATTGCTCTTATTTTCTTGATAATAAATTAAAATAGTTGGACACAACAGTGCCATTGTTCAGGTCAGAATTACCTTGCAGTTCCAGTAAGTATTAATACCAGATCTTCAAAACAAAGGTGACAGTCAATGAGCCATCTTGGAAAGTACTTGACTGCCAAAACCTGAAATAAAGTCGGATCAATTAATAATCATTGAAATGATTACTTCTAGTAAGATAAAACAATAATAATTAATGAAGTATAATACACCTATTGTCAAAAGATATATAGATGCATGTAGAAACTACCACTTTTATTATTATTTAATAGTACAGCTCTGTCTGATTCGGTATGGATGATTCTGATATGTATCCGATGATAAGTAGTGCGAATATATCAATTTGCACATATAGATGAATCATAACAGGCACATCAGTCATGGTTCACTCATTTAGCTGTTCTCATTAGTATATATTGAGCGTAGATTCAGGTCTTGAACCTAGTAGCTTCAGTTTTATTTTAGACTATACAAATTTTGGCACTTTGTAAACTTCCATTTAACCATTAAGTTATTTCAAAATGTGCATAGGCGGATCCAAGGGGGGGGAGGCAGACCCGGCATACGCCCCCCCTAAAATCGCCAAAGTAGTGTCAATTCACTTGTTGTATCACACTAAATCACATATTTAAAGTCATTTTTGTTCTGCTTTCTGCGCGCTGTGCGCACGCAATTAACATTTTCCACTAACCACAGACACTTCGATAGACTCTCTGCCGCCCCGTTATTCAGGTCGAACTTTGCGATTCTGATGTATCGCTCTTTTTGCACATTGATTCTCTTTTCGCTGCATTTTATGAAAACAAAGATGGATGCGTATTAAATGGAGCTACCGGGGTGATTCGCCCCCCTGGACCCCCTAGCAGGGCTTTGCCCTGCACCCACCAGGGGCCCTTGCGACCCCCTGGACCCCCAGCTCATTTTTCATTTCACGCCCCCCCTAACACTAAATCCTGGATCCGCCCGTGATGTGACTTGATAATCGATCGACCAAAAAATATTGTCGATACATCAATATCGCTTCTATAGATGACAGCTCTATTTAATGAAGGTTTGTCAAGTTTATAATATGTACTACTGAGTCTACATCAATATGTTATTGTGAAAAACTCATAAATGGTTTAGGCCATCATGAAGTAATTAAAATCAATGGGTACAAGTGTGCCACACTCAACCTAAACATTCTTAATTTTCCAGTCTAGAAATTAACAGACAAAGAAAACACAGCACCTACAACGAAAATATTCTTGTGAGCCATGCCAACAGTATGTAAATATGGTGCATTCCGAAGTTTACATTTACACAAAAGCTTCGCCCCTGGCTAGTAGATCATCTTTTAGCCATGCCTTTGCGTACAGGGCTTTAACACTACAACAATTAAATTTCCTTACAAATGTGCTTTTCAATAATTTTCTCAGGGGTTGGTCGGGGATAGACCTATCCAGATAATTTCATTTGTCATAGAAGTAAATATTTTCTCCGTCTAGTTTCACTAACTAACATGCACCTCTTTTCGAGTTTATTGGCAGGTGTGCTGTTTAGGGCAGACTTAAATTCAATTAAGAGACAGCTAGGGATGTAAAACAAGGAATCCGGGTGCGTTATCCTAGCTCCTTCCAAATAATGAAGACTCCTTGGTTCTTAAACATGCCCAGCGAAAAACACCGATAAGCATGAGACTACCTTTGAGTCCATGCAGACAGATAAGCTGTCTCCAATTGGCTGCTTTTGAATTCTGATGGTCCAGCCACAGCTAGTAAGGTACTGTTAGCGTCGAAATGGTTCGACTACTGGGCCATGCGATTCGGCCAACTGATTCAAAACGCTGACAAATAGCAGGGTATCGACAAATATTCTGACACAAAATTCCCTGATCAAACATCAGTTTTCCCCGTCCCTGCCCTGGGTCAGGACAACAACACCCCACCCACCGTTGGCGTATAGTCGAGCATGCATGATAAAACTCATCTATGAATTAGATATAGTTCTTTGAACAGTGACACAGTGTACTTAATGTAACACTCTGCTTATATACGCTTAGAACTCATGGCAAGGACTTTTCGGAACTGCGTACAAACGACCGACAGTCTACTTTCACTTTCGATGTGTTTTGTTTACAGAAGTGATGATTTATATTTTATTGTTATGGTCTCCGATGTAGGAATTCAGGATCCGAAATGTAACAACGTCGAAGAAAAATTGCATCTACAGACTACACGCAATATTGTTTATTAAATTACAATATAAACAAGCGTTTTACCTTGCAACCTGTCTTCATCGATGAATCTGCACATCCGCCGCATCACACCGTAAGAAATGTAAGTGCCGCGCATGCGCACTTATCCCAGTCGGACGAATATAACACCTCTGACGATTCTTACGGGACACCGGGTCCAATTTTGATACAACTTCACAGAAATGATCATTGTGTATAATATCATTTTGTTCCGCTCGGGTACAATTTGACGGAGTTGCAGCTGTTCTTGTTTATTTTAGAATAATATTTGTCCAGAGTGTTTTCTTAAAGTATTGCTTGGATTTTAATAAAACTTGACAGGAATGCTCAGTATAAAGTCTAGTTGTGCATTTTTACATTTTGTATTGCTCGAATTATTTTTGACAGATAATAGCCCATTTAATGTTTATTTTAGACTAAAATTTGTCTGGTCTTAAACTATTGCTTGGATTCCATACATCACATATCGGGAGACATATGTTTTTGTTAAAACAATCTTCTAGTTCTTTATTGATTTTCAGTTCTCCGTCTGATGAACAGCAGCCTATGGATGTACCATCTAGAACTACGACTCAACGACAGCATAGCAACGTACCTACTGAGACTCAGACTCAATGGCAGCCTAGTGACTCACCTTCTGAGACTCAGACCCAACGGCAGCCTAGCGACGCACCTACTGAGACTCAGACTCAACGACAGCCTTGCGACGCACCTACTGATTTCTACGCCTCTGCTGAGACTCTGACTGAACAGCCCAGTGATGAATCAACCACCCGGCAACATCCAAGTCACGAACCGAACTCTCTAGAAACGGATACCGAAACTAACAATACGCAGATTCTTGATATAAAACACTATAATTCAGATACATTTACAGATGACATGAAGTTTGCTCTTATTACCCAGAGAGAGCCTGATCAGAGTTTCACCTTTCCACCGAAGATTTAGGACAAGCGAAACAAAAGTGGTTATATGAATCGGTATTGCCAACGTGATTGGTTTAAGACCTACAATTTCTTATCATATTCTAAGGAGGCTGATGCCGAGTACTGTCTTGCATGTGTGATGTTCCAAGATACGTCACATCGGCGTGCAAAGAAACTCATTACTGAACCATATTCTAACTGGAAAGACGCTATTACAGATATTGGAGTACATTCCACACACCAGTATCATTTAAACTCTATGGAAAAGTTCGAAAACTTCAAGAAAACTCACAAAGATGCATCCCGTCGAATAGACGTTTGTATGACCACAGATAGTGCACAAGCAGTAGCAAGAAACCGTAAAATTCTCGAATCAATAATGAAAACTGTAGTATTGTGTGGGAGGCAAGGAATTGCTTTTCGCTCTCATCGAGATGATGATACAGCATCAAGTACTAGCTTAAACATGGGTAATTTCAAGGAGTTACTAAAGTTTCGCGTGGAAGCCGGTGATAAATTATTGCAGGATCATCTTGCGTCATGTGCTAAAACAGCAACATATACATCGAAAACAACTCAGAATGACTTGCTTTCTTGCATAAAGACTTTTATCGAAAATAAAATTGTAGATGAAGTGAAGTCACAAGCTATTTGACCTTACTTTGGATTGCAATGTGAGGAAGTAACGGATAACAGCAATTGGGAACAACTTGGTATCGTTGTGCGATATACATCAGCCGACTCGAGACCAATTGAGAGACTCTTGGGGTTTGTACCTTGTGAAGAAATCACAGGCGCTGCAATCGCTGAAAAAATTCTCCAATCCTTATCTGAAGCTGGACTTGATCCCAGTTTTTGCCGATCACAGACCATGGACGGTGCCGGAAATATGGCTGGAAGAGTCAACGGTTGTGCGGCACTTATTCGACAACAGTATCCTAAAGCTGTGTATCATCACTGTTCTTCTCATGATTTGAACTTGGCTCTTTGTCACAGCTGCAAAGTGAAGGAAGTTCATATGATGCGTGACAGTCTGAAACATCTCGGGCTGTTTTTCAAATATTCTCCTAAGCGGAGTCGGAGACTCGAAACCGCCATAGACGAAGTCAATCAAGCATGCGATGTTACACACAAGCTAAAAAAGAGCAAATTTAAAGTATTTTGTGAAACTAGGTGGGTAGAAAAAACACGTGTCTTGACGATTTCGAAGAAATGTACGAAGCCTTGGTACTCTGTCTTGAAGCAATATCAGCTCTTGAACATGGGTGGGATGCAAAGGCTGTTACTGAAGCCAACGGATTACTGAAGAAGATCACTGATCCAACATTCATCGTGTGCTTTCAGACTGTACGAAATTACTTTGCCTACTTCAGTGGCATCAGCAGTAAACTTCAGGGGTCAACCTTAGATATCATCAAAGCTTATGATATGATTGAAAATGTAAAGACCACTATCAAAGAACGACACAGTTGAGTTCGACACTGTGTATGAGAGCGCAGAAAAGATGGCTTCAACATCAAATACTACAATTGAAGCCCCAAGACGCTGTGGAAGGCAGACACAACGTAGTAACATCCCGTCTTCTTCTGCGAAAGAGTACTTCCATAGGTCTGTTTACCTGCCATTCGTGGATGCACTGGAATCCCAGATAAATCTGAGATTCACCAGTCTCTCTAGACAGATGGTACATGCACTCGTCTTACTTCCAAAGAACCATGGTCTGATAAATGACGACACCTGTAGCACACTTCTGGAATACTTCAAGGATGATTTGCCAGCACCCGGAAGGTTCCGTCAAGAAATTCGACTCTGGCAAAGGCTGTGGTCTGGTAGAGACATACAACCAGATATCATTCGGGTAACTTTGGCTGATGAAAATGTTTGTAGGCTTATGTACCCAAACATATACACCATCTTGCACATGTTGTTACTCACTTCAGTAACATCCAGTTCTGTGGAGAGAGCTAACTCTGCATTAAAGCATATCAAAAACAAACCAAGGTCAGCAATGAAAGAAGATAGATTTAATGCACTGGCATTACTCTTCCTACATAAGGATATTGACATAGATATCAAAGAGGTTATAAACATCTATGCGACAAGACACCCTCGTAGGATGCTGTTGCTCAACCCACTGTTAGACAGTTGAGATTGAAATGAAATAAAAGCAAGTTTTAAGGTGACTGTGAGACTGTTGTTGGAGAGTTTCGGACTATGTACTCTGTGAAATTAGGTGTTGCTGATATAACGAATAAGTTAAATAAAAACATGTCTTCATATTCAATATCTTGCTGTAATTACCAAATTGCTCTCATGCTCTCCTCCTCCCTCCTGTCTTCGCCACTGGCCCGATTACATTCGATGTGTTCTTCTTTACAGCATTTCTTCCGGCTATATCAATCCGTATTACTTATAAAATATGCACTTTTGGGCATTATAAGAAGGTACTTTGATGCAAGCACATAAGGCGCGACATGCTCGAGGAGTGCTTGTCTAAGCATTTAAAATCACTAAAATCGAGGAGCTACCGGGGTGATTCGCCCCCCTGGACGCCCTAGCAGGGCTTTGCCCAGCACCCACCAGGGGCCCTTGCGGCCCCCTGTACCCAAGCTCATTTTTCATTTCACGCCCCCCTAACACTAAATCCTGGATCCGCCCCTGAGTAAGGGTTAGACTGGATAGAAGTATGCCATTATATACATAATTATTGTTTAGGTCTAACCTCCAGCTGATTTTAATATTTAACACAAAATTGTAGAGAATAAAAGATTTGAAAAGATTAAGGAGAAAAAAGTTTATGGAAATGTTACATGGAAAATTACGCAAAATAAATGAAGAAAATAATAAATAAAAAACATAAAGATGACAATAAATACTGCTAATCTCGACTGTGTACCTATGAGTCCCCTACCCCTGCATCTGACCCCATGTCATTACCGACTAATTGTTCAAAGACATGCTTATAATTTAACCTACGTACTTAATGTATGTTCATACTTTTTTGGTATTTAAAGGCCCAAAACCAAATAAGACATACGCCTATTTGGCTTATAATCGAACATGGCCTAGATATTATGCCAATAAGCATTGTCTAAAAGCTTGAAGCTGATCAGATGAAAACTGTTTGCGTTAGAGTACAAACAAGGCCAATTTCATACTTTTTTGGTAATTAAAGGCCCATAACCCAAAAAGTCCTTAGCCGATTTGGCCTTTAATCGAACATGGCCTATATATAATGCCCATTAGCATAGTCACAAAGTTTTGATGATCGGATGAAAACTGTATGAGTTAGAGTACAGACAAGGCCAATTCCATATTTATTGGTAAATAAAAGGCCCATAACCCAACTAAGCCTAAGCCGATTCAGCCTATAATCTAACTTGGCCTAGATATTATGCCCATTAGCATTGTCACAATTTTTGAAGACGATCGGATGAAAACTGTTTGCGATATAGTGCAGACAAGGCCAATTTCATACTTATTTGGTAATTAAAGGCCCATAACCAAAATAAGGCCTAGGCCGATTTGGACTATAATCGAACTTGGCCTAGATATTATGCCCATAAGCATTGTGGCAGAGTTTGAAGACGATCGGGTGACAATTATTTGCGTTAGAGTACAGACAAGGCCAATTTCATACTTATTTGGTTACTAAAGGCCCATAACTAAATAAGGCCTTGGCCGATTAGGACTATAATCAAACTTGGCCTAGATATTATACCCATAAGAATAGTCACAAAGTTTGAAGATGATCGGATGAAATATGTTTGCGTTAGAACACAGACAAACTGCTGGACGCCGTCGCCTGCCCACCATGGGTGTTCCTATAATACGTCCCGGTTTTCAAACGGGCGTATAAAAATGATTGTTTTTGTCAATTTCATCTAAGAAAAAAAATCACAATTCGAACATTTTATCGTATAGAACATAGAACATCCTCTAAGTTACACCCATTTGAAATATCTGCTCGTTATGATGGTACAGAGTTGCCACAGGAGATATCAAAATCGTTGTCACCTTCATTTATTGGTTTGCTAAACTACGTTCTTTTCAAAATGCATTCATATCAAACCGATCCTGTTCTTTAATCCCGCAGTACTTTACTCGCGCATAGAAAAATCTCATTAAGATGGTTTGACAAATTTATCCACAAAAATACACTAGTCTTGTGAATCTAGAAGGGTTGTATGTATACTTAGTGTGGTTATGTTGATTGTTTTCCCGAAAAAAACTTATTTCTTGTATGTACATACATCATATTCAAGGGGAACTTACTTACCAAGATGATACAGTCAGACAAGTGTTTAATAACATACTGCATACATTTTGCAATAAAGACATCGCTTCAGAAAATGGAAGTCACACTTTTGACCAATTGGTAATTGTTAGCGGACACAATTTGTCAAATGATGCAGACTTCAGCTAAATTCAGCTAAGAAGCCCCGTTACCTTTTTGTTACAGTGGTGTTCATATCATTTGATGTGACACGTTCTTTACATAATTTACCATAGGATTTGTCGTTAAACAATTTATTTCGCATATTTTACAAAAACATTCGACCTCAACACAGGCTGCCTAATATTGACCAATATAATAAATACTACAATTTGCCGAAAAACCCTGGGACTTTCATCACACCGTACAACCCGCTGTGTGTAAGGCAGTTATGTATGTTGAAGGTAGAGACACACGCGTTTTACGCCACTAGAGTGGGGTAAGTATTTGTTATTTTATATGTGTTTTGCGTTGCTTTTGAAAGTGATCACTTACATATATCGTTGACGCGATGAATGAACAATAATTATATACAATTTATGTGCCCACAAATGCCATATTATTCGAGTAAACAGGGTTTATGTATGCGATGTTTGCCAAAAGTTCGAAAGTTTCGCCTTTGACATTGAATTCTCAACTGAATTCGTGGTTTGAAACAATTCTTAAACATTGAATACAAAATTCAATCCTTCCTCAATATATCTGTCGTTTCCGTTTTGGAAAATGTGCATTTTCTGTGAAGATACAGAGGTTTAAATTGAACGAGGTACGAAGAAAAAGGCTAACGAAATAGGCAGTTCTGTTTTTCGAATGATAACGACAAAGGCAGAGCGTTAAATATTAATGCTAACGCAGAGGCAGAGATAAGAGACTTATGCTAACGACAAAGGCAGAAATTCTAATGACTTGACGGGGCCATTAAACCCCTTTTGTACGATTTGTATGTTATAAATATAACCCTGATTCATCCAAAGTCCATTTCACCAAGAATCACGAGTGTTCAGTGGTTATTTTCATCAAGTTGATAAACGGAATATATTACAAACCTGGTGATCGCTGACGCTGGCAATTGTCGGTTGTGAGTGGCCTTTTATGCCTGTTAATGATGAGTGCATGGCTTTTTTGGGGCGTAAGCCCTTCAGGCACTGTCTTAGAGTTTAGAAACGAATGGTTCTCGTAGTATTCCATCGATAATATGAGTTAAATGTTAACAAAATGACGGTGAAATTTGCAGTTTTTGGGAGGCGCAATAAGTCATACAAGTTGAATTTTATAGTCTCCTAATCATTGAAGTCATACAATGACCGGAAATCAAAGGTTGTTGCTCTGTCGAGGAGGTTGTACTTTACATCTTATTCGTGCTGGAGCTTTAATTCTCTAATTAAGTACATGTCCATGCACGTCTGCATATTTAATAAATGTAGATCTATGACAGTTAGATATAAATACAGCACTTGTTTGTCAGCAGTTTACATGAACTGTAAGTCATCGACACTGGAATTTTTACGTGACACTCTATTAAACTGCTTTATGTAATATAGATACTTTTTATTTGTTCCAGAATCGACCAACTATAGTTATATACACACGTTTCTACAATCGACTATACTTTAGTTGATGAAACTACTTTTCTTCCTACACCGCCGCTAGGCAGCGCCACCTTTGCAATAGTAAACCGGTCAGCCGGTATTGCATAACTACCGACACAGATGTAAACCGTAGTGCAAAATACGAGGGTCGTTCATTTAATACCCGGACTATCTCCACAGCGCTTGATTGAAATATGCAATGATAATGAATTTTCGTTTAATAAGACTTACACACCAACTTGATTATTTGACAAAACTTGGTATAATTTCATCCAACCGAATACAAACTGTGGTTACTATAGTAACCCAACAAAGGGCTACCCGGCCCAACCAAAGTTTATTGTGAACTTTATAGTGTTGATGTGGCAGTGTTCGTGGTATATTTGCCTATTTTCAACTGAAAATATGTGATAACGTTATGTCTACATCTACGTAACGTTTTTATAACGTTTGTTGTAATTTATTTACTATTACTGTGTTTGAAACGTTGTTTAGTGACATCGGGTGTATTTCCGTAAATAACGCAATGTAATCGAATTTATTAGAAAAAAAAGGATTATGATACAATTTCGTAAAACTAAATAATCTATCTTAGAGAAGCCTTATGGGAATATTTGTATCGCTGGATTACTGCTTTTAAACGGTTCCGTGATGACAAGAACCATCCCGCGATGATCAGAGGCCCGGCCAATCTTACGTCAGAAACGGGAGTGTTGTCGCTTAAACACATGTTGGATGATAAACACTGCTTGAAGAAAAACTCATATTATAAATACGAGATCATGCGAAATTATCGTGGATATAGCATTTGACATCACTACCGAACATCTTAAAATGTTTGATTGGTGTGCTCGCATGACTTTATTGCTCCAAAACGATGATCAAATGGAGAAACAGTGTCGCGTTTTATGAGCGAAAATGGCGTAACGTCAGCGACTTGGGCCGACTCGCGTTACTCGTACTTATTAAAACACTAATAGTATGTAAACCCTTCGTCGCAACAAGTTTCAGTTTCGTATGCGAATAAAGGACTGGTGTGAATGTATTCCAGTAAGTTTTCATCAATAGGCCTATCAGTCCATTAGTTTTCCAGCAATAACGATCGTCCGGGTATTAAATGAACGGCCCTCGTAGTTCCATTAATTGCAGCATATATATATAACATTTTATGGACACATAAAAGTCTTTATGTCATTGGAAAGCAGTTTACTACATTCATGACCAAGTACGGTCAGGTTCGACCAGTACGGGATTTTAGCGCTACGCTATTTTTTGAGACCGCTATGTCACATGACCTAGCCTGACCAATCAATGAGCTTTATAATCATTGCTTCCATTATTTTTCGCATGGGTAGAACCCCAGCGAATTCACATTTTTATCGACCTCCTCCAACGCCTCCTCCTCAAGTTAAATTGTACTTTTTCATTGCTAGATCTTTTAATTTTAAACTATGTGTAACAGGTATCTGTCATTTATGAATTCACAATTACCAACACTTTGTCATACATTGTTGTTAATGTATATGCTTTTGTTAGATATATCGATATGTATATGTTTGTTGGCGTTTATTGTTCGCCCAGTTATGTCATTTTAGAACATAAACAAATAGTTTGCTTTATCTTATGGTTTTATGGCATTTTCCAAATAAATGCCCATTTTCAATTCAACACTTGTGTTCTGTTGTTCCTCATTCCATACAAGTTCGACCCAGCTTGGGATTGCACACCCCAGATCTTGAACAATACATAAATACTACAAAGCTACTTCATATTTCTAAATCTATAGGACAGTTGGATATCCCAATAAATAATTTAAACCTATTTCCAGTATTTCTTTGTATTTACAAAGCAATTACCACTTCTGTTAACTGCCTTCCGTACCTTTTTTCGTCGGCATAAGCTGTTACGTAATCATATACTGCGGTACTGACCAAGTATTTCTAATTATATTGAGGTCATTTTAATCAAAATTGGCTGCTTAGAAGATTAATACCAAGATCATATGTTCGACTGCACATGTATAGCAATGTATCGGGGCATTACGATGTTTTACGACATTATGTCTTATGTTCTTCGTGTGAGTTATTCACGAAATATAGTCAAATAAAATTTGTAACACACAAATAACATACTTTTTTGTACAAACAAAACAGTGCATTAAGTTCCCTGTCAAGTAATTTGAATTGCTGCATTTCGAACTTACGTATTCTATAGAATGCTAAAAAGTAATAGTTTCTTAACTTCATGATAACAAATGGGGGCATTAACCCCCCCCCCCCAAAACCAGTTCGTCATTTACAGATATAAAGGGCCACTCACAACCGATAATTGCCAGCGTCAGCGATCACCAGGTATGTAATATATTCCGTTTATCAACTTGATGAAAAGAACCACTAAACACTCGTGATTCTTGGTGAAATGGACTTTGGAATACAGCCTAACATGAATCTGGGTTATATCTATTACATACAAATCGTACAAAGGGGTTTTATGGCCCCGTCAAGTCATTAGAATTTCTGCCTTTGTTGTTAGCATATGTCTCTTATCTCTGCCTCAGCGTTAGCATTAATATTTAACGCTCTGCCTTTGTCGTTATCGTTCGAAAAACAGAACTGCCTATTTCGTTAGCATTTTTTTCGTACCTCGTTCAATTTAAACCTCTGTATCTTCACAGAAAATGCACATTTTTCAAAACGGAAACGGCAGATATATTGAGGAAGGATTGAAGTTTGTATTTAATGTTTTAGAATTGTTCGTAACCACGAATTCAGTTGAGAATTTAATGTCAAAGGCGAAAGTTTCGAACTTTTGGCAAACATCGCATACCTAAACCCTGTTTACTCGAATAATATGGCATTTGTGGTCACATAAATTGTATATAATTATTGTTCATTCATCCCGTCAACGATATATGTAAGTGATCATTTCAAAAGCAACGCAAAACACATATAAAATAACAAATACTTACCCCACTCTAGTGGCGTAAAACGCGTGTCTCTCTGCCTTCAACATACATAACTGCCTTACACACAGCGGGTTGTACGGTGTGTTCATTGTCTGAACAAATGTCTAATCCATGTGGGAATTCAATTTATACTTATCAGATATGAGATATTTTGGTATCAAAATGTCGGCATTAAGACGACCTTCAGTCACTACCAGGTATAATAATGAAATGTACTGCTTTCGGGACGGGATGCCGTGTTTTCAGTTGGGCATTGTGCTTTGTGTGTTTTTAATGTTTTCTGTGCTCGGCTGGTTAAGGAGGTACGAGCTACATTGTGCGCATGCGCGAAATTTCAAAATCGTATTAGATAAGAACAAACATGAATTTTAGTTTCAATGATCGCATATGAATGTTGATTAATGATAATAAACATAATATTATTGCACACATTAGATATTTTTAACTTTTTATTTTTTTGCATGTATAAAAAGTGGGTGGGGAACGGCAAAATTGTGAATAATATGGGTTCACAATAAGTCCCTACAATTGTTCAAATACATATGCTTGTATATAATATGTAGTGCATGGTTTAGTTATAAGAGGTAGCCACACTTTGAAATATTTTTAATAAAAATTTATTTCATTACAATATGCAAATAAGGTAAATTTTATGCAAATTATCATAATTAGTACTTTTTTATGCACAGCTCCCAAAAAAGACTGGTGACCCCTATTTTTTATTTGACTAAACTGGTGTTCTATTTGATACCCAACTTAGGGCCAATTCTAAATCATTTTCGATCGTTAGGTATTTTTTGACGTTCATTTGAAATCGTTTGAAAATCACACTTTTTGCAAGTGGGTGGGTTAACTATTTATCATGTTCAAATACTCAATTTGTTCACCAGGCAGCCGGAATTGTGACTAATGTCAATAGGAATGACCATTGAACACACAAAATATCATGCATTGCTTAAACGTGGTTTCATATAGTAATAATCTTAAAAAGAACATAATGGTGCCATAAATGCAGGAAATAGATAAAATGAACAAAATACAATGGTAGGTCATTAGAAAGCCATGTATGTCGAAAACGAGTCTGGTGACATATCATTTTTATGATTTTAATGTTGTTCTAGAAGACTGTTCTGTCATTTTAAGATGTTTCAAGGAAAATTCGATCGTTAGATCAAAGGTGCGCGTACCTCCTTAAGTTGAGTGTTGCCTTCCCTGTCTGACTTAATATAATCTGGTTAAATGTAACTTATCCCATTGCCGAGTTTTTAAATGGGTTGACCATGTCGGTTTCCCTTGTCATAACTGGTCGAGTTATTGGACTCATACTCCGAGCTATCGACGTTTGGCAAATACAATAGGAAGAAGTAAATGCAATTATCAAACTCTTCTATCGACGTTTGGTTGATTTTTCTGTAGTCACTTCTTGGCGCTTCGCCAAACCAACTTGTAAACTGTCGATGATTCAGTTTATCTGTGTCATGTGAAAATACTTCAACAAATGATGGGTATTTATTAGACGATGTAGTTGCTATTGTAAGCCTACCAGGTGGGATACCACAACTCTTGCTAGATTAAGTAACAGACCCCTTCATCGTCCTAGCTTCAATCTGATCGATCACTTCTAGCGAAATATTGTCCAATACAAATTTTAAGGCATTTTCCTCCCAAATCTAGCATCTAAGATACCACAAGAAGCACCTCAGTCGAAGTCGGATTTCTTCATTATGGTCAATATCTCAGTCATTCGTGATTGCGTGTACAGTTAGAAGTATATGTATGAATTATTTAAACACTATGGCTTCAAATTCTTTAATTGACATGTTGTATGTGTAGAAGGCATATCGATGAATTCTTTAAACAAATATTATCGCATCAAATTCTTTAATTGACATGTTCTTAGTGTAGTAAGAAGATGGGTGAATTCTTTTAACGAAAAGTATGGCTTCAAATTCTTTAATTGACATGTTCTATGTGTAATATACAAAAGTAGAGATGAAGTAACTGTCGCATTCTTGTCATTTGCCGATGCGCATTTACCACAATTGTATTAAACCTGGATTCCAGCCTAATACACATCATGCATGATTGGAGGAGGTTCGGAAAATATGGGTAGTTTATTCTGGCATTGGGTATTTCACTATGAAACAGTTAAGTGACAGAAACTATTGTTCGCGCCATAGAGTAAGATCGACCTGACATTCGCGCAGTTTTGAACATGGCATCTTCTTATTTCGAGCACTCCTGAAAAGAAGATACATTGAGTTACATACACGTAAAGGAAAACTATAACAAGAGATGTTTGTAAAACACGTATGCCCCCATGGCAGCCAAATAGTCAGAAATGGTGAAGGTCACAGTGACCTTGACCTTTGACCTCAAAATCAAAAGGGGTCATCTACTGTTGCTGTCCAACCTCCATGTAAAGTTTGAAGATACTAGGTCAAAGCGTTCTCGAGTTATTGAACGGAAACCATTTTAATAGTCAGAAATAGTAAAAGTCACAGTGACCATGACCTTTGACCTACTGACCCCAAAATCAATAGGGGTCATTGACTGTTGCTGACCAACCTCCATGTAAAGTTTAAAGATCCTAGGTCAAAGCGTTCATGGGTTATCGATCGGAAACCATTTAAATAGTCAGAAATAGTAACGGTGACAGTGACCATGACCTTTGACCTACTGACCCCAAAACCAATAGGGGTCATCTACTGTTGCTGACCATCATCCATGTAAAGTTTGAAGATCGTAGGTCAAAGTGTTCTTGAGTTATTGAACGGAAACCATTTAAATAGTCGGTAGAAGTAAAGGTCACAATGACCTTGACCTTTGACCTACTGACCTCAAAATCAAAAGGGGTCATCTACTGTTGCTGTCCAACCTCCATGTAAAGTTTGAAGATACTAGGTCAAAGCGTTCTCGAGTTATTGAACGGAAACCATTTTAACAGTCAGAAATAGTAAAAGTCACAGTGACCATGACCTTCGACCTACTGACCCCAATAGGGGTCATCTACTGTTGCTGACCATCATCCATGTAAAGTTTGAAGATCCTAGGTCAAAGCGTTCTTGGGTTATTGAACGGAAACCATTTTATACGACCGACAGACATGTGCAAAGCAATATACCCCCTCATCAAAGATGGGGGGCATAATAACAGAGAAGTCACAACTCGAAATAAATCAGTAGACCACAAAAGGTACAAACAAAGAACAGTTAGAAAAGCGACAGGACTGCATGCAAGTGGCCCGGTCAAAATGAAGGAATACAATGTACACATATTTGATAATTTTGACACAATTACTATATATTAACAACTCAGATAGGGAAGTCATCAGCTAACAGAAACAACGAAGCATGAAATGCTAACTCTGCATCAAAGTGGTCCCGTCAAAATGACGTCTGCATGGACCACTTTTGAGTGATTAAGTTACAAAATTACTGTTGATGAAGAATAATGAACCTTGTCGTGTAACTTAAAATTGACACATGCATAAGTAAATCTGAAAACACATTTTGTCCGTTGTATCTATGACTGCCGACAACAAACAGGTACACCGGATCATGTGTTAAATAGACCTTCGATTCAGGACACTCGAGATCAAAATTCAAACGCTTTAAGCCTTTCCGAATGAACGTCGTACAAGTGTATACATAAATACGTCAACACATACCGCCGGCTTCGTTTTCCCGGCATCATCAATACATTCTCTTGAAGTTGTACAGCATCCGTATTCAAACAAAACAAGGTAGAGAGTTTCACATTCTTTATGGCATTCAATTGTTCTGAAAAAGAACGATGAGAACACATGTATTAATAAAACGGTCGTGTACATTTGACGATTTCGTAAAAATCGCATTCGAGTTAAAATGGTTATGAAAAATTCAATGCACGAACCAGTTTTTTTATAAAAGTGATGTCATGCTCGGTCAATACGTGTTTAATTTTGCTGAACGTTTGAACATATGTAGCTAAAGTGTGTGTAATGACAATCATATGATTGTGCTAAACAATAATTTCATTACAATCTGATCACACCCTCCACAACCACAGTAAACAAATGACGACATAAGCAAAGGGGTGTTGCAAATTGTGTGCCGTGTGTCCTTCTGCGTTTGTCAGATTGTTGATGCAAATGTGTACTAATGTTTCTAATAAAGTTCGTGTACAAGGGTCCGTGCTTACATGTATCATGAAGACAGTAATAGAGCAACTATCGTTTTATGACATTGTCATTTGATATGGCCTCGTGCGCCCCATGTATGGCAGAAAATCGATAAATACGACATATAATACAATGAAAAAGATCACATCGGAAACATTAATGTTAACCCTATTTTCACAGAGAAAATATATAAGCCCTTCTGTTTTAGAGGAGAACATGTTTCAGGTGTTCACGATTAAAGATAATCAAGATTTCGCGGTCGACTTATGAAACAAACATGAATCATTTTGACGAATTCCTGATGCATATGACGTACACCGGGCTTCCTACTTTTCATATAGCTCACAAAAATATGTTCATACAAGTTATGGTAAAGAAGTACGAAACAAAACAAACCTGGAGTAAATCCTATCGCAGGATTCATGGGATCTCTTCTCTCGAAGAAAAACCTGTCCCCATCTCGAAGTCGGTTGAATTGAATAGCGATAATACATTCGGTTGTTCTGCCCAGAATGCTACGTTTTCCCCTCTTCTCACTGATAAGGGCTGGAAACAGGTCTATGTCGTCAGTACATCTGCCCGAAGTAAAACATATGTGGTTATAAATCGCTGGCTTAAAATGAGGTCTACATAAGACTCATGCATATTTGAAATCTGCATCACAAGGCGTTTCTTATACGCCTATTTTCATGAAAATCGAAACTGGTCATGTTGACCAAACTGAAGTGGAAAAAGCTTGTTTTCCATAAGTAACGAGAAGATTTCAGACAGTTTTTTCTTGTTTTCTCAAAATATATCGATTTTTTTCTCATCCTAAGCCCATCGAAATACTAAAGTAACGCATGAAGTAAAATGTGTGATGATAAATACAAACTGTAACACATGAATGGCCGTTTATCAGTAAAAGTTAATGTCGAACACAAATGTAATACAATGAACTAATGAAATGCAGAAAAATTCCACTAATATGGCCACGTTGGTTATACATGTATTTATATCAAGCAGATAAAAAAAAATTCACTTGCAAAACGACCGAAATTTTTTAATTTAGAACTGAAAACGTCCGCTACTAAGACCACCATTTTGACTGGACTTAAAGCGAAACTCAAATGTACATTAAACGTAACAATATATAGGCAGTCCAAAAGACGGCTATAATCCCCGCCGCATTAATGAACAGTGAAATTGTCCAATAAGTTACACATTTGCTATGAGTTCATGCAATTTGGCCCAGGCGTTAAAAATTAAGGAGCAGGTGGGAAATGTAAGGTTCAAACCTTTGACATTTTAACTGTTCCCTTGCCCTTGAACCGGCATTGTTGGAATGTGGGTTATGTATGTCATCTTTATTAGTTACATATTTGGTATCAGTTTTTTGCAATTCGGCCCAGGCATTAAAAAGTTATGGAGTGGACACGAAATGTAAGACCTTAAATTGTGACCTTGACATTGAACCGGCATGGTTTGAATGTGGGTTCTGCACGTCGTCTTTATTATTTACACATTTGGTATGAGTTTCATGCAAATTCGGCCCAGGCGTTAAAAAGTTATGGAACGGATACAAAATGTAAGATTCAAACCTTTGACCTTTAATTGTGACCTTCAACCAGCATGGTTGGAATGTGGGTTCTGCACGTCGTCTTTATTAGTTACACATTTGGTATGGGTTTCATGCAATTCGACCAAGGCATTACAAAGTTAGAGAGCGGACACAATTGTGTTACGGACGCACGGATGCACACACGGACAGAGGCCATTCCTATAATTCACTCCCATTTCGTGGCGGGGGATTAAAAAGTAAAAAAATCACGCTAACATTTAGATCGATTATATATAATGACAATACACCAAAACAAGAGTCAGGGCAACAGCAAAAAGTGTAATATTTAAGGTTCATGTAAAGTGAGAAAATGACCAAGAATATGCAAAACAGTTGAAGTCAAATACAATTCAAATTAGTTAACAGAAATAAATAATACTCACACACTACAACACCAAATGATGTTAAGTATGGCGTTAAGTATCCATATACAAGCATGTGTTTGTCATACTAACAAGGTCAGGTCGTGGCAGTTACAGTAACAATGGTAATAGTGTTATTCTGCAATAATTCAACTGCACTGGGTGTACATTTACTTAGACCATAGTTAACTGTAGCTAGCCAATCAACGAGGAGAAAAAGTATTGAATAAATCCCATATACCACTGTTTGGTGTGGTATATATACAAAGTGTTGTATATGAACTTGCGTTGATTTATCCAATACTATTTAGGCCAAGCACAATAATCCACTCGAGTCAGGTAATCTTTATTGAAAACACAACCCGCTTGTGTGATTGTTACAATGATCATAAGCATGAACAATAATTTGTTAAACATTACTCTTCCAGCGAAGAAATTGACTTTAATCTATTCGATTTTTCTTAGTTCGTGAGTCAAGCTACGGACAAATTATTCAAGCGTCATGTAAACAATGAAAAACAAGAAAACATAAATATCAAACGTGAAAGTAAATTTTGGTATAATGATGACTGAGATATAAAGCCAGCTCAATTTTATCGACTTTAAACAAATACAGATATATAAAATAGGTAACGATTTGACCGTAATTCGTATCTAAACAAGAGCGCTAATACTTAAGAAACATGCATACAAGTATAAAAATTATATCGGAAACTGTTAAATCGCTGTCAATACTTGAGAAAACAAGAAATACCTGTCTAAAAAACAAGCTTTAGTTTGGTCAATATGACCTCTTCTGATTTTCATAATACTAGCCTCATAAGAAGCACATTGAGATGCAGATTTAAAATATGCATGAGTCTTATAAGGTAGTAAGTAGTACTTATGAGTAGTACTTACGACCATCTAATTCTAAGCCAGCGAAAGGAGTCATGTCTCAACATAAGTGCAGACATACCGCCGTCAAGTTTCGAACATTATCTTAAAGCGGTGAATAACCTGAACCATCATTTCTTTCAACGTTTACTTCAATGAACGTTATGTTTACGTCGAATTCCAAATAATGTTCTCGAAACTTGGTTTTCCTATTACAGAAAGAAAGTGAAATATTAAGAACTAAAATCAGGCAAAATCGCTTGTCCTGAATATTTCTGAAAAGAATATTTAAAAAATGGTAAAATGCAGTTATTGCCTTACTTGTTCAACTTATTGCGCTTCAGCGTTCTTAACTCGTTTATTTTCATTGACATCCACGGCTAAAAATAGTAGGAAGATGCTCTAACTGTGTCACAGTTACATCCTCAAATTACAAAAACGTATTTTTATCAAGTAAGTCAAATTCTACATCTTCCATTCTAATCTGTTCAATACGCAAGCATATACACTTGGTGTTGGAAGGCAATTGTTAAACATGAAGGTTTAAGAATAAAAGTTTACCAATGGAATGTCACCAATAAAAACACACATGCACCAAAATACCTTGATTTAATTACATGAACGGTCAATTTCACTGGTTTTTGTTGATTGTGTGTACTTTGTATTAATCACAGTATTCAGTGGGTGATAAATGCGCAAAATGTATCTGATAAACAAACATTGTTTACCTTTGGTCTAAGTCAGATAGACCTTTCGTAGGGGTTGTATATGAAAACTAACATCTCACTGCGTTCGATGTTATTTAACATATACAACCCCTACTCATGTTCTATCCTATACAAAGTCAAGAGAAAAAACTTTTTGAATTTGGCTCGTCGTCCCGGCATGACGTTGAGTGATTGGCGGCCTTTCGTAAACAACGCCGCGCGGTATTCTAACGTGCACTATCACTCTGTGCATCATTTACTGGCCCGGTATAGACAATATGGCAGTGCAAGTGATATACTTCGATCAAGATGACCGAAGAAAACGACACATCACGTCGTTCGTCATCTAGTGACGAAAATCTTCCAAAAAATCAGATATTTGGCTTGTGCGTTGTTTTAGAAATGACAACGGATACCGTTGACATTCGTAAGAAGTTATAGTTCCACAGCCACGGTCGACGATGCATCACTTTTGCTCTGAGTCATGGAGAATACAATATATCTTGAGAAGCTTCAGAATTTCAGTTTCGACCCCCTATGTGTTTAATGGTGTTCTTTTATGACAAAACGTGTTTTGTGGTGATCATCCTTTAAGGGGTACTTGTAGAAATGAATAAAGATATCGATAAATTGATATTTTCTAACCATTTATGTCAATAAAAATAGCATACGAATTCCTACTGACTAAACTTATTGTTTTCAGTATATAATAATATAAAATCACTATTTAAAGAAGTTGTGATGACTAAAGAAAACATGTCAAATGTATGAGGTAAAACAATAGGAACTGTAGCCGAAAGTCTAGTGGTATTGCTACACAGTAAAAAGGCACAAGCGATTAAATTAGCTCATCCGACGAAGAGTACTTATTTGTACCCCATTCAATCGACGATCAATATATTTTACGCGAACTATTCGTTATATACTTCAAACAATTCAATATCAAGTACTTGTTCATGCCCCCGAGCTGAGGTTTGGAATTGGAAATCCCGTATGTTCCAATTACGGCCAGGTTTTTTTTTATTTGTAACACATCGTCCCACGACAAGCGCACGATAAACTCGTGCACCGATCCAAGTGAGAAGCAAAGGAATGCCACTGGTTCGTAAACATTACTGATTTGTCACGAGGAAAACGTGCAGTGGTTGGAGATAAATTGAAAATGATCAAAAAATTGAATGTGAAATCTAGAATAACTCCTACTTTGTATAGACACATTAAGGGCATTATAATGTTGATATGGACATAATAAACATAACGAATTTATCAAAGCATGGCAGCACATTCATTTGTCCTGGCATAGATTAAATTTTTAATAATGTTTAATTGTTTGTTTACTATCAATGATGAATTGCATTGGAACTTTGTAAGGCGTTATGACCCCTTTTAACTTAGACATATTGGTAATTTAAGAGTATTTGTATATTGTAAATCAACCTCGCACTTCAGTGCCATATATGCCTTGTAGTGACTGCTCTTCTGATTTGATGCATTATTATGAATATTGATAAATTATTAATTATTTTTCAGGTTTGATGACAGTACTAATTCTAAGCTGAAATAAGCTGTCAACTGATATAAAGAATGGCAACAACACAGAAATACCCCATCAAGCACGATGTATATGCATCCTATTTTAGTTTTGCTTGTGAAGTCAAGAAAGGTAATTAAGATGATTACCATTCAGACACACTGTATTCACTTGTTGTATGTTTACAATTATATGTAGATTCTATTGGAAAGCAGCATGGATCAATGTCTGAGGATTCATTCAAATCAAGGATGCATCGGATAGTGTGATGAAATCACGAACACGTGACCACGTAAATAGTACGAAATAATTACTTTGGAAGAGGAAGATATTTTGTAGTTTAAACGAGTTCTTGGTAGTGAGAACCCAACACAGCTTGTTAATTATTACGATTTGGTACATATTTGCATTACACTTCAGCTTACACTTAAGATTTGGACCATCTTCTCAAATAACAGAAGGATACAACGAGATTCCAAGACCAACCAGGGGTGACTAAAACAAACGGGAAAGTAAAGCCGAAGTGTGTCATTGCTTATGAAATAAGTAATTAAGAATTGCAAGCTATACAGAAGTCCCCTGTCGGTTTTAAGCCATTTTCAATGTTTCTGTTGCCATAGCAACCACAATTGTGGTCGGAATCAAAATATGTTTGAACGTGCATTATCCCCTTATTCACAAACCTTACTTGGAACCTGTTTGAGTTATGTCAGGATCCAGATGTTTTGACGGAATGGCGGACGGTTTGACTGACGGATAGAGGGCAAACTTATAGTCCCAAAACCGGTAGGGGACTAAATACAGATAACCAAGAACAACGTAATCATTAATCTGTATCTTTCACACCGACCATCAGCTGCTAGTCCTAGTAACTCCACATTGTATCTAACTCTTCTTGAAACTACTTGAAAATCCAAAGACTGACGTATGGTACAGTAACATATGTATAGGTCGACATAAATTAGCCAATATTTTTTCTGCAAACATGCTTGGTCAACTTGGTACCGCTCGAACCATTTTCTGCGCGCTTCTGCAGTCAGTCGTTTATATGATGCAGAAGTAAATGAGCAATTGATTTGTGAAGTAACGGGACATAACTCAAACGCTATTAGAAGTTACAAAAAACTAAAGAGGTCCAAAAGCGAAAGCTTAGAAATATCATACAAGGACAAGACCTTAAAGGGTAAAAATCTCCCGAATATTCCAGGAGGACATATACTAAAACGTCAAGATTAAACAATCTATGTATAAGTTCTTCAAGACAGTTTTACCTAAAGGAACGAAATGACTATGAACTCTAACCGACTTAAGGTGCATCTACACGGTAAGTTTTGGCGTATACATCTTGACCTATAAGTCAAAATGTACCGTACGAGTAGTATTTTCGGCTGATGTATGACACATTCATTGGATAGTCGTCATTGCATAGCGGTAAATACTGCTTCACAGGTCAAGATGTATACGCCAAGACTTACCGTGTAGATGCACCATTAGTGTTTGCTCCATCCACAATTTATTATAGTCAAAACCCCAAGAAACACATTGTTTACGTGCCTCTTCATAGTTTTGTACATGGATAATGTGCTCGAAAAAACGTGCATAATGGCCACATGGACGGTCACATTTTATAAGGAATGTCCTTCAATAAAGCGTGCGTATTATAATACAAATTGTCTCTTATACTATATTTGGTAGCTAAAAGTTTACTTCGTGTTTGTCTTGAAGTTTGGTAAAGAATATAGTGTTATGCTGCGTATAGTGCTGTGCCTTTAACAAATCACATCAACACGGAAATTCCGTGCGCCAATATACACCCGTCATGACTAGCAATACCATCAAGCTGTCACGCGCGGACCAGCAGTTTTCCTCATAGGTTTGACCTGACGAATCCAGGGTAGCAATACCACGTGACTTTTGGCTACAGTTACAAGTAGAAATTTGTAAACATTGGAACACAAATATAGCCATAAGTATTTTATTTCTTCATCGATTTCTATAAAATATACGCCACGCTAAGGGGAAAAGTATGTGCTTTCCGTAAAATATAAGATCTTTTTCAGCAGTTTTACCGATTTTTCCATTACCCAGTGAAACCTAAACGTTCCACTGTTTCACAAGGTAATGGACAAAACGGCACAGCCGCTGAAAAAGATTTTATAGTTCATGGAAAGCAAATAAAAATTATTGTCCCCTTAGCGTGGCTAGAAATCAATGAAGAAATAAAATATTCTTCTTGTAACTGTAGTCAAAAGTCATGTGGTATTGCTACACTGGAATCTAAATGTACATGTATTTCTGATAATCACATTTCTTTCAAGCCAATCGGGGGTTTAGATCCCAAGTCTTCCACCGCGTATTCATGAGGTTGGTAGCCTGTGTTTTCTAATTGACTGCAGTGTACTAAACGTATATATATGGACGCAATGATTCAGGCTTTACCTTATAAATGCCCTAATTCCGATATGTAATTAACAGAATAAGTGATATCACGTGATTAATGTCTTGCCTAAGTTTATTCGGACCCGGTCCCCCTTGTAAATGTAGGATTGCCACAAACAAAGTATTCAAGGGCGGATTTAGAGGGGGGAGAAGATGGTGTACGCCCCTAAAATCGTTGGAGCATGGGTATTTTGTCTTTTGTTCTAGGTGAAATCAACCTAATATATGAATATTAAGCTTTCGCTACGCTCGCAAAATAACTTTAATCACTAAAGTATTAAATAGCAGTTGGAAAGCATTCATGCTCCTAAGGGCGAATTCTTTATAACTCTAATTTCCTTGCTATAAACCCCCTCGTAAAAGTGCTAAATGACCTAGTTTCGGGCACATTCAAAAAGCTGAATGTCCTAGCTGAAGGACATAGTTTCAACAGCAACAAGAGCCATGATCACATGGCCATCCCCCACCGTATATGATTGCCACTAATGGGCGTTAAATAGAAACATGACTAGATATAACAAGGGCCCTAGGTCGCTCACCTGTCGAACTTGACCTACATGTAGATTTTGGTGAGATGATCATTATGACCAAGTTTCATACAGATTAGCCAATATTGTGACCTCTCGTGACTACACAAGGTTTTTCTATGATTTGACCTAATGACCTAGTTTTTGACCCCAGATACACCAATATCATACTTGACCTAAATTGTGATGAAATGATCATTGTGGCCAAGTTTCGTTAAGATCAGGCCAAAACTGTGACCTCTAGTGACTACACAAGGTTTTTCTATTATTTGACCTTATGACCTAGTTTTTGTTGAGATGATCATTGTGACCAAGTTTCGTAACGATTATGCTAAAACTGTGACCTCTAGTGACTACACAAGGTTTTTCTATTATTATTTGAACTTGTGACCTAGTTTTTGTTGAGATGATCATTGTGACCAAGTTTCGTAAAGATTATGCTAAAACTGTGACCTCTAGTGACTACACAAGGTTTTCTATGGCTTGACCTTGTGACCTAGTTTTTGACCCCGGAGGACCCAATATCGCACTTTACCTAGATTTTAGGGAAGCTTCCTGGCACTTCCAGATACTTTGCAGACCACACGGCCAGATAAAGTGGGACATATTATAAATATTTCAGAAATGTCAAGTTCCGATGCCAGGGATTGAACCCACGACCTCTGGATTGACAGCCCAGTGATTTACTACTGAGCTAAATCCGCTTATAGGAGATGTTAGGGAAAATAAATAAGGAGTTAAGTAATGAAATGGAACCAGGCAGAGTTCAATAGAAGGGGAAATGTGTTGGTTGATCACCCCAATAATTGCCATTTGTCGAAAAATGTGAAGACTATGCTGACAAAAATGTCTATAAAATCATCAAATTTAATTAATTTTTGTGTCGCCTTTTTTTGTCGTCGGTGGCGGCGGCGTCCGAATTTGCTTGTCCGGAGCATAACTTTGTCACCTAAAGTTCCAATGACTTAAGATTTGGTATGCATGTTTCTTACAATAAGCCGAAGTGCAGTGCACAAGAACCATACCTCTACCTCGCATCGTTTTGGAATTATTTACCTTTGATTGATTTTAAAAGAGCATTTCTTGTCCGGAGCATAACTTTGTCACCTAAAGTTTAAATGACTAAATATTGGTATGCATGTTTCTTGCAATACGCCGAAGTGCAGTGCACAAGTACCATAACTCTATCTTGCATCGTTTTTTAATTATTTCCCTTTGATTGATTTTATTAGAGCATTTCTAGTCCGGAGCATAACTTTGTCACTATAAGGTTGAAAGACTTGAAACTTGGTATGCATGTTTTTTACAAAATGTCCTAGTGCAGTACGCAAGAACCATAACTCTACCTGGTGCCATTTTTTCAATTATTTCCCTTTGATTTTATAAGCATTTCTTGTCCGGAGCATACCTTTGTCACCATAAGTATGAATGACTCCTAAATTGGTATGCATGTTTCTTGCTGTGACATGAAATGCAGTGCGCAAGAATCAAAACTGTACCTAGTGTAGTTTTTGAATGATTTTCCTTTGATTGATTTTACCAGGACATTATTTTGTCCAGAGCATAACTGTCATTACTAGAGAATTCTTGTTAGTCTGATATGTAGCCCAATATTGGATAGTTTTCCATGACAAATGTGCATGTCGTCAGGCGACACTTGCGACTCGCGGAGCTTTTATTAAAATGAAATGATTTCCCATGTGCCTAATAGTTATATTAATAAAAACAAAATCAATAACAAGCAGAAGATTGATTTAAGATAGTAATGTTCATATATATTACCATCGTTGTCGTAAAAATTGTTCATTCTACAAAATATATGGTGTCTAAATTCCTAAATAAAAGTCCACCCAATGTGCATAATTATATCACTATCAATTACCCAAACATTTTCTTTATACAGTTATGCACGTACTTAGACCGAATAAAATACAGGTTCATCTTGAAATTATCAAGATATAACATTTTGTATGACTCCAACCCACCATATTTCATGCTTTAACAATGTATAAATTCCTATAATTTTAACAAAAACAAAATTGAAAAAATATTTTCTATCATAATTTTTATTAAAACAGTATAAATGCATGATTTAGATACAAAATATTACATTAACACTTAAAAAAGTTATGGTCGCATTGAGGTTTGAACACACGACCCTCCGGAATATGTCAAAATTATTTCAAATTTAAACAAAGGGAGATAATTTTCAAAACTGGGCCATATAGAGTTATAGTTCTTGGTCACTGCACTTCTCCTAGTTGCTGTCTATTCACCTACCAAGTTTCAAGTCAATACCGCGTTAGTTCAATGTCATTATGTGATATTGCACTGTAATTGTGTTTTGTCTCCATGACAGTGATGTGTACTTACATGTACATTGCTTTTATCACATATCTTTATGAGCCATCAATTATCGCTTTTATTTAAGCAAAAAAGTGTAGGTCGGCAAGGAAGGCAGCACTGAACTTAACAGCCGAGCACAGAAACATAAAAACATACTATGACCAACACATTACGAAACGAGAAAATGAACTGCCCTAGCTAGTCCAAGCTGTCAAAAAGCTAAAAGAAGTATTTTCAGCAATCAAACAGCTGAATGTCTACGCTGAAAGACTAAGGTTCAACAGTTAAACGGGTAAAATACCTAGTTTTAGCTGTTTTGATTTTAAAGGGACTGTCTCACGTTTTTGTGTATTGTAAAAATAAAATAAAATATTCAAATATTCGCGTTATTTTGTTATAGTTGCCTGTATATCCCATAAACAACCACACTGACATCTAAAATAACTTGCAAAACACCTGCATTTTGTAGTTATCCAGTATGTTTACATCAAAATTCTATAGGGTATTAATACCCAATAGAATTAACACTACTATTATTTAAATTGCCTGAAATTTGTTCGCATTTGATGAAAACGAATGGAAAAACAAACCAAATAACCTCATTGATGTTTACGCTGTAGTTTGTTGATGTTACAGTTCGATCACGTGTGAATTACATAATTCACAAAGCATGTTGGAAGGAAACTTAACGCTTTTTTTTCAAGAAACAAACACTCAGTGGGCGATATCGAGAGTGGTTAAAATTGCTTATTTGCACCAAATCTTTCATAAAGCAACCATCAGTGTCTTTCTATTACATCAATACTTGGTTAGGTTGGAAAATCACGATATACAAAAATTTTAGCCAAATCTGTGAGGCAGCACCTTTAAAGGTTGAATTTTATCATTTTTGTGTACCCTTTTTGGGGTGGGCATTTCAAAGCTGCCTTTTCATCACCTAAACCACTGCAATCATGTTCAAGCCTACTAAACTTTATTTGGAAAATATTGCCCTCGGTTATCATGAATTACAGCTTCTAAAAAATGCCATCCTGACACTTTACTTGAACCTTAAGTCAATCAAATTACGTAAACACCTAGATCGATCGTATTTAATTGCTAACCATACACCTAATTTATACTGGAATCACTCACGAGTAAGCTTGCTCCAACAAAGCTGCATCTTCTGGAGAATGGTCTACCAGTCCACCACGTGATGTACCAAAATGCTTCACTTTGCTTAATCCACACACACGACGATACGCATTATAGCCAGGTATTCCATGGTCACGCCCTCTGGAAAACATTCATTCATGCCAGAAGTAATGTATTGTCAATAGTATGCTAAATGACTTATAATTCACAAAATGCTGTTATCAGAACTTGTGACAATATCTATAGTTGTTACGTCACAAGTTCTTAAAACATCATTTTGTGAAATATAAGCCATTTGAAATACGTGCATATTATTAACATTACTTAGAATGAAGTATACACTCACACATTGGTACAATATATTTAAGAAATAAAAATAATTATGTTGTGAATAAAACACTTGGCCAATTAGGCAGGGATAACAGTATGGTCACGCACCAATACCGTCTCTGTCGAATGCAAATAAAATCATTCCAAATATTGTTGCTACATTACGCAGACTATTGTTATATTAAGTTTTGCCATAGTAGTACTTAAAACACTCATTTTAAAAACAGTTACATTTGTTTTCATTGAAGACAGTAGACATACATGTTTCAAGTTTTACATAGCTTTGGATATTAATGAAATACTTCGTAGCATGTTTGTATTTTTCTTTACTGTAATTTATTTGGATCGTTTTATTCGAGAGTTCCAGTGGGCACATTTTTGTCCAAATATATCAAAAGCACAGACAGACACTCAAACAAATAATATTTTAAAACCTTCCAAATTGAATGAGTTTGCATTCATAATATTGTTGCTAACTTTCTTGCCGGGTGATTTAAACGAAATATAATATTTACATAGCGTTGTCTACGGCGGTAGCATGTTTGTACACGTGGACTGCACACATTTGACTTAAAAGGGTAGGGACAGTATACCTGTGTATATTCAACGCAGCCAGATCGAACGAGTCCTTTTCGGCATCCAGGAACAACAACTTCTGAACACTGTCTTCCAATTCTCTGAAAATATATTACCGTTCATTGTATCGCATAATGATTGTTTCTCGCATTTAAACAATGGTTCAATTGGAGACATAATTATGCTGGTGGATAAATGCAGGCCTTATGGAGACAATACATTTGAGTCGGTCTCCAGGAAAACCTGCTGTTTTGACAATAACATCGATTTCGAGTAATTCCATAATTTAGTAAAGCAATTACAACAAAACAAAATACTCTATAAATGATCCATTTGCTAATTCTTAAGGAAGTTACTGCTGTTTTGTAGACCTGTTTGGATCATTTTCGCAAGGCTCTAATCGTCTTAATGTTTGCTCCACTAACAATTGCTAGAACCCCAAGAAACACGTGGTTTAATAAAGCGTGCGTATAAGGAATGGTCGTTTTCCTCATACCACCCGAAGAGACATGGTATACGTGCACGTGTGCAGTGGCGTCAAATTACTTATTTGCAAAAACGCATTTATTTGACGATATTTAAAACAGAACGTCGGAAAATCAAGCTCACTGATTGGTCGAAAAGTCGCATCTTATCGAATGCGGGTCAAGGGACGGTAAGTTGGACATGCTCGTATTTCCAGACGAACATACAAAAAGTAATCTGTCACATCCTACGTAGAGTTCAGCTGCTATACCGATAGGCTTGCTCTTAATTTTAAACATTGTAAAGTATTTTGGACAACTTACCTGTCAAGCATAGGACATTTTGTAACTACAGCCCCTAGTAGTAAGTACTCTAGACCTCGACCTTGGTATTTATGGTAAAGGTAAGGCTCGAAGAAATTATTTTTTAAAGGATCAGGCGGACGTATTGTCTCATGAGAATACCCAACCAATGGTATGTCTCGTTGTATTTGGGAATGTCCGAATCTAAAGGCAGCAGCACCAAATGCATTTGTAATCGAAGCATCCACCTTTGGATTGTACGTGTCTTTATAACCTGAAGACTGGAAAAGGAAACACGTATGTACACACATCATGTCGAATTGTTTCCATAAGTGTAAGGTTACATGATTACATAACTCATATCATAATTTATCCGCGAGCAATGAGAGCAATGCTGTTTTACGTCGGTTGCACCTAAGACAAAGTCTATCGTTCAACAGATCGGAACGGAAAAACACCATATTGAGTTAAATGAACGTTTACTTACTCTATTGTTGCTTTTTTGCGATCGACTTAGTCAGTAGTACGTCGTAATTCGGTTTGTTTCCTGTATGAGTGGCCAATTACTTCCAATTGCGAGGGCGTTATATATAGTATTTTATAAAGATGCAAAACATTAGTAAGGTCACCGGTATACATAATATCACATCCATCGAGGTAAGCATTTTGATGAAAGAGTGAGACATCAAAACAGATATAGCTTATAAAAAGCCTGACCTCTAATAATTGTCAATTACTGGATATATGCGGTGTTAGAGAGCGCATTTACCTGTATGTTTAAATCAAGTTTCCTTCTCAAGTAAGGGTTGATGATGATTGGTAGATATTCCTGATAAACTATGTTTTGCCATTGAGCAATGTTGATCTTTCTGGCTTCTTGGAACAATCTCTCATCATCCCATCTAGGGTTAACTTTTGCAAGTCCCTCAGCCAATCGATTATGTTCTCGTAAGAAGATTGTATGTAATGAAGCTAAGCATGGATTCTCATGCGCTCTGGGGTCGCCTGGAATACATATACTATTGACTTGCAAAGAAACAAGAGTTGGTGCATTTAAAAAGGATACTAAAAGTCTGAAACGGCAGCACTCAACTCAATCAGCCGACCACAGGAAACATAAAAACAACAACGACCACAATTATACACCACAATGCCCAACACACAGATTGAAAAAGGAACAAAGTAAAGTCCAAGTTCCAGCTGTCAAAAGGCCGAAAGTCCAACTCCCAGCTGAATCATAACGTATGACTTTCTGCGTGCACGTATACTTTTGGACATTTTGCCAACCAACTCTGTGTGGTTTCTACAAGTAATAAGCGTGCAACAGATACCACATCACATTGGTTTGCGTAAGCATGCGACGATATAGATAAATCGCCATTTCACTCGTATGGACATCTCATACTTTAACTGGCTTATAACCTTTAAGTGCACACGGTTAGTTACGCAAGAAAACTTGGGTAAAAGCGAGTAGCTACACGTGTATGCACCCGTTCATTTTGTTTAGTTAAAACATATTTTATTTCGGATAAAGTTAGTTTCGCAACTCCATTACACACTGAGTGGCATTGAAATCGCAACATTTACACATAATATATATTTGCTGTCCATGAAATACAGGATCTTTGTCAGCAGCTTGACCGTTTATTTCAGCACCCAGTGAAACCTGTATTTTTCACGGTTTCAAAGGGTGCTTGACAAACCGTCACACCTGCTGAAAAAGATACTATATAATACTGTATTATATAACATGGAAAGCAAATACTTTTACCCTGAGCGTGGTGTATATTTAATAGAAAGCGATGAAAAAAAAAATACTTATGCTTATATTTGTGTTCCAATGTTTACAAATGCACACACAATTTCGTTTAGAAATATTAATATATAAAACAGTTAATATATTGATTTTCATTAGCATTGCGTTTCCAAAGCCGTTCAGTGAATGTTGCTTTATTTGTGTACCCAGTATTAAACGCAATGTAATAATTGTTGAATGCACAAGGCAAAATACTCCATGTATGAAACAGAGTATTCAATTTTAATTATGAAGCAGCCAACTCGGTATACACGTTCTATGAACAGCAATAGGACAATACCTGAACGCACACAGTAATACTCGGTAAGATCTCTTGGTCTTGATAGATCACAAAGCTTATCATCGGGATCCACGGGTAGTTTGTTGTTAACTGTTTGAAGCTTTCCTGTAAGTAAATAAAATGACAGTGGTCTCTGAGGACTATACTGTAACTATACATATTCTGATAAATATACCAGCAGTATGAAACTGAACACAAATTTTGTAACTATAGCAGCACGCAGCCGAAACAGCCGGGCACGGAAAACTGAAACAACAATCAAATTGCATTTTATTTAGACACGCATTTAAAACGAATATCGTTCGAATCTACAAATCTGTCAAACCATTCATGAGTAACGGCATCATCAATAGAAGAAGTGTTTGGCATATTTGAAATGGAAAAGGGGTCGAAACTAAATAAATGAATGGTAAATTTCAACACAACCTGATCTTGACCTGTACTATACGCTGTTACACATTTTTACAAAAACATACCTAAATGCTTTAAGTTCTACTACTTAATCAATATAAGTCCAACTGTATTTAACCCAAACTTCGTTTTGGGTGTTTACACTAAACATCTACCTGAATGAGTTCAATAAAATTCATAATCATCATTATGTTTGCTTATACAAAAACATATATACATGCCTCCTATGAACGACCGTATTTCTTCAGATTCGACATCGGTTCTGCCGTATAACAGAGACAGGTCTAGGTATGATGTATGATCGTTCAGCTGCTGCTGAATGCCTGAAACCAAATACGTGAAGACATGCAGGTAATCACATTCTTTTATAGTTAACTGGTTTAATCAGCCAACTGTTAAAATGAATCGCAATGACACATGATTTAACTGAATTCATTTTAATACATTTGTACAATCAAAGCTCTGCCCTATGAAGCCATTTGAATAATTAGTTGATCTAATTTAATACTCTAGCTCATTTGTTTCTGTTTTTGATTTTTTTTATTGACATCACTTGATCGTCGTCGGCATTGCTATGCTAAGTTTTTATGGTTAGGTCAACGTTTTACTTTTCTCTTCAAATATCAAAGTGAGGGTCTATTGCTACTTGTTCACCACCAATATTTGACCATGTTAAGCAAGGCACATTACTCAATTCTGCATTTGGAAGAAAAGTTCCCCCTTCTGGGACTAGACAATAAAGTAGATTGGTTGAGGTAAATTATAATCTTAAACTATCAGATATATAGTTTTGAAATAATGGGATACCATAATAACAGGAACTATCATACACACCATTACAATCAGACTCAGCGATTGTCCTGGGAAAGTTCATACATCCACCACGTTCAAAGAATGGATCGTCGATAGGAATCTTGATAGGATCACAGCCGATACTACAAACAAATATTTAATTCAATAAGGAAGTAAAAGTCATTGCCACTCTCTTGTAAATATATAAATGTATATTTTATACGGCGTTCTCTATGATAACCATGCTAAGGAACGACAACATGATAATCACGAGCGGTAGACAATAGTCACAAGGCACTTTTGTAGGTCTCGTTGATGGGCAAAAAATGTATTCATAAAAGTGTTCTAGGAAAATGTTGGATAGTTTAGAAGGACATTGTCTAGTCTTCCGTTAACAGGGTGTATCCAAACTGTGTTTTATCTTCCTCATCTGTATTCCGCTTGAGAAGTGTATGAATAGCTCCTTATGGTATGGCGACACGTTGCGCTACTTGCCTAATACATTTACCGTTGCATCATTTCCAAAACTGACTTTTGCAATCATTCCGGAGTATATTGTGGTGCTGGTGTGCATAAGCCGCATTGCAAATGAAATCAAACCACGTTCAAATGTCCCTATATGTACAGTACGTTTTCATGGCAAGAATACAATGATTCTTAAACATGACCGTATTTCATACTTTTTGCCCATATGGAATATTGTCAAACCAAATGTGTAGCCTCGTTTAAATAAAGTATTTACTTACTTACTTTGATCAAAGAAGAGTAACATTTTCCCAACCATTTAAGCCCAAATTTAGTGTAGGAGACGGGTAGACAATTCCAACCGACACATTGTCACTGCTAGACTGAATGTACTTTAACAAGTGTGGAGTTCATGGCATAAAGCCAACTGGTTATTGTGTATAATGATAATATTGACTTTATTTTAAGAGGCGACACAGGTGGGCATGTCCAAACTTCCCTGTGAGTCTCCAATGTTGTCAAACTAATTGGTAATATGAAAATATAATCCCTCATTTATGCATATCGTAACAACACTCGTTCTCCACGATTTCAGATAATAGAAAATCGGACAGGGAAGACAGCACTCAAATTAATCAGCTGAGCACAAAAAAAACATGAAACATTACGCGACACAATGCCCAACACATAGCTGAACGAGAAAATTAATTTAACCAATGAAATATAATGTTTCGGCTGTCAAAACAACGAAAGCTCCCATCCCGTCTGTCAAAGAGAGCTGAATGCCATAGTTTCAGCCGAATGACCTAGTTTCAGCTAATAAAAAGCTGAATGCTCTAGTTTCAGCTGAATAACCTAGTTTCAGCTATGAAAGCTGAAAATGGACAAGACATTGATTTTGTTCTCATTTCACAGCCGGGCCTAAAGCTTATTCCATGATAATTATAATGTAATGGTTATACGTCCGGTTGTCCTGTGGGAACGGTTCATATTTAGTACAGATAGTAATATTATATAGTACATGTAAAGTGATGTCATACTTACTCATTGTCATCTTCTCCACAACATTCTAAAGGTTCACCATCATCTCCTGAAAATATAACACATTGTCAACGTAATATAATATGATATATCATAACTAAATGAGGTTAACTACTTATTATTTGACTAACTAAATACCATAGATTGCAAACATATTATCGGAGTTATTTATTCTCACCAGGTTCAATGATGCATAGATAACATAATTAATGTGGCTTTGTTATGCTAAAACCGTCAATAATTACAATTGGCAACCTTAATAATAAACAAAAATACACCATATTTTATTGTGCCTTTTCGTTGGGCTGTGTTCATCATGCAAACGCATGCCTTCAATGATTTCGTTGTTCAGAAACATGGCTACTTCATTTCTTTCAGGAGGGCATGCATAATATTTCTTTTTGCTGTTGTTTTGTGGGTTGTCCTTGTGATTCGATCTTTTCTATTGATTGCTCCAGATCTGTTTGTAGCTTTTCATAGCTGTTCAATTGTATTATTCATTTTCATTTTATACACTTAGCGCCTTAATACTTAACAAATATCACAAATGTGCATGTATAGAATAGAACATGAGTAGGTGTTGTATATGGGATTTATAACTCCGAGTGAAACGAGGATTATAATCCCATATTAACACCTACGAGCCGTTCTATCTGACTTAGACTATAGGTAAATAATCTTTGTTTATCAGGTACACTTTGCCTATAAATCGACCAGTACATAGGGTATGATAAACCATTTAAGTGCTGGTGTAATATGTTAAGTGTTGCATGATGCATATATAGATCTAAGTGGCAAAATTAAGCTATTTACAGTAAAACCTCAATAATGAAACTCCTTCTTGGGACTGTAAAAAACTTATCTCAATAATGTTGAGTGATTGCATCATTCTATAAAAGAGCAAACAGATGAAAACGAACGAAAAATGGTTAATTCTGAGCCAATCTTGTTAAAGAGGTGGTCTTCATATAGGTGCAATTTCACTGTGAACTTGAGGTTGAATAATTTGCAAGTCATTGAACAGAAAATAGTGGTCTTTATTTTAAGGTGGTCTTGAAGGTGAGGTCTTCATTTGTAAAATATGGGTTGTAATAGTATGAAAGTCATTTACTTCAATCACCAGACACCATTGGAACCCCTACAATTTGTTTTAATCGTTTAGTTGGTTTAAGTTCTACTCTGTGAAAATGATGTCTTAGAAGAGAGGGGTAATCTGCACGTAATTATTGAAGACACAATAGTACTGAACAACCTCTGTAGAGTGAGACCCTTTGTGGGCTGCACATATTGGTCATTGTTCAGAAGTTGTTGCACTGCATATGTCCCCTAGAGAGGTCGTACTGTAGTCATAGAAGCTACTGATAATGTTGTAAGCACTCAGCAGAGATGTTGGCAATACCTTCATTGGTT
Organism: Spisula solida; assembly: GCA_947247005.1. Classification (NCBI taxonomy): domain Eukaryota; kingdom Metazoa; phylum Mollusca; class Bivalvia; order Venerida; family Mactridae; genus Spisula; species Spisula solida. The sequence continues at coordinate 31,731,424 of OX365952.1, forward strand.
AATTATCTATCAAAATTGTTGTCTCAGATTATGACTGTAATAATGAACAAATGTAGAAAGGTTTGATATACATGTACATGTATTCTAATAAGTCCAATTAGTTACTTGTTTAAAATATAGTATTGTTTCAATATAGACTAAACTAAGCTTGGTATCAAAAATGTTTGGCATCCACATGTTCTATGCTAAATGCATGTATACATTATTATAGCTATGCTCAATTATTTTCCTTGGCCTACTATAGTATATAGCAATCTATTGTTATATATACCACAGCAAAGTGTTGTATACGGGATTTATTCAACACGTTTTCTCCATGCTGATTGGCTAGCTACTGAGATATATAGTCTAAGTATATTTTTACCTATGACTCGGCCAACACGTGTCTGATTTTGCTGAAGAATGTGTCAACGTATGTAGCTTACAGGGTGTCCCAAAACAACGGGGACCTACCTAAATCCTTTATTACTTTTTTATTTTTTAATGAATTTGACTGTTGTTTTGTGAGCGTGTATAAAAGTAATTTCTTTTCTAAAATAGGTACTTGTTAATAGGTTTTGCTTTAAAACAGGAAGTGACGTCATCATTTTACATACGTCGTCATTTCCTGGGATGTTTTGCTTACTTGTCTTGAAAATGTCATTGTAAGATAAGCCATTGTTGTCTTCAGTGTTCATATTGTGAAAACGAAGTTTTAAAGTCACAGAGGTGATGAAAATATTGTGAAAATCTAAGAACTTTGCAGTGAAATAATGAAAGAGGGGAGAAAGTGGCAAGTTTACTAAATAAAATGGAAGTAGTCAACCTTCAAAATATTCATTAACAATCACCAAAAAAATCATTTATTATTGAGAACAATCAACATGAAAGCTTAGTAAGAAGCAAAAGGTAATAATGTGAACTTATATCCAAATCAAAAGTTCATAGATGTTCATAGAGTCATTTAGTGTTTCAGCATTTATAAGAAAGCAGAAACCACTTATTACAACAAATCAACAGCAAAATCATGATATATTTGCAAGAAAGTACTGACATTAGACATAATACCATTGGACAATTGGCCTAGATATAGCTCGGAGATGGGCACTATAGTGAATATGTTTGCCATACATGATCAACAAGTGTATGCAGATCCATTATCGTTGACTCTGGGACACCTGAGATGACATTTGCGGTCAACATGTAAATCTATGTATGAACACACTGAAATTTCCTGTTCACTGTATGCTGATATACTTAAATACGTGATTGAAAACAAGGGAGATAACTCTGGATATTGGGACTAAATAATTTCAATTATGATGTTAGTATTTTGAACCGTATCCATCCCTTAATGTTTTGTCATATTGACAATATGATTTTAATAAAAGAGAAAAGGCTACGAATGTTTAGCCTATGTCCCCGTTTTTTTGGGACACCATGTAGATATGTGGAATGACACTGCAATCTGATTACACTTCTAACAATCACAATAAACAAATTAAGAGATAAACAAATGTATATTTTGCAAAGTATGTGCAATGCGTCCTTCGGCATTTGTCAGATTGCCAATGCAGTAGTGTACCTGTTTTGCCGATAAAACGCGTGTACAAGTGACGGTGCTTATTAACGAGACGTAATTAAAGCAAACACTAACAAACATGAAGCTCAATTTAGGTTTAGAAAATATGTCCGCTCAATGTTTTATCAGAATTATTTCCCCTTAACTATATAATTATTAGTACTGTTAGGTAAACCCAAAGTATTGGTCATACGTTAAAAGTTGAAGTCCTCCATGTTGTGGGTTTCTTAAATGTGTCGATAGATCTTGAATTCCAGATGACCGTACATAAAAAGAAATAGCGGCAACTCATCAATCGCTTGATCATTATATGGGTTTCGCCACCATGTTGCAGAGTGCATGTCCATGAATGAATTGAAGTCAACTTACGTTTATGCATTTTGGACAAGATAACGTCGTGTGTCACGAACTGTCCTATTTGCATTACCATTAAAGTAAACTTGCGCTCTGTTTTCATAACTGTTCCGGCTTTATGGACAATGTTGCTTATTGTCCGTGCACTTGGTAGTGTACCGTGGCGGCCTTTTGTTCTGGAGCTGCCTTGACCTACAATGTTTAATGGTGTACATAATACATAGTATGCATGTTACTAAAACAATGCTTATATTTGTTTTCATAAGATAACAAAGACATTTCATAGAAATATGTTTCCTTAAGTTTCCTACAACTGTGTGTGATTTAGGTGATTACCAAAATCCCAGGTTATATTGATCCATCTACAACTAGAGTATGTCTGATAACCTCCCAATTAATGGATTGCATGACCAGCCAGGCTGTAATTGACGGGCTTGACCTATTCAAGCCGGGTATCAACGCAGATTGGCTGACTATGGCTCTTACTGGACGGACATAGTATCAATATTACACGAATAAGATAATACACTTTGGTGTACTTGGTATTTACCATCGTCATAAGCACTGTGTACCAATCGACGTTGAGCAGTAACGGATTTTCCCCAGTTTGGATACTTTAGGTTATTGCAATGACCATCAATATTGCGGTATGGATACAGCGGGTCACATTCATCGGTTGTGGCTGCCCTGTTACATTGGTCTGGTGGTGCGTCTCTTTTTGTCCTGCCTTGTACTGGAACTGGACAAGTGCCCTTTGTACACCCGCTGTAAAAAACCAAACACAAAAGTATGCTAGATGCGCCCCACTTACATTTGAACATAGTTTAATATCCGATATAGGAGAGATCAACGTATTCGTATGCAAAATGCCCACCGGCAACCTATTGGATGAATGAATAATAAGAATCTGCCATTCACCAATAGCTAGCTGGTGGTATGAATACCTTTGTATACAAACATGATCTCTCCTAGTGTCACGCTAAAACGATGTACATTTTGTACTAGAAACTGAAATATAAATGTAATCTTATATAATGAAGTAATGTGTCAGGTTACAATATTGCGACACTTTGCAGAGGTATGGGTAACGTTTTTAGGCCAAACGCTTAAAAGGAGCATCCGAAAGGTGTTGGTAGAACATGCATATGCCATTGACACGGAGACAATCTGTGTTGGTGTCATCATGGGAAAGACATTTTGCGCCCTGTCGTTTAAATAAGTATTATACCTCGAAATATTGAAAATGTCAAAAAGTGACAAAGCCTTTATGATTGTGATACCTAGGACAAACGATACAACACATGAAAGTTAAACTGCAACGAAGTTAAAAGGTTATCCATCGGACCTTTGGATAATGCATTCTGAAAATCTGGCAAGGCAAACCCCGGAAAATTCTGCATCGTCTACTGGATCATTCGGTCTTCAAAAGGCAGAGGACAATATCTCAAGGTTAGTATTTGGTTCTAGCCTAGTGTCAAATATAGTAACCAGCGAGCGTATATGTTACTTGGCACAAAGTTGAATAGAGCCATTTCAAATATACCGGGATGCATGAAAAGAACGGATGATCAGCACTGTTCAAATACAATTTAATACGAACCCCTATCGTATGCTACATTTGAGAACATTGGGTCATGTTCAATCTTAAGCCGATTGAGTAGCTTCACGTAGTGTACTGTCCGCCGTAATACTCAATTTAAATATCTGCATGAATTATACATTGAAGCATATGTTTAATAGTCATAATAACTGATACATTTAATACTGCCCTGCGTTCACGGAAAAATCACGTGACGCATATTTCGTACCTGTAACGTACCAGGTATGAAACGTTTCGTATCTGGTTCGTAACAGGTACGAAACGTTTCGTATCGGGTACGTACCAGGTACGAAACGTGCGTCACGTTATTGTTCCTTGAACGCAGGGCAGGTGTCGTAATATGATTGTACGAATTATAAGAGTTTATATCAACTACTTGAATACAAGGAACACAATATAAACCGTGGTTACCCTATATTTAAATATGTTTATCGAATGATAATAAGAGGCCCACCTTTTTTCAAAATGTAAAGTATAGAACTGCTGGATAGCCTTGCATTTGTTTTGGTTTCCTATCCCATGTGCTAGGTTCAGTTTGTCGTGACAGCTAAATCCCGGTTTTTCTACAAAGTAAAGTAAAGGTGTCAATGCATCGTACAAGGGCGTCTTGAAAACGACATCAATATAACTTTCCAATTTAGAATATTTATGAACGAAAGTGTTTATGTGTGGAATTGACTGCCCAGAGATTGTAACTCAATGTTACGCCAATATAAATTTATTTCAGCGGTGGATTGAACCAAGATTTGGTAAAAAGCGAAAATAATGTCTTAGGAATTGATTGGTTGATGCGAATAATTTTTTATCCCCCGCTACGAAGTGAGAGGGGATTATAGGAATGGTCTCCGTAACTTGTATTGGCCGAATTGCATGAAACTCATCGCAAAGTGTAACTTATAACGACGTCGTGCAGAACCCACAGTCCAACCGTGCGGGTTCAAGGTCAAGGTCACTATTTTTGTTGAAGTTAAGTATTTCGAGCTGTGTTGTTTCGGACGAGTGTCGCCTTTCCTGTGCGATTATTATTATCTTTTAATCCATCAAATATTGATATTAACAATATATACACATTTTTATTTACCTTTTGCTTTATAAACGAGCTCCGCTGCATCATAAGCAACGTCACACGAAGTAGCCACACAAAGAGTTAACTCAAGAGATACAATGACCAGGAATATTGGTAAACATAGTTCCATCATGTATCTGAAAAATAAAGTACCACAGTGTCAAAGTCAAAGTGCTCACATTACATTTATACTGAGCAAACTAGTCTAATCTTACATATCTACCAGCGTTTCATAGTTTTGTTTCGTTCTATAATCTGAATCACGCCTGCTAATCACTGACACTACATCAATCGCATTATGTTACAAAATGTTCCAATGTAGAGCATATATATATATTCCAAACGTCAGTGGTAGTAGTGCTATCCAAAAACGTCCAGGCTTTGTTGTGAACGCACAATACACAATAGTCAGACACAAATAAGAATCTGGTATGGAAGCCCTGGAGGGCACTTTTGACTTAGGTGTTGTGACTTGAATTAAGGTCTTGTGACTTAGAACTTGTGACTAATGACTTGAGTCTTATGATTTGTGACTTACATTCTATAAATAAATCTGCGCGCACTTCCTTGGGCAGTGTGGATGGTAAAGGATGCTGTCTGAATCGGAATTACCAGATAATAGTCTGTAGTGAGTCAGGTAAGTCGGCATTAGTTTTGTTTGATTGAAATCGTCATTGTTGAAGGCCTCGAACCGTTATTCTGAATTGTTAACACCATTAACTCGAATACCCTTAATGTATTCATGGTGATTGCTAAAAAATAACCACATTTATTTTAGCGAGATCTGTGCAATAGTAATAGGTCCCTTCTTAACTCATTTCTAACTGAACGTTTTGAGTTCGTCTGATCCGGTCAATACAGAACTTTATTGCATTCGATGACGCATTCGATGACGCCACTTCGTCTTTCCTGTATGTATCTCCAAGGGCAAAGTTTACAAAAATGAAAGGCCAAGTGTATCTGATTAAATCGTGGAAATCCTGCTTACGAAGTTTATATGATTGGTATAAAACGCTACAAGAAGGGTTGATGATCACACTGGCGAGATGTAGAGGGCTATTTCGTGGCGATTACGATGATGTTGACAAAAGTTGAGAGGCGCTAGAGATTTGTTTTAAGCCGACTACAAACTCGGGTACTCATGTTTTATTTCAAGCTCTATTGGTTGATTTAAATATATATAGTATATAAACGTCGTGTTTGTATGGCAGTAGGTATAATCGCCTACGTCTGGTATAAATACGTCGCATGCAGATGTCGACTCGGTTGGTTTCCGGCACCGGGTTGAACTGAAAGATCTATAGCACATTCATGACCAGTCATCAAGTTGCATATTGAAATGCTATTTTGGTTGCATATCGTCCAAACTCAATACAGGCTATAGAGCAACTAGACCCTTGTTATTCTGAATCAAAGCACTGTAAGCTGTGGCTGTTTACTCGACATTCTGAATCAAAGCACTGTATGCGTTGAATGTTTGCTCGACATGCTAAATCAAAGCACTGTTAGCAGTGTATGTTTGCTCGATATTCTGAATCAAAGCACTGTAAGCAGTGGCTTTTTGCTTGACATTCTGATTTAAATCACTTCAACTTGTAATCAATGTCTGCTTGCTCGACATTCTAAATCCAATCACTGTAGCAATGATTGTTTGGGTCGACATTCTGTATCACAGCACTGTAAGCAATGGTCGTTTGCTCGACATCTTGAATCAAAGCGCTGTATGCTATGGCTGTTTGCTCGACATTCTGAATCAAAGCACTGTAAGCAATAGGTGTGTGCATATTGGCAACTTCAATTTGCAAATAGACCCACTAATTTTGAATCAAAGCACTGTAAGGCATTATATTATCGATGTACATACGGCAAGTTCATAGAGCCTTTTTCGTCTCTACTGTAAATCTTGTAATGTTATCGTCTTGCATGCAGTGTATACATGCTCTGTACGCCCCTTATTAATATATATATTAAACTAGAAAAAGGCCCTGGCTTGATTTATATTGTGCTATAGTTGGTATGTAGGGTCATTATAATATACACGCTTTTAAATATATAAGTACAGTCAGGCTGTTATAAATATTGAAATTGCCCAGCTTTAGTGGGTAGATTTGTGTTTATTGCATAGTTAATTTGTTATCGGTTCGGCTAAATTGTAGACTCTATCCTTTATGGAACCCGACATGCCCCCGAGCTACTGTATTTCAATTTGGTACAAGTACGTTGGTGTTGCTCAGCGTTCTCACTTTGGTTTTGAACGAGATCAATAGAGTTAGCTATATTTTCTTTAGTGTTGTTATGTGGCACTTGGCAAGTATTACCAATACGTCATTAGGTATTCAGTATAATTATGCATATCTAGTATATTTAGTTCTAGATGACATAGTGTTTAATTGTAGGCAAATTCTATAAGTATGGTAGATCTACACGGATATTGACTCATACACTTTTGCCTATATGCGCAGGTCATGCGGCCAAATTTGAGGTATTGGCCACGGGTAACAGTTGAGCTTGGTCGACTTGTAAGTCAAATATGTATTGCTCGAATTTGGGGGAAGTTTTTTCAGGTAACAATTCTGTGGCGGAAATTCTAGCTTCAGAGCTTTAAAACTAGAACACAGTAGTATCATATAGTTCAGGTATTACTCGTTATATCGACTGTTGATTAAATCAGTACTATATAGGTATATTTTGTCGTACGTGTAAGTTAAGGCATCCCCTGTATTTATCGCACGTCAAAAAACTAAAGGGTCTTGAGTCGCTCGTATAACATTATGTTAGGTGTTCTGGAGCTACCCTTGTTCTTTGGCTAATACATCCTTGTTTTTAGCACGGCAGTGATGCACGGTGATGCGGGTCATAGCATGGCGGCGCTGCAATGTAGTGCTGGTAATAAGTTGCACGGTAGTGCGGGTAATAACATGCCAGCACTACACAGTATTGCCTGGTCAGTACAATTCAAGCAGTAAAGCGGGGAAATGCTTTAACTTACTTAATGTATTGAACATTTACATTTTGATAGCTCTGAGGCTGAGGTTTCTGTCAGAGCCACGAGTCATGCCAAGACGCATGCATGGCGGTTAGTCTTTCGTAGCGGCCAAATACCTCCAAAAACTTAATTGACTCTTCAGTGCTTTCTTAGATGAGCGCGAGTGTGCTTGTAATATGACCATACATATGGTATATTACAATAGAAAAATCATGACTTTAATAGCTTAAAGATCTAACTGTAGCCATTTAGGGTATCTCGGTAGATCTTAATTTTATTGTTCTTTGTGCGATCTGACTGCAGCCGCATGGTACCTCAGCAGATCTTACTTATTGAAATTTATTAATAGATTATCGAAACAAGAAGGCGGTTTGTTTTCTTTTTGTATAGTTTTCCATGAGCGAGTCTTAAAATAATTGCTTAATATCCCGTGGCATAGTTGTTTGTTATACATGTACATGTGTATACAGAATTATTATTACTTTTGGTGTGCTGAGTCTGGAAGTCTATGACTTGTTAACTCCCCCTTTACGATTTTCAATTAATGAGCCCGGTTGATATATGATATTCACATTAAAACGTTCAAGTCTCTATTCTGTATCCAGTTTAAGATTTAAAACTGACAATAGTATCACAACAAACTGTACTATCATTCAGGTCATTCCAAGCATTTATGCACCTAGCAGGAAATGAGTTCAGCTTTTTGGATTTGTTACATCCTTTCTTGTCGATCTTGAAACGATGGCCTCTTGTTTTGCCGATTTTAAACTCGAAGAACTTGCGATATTCTATATCTTCAAAGCCATGAATTATTTTAAACAAAGTTATTTGATCGTAGCGGTTGCGCCTGTAGTCGAGTGTTTGTAAATTTAAATGTTCTAAACGTTCTCTATATCACAAATTTCTTAATGCTGGCACTAGCTTTGTTGAACGACGTTGCACGTTCTCGACCATTCGTGTATTTTTCTTGGACCATGTCCCTGGACTCCAAACAGAGCCCCCATAGTCCAATATGGTTTGCTTCCTTTTCGTTATCATTTTTGCGTCTCATTTGCGACGGATAGTTCGGATCATACATGGTGTAAAGGAATTAAATTTTAAGTTTTGTTTAAGTAAAAATAAATATATGTCATCTACATTTTTCCAGGTGAAGAAAATGGAATGTCCGTGCTGTGTGTGTGTTCGGTGCGTTTGGTTCGACAAATGATGTGGCGGTGCAAACCTATTGACCTGTATTGTCTTAAAACCCAGCAAAGCAACCGGCTCAAATGTAAACTTGGCAATTGTGTGACACTATGGGCTAGAATAGATTTTGAATGTGTTTGTGTTATGTACCATAATGGTGAAGTAGAACATTATAAGGTTTTGCGGACAATTCCAAGTAGTTGTGGATATCAATACATTAACATTCATGGCGACTATGAACTAAGCGTTTCAAGATAGCTTTATATTATCCGTATAGGTTTAATTTCATATATGTTATGTCGGTCAGACATGTTTAAAAATGATACGCCATTTTGTCATGTTTTGAAATACATGTAATGCAACATACTCTAAGTTGTTATTTGCAAATGTGTTTTTGTCTACCATTCATCATTTACAACATAATACTGCATTTGTGTTAACTTTGTGTACAAAACAAAGCAAATACCAAAAACACTGTCAATTTCATGGTTAAATATCATTCCAAGATTTTGGCTTCAATGGATACTGATAACAAACGAAGTGTAACAAACTCATATTAAATTACAACATTTATAATAATAACACTCATTATGATACATTTTGCTGTCTATACGAGGGGTGTTCCATATGTATTGTCACTGTCCTTTGCATTTTTCTATGGCAATATTTAGAAGGATTCTACGATGACTGTCTAAAAGGTGCATGTTTCTATTCTATATCTGGGAAATTACATAGCCTTTCGTCAACAATTAGTAATTTATTGAACTTAGAAGAGGGTATGCTCGAGTACACTGGCCTGGCCTTATGTTAATTTTAAGCTAAATTTGTGTCATCTTTGCAGGAGTTGTTTAGAAAAGAAAATGTCAGTATTCTTTAAACTGAAACATAAGATACGATAACTGGACCCTTATACTTCCATTAGAACTTTAAATCAAAATAAAATTATTTGTTGTCTACGAGTAAGACGGTCAAAACAAGTGAGATCACTCTAATTTATACCAAATGATGCTTTTTGTTTCACGCACCGATAACTTCATATCAATTGTACTTTGATCGCAAATTCTTCCCAAAAATCAATGTTGATGGTCAATTGCTTACATACCTGTATGATATGTCAAATTCCAATCAATTAAAATAATCGAAAATTTTCATTGAAAAGTAGCATGCTTTTTCGACTAATTTTCGCACTTATTTTCGCGACTTTGAAATGCTCCTATTTTGTTAAAAATGGCAATCAAGTACAGCAAATCATGTTTTTATCCAAAGAATTTACAATATTTACGGTATGATAGTTGTGGAATAAGAATATTCTATTACTAGTCCTTTGAAAAGACAACAGAAACAACATTCCGGTAATTAAATTTTATTGATTTTTTCACGAAATATCGCGGAAATCTTGATGATTCTAGAAATGTATTAGGATTTAAAGATATCAACGAATTTTTATTTATTTGTGACCCAAGTGACAATACATATGGAACACCCCTCGTATTTTATCAAAGGTAGTGTGTATTTCACATTTTACACGTCATAAGTCACAAGTCACAAATCAAAATCTTAAATAAAATGCAGAAGTAATAAAACAGACGTTATAACCATATTAGTGCTTTACTACACGAATAAATGAAGCATTAGACATACATATCAAAATTAATAGAGCAACATACACATGAAATTATACTAAAGTGGCTTAGCATAACAATACCGACTAACAACATGCCATACTTAGTTATACAAATATTTTAAATCATGGAATATGCTGTAAATTGGTGAACGTTTGTTTGGAATTAAACACACGCCTTTCCAACATCTCAAAATCAATTGGAGTACATGTATATGTCGTCAGTTTAATTACTGTGGATGGGGTCTGTAGGTGTACAGCCTGCAAAGGCATAAACATGTATGTCTATAAGGACATGACAAACAACGAGACACGCCAGTCGAAGGTTGGACGATGACTTTTAATATACTTTACAAAAATGGCAATACCGCATCAATGTACAACAGTCTAATAAACATGAAATACAACATGAATACATGAATGAACAATAAAAATGAGAACTAACCTGCAAAGGCATAAACATGTATGTCTATAAGGACATGACAAACAACGAGACACGCCAGCCGAAGGTTGGACGATGACTGACGTGGGAGGGCATTCCGTGCTCAGTGGACTGAGACACAGCCAAAACGAGGCTATGTCCAGCGAAATGTAAGGAAGCGGTGAAATGCCATGCAGTTAGTAATGTTATGAAATCGATGAAAAATGGTATGATAAACGTATGATAAAGACTTTATATAGATAAAGTACATACATAATTGATAGTATAAATAATAATAAATAAGGTCAATATGACCTCGTGACATACTTCCCCCCTTGTGGAATGTCGCCCCGACATTCACAATAAATAGAAATAACTAGCTGTGAGCAACATGTCAGCATAAATGTAAAAGAATAGACTGTAAAGTACTAAACTATTGCAAGAGTACTTGTAAATTTGTAAATACACTGTAATAAATACTACAAAATATAAAACAAGTTACTCCTACATACTTTGGACACTGCTACTGCTAGCTATAAACTACTAACAATAAACTTATGTTAGAATCTAATGCGATTAATTCATTGCAGAGGTGCACTATCTGCAACAAATATTAACATAATGTACTGTAAGGTACTATATAACATCAAAATTAACACATCAATAATTATGGTTACAACAACAATGTAACCACAGGGGACAATCTAAAAAACAAATTATGACGGACGTGACGGTGTACAGTATCTATTTAACGCTAACCTAACTCCCATGAGTTGTTCATCCACCCAGGCCTAGCCGTAGCCCTTTTTGGTCTGGTTGTAGGGCTAGTACGTCGGGCTGGAATGACATACTAAGGTGATGGCATCATTCCTACAACTGAAATATTAGTTGGCAAATCAGTGGGGACTGGAGACGAGGGTACTGGGACGGAATGTGAATCAGGAGCAACCGAACTAGCCACAGTAACATTTCCTGAAGGGATGTGCCTACTCGTAGGTATTCCCATAAATGGGAGCAACAAGTTTCTATGCAATATTCGAGCCTTATCTCGGCCATGCTCCCTCTTCACCTCATAAATGGGAACACCCGGAGTAGGTTGACTAATAACCAAATACACATCCCTTTCCCACCTGTCGGCTAGTTTGGCTTTCCCCCTGATTCCAACATTCCGCACCAAAACCCTGTCACCCTGCGCAGACCAGCCACATAACAATTATGGTCTTTAACTGGGGACTTGTCAGGTTCGATCCCGAGAAAGGCATCAATGGCCAGTCTAGGATGACGGCCAAACATAAGAAAATGTGGAGAATACCCCGTAGCGGAATGAGGGGTCGAATTGTAAGCATGTACCAATGTAGGAACATGTGTCCTCCAATTACACTTCTGATCTTCCTCTAAAGTACCTAACATATTCAATAAGGTGGAATTGAACCGCTCTGCCATACCATTACCCTGAGGGTGATAAGGAGTCGTCTCTGACTTCTCAACATCTGAATTATACAAAGCTCCCTGATCACCTCACTCTCGAAATTCCTACCTTGATCACTATGGAACCTACTGGGGAAACCATAGTGACAGATGAAATTTTCAAACAAGAGTTTGGCAGTGGTATGAGCAGTTTGGTTCTTTGCAGGAAGGGCCTGAGCAAATCTGGTAAAATGATCAGTAATGATCAGTATATTCTCAAAGCCACCTCGAGACATTTCCAAAGACAAGAAATCGATACAAACTATCTCCATAGGGTAACTGGAGTGAACAGGGATCAATTTGGCCGAGGTCCTATCTAATGTCTTACGACGAATGCATCTGGGGCAGTTGCGAATCTTATGTTCTACAAACTGCTCCAACTGCGGCCAAAAGAACCTAGAACGTACAAGAGAAAATGTCCTCATACAACCCTGATGACCTGCCTCATCATGTAAACCAGTAAATATAAGGTCCTTCAAATGGTCAGGAATAACAACCTGTTTTACTGGGTACCCATTTGAAGTTCCCTTTCTATATAGTATAGAATTTTCAACATACAAATTACCCCACTCCTTGAGGTAAGCTCTCACCTGTGAAGTTTCGTGAGATTTCTGTCTCTCGGTGAGCTTATGACCAACGTCCAGAAGCTGGACAGTACGGGACAGGTTCTTATCACTGGACTGTTCCTGTTTCCAGTCAACAGACGACAAACTACTGCCTACCAAACTATCTACTGATGGGTTATCAACTAACACTTGTTGATTAAAACTGATACACTCAACAGCAGGCCTCTGGCCAGGGCCATCAGAATGAGCCTGAAGTAAGGCTTTAACAACATCAGATAATAATACATGTGAATCAATACTACAGGAATGAATCCTAGACATAGTGTCAGCATCGATGTTGTCACGACCACACCTATAATTCAATTTAATATCGTACGTAGACAGGGACGCAAGCCATCTGTGACAAGTTGCATCAAGTTTGGCAGTGGTAAAGGCATAAGTTAGAGGGTTGTTGTCTGTGCGAACTTCCACAGAATTACCATAAAGGTAATCATGGAACTTATCACAGACAGCCCACTTGAGAGCCAGAAACTCAAGCTTATGAGCTGGATAGTGACGCTCACTGGCTCTCAAGCCCCTACTAGCATATGAGACTACATGCTCCTTACCGTCTGCACCAACCTGATACAACACAGCACCTAACCCACTACAACTAGCATCTACATTAAGGATGAAGGGCCGGGTATAATCGGCAAACGCTAATACAGGAGGAGAGGTTAACTTGTGAATCAAGCAATCAAACGCATCTTGCTGGTTCGAACCCCACGACCATGGGTTAGCACACTTACGTGCTTTCTTGTTGGAAGGAATACCTGTAAGCAGGTCATTTAATGGCTTAGCTATCTTAGCATAATCCTGAATGAAGCGGCGGTAGTACCCCGCAAAACCTAGAAAACTACGTAACTCCTTAATGCAAGTAGGAATAGGGTATGATTTAAGTGCCATGATCTTTTCAGGATCGGTCTTAACACCATGAGCGCTAACTACATGGCCGAGGTAATTGACTTCCGGCCTAAAGAATTCACATTTCGACCCCTTTAACTTTAAACCATACGACTCTAGTCGTTTGAATACCGCTTCAAACCGCCGATAGTGTGACTCTAAATTATCTGAGAAGATAATTATATCGTCCAGATAAATCAAGCAATCCTTGAGGTGAAGCTCACCCATACAACGTTCCATTAAACGCTGAAACGTTGCAGGAGCATTGGTTAAGCCAAAAGCCATCCTATTACACTCGTAAAAACCGAGAGGACCTACACTAAATGCTGTTTTATGCTTATCTTCCTCTCGGATTGGTACTTGCCAGTACCCGGACCTTAGGTCAAGTTTAGAAAACAACTTGGACCCAACCAGTGAATCTATCGTTTCAACAATACGAGGAAGAGCATAAGCATCTTTAACAGACCTATTGTTTAGATAGTCTATACAGAATCTTAATGACCCGTCTTTTTTCCTTACCAGTACAACATTTGAAGAAAACGGACTTTTCGATTCCCGGATCGCGCCAGCGTCCAACATATCTCTGATATGTTCCCGCACCTCCTCGAACATACCTGGAGGAATCCTTCTGTAAGGGTCTTTGAATGGTTTAGGGTCTGATAAATTTATCTCATGCTCTACAATATGAGTACAACCCAAATCTGTGGGACCAGATGAAAATATATGCTTCCATTTACTGACAAATGATGAAGCCTCTTTCTGCTGAGCAGGCGATAAAGTATCTGTAGGGATGGTAATACCCAAATCCTCTAAAGACAAACTACTATTATGATTTTTATCTGCAACACCTTCTGTAGGATCTATGGACCTAACAACAGAAACATTCTGAAGTTTACAAAAGGACATTTTTGGATGAATGGTTACATGTCTGGCAGTTAAATTACAAATACGTACCGGAACCCTACAAAAAGAAGTACCCGGTTGTATCTTAACCAACCTAGGACAAACATTCAACATAAACGAGTCGGAAGACTCCGTCACACCTGCAGTAATATTTCCAACAGGTCTTGCCTTACCTTCCACTGTTCTTGTTTCATAAGGTTTTAATATTACAGCACGCTGGTGGACAAGCGTAACAGGAGTAGCGCTATCTTCAGGAAGGGAAGCCAGTAAATTATTTAAAACATTAGACAACACTTCTGAACCTGAAGATTTCAGGTATTGTAAAAGGTTAGTACCTACAATAACTGGAACTGTGTTCGCATACTCTGTATCCGCAACAACAAGTATTGGGACAGCAATAGGACTTAAGGTAATAGACGGAAATGCAACATCCAAAACAGAATATCAAAAATATGGCACTTCTGACCCATTAGCACATGTTACTTCCAAATTAAAATCTGTCAGCGGATGCATAACTGGGTTTGAATCTAATGATTTAAAATATGACTCACTGATGGTTGACACCATGGATCCAGTATCCAAAATACATTTGGTGTGAGAATTGTTAATAATGATTGCCAGTTCATTGGGTGGACCAACCAAAGGTAACTGACTAGGGCTGGGAGGAGTGTATACCTCAGGACCTTTCATCTGCCCTGCGATGGAGGTCGATTGAAGTTTAAATGGTTATTATTTGGACGAAGAGCTGCCATCTCTCTTTCCATCCCAGACATCCTCGCCTCCATCCGCTCCAACTGCTTGGCAAGCAATCCAATCTCTTTCGAAAGTCTATCTTCCGAAGACAAGACGGATTTGCACAAACAGCCGAAGCTGATTTATCTGACGGGGACGACGACGAGTCTGACTTGGAAACAGAGGAGGGAGCTACTTTGGCCGGGATTGCCTTACTCTGCTGAAGGTCTTCTTCAACAGCCCTTATTTCCTTTCTTAAGGTGTTAAATTCATACACCGTATCAAACAAAAATCTACAGGCATTCTTAAGTTCCATGTCACTTAGCCCAGACCAGAGACGACTTCTGAGCATGTCATTCCGGGCATGTACATTTAAGTGCCCGGG
Source organism: Spisula solida (assembly GCA_947247005.1). Lineage (NCBI taxonomy): Eukaryota > Metazoa > Mollusca > Bivalvia > Venerida > Mactridae > Spisula > Spisula solida. The sequence continues at coordinate 31,747,213 of OX365952.1, forward strand.
AATCCTGCTCAAAAGCCTCTCCAATCTAAGACTATAGTCGCCAACAGATTCGTCTTTCTTTTGGCGCTCACTGTAAAATTGTTCCCTTAGTCTTTCGGCTGACTGCACATTACCATAAATCCCATCCAGCTTACTGAGAATATCCCCAATGGTGGGTTGCTCACCTAAGTGTAGCAGCACACCTCTGGCACTCCCTTTCAAAGACTTCCTGATAGATTCCCTAATAATATGGAGGGGGTAAACTGCCTCATCTAGTAGACATTTCACATCATAACGCCAAGTCTCAAAGATGGTGGCGTTATTCTTACCATCCCCAGTGAAAGACGGTAACACAGGTATACGGCCTTGAACAAAGTCAATCCGGGCAGGATGTGTATATTTATATTGACTATTATGCAGACTGGAAGGTTGAAAACTCAATGGAGGTGAAGCATGGCTAGGATCAGGCTCAGTTTGCCTTTGAGCATGTTCCCTTTCAGGCGTAGGGGTAACATTGAAAGTCGTTAAACGGCCTGGAAGTTGAGTACTTGTGGTTTCGGTAGTCGCTCTGATGACATGGAAGTTTCCGGACTTCTGTAATTGCTCGGCAAAGTATTCCAAATCATCTTTGCCATAAGGGATAGTTGTATCGCCATGATTGGCCATGATCGTACAATTAATCACAATAAAAATGAGAACAAAGTGCAATCACAAATATTGCATACAGTGACCCTATGGGCACACCATATGACAACACCAATCAGTGAACGTGGATGATATGGGCGATCAACAAAGCGTAATCACAAGTATAGCATACAATGACCCTATGGGCACACCATATGTAGATGACAATCAGTGAACATGGACTATATGGACTAGCAACAAAGCGTAATCACAAGTATAGCATACAATGACCCTATGGGCACACCATATGTAGATGACAATCAGTGAACATGGACTATATGGACTAGCAACAAAGCGTAATCACAAGTATAGCATACAATGACCCTATGGGCACACCATATGTAGATGACAATCAGTGAACATGGACTATATGGACTAGCAACAAAGCGTAATCACAAGTATAGCATACAATGACCCTATGGGCACACCATATGTAGATGACAATCAGTGAACATGGACTATATGGACTAGCAACAAAGCGTAATCACAAGTATAGCATACAATGACCCTATGGGCACACCATATGTAGATGACAATCAGTGAACATGGACTATATGGACTATAACAAAGACTGAAAGAGTAATCACAAGTACAGCATACAGTGGCCATACAAGTACACCATATGAAGGTAATAATCAAAGACAGTTGACTATATGGACTATAACAAAGAGTAATCACAAGTACAGCATACAGTGGCCATACAAGTACACCATATGAAGGTAATAATCAAAGACAGTTGACTATATGGACTATAACAAAGCGCAATCACAATTATTGCATACAGTGACCCTACAAGTACACCATAGTTATCAGTGAATACTAACACCAGGGTACACTGCACAACTCATAACGGACATAATGCTCACCGTTAAAGGTTTAACTTTAACTAAATTGCTTCAATGTATGTAATTGCAAAGGAAATCTGGAATCAATAATGCATGGATAATCCTGAAAAGAACACTGAGGTTACATCCTACATACATATACTCTATAACAATGAACTACACTAAACGGGTCAAAAGGACTCGGGTTACAGTCTATATAAACACTAATTGCCATAAACATAAACCACGTACAGTTAAGCTGACAAACCTGCTCAAAGCTGCTTTTTTTTTTTTTTTTTTTTAAATACAAATACAGATAAATATACTAAATATAATACTCTATATAATCACATTCAATATACTCATGTACTCATATAATGATAATATGGGTTAATTAGTTGATTGTTAATAGGATGAAATGTTAGCTCACCAACCCTTCACCACACCATGCAATGATTCCTACACCATAGATTAGTTGCTGTGACAGTCGTGCAATCATAAATTCATTCCACAGGCCAATGCAGGTGTACAAAATCTGAAAAATCAATTATAAAATTTAACTTTCAAATAATAACAAAGCAATGCATGTACAACGAAAATAATCACACACAAACTTCAAATAAACACCCTTAATGATAGATCTACACAATTATATAAACTAATAAATTTACAAATAATAAATTTATGACAGGTTCACAATGAAAAAAAATGTTCTGGTAGTTCACAAAAAAAAATGTTCTGGTAGAAAATGTTCGGGTAGAATGAAGAATAACGCTGTCACTCAAATGTCAACACACAACCGACGAATATAAACTAACACAAACCTTTCACAGGTGCTGAATAAACACAAACCTTTCACAGGTATAATTACATAAATTACATGAATTACAGAAGGTAGAATTACAAAGTGTACACTCAGTCCAAATACTGCACGAATATGCGCTACAACGCACGTGGCGCGTCAAATTTCATAAATTTACAATTTCTACAGTTCACAAAATATAACAAATACTGCACTGAATGTTTACACGCATTCCTCAGGGATTCCTCCTACGTAGTACACAATTTTGCTATGGAGCGCTCCGATTGGCTAATACTGTACAAATTACGGAAATCCTCTACAACGTCATCCTCCGCCAAATTCTTCCCCAAAGTGTTCCCCACTTTTCCCAACCACCAGAATCCACACTGGCCACCAATGTCGTGAGTTTAATTACTATGGATGGGGTCTGTAGGTGTACAGCCTGCAAAGGCATAAACATGTATGTCTATAAGGACATGACAAACAACGAGACACGCCAGTCGAAGGTTGGACGATGACTTTTAATATGCTTTACAAAAATGGCAATACCGCATCAATATACAACAGTCTAATAAACATGAAATACAACATGAATACATGAATGAACAATAAAAATGAGAACTAACCTGCAAAGGCATAAACATGTATGTCTATAAGGACATGACAAACAACGAGACACGCCAGTCGAAGGTTGGACGATGACTGACGTGGGAGGGCATTCCGTGCTCAGTGGACTGAGACACAGCCAAAACGAGGCTATGTCCAGCGAAATGTAAGGAAGCGGTGAAATGCCATGCAGTTAGTAATGTTATGAAATCGATGAAAAATGGTATGATAAATGTATGATAAAGACTGTATATAGATAAAGTACATACATAATTGATAGTATAAATAATAATAAATAAGGTCAATATGACCTCGTGACATATATCATCAAGGTTTTGGTGCTGTACTCTATCATGGAACTGGGTCTTAGGGATCCTATATCATACACATTCCTATTTTGTGTCACTCAGTCCAGATCGGTATTTCTCTGTCGACTATATCAACCATAACTTCCATTTGAGTATATGTAGGTTCATAACGAGACAATACTATTTATGCCCAACTTGTGCGGGTTTATTGTAAGTATATGCATTTTTGTCCGTTTCAGTAGTAGAGTTGTTCACAGCTTTTTGTGCAATATTCCACAAGAGATACTTTCAGGATTCCATGACAGATATTTCATTTATCACCACCTGCAAAAGCAAACAAACATCTCAATTACACTGGTCATTCTATTGACTCCTCTTAACCAAAAGCTTCGTCACGATTGTGACGCTAAAATTATAATCTAAAAGTTGGAAATGTATTACACCAACGTCAACGCTTACTTTGTATGCAACATATCGATAAAGAATAATTTTAAACCTAACTTATGTAGTAGAATGCTTGTAAATCCGTTAACAATTGTTATTTCAATTAAACAACTAAAACTAACTTACCTGTCTTGCTAAATATAAAGATCCGATTCACGTACCATCCGTTTTATCCACGTTATTGTTGGACGTAAGGGAACAACAAAGCATGCAAATATATGTATAGTTTGTTTGGTCATAACTCCTAAGTCACAAGTTATAAGTCACAAGTCAAAAGTGCACTCTGTGGCCTCCGCAAGTCACAAGTCAAAAGTGCCCTCCAGGGCTTCCATAATCTGGTCTTTTAGAGCCGCATCAAAGGTGCGTTCCAAAGTTGATTAAGACTGAAATCTAGATTTGATTACAAGTGTGTCCGATTTTTGAACCGGTGTGGTTTTAATCGTTATGCTGTACCTCCAACACAGCGTTGTGGTGCTCAGCAATAATGTAAATGTAAAGAAAAATGTACTTGTATTCTTTTCAAAATTGAACAGAAATTACTATACCAACGGTGTATCTTGGGAAAATAAACGGCTGATTGGCTCTAGTTCTATAGATATTAGATATTCTATTCATATTTCGTTTGGAGAAGACAATCAATTTACAGTAAGGCGTGATTAGTTTTAGTTATTTTGCTGTTTTTTAAATTCCTATTGCAGTGATGGCCGATAGCTAGATAGAAAAGTACCCTGTTATGACCAGTATTTTTCACAATAACAAAATAATGACACGGAAGGATGTTCCTCAACAACACATCTTACAGTTGTGATGTCTTAGACATATGCTGAGAAAGTAGACAAAAAACAACAAAGTTGGCAATGAACAACCCGGATTATTGTTTCTATTTTACTATTTCTTCCATGTGATTTGTTATAATCATTCTACCAATTCCATTTATTTAAATAAACTAATATAGTCAGTGTATCTTTACCACGTGACTTTTGGCTACAGTTACAAGCAGACATTAAAAACTGGAATGTAAAATAGCCATAAGTATTTTTTTTTTTCATCGATTTCTATGAAATTACACCACGCTAAGGGGAAAATTATTTGCTTTCCATGCATGAAATATAAAATCTTTTTCAGTGCCGTTTTGTCCATCACCCTGTAAACTGTGAGACGTGTAGGTTTCACAGGGTAAATGAAAATTGGTAAAGCTGCTGAAAAATATCTTATATTTCATGGAAAGCAAATAAGTTTCCCCTTAGCTTCGCGTATATTTCATGAATAAAATAAAAATAGACACACTCCAGAATTATTTAACGTTTCGACTATATTCTCAAGTCTTCATCAGAAATAATTATAAACAAAAAACAACGTCACAGTATATTTCATAGAAATCGATGAAGAAATAAAATACCTATGGCTATTTTATTTTCCAATGTTTACAAATTTCTTCTTGTAATTGTAGCCAAACATCACGTGGTATTGCTACACTGATAGTTAGGGGTCTACTTTGAACATTTGCACAGTATTGATCACCTCATTTGTAATACATTGATAATCTTGAAAAATACAGTTAACTGACAAAAGTGATTTAATTGGTTGATTAAAGTATCATCAGAAAGTATTATTTGCTATTAATAATTTAGATCATTTTTGTAGTACAGGTACGCCATTGTAAGACTTTTTAATATCACTTAAGGCCTTTAATCGTTTTGTTTGACCCATAAATCAATTTCTCTTTTCTGTTGGTATATTTATAAGTCCCAAAGTGTAACGGTGAGATTTTGTGATCACTCTTTGTCCGTCGTTCGTCCGTCCACAATTTTGCTTGCGTAGACATAGATGTAACAGTTTTGGCATACTCTTTTTGAAGCTTGGTCACTATGATCATCTCAACAAAATCAATTTCGATATTGGGCCGTTTGTGGTCAAAATCTAGGTCACAGGGTCTAAATACAGAAAAATCTCTTTTAGTCAATAGAGGTCGAAACTTTGACCTAATTTTTTATAAAACTTGGTGCATTATATCTTCATGAATTCATCATGATTTTCAATATGCGTCAAGTGATATAGATAACAAGGGTCCTGGTCAAGTGATATAGATAACAAGGGTCCTCGTCAAGTGATATAGATAACAAGGTTCCTGGTTAAGGCAATATGATAACCTTGTGCATGCAAAAGAGGCTCGATTTTTTAAATCTTAGTCAGAAATTGTAAATGAACAATCAGGTCACCATAGGGGCCTGCATGCACTATTAAAACAGGCGACATTTGGGCCCCCTTGCATTTATTCAAAATAAAATAACGTCAATCACAACCACAAACTTTTAAAGGCCGTTGACCTACTTCTTCATATGATAGTTAGTACATGCACCTGCGAAGGTGAACGTGTGTGTATGTAGGTATATATATGTGTGTGTGTATGTAGGTATATATATGTGTGTGTAATTGTCAAAACCATAATGGTATGTTGATATGTATGCATTGAGCTAAAGGAATGTTAAGTAGAAAATAAAACAGTTAACGATGACAAGGTGTTTAAAAAGGAAACACTCTAGGCAACGGATCGAAAGGCTCCTTAGGTGCTTGGTCATTGAACTTGGGTATAGTACTAGTGTCGGGCAATTGATATTCATATAAATTTCCTTTTGGGGGATAACTTGGAAAAGGGTGAATGTAACTAAATGTAACAAAGCTTCGTTATGCCATTTCGAAGGGTAATAGACTTGTCAGAGGAAGTAAATAATAATCAATGACAGTATGGCAGTGTTGTCTTTAGGAGTGTTATTTCTTTAGACCAGGAATAATAGGGATTCAATGACACATCCTGAAAAGCAGTTGACGTCACGCATTCATTATCTCACACGATGGAGAACATTGTTCCGTGTTCCGGTATTTATGTGATAAATTATATTATTTTGCCAACGAATGCCCACTAAAGAGACCAACTACATGTCAAATTGGTTTTTCAATAAAATCAATAATTTAAGCGATATTTGGCGTTGAGTCAGGTGATGCGTTTTTAAATTCATTGAGTATATTGTCTGTGCCATGGTTTACCAAGTTTCGTTTGTAAATGGCCAAAGGCAAATGTTTTGCTAGTTGTCAATAAACTGTAAACTGTATTAAAAAGTTTAGTTCAAATTATTTGGTCGAAAACACAGGTGTGTACTTTAAATTTGCTTTAGTGTAGTATATAGATGCTCTTATTAAAAGTGCAGTCATGACTCAGTACTCGTTTTCGATCTGTAGTTGTTTGAAATGTTAACAAATCGAACCAACGCCATTTTTAAATTTAATAAAACGTTATCGGTGTATTGATTTTTTTATAAGTGAATATTGTATTGAAGAGAATAAAATGGTAAGAGGGGGACTGTATGAAGTACATTACCTCGTAACTTAAAGATTAAAGGTAACATGTCAAAAAACGCGTAAACTAACCATAATTCAACACCATCTGTTGGTACGGCTAGTTGAAACTTGTGTAAAACCTAAAATCATTAATTATATGTAAGTGATTAAACATTTAACGTCACTTTAGCCGATATAGGATTTTTCTAATTATTTTGAGGGTACTTCTTTTTTATGCTCCCCCCCCCCCCCCCCTCAGAACTTTGAGAAGGGAAGGTATTGCTTTGCACATTTTTACAGGAATTATTGTTATAAGAAAGCCTGTGACGAAGAGTCATCCAAGGAACATCTGTGCAGAATTATTTATATATCGGACCAATAGTTTCTTAAAAGAAGTGATTTTAGTAACTTGGTTTTGGTTACCATAACAACCAGAGTTTTCAACTTGTTGAAACTGGGTCATCCGGCTGGGGCGTTCAGCATTTTTTCAGCGTTAGCTGTCTAGCTTGATATTTGATCTGCTTTTGATCACTTTAAAAACCAATGAAATGTTTGCAAAAAATAGGAGAAAATAAATATTAAGGCCCGGTTCGTCAGAATACGATATTTTTTAACACAAAGGTACCGCGAAGATAATTACATTTCTGTTAAACTTGTTAACGAAATGTACGGCATATACACACAGAGATCTGTTATTCCCGTTTCTCTTGGTGCTTAGTGTATTCCTTATTAATTCTATCATTAACTGTTTGACCTTAATGTGACTCAGGTCAAGTATGGAGTGGATGTATAAGAGTAATACCGCGTTTAAAAATTTAGTCTCAAAGTTAGCTACATTGGTAACGCGTTCGTCTACACCGAATCGCTTTTTGAGCAGAGGGCATCGAGTTCAAATCCCACAACAGCCTAGTTTTTTCTTATTTACTTTTCCCCATTTTGTTTTTGTCTATAATTTAGACGTTAAGTTAATGTAAGTTAAATCCCGTCTACAGTTTTTTAGAGATAGTGCGTGCTAAATTTTAAAATCTGAGTTAAGTTTGGAATCAATATCGCTGTTATTTCCGGATATAACGGACCGCAGAATCTAGACTAATACGCATACCTATATTACTATTCTTTTTTTATTTAGTGACACACAATTTACATGAATAAATATATAAATTCTAGTTTGATTTATGTTATTAATTTTAGCGATATACAATAACGTCCTCATCTTCATTGAAAACAAGTGCACATGTCTGCTATAGTTACACTGTTTATCTTTTTTAAAGATATTTCTTGTTATTGCTGAACCTCAGTCATCTAGCTGTAACCTTGACATTCAGCTTTTTATACCCCCCGCAAACAAAGTTTGAAGGGGGTATACTTGAGTCACCTTGTTGGTCGGGCAGACGGTCTGTTAGCAAAATCGTGTCCGCTCTGTAACTTTGTAGTTTCTTGCTGGATTTTAAAATGGCCAGGTACAAATGTTCACTACATCTAGACGGTGTGTCATGCGCAAGATTCAGGTCCCTAGCTCAAAGGTTACACTTGGAGGTCAAAGGTTTAAAGGCACAAAATTATGTCCGCTCTGTAACTGTGTCATTTCTTATTGGATATTTATGATACTTGGTACAAATGTTCACCACATATAGAGTGTGTGTCGTGCGCAGGACCCAGATCCCTAGCTTAACGGTCAAGGTCACACTTTGAGGTCAAAGGTTAAAAGGCACACAATCTTGTCCGCTCTGTAACTTTGTAATTTCTTATTGGATATTTGTGATACTTGGTACAAATGTTCATCACATCAAGACAATATGTCATGCGCAAGACACAGGTCCCTAGCTTAAAGGTCAATGTCACACTTAGAGATCAAAGGTTCAAATAGGCATGTGATTTGTGTCCGCTCTGTACTTTTGTCATTTCTTATTGGATATTTATAAGACTTGGTACAAATAATTCACCACTTCAAGGCGATGTGTCATGCACCAGACCCAGGTCCGTAGGTCAAAGGTCAAGGTCTCACATAGAGGTCAAAGGTTATAAAGTCATGCAAGTCGTGTCACACCGCTCTGTAACGTTGTCGTTTCTTACTGGAATTTAAAAGTGCTTGGTACAAATGTTCACCACTTCCAGGCGATGCGTCGTGCACCATACCCAGGTCCCTAGCTCAAAGGTCAAGGTCTCACATAGAGGTCAAAGGTTATACAGTCATGCAAGTCATATTTACTCTGTAACTTCGTTGTTTCTTACTTGATTTTAACATTGCTTGGTACAAATGTACCACATCAAGACGGTGTATCATTTGAAAGACCTACTAGGTCCCTAGCTCACAGGTCAATGTCACGCATATATAGTAATGCAAGTCGTATTCGCTCTGTAACGTTGTCGTTTCTTACTGGAATTTAAAAGTGCTTGGTACACATGTTAACCACTTCAATCAAGTTTTTATATAAATTTTTTTTGTTGCAATTTTTTTTTTGTTGCAATTTTTTTTTTTTCATTTTTTTCCAAATTTATTTTCGAATTTATAAAAACAATTTTGATTTTTTGTTAATTTTTTGGTTTGTAGTTTTTTTCTCATTTTTTTGTGGAAGACCTAGGTCCATTCCATAAAGGTCAAGGTCATTTAGAGGTCAAAGGTTATATAGTTATGCATGTCGTGTTTCTTACTGGATTTTAAAAGATAAAAGTATAAACTTGAATAATATTCCTTTGTCAAGCAGTGCTGCGGGGGTATGATTCATTACTCCAGTGATAGTTCTAGTTAATTTTTTACTTTGTAGGACTTCTGAGAGCTAAAACTAGGTATTGCAGCCGTTTTATTGTTGGAACTATGTCATTTAGCTTGGGTATTCAGCTTTTTGATTGCTGGAACTAATTTATTTAACTTTTCGACAGCTTGGACTTGGGCGGATCATTTACTTGTTTAGTTGGGCATTGCGCCGAGTATGTTTTTTATGTTTTCTGTGCTCGGCTGGTTAAGTTCAGTGCTGCCTTCCATGTCTGACTTAATATTATTTTTTTATTATGTATCACTCATAATCAAGGGATATGGCAGCAATGAGTTCGTTATTCAACGGTATTCTAGAGCGAATTTCCAGCTGATGTTGAATTTCCAGCCAGCTGTTAATTTGATATTCGACATTATGAAAACACAAAAAAGTCTTATTTCCAACTAAATTCTAATTTCCAGCCAGCTGTGAGTTGGATATTTGACATAATGAAAACCTAAATTTCCTGCTGAGAGCTAATTTCAAGTCAGCAGTGAGTTGGTTATTCGACTTGACAAAATGTCGAATTTCCAGATGGAAATTGGGAGTTATTTTAGGTCAAATAGCACTGAGTTCGATTATCACATATCTTCGCCAAATTCCAGCTGGTGTCCAGTCAGCAATAAGTTCATTATTCAACTTTATTCCAGAGCGAATTGCCAGCTCAGTTCGAATTGTAGCCAGCTGTTAATGCGATATTGGACCTAAACAACTGCGTACATTTAAAATGCGTTTTACCTTATCCGAGTCAAACTGGAAATCCTTAAAGCTGCATAAACTCTTTTATTTTCTTCTTGCACAGATTCTTACTAAACACATCATTAAGCGAAACCTCTCGAGTTTTAAATTAAATCCGGTCTTCACATGAATACGTTAACGACTGTTCGGATTTTTAAAAAAAATACTTGGCTTGTCAAAAGTTATGAATAAACGGAAGTGTCAAGCGGTTTGCGTGTTAATTTATTATGTACAAAAATGCCTAAAACCCTTATAACTTTTTTAATTTATAATGAATTTTACTTATTTTTTGTGAGAGTGTGTAAAAGTGATCTCTACTTCTAAAATTGGTACTTATTAATATGTTGTTCTTTAAAATAGGAAGTGACGTCACCATTTTACCTATGGTATTATTTTCTGGGTTTTTTTGCTGACTCACTTGGAAAATTTCATCATTTGACAAGACATTGTTGTCTGAGCATTTATTTTGAGAAAAACAAGGTTTTAAAGTCACAGGGGTGATGAACATTTTGTAAAAATCTAAGAACATTGAAATACAATAATGAAAAGGGGAGAAAATGGTGAGTTTATTTAAAACAGGAAAGCAGACAACCTTCAAAATGTTCATTAACATTCACCAAAGAAGCAAAATATCAATATTAAGTTATATTTTATCCAGAACACTCAACAAGAGAGCTTAGATAGAAGCAAAAGGTAATAAGGTGAACTTGTATCCAAATAAACAGTTCATAGATATATATCAGAGTCATTTAGTGTGTCATAATTTATAAGAAATCAGAAACCGCTTATTACAACAAATCAGCAGCAAAAACATGATACTTCACAAAAAGTACTGACATTTGAACTCAACCCTAAGGACACTCGGCCTAGATATAGCTCGGACATGAGCCTTATGGTTAATCTGTTTCCTATACATGATGAACATTAGTGCATGCATATCCATTATCCTTGAATATGGGACACCTGAGATGTCTTTTGTGGTCGGCATGTATATATATACAACAATGTCTTGTCAAATGATGAAATTTGCGACGTAAGTCCGCAAAAAAAACAGGAAATAACAATATATGTAAAATGATGACGTCATTTCCAGTTTTAAAGCAAAACATATTTATAAGTACCTATTTTAGAAGTAGAGATCACTTTACGCACTCTCACAAAAAATTAGTCAAATTCATTAAAAATTAAATAAGTTATAAGCGTTTTAGGCAGGTCCCCGTTTTTTTGGGACACCCTGTAGAATGATACAAAATATTTTACCATTAAGTTTAGTGGGATGTGCATGGCTTTTTAAAAGCCTGTTATTCTTCAAATTGAAATTTTTTGGATACAGTAATCATAGTATTATGATATACTACATTTACTCTTAAAATAATATAGGTTTAAACGACCATTTGTTGACGTTCACTGATGTGTGAACACCCGATCTGAAGCTAAGCCCCGAAATCAGGGGATAATAATGCAGGTAGGTAATGTTGTATGTCAAAATTAAGCTACAAGAGCTTGTACAGCTGTGATGGGCCTTTGCAGTTTATATTTTATATTATAATGCATTATTGTATGTGCATGCAATTGTATTTAAAGATAACAACTTCCTGATTAATAAGGTGCAGCTCATAGACATATAGAAATAACAAGGTTGAATCACATCAGCTGACCAAAATATAGAACAAGTTATATATACTAAGAAGATTGAATCACGTTCAGTACAAAGAAAGCATGCAGCACAAATGATACTACAAAATACGTATCTATCAATGCACCTTACAGGCATTATGATAAGGGGTACAAGAAAGACAACTCATGCTTTACTCAACACTTTCCAAATTAATCAAGCACAGTTCTGTCCCTTTGTACAGAAACAAAATGTATACAAACAGTATCCAACTGCAACAGACATATGATGACAGCTATTATAGTATTAACGAAACTAACTAGATATCTTTAGTACATGAGAGAACATTTCCAAAATAAAGCATTAACAAACTAGATTTGATATCTAACAAGACGACTAGGTTATCTAGGTTATAAAAGGGAGAATAAAACAACAAGATTTAATATACAGGTATATGGAACGCCATATCTGTCTTTTGTTGACGCTTGTCATGTTGACTTGTCGGTAGGACATGTGAACTTCTTAGTACAATGTGTTAATATGTCAAACCACATTGTTGACTTGTCAAACTATCATCTGAATATGTCAACTTGCCCTGTTATATTGTTAAAACAACGTCTTAAATTGTTAAAAGAATACAGTAATATCTCAAGCCATCGTGTTATACTGTTAAACCACATCGATAAATTGTCAAATCACCATTTGTATATGTCTACGTTACATGCTAAATTGTTGAAAAAACGTTTGATAATGTTAGAAGAACGTGTTAACATCTCAAAGCTTCGTATTATCATGTTAGACTTTAACTACAATGATGAATTGTTAAACTATCATTTGAATATGTTTATATGCGTTGTTGAATTGTTAAAACAACGTCTTACAATGTCGAATGAGCATGCGAACCTCTCAACACATCGTGGTATGCTGTTAAACGGCAGTGGTAAATGGTTTAAATATCATTTGAACATGTCTATACGACATGTTAAATTGTTACAACAACGTCTTAAATTGTCGGTAGGGCATGTGAACTTCTCAGTGCAGCATTATTATATGTTAAACTGTCCAAGTATCTTGTGAACATGTCTATATGCCATGATAAATTGTTAAAATAGCTTCTTATCATGTTCATTCGGCATGTGAACTTCTCAACAGAACGTGTAATACTGTTAAACGACAGTGATAAATTGTTAAAATTTCATGTGATCATGTCTATAAGCCATGTTAAATTGTTGAAATAGCTTCTTATCATGTCCATTCAGTATGTGAACTTCTTAATAGAACGTGTTATATTGTTAAACAACAGTGGTAAATTGTTAAACTATCATTTGAAGAGGTCTATACGACATGTTATAGTGTTAAAACGACATTTTAACTTGTCGACGAGACATGTTAACTTCTTAATAGACAGTGGTGTTGTTGTTCAAACTTGTATGACGTCATCAATAACGTAAGTTCCTCCCGCGTGCATATTGAACAATTTCCGCCATCTTTGTTCAATATGCACGCGGGAGGAACTTACGTTATTGATTACGTCATATAAATTTGAACAACAACAACATTGTCTATTAAGAAGTTCACATGCCTCGTTGACATGTTAAAATATCGTTTTAACACTATAGCATGGCATGTAGACATTTTCAAATGATATTTTAACAATTTACCACTGTTGTTAAACAATATAACACGTTCTATAAAGAAGTTCACATGGTTATTGGGCATGATAAGAAGCTATTTTAACAATTTGACATGTCATATAGACATCTTCAAATGATATTTTAAGAATTTACCACTATTGTTTAACAATATAACACGTTCTGTTGAGAAGTTCACATGGTTATTGGACATGATAAGAAGCTATTTTGACAATTTAACATGGCTTATAGACATCTTCAAATGATTTTTAACAATTCATCACTGTCGTTTAACAGTATTACACGTTCTGTTGAGAAGTTCACATGCCGAATGAACATGATAAGAAGCTATTTAAACAATTTAACATGGCATATAGACATGTTCACAAGATACTTGGACAGTTTAACAGTGTGACTTGACATATAATAATGTTGCACTGAGAAGTTCACATATCCTATCGACAATTTAAGACGTTATTGTAACAATTTAACATGTCGTATAGACATGTTCAAATGATATTATAACAATTTAACATGACAAGCGTCAACAAAAGACAGCTATGGCGTTCCATACAGGTAGATGGCAAGACTTAGTATTTATAACTAATTTACTGAGCTTGTTAAGAGGTAAAACATTTAAGAATTAGGAGGTACATGTAAAGATTATAAGTTTTGCTTGAATGAAATTCTGAATAATAACGTCAACAACAAATGGACATGGATCTAATTATGCCATTAGTGTTAGGATCCATCTCAGAGAATTCTGAGCATAACAAAAGTCAAGTATCATTCATAATGTTTGAAAGGTACAATTGTACAGCAGCATAACATCATTATTAAAACCTCCTACAACCCCAACCCCCGCCCCACATGACCGATGCCATCCCGCAAACCCATCCTCCAACATTATGAATCACAATGTTGAAAGACAAATCCGCAAGACAACATCCACCATGCAGAACAGAAGTCAAAATTGCAGGACGCTTTAATAACATAAGACACAACAATTTTAATTTTATGAACTCTCTAGAGTCCTGCAAGAACTGTGGCAAATTCTTCCCGCAAATTTTTGCCAGAATGTCTATTCCACTCTGAGACAGGTGTTTCCTGTCATGAAGGATACCTTCTAATGGTTTTCCTCTGTAAGTTAGATTAGAGTTTGAGCTCACCGAGACATTATCAAAGTTTTCTAGGCTAACTGTCAAGCCGGCGCACAGACTAATCACCTTTCTGTTCAGTTCATCACGCCTAGGAAGGGACATTGACACTATTATAGGAATACCCGGATAAGCTTGGTTCGTTACCAAGACCAAATCACTGATACTTGAGATAATTTTATGTGGATCCTCTCGTTCTACATCATTACATGTGACTTGATAAGCAATAAGGTCAGCATTAGGTCGACCATTTTCTTGTGGTTTTTCCATATATTCCTGGGCTTCTTGTACTGTGAATTTATTTATCTTGGTAATATGCGCCCCTGTTCGTCCGGCCATAAATCTAACACAGAAGCGATTGATGTTTGATGTCCCCACTAATAAAATACTTTTGCGATTGAATTGTGGTGAAGAATCTTTGTAGGCTGGATCACCTGACCTAGACTTTAATGAAGGTGGAGAATCAACAGTTACAGACCTATTGATAGAAGTTTGAGGAACAGAGTCTCTGGTAGCACCAGGGGATGACCCGCTTGTTTTAGATGGTGCAGTATTTCTGGTTGTCTTTCGTCTTGGTGTGGACCATATTGAATCAATACTTTCTGGCAGACGTTGGGAGGGTTGATCAATAACTTTCGATTTACCTTCCATATATTTTTCTTCTAATCTTTCGAATTCTTCAATTCGTTTACTGTACCTTGTTTCTATGGATAGTAGGTCTTTGTTAATTAGTATCAATTGGTTTTCTAAGCTTTGTTGTTCACATTTAGCGATTTTTATTTGTCCATTTAATTGAGCCTTCTCGAGTTCATGTTCCAATGATGTTTCTGATATTTTTGATTTCAGATCAAACATTTCTTTGTGGTGTTTGACTTCAGTTTCGCTATTTTCTTTTTCCAGTATGTTTAATTTATTCCTTAGTGATTGGACTTTTCCAAAGAATTTATTTTACGCTTAGAGCCTTCAAGCTCTTTTCCGTGTTTTGGTCATCCCTGTTCTTTTTACTTGTTTCAACAGGTTGCGTTGCTGGTTTGTTGGAGATTGTTTGGCCAAGATCAGTAATTTGTTCCAAGACTTTGACGAATCCAGCTTGTATAATGTCAATGTTATCTTCCATTTTTTCAGTTTGAGTTTCGGTATTTGTACATTTTATGGTCTCGGTTTGACTTAATGAGTCCAATGTAATAGCAGCATCTGTCTGTTGCTGAAAGTCCAATCTCTTTGCGTCAGAAATTATGGTGTTATCAAATTACAACCATGAACTAGGAGTTTCGATACATAGTTCACATGAGTATTTTCTGGAAGTACTATAATAACAGAAGAGTTGGTATGCTGGTAATTTAGTGCATTTAAAGTGGCACCATGCAGAACAATCAGCACATTGAATTACACCAATGCTACACTTAGACGTGTTGCTACACTTAGACGTGTCTTCTGCACAGAAACTACATAATTTATGTCATTACTTATATTTCTGGAGTCAACAGGTGCGCTCACTGCACCTTCATCGCACGCATGATCCAAAACTGGAAACTCAGCCATCAAAGGGGCATCACTTTTAAAAAATGACTTCACATGAGTATCATCACAGATGGCGTCGGGAGATGTGACTTCCCTATTACTATTATCACATTTATGATCCATGCTTTTTATCAATGTTACAGTAGTCATATCTAGGTAAACAGGAATATCACAACATACAGAATAAGTTTTGTTTGCCAACAGAAAATGGACTGCCTCATCAACACCAGCAAAGCCTTTATACACGGCATTGTTAAATTTATAAGTGCTATCCTCACAAAGGCTCCATTCCGTGAAAATACCTAGAGTTCTTCCTCGGGCAACGGAGTAATACTTCTTGTTAACCATTTCGAATCCGAATATCAGAAATGTTTAGACGAAATTCGGTTCGTACACTGTACAAAGTGGGTGGGGTAATGTCAACAACTTCTTATAAAACGTTTGACACCCTTATAAAAACCGTTTCAGATACAGTTCAATGCTTACACGCATCATATTTAGTCATCATGGTCAGCATAGGATGTTCTTTACGCTACAACAGGTCTACTTATGTCTACATTTTACTTTTCTATTTTATATATCATAAATCTTTCATAAAGCAACCACCAGTGACTTTCCATTATACTTGGTTTGGTAGGAAAATTACGTTATACAAAAAATTAGCCCGATCTGTGATAATAATTAATGAAAAAATATGAAACTTTGACTGGGAGTGGGAAATAGGATGATCATATTTTGAGTTATCATGCACTGTTCTTTCTCGCAGTGATAGTTCTAGGAGTACGGATTTAAAGTTAAAGCATTTCAACTTATGTAGGATAGTTTCCTTCCACAGTATTATGTAAACTTAAATTCTTTCAGTATAAATGTCATAGGGTTCAGTCCTCATTAATACAAAGTCACATCACTCTTTGTCAAAAGTATTCTATTGTCCCTGAATTTGGTAGTATATTTCATGAGTTATCTTCAGTTTTGAAGTGGTTTTATTTAGTTCTAGGCAAGCAGTTGGTACTTTCACTGCAGCATCTTGATCATGAATGTATTTGTTTGAAGAAAATTCTTAATTTCAAGCAATCTTGCTTCATGTTTTTATGCCCCCGTATCGATAGATCGGGAGGCATATAGTGATTCACCTGTCCGTCCGTTCGTCCGTTCGTCCGTCCATCCGTCCGTCCGTTCGTCCGTCCTGGTTAACCCAAATTGACCGTTTCTTCTAGCATCATTATGGCTTGCTACAAAGCTTCCAAACTTGCATGGATGTTGTATATGAACACTCTCCACACACCTGTATCACCTGACCCCATTTTGACCTTCACCTTGACCTAATTTTGGACTTATACTTATTTATGGACAAGGCTTCCACAGGGGGCATAAGCGTTTATTGAACGCAGTCTTGTTTTCCTCAACTACTCCATCTAACAATGTTAAGACTGCTAAGAATGTGTGCTTATCAGTTAATCGTTAACCTACATTTGAAACGTCAACATCTCCTTTAAAATTATTGTGACATTTTTTGTGTTTACTTCTTGGGCCAGCACACACACGGTGTTTTACCTTAGCTAAACCAGTACTAACGTTGATGTTACTTCTTTTAACAACTTTTCCAAAATTGGAGCTTGTAAGTCAAACATGTCTCTTTTTTCCATAAGTCACATTTTCAATAATATTAATATCAGTACTTCATCGATCTACATTTTAATTCAGCAAAATATTGCAACATTTTTGTAATTTCTCACGTATTACATCTTCTGAGTCATCCAAATGACTTCCGTAAAACAAGTTGGCTTGTTTGGTGTTGCTCTCCTGAGCACTTTGATATTTACGTTTGAAACGGATGGTTGTGACTAGCACTTTTTGGAAGCATTCAGTTTTTGTAGCTGCCGCCTTGCTTCTTGCATAAAATAGGTTTCTGCTTGTGTCCCTGTTGCATTCTGGAACGTCAGAGAAGACCATTGTAAACCTAAGTTCTTCCTAAGGGCTTCATCTTAGCACCGTTTTGCCCATGAGCCACGATCACACATATTGATTACCTTGCCACTATCAGGATGTGGCTCTTATTGCATCCAACTTTCTGCTGAATTGGTGGTGAAGTTTCCAAACAGTCGATCACTCTGATCAGTAACTTTATTCAGTATAATTTGAACATGCGCGGTGATTGGTCTTAACTCAGAATAAGTACATGGTGCAGGAAATGGGCTTCTGAAGTGTTCCTTTTTGTTTAGCACTAGGTTTTTACCACAATTCTGCATGATCATTAAATGGTCATCAAAGGATTCATCGTTTTCAGCAGGGGTTGAAACATCACTTGTAAATATCAGATGAATTGTTTGTTCCTTACTCTTAAGTATTACAATGTCTGTGTTGCGGCCTACAAGATATACTACAACTCCTCCTGAACGCTTCACAAGCAGGGATGGGGCGAGTACTGAATGGTACTGAGTTTTTTAGTCCAATACTGGAGTAGTACTCAAATACTCCAAACAGTACTCATTAGTACATATAAGTACAGCAATGTAAACATATGTGTTACTGTAACAAGCATACACATTTATAGCATTTTTGTCGAGGCCGCTTGCGGTGAGTGAGACTTAGTCGCCACTTTTGGTCTATTTGCGTAAGTGCGTAAACTTTTGCGTCCGTCCGATTTTGTCTGGACGATAAGTTTGTTATGCTTTGACTAATCTTTCCTTAATTTGGGATGAATACTTACCTCCATGAGGAGGAGTGACATGCACAACCCCAGGTTCCTATTTCAAAGGTCAGGGTCAAAGTTGGAGGTCAAAGGTCAAATTGAAGCTTGTCCGGACCATAACATTGTCATACATTGACTAATATTTCTTATATTTGGCATGAATGCTCACCTCCATAAGGCGGAGTGTCATGCCCAACCCCCACGTTCCTATCTTATAGGTCAAGATCGCAGTTGGAGGTCAAAGGTCAAATTAAAGCTTGTCCGGATGATAACTTTGTCATACATTGACCAATATTTCTTATATTTGACATGAATATTCACTTCCATGAGACGGAGTGCCATGCCTAACCCCCAGCCAGGCTACTATCTTAAAGGTCAATGTCGCAGTTGGGGGGTCAAAGGTCAAATTAAAGCTTTTCCCGACCATTACTTTGTCATGGATTGACCAATCTTTCTTAGATTTAGCATTAATGTTAACCTTTATGAGGCGGATTGTCATGCCCAACCCCCTGGTTGCTATCTCATAGGTCAAGATCACAGTTAGGGGTCAAAGTCAGATTGGAACTTGTCCGGATCATAACTGCGTCATGGATTTACCAATCTTTCTTATATTTGGCATGAATGTGTACCTCCATAAGGCGGAGTGTCATGACGAATCCCAAGTTCATATCTCAAAGGTTAAGGTCACAGTTGAAGGTCAAATGTCAGTTGAAGCTTGTCTGGACCATAACTTTGTCATACATTGACCAATCGTGCTTATATTGGCATGACTATTAACCTCCATGAGGCGGAGTGTCATCGTTATTCTTTACACCAATTATGTCAAAGGTTAATGTCACTGTAGAGGTCAAAGGTCAAATTGAAGTTTGTACGGATCATTTCTTCTTTATGCATGGTGGGATTAGGTTAACGTGGTGCTTTTTTTCAACGTGCGTCAAGGCCCGACTTAATTTTCCCGAGGGCGTGAATTTCTGGTTAACTAAGTTCAAGCTTTAGAGCACAGACAAGTGTGTGTTGGTATTGACATAATATGCTACTGCAACAATTCTACATTGATAATTCTATATCCAGTAGGTTTTGTACACTTCACATATTTAAATCTCAAAGATGTTGAGCTATTTTTTAATGATCTCTGAAGATGGGCACATTTCTCACAACAATCTTCGTACGTACAGTACCGGATGACTGCCTTCTAATCAGCTGAGATTGGGGATTATACGATTGTTGTTGCTAAATGATAACTCGTTCCTCTAGCTTCAAAAGCAATAGTCATGTCCCCTAATAGTAACACCTCGTTAGTAGTAGTATTAAGGCGGTGTTCACTATACATCAAGGAAATATAACTGACCCACGCAAGGAAATCACGTCAGGTCACTGAAATACCATATTACTCCGATCCATAATTAAATACCTATACATGTAATTTTAATAAAATTGCTTACCATTCTGTTCCAACTCGACCGGAAGTAGTCGCAGCGCGCTGCTATTTATACAAACGCAACCCGAATTAATGTCGACAAATAAGTTTATTTGGGTGTTAGAATTTCATTTCAAGCGCGCGTCTATTTAAAATAGTTTTGGTTAAAATAGTAAATGTACTAAAACCCTAGCAACAAATTAAAGTCTTTGAAAACATTAATAAAAAATAAAGCTTGTAGACTGTAACACGAAATTTCCGTTTGCCCAATGCTATTTCGGATTTAGGATAGTGCACCAGTCTACTACACTTCCAGCAGCGGAGGAATTTTATTTGAAAGTCAACATTCATCAGGAAAACAAGGTAAACATGTAATTCCATCAATACAATAGGTAATCATGCAAGCTTATTGTACCAAATGCTTTGTTCACTTGATTGAATATTCACCGGGAAATAATTTTAGTTTTGCGTAAATTTACAGGACACTTTATTAAGTCAATATACCATTATATGGTGTGCATTTATCAATATGATATGCCATACTATCCGTGTATGAAGACATAGCGGCATTATACTATGCCGACATAAAACCGTATATAGAGTCAATATGTCATTATATGGTGTGCATTTAGCAATATGCTACGCCATACTATCCCGGTATGTATACCTAACGGATTTAAAAACGCGGCACTGGATTTTGTTGTTTTATAGCAGACAATTCAAGTTCATGCCAGTATTGGAATAGTGCAGATCAAAGGTAAATGTGTTGGCGTCATTCTGGTACTAAAATGATAAAAAACGAGATGAGTATTAACGATTATATAGTACAGTCAATACGTCGATCCAGAAAACAAAAGTCGCATTCTGACCAAAATTTATTACAGGGTTACCTCCCCTTGACCATAAAAACATTATGCAGGTCTATGAGACAACAGTTTATGTTTCCTGCGTCATATAGACACATTTTAAATAAAAGTTGGATATGTCATTTATTATATTCAACTAAACCGATAAACATGTTACTTTTGTTTTCTGGACCAATGTCTTATTCGTGCGATAATATAGTTATAATTATAATACTTGTCTGGTATCAAATTGAAGAAATAGAATTAGCCTTTACGAATATACAAATACATTTTATATGTGAATTTGTTTTCCTAAAACATAACAACATACTCAAGTGTCGCGTTTTTAAATCCGTTAACCATAGTCTAAACGGCATTATACTATGCCGACGTAACCGTTTATAGAGTCAATATGTCATTATAGTAAACGTATACTAATAGGTGACAATAATTTAATGACATATTGACGAAAATTCAACACCCTCGAAAACTAATGGTTTTACAGTATGATATTGAAGAGATGTGTCTAGCTAGCGTCATATTTCAGTCAGCTTGGTTATTTGTTGTTGATATACGCTCGGTGTACGACTTCACACAGCCTTGGTTACTCTGCAACACTTTATGATAAATCAATACATTCACCTGGTATGACAATTCTTGACAAAAGAAAATTGATTCCCATGTCAGACTCTGCTAATGCTTGTAGATAATCATGTTTGCTTACCGATAATATATTCATATCTGACACATGTGGAACACTACAAACCATACCATAGCTAGAACAGCAGACTGTAGCACCAACTATTATCAATACAATATCAGTGTTCGTGCGAGTGCTATGGTTCTTAAAGACGAGTAATTTTATCATGATTTTGTTGCGTAAGCAGACGGTATTTCCATATAAGGAATTGAAAGTTAGTAACACACTGTGTGTTTTAAACGTTACGATGGAAAACTTAAATACTTACTGCACGACATGAAAACAATGAACGCTTTCTTTGAAGAAATATTGTAAATTGTATTACTTACTTACTGGCGTTCGCTCTAGATTGTAATTACTAAGTGGGTAAAATATGGACTTTGAATCTGGAGCTATGGACAGTGATACAGGTATGGTTATGATTATCTTATTGTTGATATCACTTCACCTGTGGCAACGTATGATCAACGTTAATTAAATGTCGCATCGACGCTAAATGTCGCACTTGACGTTAAATGTTACAAGGCTGACGCTAAATGTCGCAACCGACGCTAAATGTCGCAGGCTTATGTGTCGAACCCCTTTGGGTAAACCCCTAATAACTCTGGATAAGTCTGGACTAAAACTAGAACAGTAATACTACAAAAGAGTGTTTATAAAGGATTGCGACATTTAGCGTTAATGTTGCGACATTTAATGTCAGGCCAGTTTGTTGCGACATTTAACGTCACATATGCGACATTTAGCGTTAGGGGGATTGCGACATTTAGCGTCGGTTGCGACATTTAGCGTCAGCTTTGCGACATTTAACGTTAAGTGCGACATTTAGCGTCGATGCGACATTAAACGTTGCTACAAACGTTTCACGTTGCATTACTCATTCAGTAATACACAGTAATTATTATACTTTTAAGTTTTAGACTGCGTACTGTAAAACTATTTCACTCGCCAGGGAAGACTTTTCATAAATCATCTGAAATACGAAATGTATTTACACGATTATTTATGTTTTATTTTATTTCATCTTCTAACGCCTTCATCTATACACTGTACCGTGGCTTTTTTCAAAAGTAGAAGGGGCATTTTCTTACAATTTGGGGAACAATATCTATCTGTCCGTCCGTCCGGACCAACATCCAATGGTTTATGAGGTTCATTCCGTCCATAATTTTAGTTAAATAAAGAAGGAAATCCACATAAACCAGTGGAAAAAACCACATAAAGATCAAAGGAAAAGCCCCGTAAACCCCAAATGTTGGAACGTCCGTCCGTCCGTCCGTCCGTCCGTCCGTCCGTCCGTCCATCCATCCATCCATCTATCTATCTAACTATACTCGTATTACATAACTGTATTTATAAGAGGCTGTATTCACATTTCATAGGAACAAATCTAGAACTGTTTCCCTTGCCGGAATGCGTGTTTCCGAGTTAATTTCTGTATTTTGAGTTTCTGGCCCATGTTTATTACGTTAAATAATTATTGTGATATATTGTACGACGTGAAGAGTCAGTTTTCTGATACGAAAGTGAGGTTAAGTTTCAGGGTTTTTTCAAAGCATGCTTGTATTTTGTATCGAGTAAACACAGCGTATAAACGAGTCAACTTCCGGTTATCGCAATAAGTCATGCACGTTGAATTGTATAGTCTCCAAATACGTCATACAGTGACCGGCAATCACAGATGTTTTTGCTCGCAATGAGTCATAAAAGTTAAATTGTATAGTATCCCAATAAGTCATACAGTGATTAGGTTTATACGCTATGGTAAAATATACGGTACTTACAATCATTTTTTATGGTGAAGGATATAAATGCCTACCTTACTATTGCTAGATGGTCAGCTTAACAGATAAAGGTCCAAGAGAATGTAAAGATGGTTTGTAATCAAAGCACTCTGTGAAGAAGAATATATTATACGTCCCTGAAGCACTGAATGATCTAACAGCAAGCATTTGACGTCAGTGCATTTTATGTCTGTAAATTGTATTTTATAGTTGAGTATAGCTGATTTTTTTCAACCTGACGCAGGTATTTTGAAATAGAATATTCATTGGACGGGTCGATGAAATAAATCAGGTATCATAGTTGTTCAAGTTATAATGATAACTTAATAAAGTCATGTTTTGTACAATTAATCGCATTGAGTACGGGAGGTCTCAGGTTCGATCCCAGACCAGAAGACAAAAAAGACATGGTACCAGTAATTCATTTGCCCTAGACGCTCAGCATATAAGGGTAGCTTGCCTCTCTATTTCAAACCCCATTGGCTATGAATAACATCAGGAATGAGGGGTGGGGATCTGTGATTAATATAAGTTTGAAAAACTTGTTTCACAATTGACCGAAAAAAAATTAGTATAAACATAAAACATATAAATTAAATATTTGGAGAAACATATGTAGGAGTAGTGAAAATGCTGGCAGTTTCTGGAACTACTTGAATGCGGATTCACATAGCAGCCTTAAGGCGGTTAATGTTGTATTAAGAAATGGGCAATGATCATAATGAGAGGCTAAAGCCTCCCAAAAAAACGGTTCGTGCGCGGATCAAAATGTTACCCGTATTTGAAAGCCTGGTCTCATTAAAGTAGTAACGGTCAAGCAGATGATCTGCGACAGGTCGGACAAGTCCCGAGTGGTCAAGCAGATGATCTGCGACAGGTCGGACAAGTCCCGAGTGGTCAAGCAGATGACCTGCGACTGGTCGGACAAGTCCCGAGTATACATAAGAATGTATCAGTTTGATAGTTTCCCATAGACGAATAAAGGAGCATGAAGCAATACAACATACTTTGTACATGAAGACTTACATTTATGTTATGTTACATATTTAGTTTTTAAATCAATGGCAGTTATAATGACCTTGAATAATACAAAATTTAATCCATGAGAAACTTAACGCCAAAGTAAAGTACTATAATATAGTACATATTATGTATGGGTCAATTATTTAACCTTGAATCAACGTGTATCTTATTGTTTCCATATTATATCTAGCTTTTTCAAAATCTTAGTACATACTGTATTTACATAATGTCAAAATATCAGGTTTTCCTAGTCACTGGCTCATATACATACGTTTGTTTTAATGATACACTTATTATATAAAATCATGCATATACAGTTAAACGCCCATGACAAGACCACACTGGTGACCTTTCAACATCTGGTCTCGTTATTGAGTTGGTCTTATTATTGAGGTTGAATAATGAGCCAACCAATAAAAAGGAACTGAAAATGGAGCTCTTAACTTTGAGATGGTCTTATTATTGAGGGTCTTATTATTGAGGTTGTAGCAAGGAAACGCTAAACTGTATGTATAAGTTTGTATTTAATGCACAGTTCAATCTCACCAGAGTGGCCCTCTGTAGAGTAAAATCCTTTCTATAACAACTCCTTCAAAGTTTACCTTCGCTAAAAATAAAACAGTCATGACCAAATTTTGCCATCGTTTTTATTCACACTCGTAAGCTGATAATTGTATTTACTATAAATTTAACCTCTGTAGAGCTACAACCTCTAAACAACACCCGATTTTGTTTGCGGCTCCCTAAAGGTGTTGCTCTACAGAGGTTGTCTTGTATTCTGAATGTAATATCAAGGCTATAGTGACGTTCAGTGTATGTAGTTTACACAGTCGGGTAGAATAACCACTTAATATAGGATTGAACTTGTACTTGAAAATATAATCTGAGGCGTACTTGACCGAGCAATAAAACATTTAACCAATCATATGCCATGTGTTCGTTTATTAGGAAAAACAAACAATAGTTCACCCCATTGATTTTATTTTAATTGGTTTATTCATCTGTATTTGATTTGCATTGAATTCCGTCATTGATCGTCAATGTTGAAATGAATAATAGAGCTTATAATATAACGTCGCAGTTCAATAACTTTATGTACATGTATTTTCATTCCGCTTCGAAGTGTATTGTACACTTATAGTAAAATATTTATTTATTTCACTTTCCTGACGCGTGTATATTATGGTATAAACTACTCTCAATATAAAAGTGAAGGATTTATTTAATTAATTCGTCTTTATACAAATATGACGAGCAAAATGGATATTCTATAAAAAACTTAATATGTAGAAATAATTTCAAGAACGAAAAGCGGCATGACTATCATAAAAGTCGCTAGTTGGATAGCACCTGCATTTTTCGTAAGTGTTTTTAAACTTTTTCTTGATTATTTTTTGTCCAACAGAGCAAGCCAGCACGTGCAACTGATTGTACATGTACGATAGGTTTCAATTCTTAAATTATACTTGTCAGAACGTTTTCTTTTTTATGTACAGTGAAAGTGAATTGAGACAAATGTTATTACAACTAATGTCAATCGGTAAGATTGCACGGTGGCCGAGTGGTTAACGCTCTCGACTACCAAAACGGAGGTCCCTGGTTCGAATTTCAGAAACGCTTTTCAGTGTTTCCCGCCCAAATAGAGATGAATGGTTGGTAACCCAGAGGTAGTCTCGCTGTTTTCGGTGATATACACCGGATACACTAAGAACCAATGAGTGTGTTCATTAAGAGCTAGGATATCCCATCCGGGTACCTTGTGTCACACCAATGTCTCTTCTACTCGTGTCCCTTAAGCAGAGACACTGGATCCAATTGGAAATAAGTCTTTTCACTTTAATTGAAAGGTGTAATTACATGCATACACTTATGATGACTTCTTCCATTGTTACTAATGAGAAGTCAAATATATTTCATAGATCGCTAAGTGCAAAAACCCACCTGGCCCAATTTTGGATTCGAACCCACATCCTTTAATTGTCGCTGTTCTAGAATTTATAGTGCAACTACACAGGAAGCATTTATCGCCATATATTATAATAACTGCTTTTTCTCACAAGTTCTTATTAGGCCCAATCCCGTCTTTGAAGAGGGGTATATTGCTTTTCACATGTTGATCGGTCGGTCGACCAAATGGTTTCAATAAAACTATTTTATGAAATTCCCCAATCATTATAAAATTATGATATTGTGAACGTCATATGGGCCAAATTGCCATTATGCTTTTTTCATTTTATGTACTAGTGTTCTAGTTCAGCTGTTTATTGTTGAGGATCTCATGGAAGATTGTCATTTAATTTAATTGTCAAATGAGTTTCCTCGTAAAATCAAGTCTTTATTATTATTATTATTATTATTATTATAATCAAGAACTGTTTTGCCCTATGGTCGTCATTATCGTATTTGTACCGAGTGTGATTCATAATTTGGACATGTGACGCATTGGTGTGACGTATACGCCTATGGGGCCGGGTGTAAAGTTTCTTTTGTAATTATATAATTCACATATGTATGTACACAGGTCACCATAATAAATGAGTTTCAAAAATCTTATCTGGCTAGGTGTCCTGAATAATTAACAAATGAATTGAATTGCTTTGTCAATCGGTGTATTATGCGCCTTACAGACTGATTTAATCCAAAGATATTTACATTGTTTAGTCACACGGATCTGTAAACTATAGAAAACATTGGTCTAAATACTTTAATCATATGAAATATACTAACTTGTTATCATTCAGTGCATTAAAGATTACACTGCACAAATACGCCGATCCTCGTATTTGAACTATGTAATTATATATGTATGAGCATTAAACGACATTATTTTTGTGCCCCATTGTGTTTACATTGGTATGGTGTCTCGTTAGGTACAAAATACGAAACAACGAAAGTACGACGGTGAAAACACGAACGTACGATGATGAAAGTAGAAAGTTCGGTGATGAAAACTCCGAAGTACAATGATAGAAGTCGAAAGTACGATGGTAAAAAGTCGAAAGCACGATGGTGGAAACACGGAAGTAAGGTGGTGAAAACACTTAAATGCACGTACGGAACGACGAAAGTAAATTTTAATCATCAGACGAAATATGTTTCGTGTTTATATCATCGTACTTTTGTGAACCCTCACCATCGTACTGCCGACTTTTCACATAGTTTCGCGTTTTCGTTGTTTCGAGTTATTCGATGTAGCGATGGCCCTAATGGGACACGGTACATCTGTACTAGCGTATACCATAAACGTTTAGAAAAGAAAATCGATTATGTGGAATAAACTAGTAAAAGAGAATACAAAATGAACAATAATTATCTTATACAATGTATAACAATGAATTCACATTTCTGGTGGAAATAATTATCTGGTATTTTCAATGAGACAAAACATTTGGACTTCAATAACACATAAATCGTGTGGTAATGCTTGCCTGATCTTTTGTGAATGATTTTAGTTATAATTATAAGTTTAACAGAATTTCGCTGTGCTTTAACTTCTAGTACCCCTACAGTTCTACACACAAAAACCATCGATGTTAACATCAAATAGCGCCTAAGAGTGGTCCATAATAAAAATCGGTAGCCAATTATGTTATCCATGTTTCAGAAAATAAAGACGTTATCATTATTATTATCATGATTATAGAGTTGGAATTACATGTATATTTGGACCATAATAAACTATTTTTGTCAATTTGTTTCATTTCATTTTAAGGTGAGTGTTTATCGGTTGTTGGATGCATGCATGTTTGGCATTAATGTTTTTTCTGGTATTACATTATTTCAATATTTTTTCATAACTGAATGTGTTTACCTTCGCTAAATAAAGTGGGAGTCAATGTATGTTCCTTGTAAAAGGCGATCTTTGATAATTACATCAATGTTTTTTTTGTTATGTTCTACTCTGAAATGCATCTAGTGGTTTGTTTATACTTGCAAACGAGTTTATGTCGACAATTCCTATTGGTTGGATTTGTTTTAAATTTACAACGAGGATTTCTATTTGTTGTTCTATTGACCAATCAGGACCCGACATGTACGGAGATGATGACTTCACTCCTGCGCATCAAGCTGCAGCTACTGGTGATCTACAGCTACTGGTGAACGCCATCAAACAAGACCCCAGTATTATACAACAGAGGGATAGTGATGGTAAGCATTATCTGAAAATATGTTTTTCAAATTAAAGAGATTGTCCAATAAGAACTATCTAGATAGTCAAACTAGTCGTGTTCCTTCTTACTTATCTTATTACCTGCGGGCTGATCTCTGGATAGTCTAACTAGTTTAGTCCGCGCATAGTCAAACGGTCACTTATCTTACAGTATTGGTGTCCGGCACTGATGAATAATGGCGCCGACCAGTGTATATTGAAATGTAATGGAAGCGTCTACTTTTTGAGCTGTTTAAACAACTCACAATGTGCATTCCATCCGTACTATGTTGTAGGGACGTGTATTCTGTTGATCAGTTGTAAATATGTAGAACCATCTTGTTTGCAAGTAGCTTTATTTCGGACGCAGTCTTTCGACACCCATATTTCGGATACTTACCTAATTGATTGAGATTGTTTCGTTACATTTCAATATATACTAAACGTCGTCGTTATTCAGATACACCTATTGATAAGGGGAGGTAAGCCATACTACGGAAAATATAGCCGAACTGGTAGGGTTGAATACAGGTACATGTACAAACATTTTTGCAAGAATAAATCCGGTTCCAATCGTTCGATATATATAACGAATTCACCTTCTAAATCGAAACAGAAGGTGTCCTACCCATCAAGCAATGATTTTATATAACGACATGATTTCAGTCGTGATGTTGTAAGATGGATTGTTTCATTGCAACATAGTAGATGTATTTATAGCGAATAAATTTCGCAATAAGTCAATGTGTCACGTGGTTTGGTCAGAGTTTGAATTCACTAATGTATCTGAAAATGTGTGTTACAGTCTCGGAGTCACAGAAAGATACTGAAAAATGGCCGCCAATAGAATAACAAAAGTTACCTAAATGCGTTGTTCTGTAGCTCATAAATTTTCTTTTATATTTAAATGATGTTTAAAAATATTCCAAAAACTCTAGTAGGCCTATCTAGAACACGTTATAAATAAGGGAGATAAATACTATGTTGCTTCGTATAGCACTTTGATCGACCGCCATCTTGGAACGCTGGGAAAACAAAGAGGAAACACATAACGTGACAGCCTGCATATAATCAGTTTTTGATCAACTGATTACGCCATGAAAGTACTTGTTTTAAACAAGGAAAGTCGTATTATTATACATACAATCAGCGTAGTTATACAGTGAACTTCAAAACGAAAACAGGTTCGTATCGACTTCGTCCTTCGTTACTTCGTACCCAAAAATGTCACAAATTTTCTAATGACTGTACATTTAAGCTATTCTTTAAAATTTAAGATATTATTCGCTAAAATAGGCTGTGCCTTAGTTCATATTTACCCCGGTAATTGCTCATGCAACTTCCAGTATTTCCAGGATACATACGACTACCACCTAGCGGATGCATTTAATAAGCGAAGGTTGTTCACTCATTTAACTCTCTTTATTTGTAGGATACACGCCTCTGCTTCATGCAGTGCTTGGGAAGCATACTAGTATTGTTAAGAGATTGGTCAAGATGGGAGCTGATGTCAATGTGAAAGATGACAGTGGTCGGACATGTTTGTCAATAGCGGCATATCAGGTAAGTCACATATTCAGTTTATTTAAAGAAAACCATCAAATAAAGGACAAACAATATATAAACAGGGTCATCAAATATATAATATGCCGGTACTCGTCATACAACACCGAAAAAGCCATTGCTTTTGCTGGCTGTAGTTCAATACAATTTTTAAAACAGCTGTATCATAGAGAGTGCTACCACATTAATTGCATTTGTCCATGAGTTAACATGTTAAACATCACGCAAGGTAATAATTGCCCTTTGAATACGTTGTTTATTTACATTGTCTGGGGTTGTATTCATAAAGCATCTCAAGGGAAAAACTTAAGCTTAACAGGAAAATCAAAAGTATATAAGAGTATCAATGTGTTACAAAGTTTAGAAGAGTTCACTAATCACAAAGAATGCATTCGTTATGTATTTTTATTTGGGAAATATGTGTAACTCATTGTTTTAACTTAAGTAAAAATATTTAAGTTTTCCCTTAAATAAGATCCTTTGTGAATACCAGTCCACTGCTATGTCCCTGTAAGTATTGGTAATAGTTCACAGATACTCAAAATATTTAAGTTTTCCCTTAAATAAGATCCTTTGTGAATACCAGTCCTCCACTATGTCCCTGTAAGTATTGTAAATAAAGTAAAACAAGACAAACTCCAGAATTGCTCAACGTTTCGACTGTATTGTCTTCATCAGGAACAATAATAATAATAAACAAAACAAATAAACAACGTCATGGGTTATGACGTCACAAAAGATGACGTAAGTATTGGTTATAGTTCACAGATACTTTTGAACTTATTTAGATACAGTTACTAGTAGTGTTCAGTATTTGTTTCCTGTACGGAAGCTACGAATCTACAGATCTACACTTAAATGTCCATGAACCCATAGTACTTAAAAACTGTTTGATATTCTAATTATTATGACCGATGTATGAGTCTAGTACAAATCTTTCTGATTGATTAGAAACTGGAATAAATTAATTTCAGCATTACTACCAGGGCTATGCTTATATTAGGGTTATCAACATTATGTTGTTAATTCCAGCGTAACATCAGGCTTAAGTGAGGTTGTTAACATTGTCATTCAACAAAGCTGATACACAATAACTTTTCTCGTGCTCTAACGTCTAAATATTTTAATGCATATGCTACATTCGCTTGAATATAAAATAGAATAATTCATTTGAATTTGTGATTTAAAACGAAATACGAAAAATAGCATTTCTTAGAAAACATACTGTTTTTCTCGACCAGAATTTAATTTCATACCAATTTTGTAATTTTATTTGCTGGTATACGAAAATAGCTGCTATACAGGGTGTCCCAAAACAACCGGGATCAATGTCAATCAGTCAGTTGTTGTGTACAAGTCAGGTACATTATGTAGGTCTGTGTTTTTGGAACATCCTGTATGTCCGTACTGGTATAAGCGTTTTAATACAGTCCTGCGTTCAAGGAAAAATAACATGACGCACGTTTCGTACCTGTTACGTACCAGGTACGAAACGTTTCATACCTGGTACGTTACAGGTAAGAAACGTGCGTCACGTGATTTTTCCTTGAACGCAGGGCAGACTAATGCATGGAAATCAGTTAAATCACAAAAATTATTATTGTCACTATATAATTCAGGGATGGAGTGACGGTGTTATCTACTTGTTACGTAAAGGAGCCCGGCCAGATATTGTAGATAAAACAGGACGAACACCGCTTCATGCGGCTACATACGATACAGACACAAGGTATGCAAATGTTCCTTTAATTTTTACCTAGTTAATGATGATTGTTACGAAGCGTATTTCCTAGCACACATGTATCATTTCCGCTACCATAGCGTACTAATGCAGACTGACCGGGTGGCCACTTTGGGCTTCCATAGTTAACGGCCTAATTGCCCAAATTATGGAATTTCGCTGTCATGGATATACATGCATCCCAGACAGAAATTAAAGCAATTGGGCTCAAAATTCAAGTTATCGCTGGGGTATATCTACATTCCTGCTTTATATGATAAATGCCATATTCCGTATTTGATAAACTATATTATTCTTATATTTATCACAATACGAACGATATACCCCCGTTAGTGTAGTCTAAATCTTCACTTGAACGTACAGAAACGTCGGAGTATGCCATTTTGTTGGTTTCAGCTGTCGATTTATGATACCGTATAAACGCCTAGATTGCATGTTAACATATACTTGTTTCAGGTCACTAATAGCTTTACTGAAAAGGCTCGGTTCTGAAGATGAAATCAATGTCGGTGATAACGAGGTAAGAGATTAAATTATCCAGAAAGTTATGGATACTTGCATCAAATTAACGTGATCCTCGACCTATATGTATGGAATGTGTAACCGGTGCAAGTTTATTGCGAGAAAGGCGTGTTATACAGATGATACATATATAAATCTGTTAGTGATTATAATACAACTCGTATAGTAATGCCCAAAAGCAATATTCTTCGCTGATTATGTCAATAAACTTTTAACTTGAACTAGTAATTGTATAGAGTGCTTGGGAAAACAAAGGCCGAAGCGAAACTTTGGAAACGAAGTCAACTGTTACATTACGCTAATAGAAGGCCCGAGGACCATGGTAATTTGTACGCACAATATTTACTATAGACTGTGTGTCCAGTATAGACGATTCTATTACTCCCTTGTTTTGTATTAATTGTCAGCCATTTTGAAGGGCATATCTGATTATTATTGTTTCAGATTGTTATATATAACAAAAACTTGTGTCACCATTGCAACGACAGAAGTTATTTTAACATTATTTAAGAGAAAAATAAAATCTAAGCGATAGTACTATATTGTCCAATTACTTAAACTTAAATCAAGGGACATGACTTTTTTTCTCATTTAAGAATCGTATTAAATTATGATGTCACTATATAAGCCCGGTTTTCCTGGAGAATGGCTCATATTAATTTTGATTATTCAGAATACATGTATACAGAGGGAATTCATAATTATGTCACACTCACTACTTATTCGACTTGACCAATAGTCTTTATCGACTTAGATTAGATTATTTGATTTTTGTAAGTTAGCACATGTAGCATAACCATATGAAACTTGCCATTCAAAATGTTTAAAAATTCAGAACAATAAAGGAAAATATCGTCCTTATTATATGTTGTATCTGGTCTTTTATAGAACAGAATACAGCAGAACACACACAACAGAACACAACATGTATTTATTCAGATGTGTATGTAGTATATCATCTATACATATAACACATAAGCATATAATATACATAAAATTATACAAAGTTACCACACGCTTATTTTGTTAGTAAGTATATACTCTTTGGCGTTACTTTGATTTAGAATATGGGTTTCCATGGTAACTTCACGACGTCATAGTAAAGTCATGGGAATACGCACGGAGACATAAGACTCGACGTTGAATTCTGATTAAATCAAAGTATGGATCTTGACACTTTGACAGTGTGGATCCGCCTTAAATACATTGTAGTTAAAGGCATATTGATTTAAAAACGGATAACAAAAATCTAAGCAACACTACCTCCTTATTTCCTTTTAGTGTTTTACTTACACAGTTTTAAAACATTCGTCGGATATACTTCGTGAAATTACGTGAAGGGGTACTGCTGCAATATTTAAAAAAAAACAAAAACTAAAAAAATATTGCGTTTCTCTTGTCGTAAACTATGATTATACATATTGTATTGCTAAATGATAACATATTGAATTTACTTACGGTTATGTAAACATGAGTCTGTTCTCTATTTTGCCAGCGTATGACAGCATTACATTGGGCGTCATTCCATGACCGACCTGAACATGTTCGACAACTCTTACACCGTGGTGCTAAATGTACACTTACTGACATCGATGGTAAAACACCGTTACATTGGTCGGCTCAGGTAAGTCACTGACATCGATGGTAAAACACCGTTACATTGGTCGGCTCAGGTAAGTCACTGACATCGATGGTAAAACACCGTTACATTGGTCGGCTCAGGTAAGTCACTGACATCGATGGTAAAACACCGTTACATTGGTCGGCTCAGGTAAGTCACTGACATCGATGGTAAAACACCGTTACATTGATCGGCTCAGGTAAGTCACTGACATCGATGGTAAAACACGGTTACACTGGAATGGTCAGGTAAGTCACTGACATCGATGGTAAAACACCGTTACACTGGGAGGGTCAGGTAAGTCACTGACATCGATGGTAAAACACCGTTACATTGGTCGGCTCAGGTAAGTCACTGACATCGATGGTAAAACACCGTTACATTGGTCGGCTCAGGTAAGTCACTGACATCGATGGTAAAACACCGTTACATTGGTCGGCTCAGGTAAGTCACTGACATCGATGGTAAAACACCGTTACACTGGGAGGGTCAGGTAAGTCACTGACATCGATGGTAAAACACCGTTACATTGGTCGGCTCAGGTAAGTCACTGACATCGATGGTAAAACACCGTTACATTGGTCGGCTCAGGTAAGTCACTGACATCGATGGTAAAACACCGTTACACTGGGAGGGTCAGGTAAGTCACTGACATCGATGGTAAAACACCGTTACATTGGTCGGCTCAGGTAAGTCACTGACATCGATGGTAAAACACCGTTACACTGGGAGGGTCAGGTAAGTCACTGACATCGATGGTAAAACACCGTTACATTGGTCGGCTCAGGTAAGTCACTGACATCGTTGGTAAAACACCGTTACACTGGGAGGGTCAGGTAAGTCACTGACATCGATGGTAAAACACCGTTACACTGGGAGGGTCAGATAAGTCACTGACATCGATGGTAAAACACGGTTACACTGGAATGGTCAGGTAAGTCACTGACATCGATGGTAAAACACCGTTACACTGGGAGGGTCAGGTAAGTCACTAACATCGATGGTAAAACATGGTTACATTGGGAGGGTCAGGTAAGTCACTAGCATCGATGGTAAAACATGGTTACACTGGGAGGGTCAGGTAAGTCACTGACATCGATGGTAAAACACCGTTACATTGGTCGGCTCAGGTAAGTCACTGACATCGATGGTAAAACACCGTTACATTGGTCGGCTCAGGTAAGTCACTGACATCGATGGTAAAAAACCGTTACACTGGGAGGGTCAGGTAAGTCACTGACATCGATGGTAAAACACCGTTACATTGGTCGGCTCAGGTAAGTCACTGACATCGATGGTAAAACACCGTTACACTGGGAGGGTCAGGTAAGTCACTGACATCGATGGTAAAACACCGTTACATTGGGAGGGTCAGGTAAGTCACTGACATCGATGGTAAAACACCGTTACACTGGGAGGGTCAGGTAAGTCACTAACATCGATGGTAAAACACCGTTACGCTGGGAGGGTCAGGTAAGTCACTAACATCGATGGTAAAACACCGTTACATTGGGAGGGTCAGGTAAGTCACTAACATCGATGGTAAAACACCGTTACACTGGGAGGGTCAGGTAAGTCACTAACATCGATGGTAAAACACGGTTACATTGCGAGGGTCAGGTAAGTCACTAACATCGATGGTAAAACACCGTTACATTGGGAGGGTCAGGTAAGTCACTAACATCGATGGTAAAACACCGTTACACTGGGAGGGTCAGGTAAGTCACTGACATCGATGGTAAAACATGGTTACACTGGGAGGGTCAGGTAAGTCACTAACATCGATGGTAAAACATGGTTACACTGGGAGGGTCAGGTAAGTCACTAACATCGATGGTAAAACACCGTTACACTGGGAGGGTCAGGTAAGTCACTGACATCGATGGTAAAACACCGTTACACTGGGAGGGTCAGGTAAGTCACTGACATCGATGGTAAAACACCGTTACACTGGGAGGGTCAGGTAAGTCACTAACATCGATGGTAAAACATGGTTACACTGGGAGGGTCAGGTAAGTCACTAACATCGATGGTAAAACACCGTTACACTGGGAGGGTCAGGTAAGTCACTGACATCGATGGTAAAACACCGTTACACTGGGAGGGTCAGGTAAGTCACTGACATCGATGGTAAAACACGGTTACACTGGGATGGTCAGGTAAGTCACTGACATCGATGGTAAAACACCGTTACACTGGGAGGGTCAGGTAAGTCACTAACATCGATGGTAAAACATGGTTACATTGGGAGGGTCAGGTAAGTCACTAGCATCGATGGTAAAACATGGTTACACTGGGAGGGTCAGGTAAGTCACTGACATCGATGGTAAAACACCGTTACATTGGGAGGGTCAGGTAAGTCACTGACATCGATGGTAAAACACCGTTACACTGGGAGGGTCAGGTAAGTCACTAACATCGATGGTAAAACACCGTTACACTGGGAGGGTCAGGTAAGTCACTAACATCGATGGTAAAACACCGTTACATTGGGAGGGTCAGGTAAGTCACTAACATCGATGGTAAAACACCGTTACACTGGGAGGGTCAGGTAAGTCACTAACATCGATGGTAAAACACCGTTACATTGCGAGGGTCAGGTAAGTCACTAACATCGATGGTAAAACACCGTTACATTGGGAGGGTCAGGTAAGTCACTAACATCGATGGTAAAACACCGTTACACTGGGAGGGTCAGGTAAGTCACTGACATCGATGGTAAAACATGGTTACACTGGGAGGGTCAGGTAAGTCACTAACATCGATGGTAAAACATGGTTACACTGGGAGGGTCAGGTAAGTCACTAACATCGATGGTAAAACACCGTTACACTGGGAGGGTCAGGTAAGTCACTGACATCGATGGTAAAACACCGTTACACTGGGAGGGTCAGGTAAGTCACTGACATCGATGGTAAAACACCGTTACACTGGGAGGGTCAGGTAAGTCACTAACATCGATGGTAAAACATGGTTACACTGGGAGGGTCAGGTAAGTCACTAACATCGATGGTAAAACACCGTTACACTGGGAGGGTCAGGTAAGTCACTGACATCGATGGTAAAACACCGTTACACTGGGAGGGTCAGGTAAGTCACTGACATCGATGGTAAAACATGGTTACATTGGGAGGGTCAGGTAAGTCACTGACATCGATGGTAAAACATGGTTACACTGGGAGGGTCAGGTAAGTCACTAACATCGATGGTAAAACATGGTTACATTGGGAGGGTCAGGTAAGTCACTGACATCGATGGTAAAACATGGTTACATTGGGAGGGTCAGGTAAGTCACTAACATCGATGGTTAAACACCGTTACACTGGGAGGGTCAGGTAAGTCACTAACATCGATGGTAAAACACCGTTACACTGGGAGGGTCAGGTAAGTCACTGACATCGATGGTAAAACACCGTTACACTGGGAGGGTCAGGTAAGTCACTGACATCGATGGGAAAACACCGTTACACTGGGAGGGTCAGGTAAGTCACTGACATCGATGGTAAAACACGGTTACATTGGGAGGGTCAGGTAAGTCACTGACATCGATGGTAAAACACGGTTACATTTGGCGGCTCAGATATGTCTTTGAATTATCATATACAAATGTAATAGTTGTATTTATTTCTAATGTGTTTAGTTATACTCCGCGGTAAAGTACAAACATGCTTTTCCACTAGTAACTGATAATCTGAGGAAAAGCCACAGACTTCGCCCACAGTGCAGTGTTATGTACAGTAACATCAGAGCAAATCACTTGAAATGTTCCGGAAATAGCGGCCTAGCAGCTGACAACGTGAAGTTTGCAGCCTATCATCATGACAGCGCGAATTAACCAATCATTCGAATGAAGCATTCGTGATTATAATTTGGTCAAACATTTGCTATACGAATAAATGTATTTTCATGGATTATGTTTCCGTTTGTTAGAATGGTAGTTTGTCGTGTTGTAACGTGTTGGTGGAAGAATGTCCCCAGTTATTGCCTGGAATTGACAACAGTGGTAAAACACCTGTACACCTCGCTGCAGCCGCTGGCTATGTCTCTATTCTACGTGAACTGGCTTGTTTCGCTCCATCAACTTGTGAGTCCTTGGACAAGGATGCTAGGTAACAAACTGTTTTTACAGCAATGATAGATAGATAACCATCATGGTATAATGACCGAAAGCCATACTTAAAGTGTTAGTATAGGATAGACAATGAGTTACACTGGTTATGAGATTTAGACGGCGAGCTTCAGCGAGCGTCTAATCTCATAACCAATGATACGAGATGTCTATCCGACTTAGACCACGTGACTGATTAATGTGTACATTTACCGTTATTCATGCACAATAAAGAAGTTGTATTTCTGACCAGATTAAGCAGATTACGTTCCAGGAAATAGGATTAAAGTCTGCACTTATGAGTCAAAACAACAAAGAATCAAAATCACAGGTTATTCAGCTCAAAAGTGTTGGATACGGGATTTAGACTATGGCAATACTGCACTGTGATTGGCTATTTGCGGCTTATAGTGGTCTAACAATTGTTTTCAATAAATAAAATTGAATGTCAATAGTTTGTGATAACATAGCCGACCTACTTTGCATTTTAATACACCTAGCTAAAGAAATATTTTGCAGACAATTAACACAACAGTAAAACAATACAAACAATAATCACGTTTTTAATGTCGACATTATATCGTATTCGACATCTTGAAATGAATGTCGAATTCGACATTCAATTTAGTTAAATTTGTGAATGTCGACATGAATACCGGTTGTCTAGAATACTTAGCAAAAGTCACGCAGGTACCGACATATGGTTACTATTGACACTTGACGCGTGGTATGTGACGTAATTTTTGCGTTTCTAGCCAAACAACTTCGTCACATACCACGTGGTATGTCCACACTGTTTAATATACTAATAAATGTAATTGGCTGTACGTATTTTGTACACCAGGACACCTCTACATTGGGCAGCAGCGACTGGGAAGGCGGATTGTGTCCGTGAACTACTGAACCTCGGTGTGTCTCGTAAACCACATGATATGGACGGTGTTACACCTTTAGAATACGCAACTAATGCTGGTCATGAAGGTATAACTCGTTTAATCAGGTCTTTCACCTGTTTACATAACATTGTGTATAAACATTGCAAATTCTCGTGATTGATATTGTGTGATTAGTATGCGGTTTGGTGAATAAGTTATTGGTTTTCACTGCCCTTTTCTCAAATTTGAATGTTTAAAACAATAGAATACAATGTTATGATATTGCAATGTTTGTATACGAGTGACAGACCTGATTAAACGGACTATATGTCTCGCCTGTACGATATAAACTATATTGTATTGACTATAATGTGACTTATTGTCGATATTTATTGTTGATGCCACTGTTACCGGTGACTATGGCAACCATTATTTATAAAGTTGACGTTAATGCCAGAAATGTAACTTTTAACTTCATATCCTTAAAAACTTATCCACAAAACTTCCATTCGTTATCAAGGTGAATAACCATATCGGTACCCACTCGGTGCTGGCACGGGAATGACGACGATCGGCAGTAGAGGTAAGAAAATAATTTGCCAGCACCGAGAGGTTACCGATATATCATTTTGCACCGAGAGGGTACCGATATGGTTATACACCGTGGTAATGATACCGCAGCGATAATAAATTGGTAGATTTAAGCACACAACACAATGTCCTTCCTTTATAACTTGCTAAATCACATTCAGCGAATACGTTCACGAAACAAGCTGTATGTACAGTGTAGGCCCATAATGCCATATTTCAACGACAAATCGCAAAATGATCAATGTTGTCTTTCTTTTATCATTGCGTTTTATGACGTCTGACCAAAAAACCGAACATTTTTGCCACTGTATATTGTAAGACAGCTGTGCTCATTATGTATGTTTCCTTTTGCCTCGTTTCTTTCGAAAGGACATATTCACTGTTTCGCTTCAGTGTTGCTGCGGGTTGTCATAAGTGTCCGTCTTTTTGATTCGTTTTGACGCTCTTGCTCCGGTTACATTTGCAGCATGCTTTCAGAGTGGAAAGCCGTGTTTTGTAGCGGCTCTACCATTCGTGGTCTGTTCTTTGCCTTTGCTATCAGATTCGATATTATCTTTTCATTTTAGATTGTGTTAATTTGCTTAAAGAAAAGCACGACATTACTTCGTTGAAGAGTAAAAGAACAGAGAGCAATAATTCAAAGTCTGGTTTCTTTCGGGGATTATTCTCTAGAAAGAAAACTGAACAACAACGAGTTACTGAAAAGGTCAGAGACGAACAAACCAGATTACCTGATGTAGTTCAACATAGGCACCGTCCACTTACCAATGTTAGAAGTGATCTAGATGAATTAGATAAAGACATTAATACTATACGTGGTGTGAGTTCACGACTTACTGATCATGGGACTCTGGCTAAACTGATAAGCTCACCATTACCGGACGGAGTTCATTCCCGTATGAGTCAAGCCAGCATGAATGTACACGCTGGAAGACATCCTGATGGACTAATTGTAAAGGAAAAGTCAACTGATACGCTACAAAAAGGAGCATCGAAAAAAGTGAAGAAAAAGAAACATAAACGAAGCGATGAAGGGGGTTCGACAAGGACATCGTCTTCGCTGGTAAATATGGTGATCAGTTACATTACTATTTTGAGAAAACAAGAAAAAACTGCCTGAAAACTACTCTTCACTTATGGAAAAAACATGCTTTTTAAACTTCATTTCCGATTATCATAAAAAATAGGCTCATAAGAAGCGTCTCGTGATGTAAATTTCAAATATGCATGAGTCTTATAAGATCGTAAGTAGTACTTATGACCTCCTAATTATAAGCCAGCGAGATGTTCATAACACACTTATGTATTGAACTAAATTCAGTAAAATAATATGTTTAATCATAACAAGAATGGACCTGAGAAAATAAAATTATTGAATGTTTAACTGGTATAAACAAGATAATACAGAACGAGCCGGGAAGGTAGCACTCAACAGAAACAGCTGTAAAGAAGCTGAGAAACATAATATAAGCTATAAAGTTGGTATAAAGTGGGCAGTAATAGCAGAAAAAAGTAGATAATACTACAGAAATCAGTAGTATTTCTCATTTTCAATTCGTAAAAATTGATGAAGGCAAAATGCCGAAACGTTGAGTACAAATTTATACACTATAATTAATTTCAACACGTGTTTTTGTTGACATTTATCTTTGTTTATCATCTTCAATTCCAAATATTCGGTATTTTCAAATTACTCCATAGTTGGAAGAATGCAAACAAAAGTTGAGAACTTTCTTTAAAATTAATGTTAATGCAATCATTGTTACCTTTTTCAGAACGACAACTCGTGTCAGTCTTCCCCAGCTTTACATACACATTTAACTCCCTTGGATGCTCTAAGTTCACCGTGGATGTCGCCACCATCCGGAAATGGCTCACGTGATTCGTCCGGCGTACGTCGACATCATCGTGATCTCAGACCCATATACACAGAAGGGATCAGCAAGGGTAAATATAGAGGTTGTGTAACTCAACGTAAATGAATTTAAGAAATACTAAATTATAAATCTTCTTTGTCTGCATTTCGTCAGCCATACATTAAAAATTTGTGTATGAACACAGTACCATGTTAGAAACAGAAAACTGAAAATGTAATTATTGGTCACCGAACGTGTTTATGAATTATCTGCCCTTGAACCCGTTTTAGAGAAAAACACGAGTTCAACACAAATTCTACTATGGTTAACGGATTTATAAACGCGACACTTCGGTATGTTGGTATATTTTAGGAAAACAAATTCCCATATAACATGTAATTGTATATTCGTAAAGGCTAATTCAATGAAGTCATTTTGATACCAAACTTGATAAAGTCCAACGAGTATTAATTAAATTATCTCACGAATAAGACATTGGTGCAGAAAACAAAATTAACATGTTTATCGGCGCATTGGTTTTATCGTTGAAGATGACCAGCCTTTATAACAGATCGAATGTATACGTAAGGCATGTCTGACTTATATATACAAATTCTTAATCAAATTGAATATAAAAAATGACATATCCAACTTTTATTTAAAATGTGTCTATATGACACGGAAACATTGTTGCAGGAAACATACACAGTTCTCTCATAGACCTACATAATGGTTTTTTATGGTCAAGGGGAGGTAACCATGTAAAACATGTTGGTCAGAATGCGACTTTTGTTTTCTGGATCGACGTATTGATTGTACTATAAATTTGTTAATACTCATTTCATTTTTATCATCTTAGTACCAAAACGACGCAAGTGCATTTACCTTTAATCTGCAATATTCCAATACCGGCATAAACTTGAATTGTCTGCTTTAAAACAACATACTCCAGTGTCGCGTTTTTAAATCCTTTTTAAGTTATTAATTTTGAAATTATTCGCCCCATCTCTCAAAGAAATTTCAGCGAAAAGTTTGTATATGCATCCATGAACAACTATTATTTTACTTCAGAGCCTGCGGAGAAATCCACGTTAGTGAAGCATAGGAATGGATTGAATCCAGACCAGGATACAACCTCCCCTGTCCCACTACTACCATTCAGGTATAAACTCATTGGTGTATTGAATGTAATCTAAACCGGTCGGCAAAAAAACGCAAAGATAGATGCTTAAAAATA
Source organism: Spisula solida (assembly GCA_947247005.1). Classification (NCBI taxonomy): domain Eukaryota; kingdom Metazoa; phylum Mollusca; class Bivalvia; order Venerida; family Mactridae; genus Spisula; species Spisula solida. The sequence goes on from OX365952.1 coordinate 31,790,336, forward strand.
ATATAAAACAATTAATAATTACCACCTTCATTTCGTATCTTCAGAATAAACCGAAGATAAAGAATGGTACATTTTATAGGAAACAGTTACTTGTCATATAAATTCCATCATTTTGCTGCTAAATATAAATGTTAGGTATGAGGAAATTAACAAATTTACCGCGGTTTGCCGTTTTTTCACAGTATTGCCGGAAAGGTCATCTTACCAGATATACGCACGGGCCAATCCAGTCACCAACCGAAACACGATAAGCGAAAGGATACACCTGGTAAACACAAAACGAAGTCCCGTGACGTCATAACCGAAACAATGCACGAGCAATCGTCTAGTCATCATGGGGTTGGTATTTATACACCACAAGACAGAGGCCGCAATGTGGAAAGATGAACACATTGGAATTTAACAAAAAGATGACGTTTATTAGACGCACGAAGCCTATAAACTATTTCTATAAAATGTGGGATGTCATTTAAGTGGGTTTTTTATCAACGCCGCAGAATGTTATTTATTCGATGCCCGACAGTGGCTGCAAAGGCGATTAATCTTTATTTTCAGTTTTCTTTACTTTAATTTCAATTGTAAATATACTAACGTTTATACTCGTTTATATTTCGATGTGCCAACTGTTCTATGTTATTACATTCAATTGTATTTCGGGAAATTTACGTACCCCACCCACAAAGAAAAGGTACAGTACTACCTTAATGTGTTTGTTACATCATACCATAGTGATGTGTCATGATTTCGGAATTTCATATGATAGATCATTTTGTTGTTTTTATATAAAAAAATACAATTTATCATTGCCCATCAGGATTACCCATCAATATGGGCGACGCCCTAGGAAGAATCTTACTGCAGAATTAAGGAGTGTGATGCTGAGCATCAAACGTGATTATACAGCGTTTAAGGACTGTTTGGCAGTTTAGTGCTGGAAGGGGGAATTGAACTAGCGAACACTGGACCACGGATTCGCTCTAAGCATTGGCATTTCAGAGTGGTTTTAACTGAGTTTTCAGCTTTTGTTAAGCCTTATAAAATCATCTTTGGAATTAGTAATTATTAATTTAAACATATTTTTATTACTATTATTGCCATATATATATAATACTACATTGTATTATAAGCAAATGGTTTGGTATATGCTGGGTTGTTTAATCAAACGAGCGATCTTGCCATAAATGTGCTATTGTGTGTTAATATACACCCAGCAAACATGCTGTGGAACCTAATACGTTACTGCGTATGGTGTCTTTTTTTCCAGGTTCCACTTACCGAAATCATAAACTTACGTTCAAATTTAAATTCTTAATTATTCTTTAAAACCTACATGTTGGTAACGTTAGTTGTAGCGTTAATTTGCGGAATCATAATTCGTATTGAACAATACTTCATCAAAATTTGAAGCTGTTTAAGACTTACAGATAATTTAAATTTGAACGTCAGTTTAGGGTTTTCGTAAGTGCTTTGATAAAACAGTACCCCCGGACTGTTTGCGTGTTTCAGTTCACGGTACGCAATCTGATTATACCGAACGGCCTCAATTATAAAGCTGTGTGATATGTCGTGCAGCACCACATTTGATTGTTTGAATTTCGAATGTCAAGCCAACTTTACACTGCTGAAGGAAACATGACTGTTTCGACTGACAAGTCATATTTTTCTCGTACACGTTTTGTTTCGCAAGCAAATTTATATAGCAACATTTATTGCAGTGTTTTATTGAACTGTCAATAAGCATAAGTTCAGGGTAGCTGTACGTAAATTAATCTTCTCCAGAAAGGTGAATATACCTATAATAAGCAACTTTTACGTGTAAGTACGTGTAATTTTAACGTCTGTGCTCCTAGGTCGCCAGGCTGCCAACTTCACGCTGCTAGGCTGTTTAGGCTGTTAGGCTGCCGACTCCACGCTGCCAGGCCGCTTTAGGCTGTTAGGCTGCCTGTTTCACGCTACTAGGCTACTAGGTCGCCAGGCTGCCAACTTCACGCTGCCAGGCAGCTAGGCTGTTATGCCGCCGTCTTCACGCTTCCAGGCCGCTAAAGGCTGTTAGGGTGCCTATTTCACGCTACTTGGCTACTAGGCCGCCAGTATGCCAACATCACACTGCTAGTTCGCTAGCCTGCCAACTTACATCAAGTTTAATTTTACAATACATCAACTTGTATGGCCAGCGTCACGCACATATTTTCTTCCGCGTTGGTTTCGCAATTACACTTGTATGTGTTCCTTTTTGTGCCTTGTAAACGTGATCTGCTGTTTCTTTTGAGTGCTGCCTTCCTCGCTCGAATTGTTATTGTCTTTGTGGAATGATGTTTCAAGAATAGTGTTAACAAAAGACAAAAAGCAATGCAAGAAAATATTTGTTTTTTAGTTTTTTTTATTTCTTATTGTACATCAACAATGCAACCATGGAGACATAACAGCACTCTGTACAAACAACAGTTATCTATAAAAATAACAACAAACCATATTTCAAATGGTATAACAGGATACATAAATATTCTCGAAATAAAATATATTATATCTATACTATCTGACAAAGGTACCGCAACATTTTATTACCGAGCTGTATGATAAAAGAATAAAAACAGTTCATTCTGATAAACTACTGTAATATTATTAATCTTCGCGGTGGATTAATTTTCGTTGATTTCGCGGATGGAGTTAATCGCGAAATTAAACCCCCTTGAAAAATTGACATAAAAAATATTTAACAAATGATTTTGAAGAGTATTCAAGAAACATTCAAACCACCATTTTACCAAAATCCGCGAAATTTAATACCCACGAAAATTAATGACTTTACAGTAGAATTATTTTATAAAAATACAAGCTGATGCATTTGAAACATTTGTCAATGTCGCATATTGATGCAGAAGTATAATAAAACCAAAAGAAAGTATTATTGTGGTCCAGGTACTTTTTTATCAAAGCACTTACGAAAATCTTAAAGTTTCGTTCAAATTTCAATTCTTTATAATTCTTTTACAACTGCAAATTGGAGCCAGATATGGTTTGTAGGAGTTCATTAACTGAATCATTGTTAATAGTGCAGCTCCATTTACCACCCTATATAAAGACTTTAAATTTGATCGTAAGTTTACGATTTCTGTAAGTGCCTTGATAAAACAGTACCCAGGTAGCATGCCGAGGTGTCTTCTTTAAAATATCGGTCGCATATTGATGTAATATTATAATTATACCAAAAGAAAGTATTATTGTGGTTCTGGTACGTGCTGAAATTATCTTTTTTTAAATCATTTGAATGAGTTAATTATGCTCTGAAAAATTCCACGATCCGCGATGAATTCCAGCAAAATATCAATATAAAATATTGAGGTAAGGAGCAATATAGGTTAGGCAGGGTTACCGGATCCACCATGGTATATTGTTTTGACCTAAAATGCCACATGAGTATAATGCGATACATGTATATTTCAAGAAACACTCCGCAATGTTTATTGCAAAGTAAATCACCAAACGCGAGAAACAACATAGTGTTTCTTTCCCCGTTGAGTATAAAATGAAACCTACTAGAATTCAGATCATTTTCACCTGAAGATCACAATGAGTTTACATTAGCAGCGATCGATTAGACAAATTCCAATTACACTATAGATAGACCACGTGATTATTCTGATATCGTACCTTAGCATGTGTAAACATCACTAGAACTTTTTTTGATAAATATATTTCTATTTTCCTATAAAAACGGTAAAACACAAATAGTAAAAAGAAATACCAAAAACAGTATTACAATTATGACGAGAATAATTGCAATAAAATTCAAGCACAAAAATATATAAAAATATAAGCAGTTTGTGTTGTATATAGCAAACTATCATTTGGTACATTTACACAAATCAAAGACATAGCTCAATAAATATCCGATGACGTTATTGTACGATAATACAATGAAGTTATATCAAATTCTCAACCAAACGTCAGATAAAAGTATTCCAACTATATATATATGTGAGCGTAGTTCATTAATAAAACAATATATACTTCGTTTGATTACTCTTTACACTGAGAAAACTGTCTAACTTATCGCTATTCAGTGCCGCACGAAATCCGTTAATAGTAAATTCCATTTTCAGGCTTATCTGTTCCTAGATGTAATTGGAAAGTTAACCTTAGCCTAGATTGCAATGAATGTTTGTCCTTATAGCTGGGTCCATGTACCCGATGTGTAGGATTTGATTTTGTGGCCCATGTCCCGATCCCCCGAAGCATCTTAAGTAGGAATCTCAACTCAAATTGAGATTTTGCTCAAATCAGCGTCAGAATTTTAGATAGATTTGAAGTTCGCGCTCTTTAACTTATACTTTAAAAAACTCAGAATGATGTTTCTGTGTTTTGATGCCAATTTTGAGCCCAGCCTCTCACGAAAAGGTACCACAAATTCACATGACAATATTTAAGATGAGATTTAGCTCAAGTTGAGATGCTTCTGAAGATCGGGGCCTGGTATTACTAAGACAATAAATTTTCTGCATTTAATTATTTTCCTCTATCTACCTCGATTGTAAAATTATTGTGCACAGCGAGCCAAGTTGACAGCATTAGTATACAGTTACGGACACATGCTTTACATCAGTGATAATTATTATAAGGTGGGTGGTGTTCACCAACTGGCTGAAACGTGTCCGTCCGTGCTTAATTCGGGAGAAAAACTGTTTGTTCCAGTCAATAAATTATACTATATAGAACCCAAAGGCAAAATAAACCAGCATTGCTTCATTATGCCATGTTTCAGTGTTGCACACGGGGTCAATAATTATCAATATTCCCAAAAGGACTTTTACCATTCGCGATGAACTATTTACCACATATCCACGGTCGATGATTAAATAGGCCACGACCACAGCGTATTATCACTCTTCAACCAGGAAAAGGAAAAATCTAATTCCACCACGGGTGACCGTATGTACGAGTATGTTAAACAATAGTGGTCTGTCATTTCCTCATACGTCAATTATGAACCAGCTAATATAAAAGAACAACCGTGGTTCCAATTTCCTGAAGCAAGTTAGTATTAAACTCAAATAATGGATCAATATTATACTGAAAAGTCGATTTCAAATGTTACAAGAAACAATAGAAAAACATGAATTTTGTAGTATCTAAATGGCCATGAAATCTACGAAACTACGTAAAAAGTAAGATGGTTTTACAGTAATCGAAGATCTAGCTTTTCAAAATAGGTTTCCGGTGATTATTTTCGCCCAATATTTGTCCCCGTAAGCTATTACAGCGTATTGATTTTGTCATAGAACATGTCTCAATAACCGATTGACATAAAAATGAAAAAACCTAAAATATTAAATACTGAAGCGCACAGACAATCCAAAGTCTTATATGTCTCTAGTTTATCATAAAAAATCATATCTCTAAATGGCTGATTGACTCAAAAACTTATAAACTTAAGTCATAATAATAATTTGTCTAATGTTAATCATAAAAACTCAGACCATTTTTTAAAAATATATGGCGGGAAAAAATCAAAAACATTTACCCAGAATTATAAACACTTCCTCATAACCAACATACTGAAGACGACCGACTGACTGGCATTTGTCTTAGACCTGGTGCTCAGAGGGTATTAATCATAGCCAGTGATAGAAAATTGTAATAGTAGTCTAGTACATGCACTACATCAAGAAGCGTAAAAATGTCTTAACAAATTATTAATGTCATTAGACCTGTTCCCGAAGATATTACTGTCATCCAAATGCTATAGAATTTCATGTCAGAGGACGAACCTTTATGTGGAGGACTAGCCATGTCGACAAAATGCCCATTAATTATACCTTTAAATAATAACAATAGACTCTGAATACATTTCCCCTAATTCCCTGAACAATCTCAATCCAAGCTAAATCTATATACGAGCTATGCGATCGTATCTCGATCTTACGAGCAATACGATCTCAATACGAGCAATATGATCGTATCTCGATCTTACGAGCAATACGATCTCTATACGAGCAATATGATCGTATCTCGATCTTACGAGCAATACGATCTCTATACGAGCTATATGATCGTATCTCGATCTTAACGCGCTCAAAGAAAATCAAAAACGTTACGATTGTGCTATTGCAAGGCCAGATTCAGACTTGATGTCAGTAACACGATAATATCAAGAGTTTGTAACAGCAGGATTTGAAGAACGTCACCTAAAGATCTGTTTCTCATATCATAACTTTGAGCACAATCTCACATTTTGAGCTGATTTGAGATTTGAAATTCTTCTGGAGACTAGGGTCAAACAGTGTTCGAACATAATCGTAGCAAACATGTTGTAAATAAGAAACAACACTGACCGTATGATTGTGCCGGCACAAACAACAATAAAGCTAAGGCCAAGACAATTTGATATTGTGGTATTGGTAACTTTCTGTACACATAAATAGAGTAGATAGGAAAACATTTTACTTTATCGTATCATTTTAATGTACTTGAAAGTCAACGATTCGCGTCAACTTCCAGCAAGATGTCGATACAATGTTAAGGGTAGGGACAAAATATAGGGTAAGTAGTGTTACCAGAACCACAACATCAGTGTGTTTCGACCTTAGCAACAACACATCAATAAACACCATATTACATGTGAAACATACTGCACTATTAGAAACACGATATTCACGTGATCACGCTCGTGCAAATAAACAAACATAAAAATCATAAATAAATAACTACAGTCCAGTCAGGATAAAAATCCAGTGACGTAGCGGTCGAGTCCACTACAACCAATATAAAGGCCTAAACTGTACAAAAAACTATAATTCCAATGCTAAACTAACATACTAAACTTCGCTCTACCTGTTTAGACAATGGTTGTGATTTTTTGCGTACACATAAACTGCAACGTCATTGTCACAATATCCTAACTGGACTATACTACAGTATCTGATCAACAACATGTGCTTCCTTCTATACTCATCAAAATAATGTAAAACACAACAAAGTTCTAATAATGTCTACCTAGGTCACGAATAACCCGACGACAGATGGTGTCCTTGTATGCGAGGCGTACCCGTTGTCTAGGCATCGTGTGGACGCCGTTCGATGAGTAGCAATCCGTTTGCCAAAAATGACTGAAGTTACTTCGACCGCCGCCAGATAACCAGCCGATGTGTGTCCAGCCTTCAGTCCGATTAGACTAAAGTACCTAGGTATAAGACAGTGGGCTGTTTAATGAAGGTGAGCACTAACACAGGTTTCATTGTGTGTCCATATTGTATGTCCATATTGTATTTGAACATCGTTTGTTGTTTGTCGGCTGCTCTGTATTGTCCTCGTGGATTATCAGACGGTCCGATGCCTAAGCAAAGCGCTACTGAGCCCCTTCATTCAGTTACTTTCCGTTCAATTAAATATATAAGGCATGTGTTACCTCCCACGGAAAGCGCCAAGTAGCGCTCGTCTATGTTTACGGTCTTCTGGTTCCGACAACAGACGTACGTATACTCTTCATTCCTGGAGGCACATATCGTTACGGTAAGCAGACGAAATGTCGATACAGTCATCAAACACATTGTAACTCAGTAAGTGGAAAACCTGCAAATATATGAATAAATAATGCAATGAATTGTCACCAAATCCACTGATTAAACGGTACGAGCTGTGAAAAGATGTTTCAACTGTTAGCAAGGTTCATCAACACAAGAAAGTAGCCATCAGGATTCTTCATACATGTTTCAACACTTTTAAGTGTACACTTACATTGTAACCTGTATTAAACAACCACTCAATGATGATAATGAAGAATACGTTAAATACTGGGTGGTCAATTTAAAAAAAGGCTACTAGATGTATAATAATATTGACTGTCTAATTCCGGTGACCTGCACACAAACCCTGGTGCGCTATTCAATATTGGTCTTACTTGACTTAAGGATAAGGACAACCAAACAGATCACACAATGTTAAACTCTTGGTCAGTAACAGGCGATATGATTGGCTATTCTTATTCTCCAATTAAATACAATCAATATTGAATACCACCACAGGTCCCGAAGCATCTCAAGTAGAAATCTCACCTCAAATTAAGATTTTGCTCAAACCAGAGTCTGGGTTAGAGACAACTCTGAAGTTTGAGCTCTTGGGTTGTTAGTAAAACAAGCTCAGAATAATGTTTCTGTTTTGTAATGCAAATTCTATGGTCCAGTGTCCCATGGAAATTAACCCAAAGGCACATGGCAATATTTAAGGTGAGATTCACCTCAGATTGACATGCTTCGGAAGATCGGGCCCGGTTTGACTGTATAAGATATCCGTGGATTTATATATCTGCATTGTTTATCTCTATTTTTCTCTTTATGACCTGTAGTCGTAATATGTGTGCACCTTATGGGCCTTTCTTGTTCTATTTAATGTTGCCTTCACTATTCGATTTAAGAGTACCTTTTTAAATATAATCTTAGGTAGGGTTATGAAACAGTGTGTCAATTCGGTAATAACGAAAGTGTCACCGGCATTGGTTCTTACAAAATAGACCGTAGTATTATCATAGTTATTCATCTAGAAATAAACACTCCTACGGTTAGAACTACTCAGGAAACAAGTTAACGACAAATTATCATTCAAATAAAAGTGTACCATAATTTCAAGCGTTTGTTCAGGATTCAATATACATCAATATTTACAGGTGTAAATCAATTCATATGTTCAAGGCCAAGTTCAAATGAGCCGTTTGAGTCTATTCAAATAAAATGTTTATTGATCAGACGTGGTATAGAGTGTAAGACAAGCTCTTAAGAAAACACATCAACAGCTTCGTTTATAATGGATTAATATGACCTATATATTACATACAAGATCGTAAAAGGCCAAGCCTATATACTGTAAGACGTGTCATAAGGATATTCATTAGGAGTCTCAAATACTGTATAGAATAATGAGTTATTACGTATATTCCATTACGTAAAACGTCTGACAATATATATTGTAAGACTATGACAAACCGTCAAACTTATGTGGTCCGTCAACATTATTCAGCAGCCACTTGTCTTTAAAGACAGCTTTTATTAAATAACCATAGATTGAGCAGTCACCTGGTTTTGTATTTTATTACTACATGTTGTTACACCCGAACGGTCCTCTCTTGATAGAGAAACTCTCATTTATTGTGTACTTAAGAAAATTGGTTTGACAATTATGTTATCCACAGAAAATAAACACGTTATTATTATTTACAACAGTATCGAGATTTCTAAGCGAACTACGCTCGGTATTTTTAGAAGCACCGCACCGGAGCAACCAAATACTATCAATATGGTTTACCCAAAGTTGTTCACTCCGGAGTAGCTGTACGGAGCACACACATGTACCCTCTGTTGTAGCCAAGTCCTAAAGGATTGGCGCCCTCAGAGCGGGAGGTCTGACGTTCGAATACAGGTAGGCATAGCTGTCGTTTCAGATATGGACTGTTGGTGAGCCACCAGTCAGTTATACATAATGGTTACCAAGATTGTGCTTACATGTCTGGTACCTGGTGTATAATCAAGGATAAGGGTAGGAACGTACATGATGCGTAGGAAGAGGATACCATTAATACATGTGCAAAGTTGGCTTTCCTAGTTAAGAAATCCATTCGAAAATAAAATACCAAGATAAATTTGTTGGGTCAAACTAGCAACTATAATGCTAAGAATTAGGTTTAAAGATTATAAAGTTTTAGAATGAGTGCTACACTCGCAATAATCATACAGAACTCTATTGCCTGTTATTCAACAATCATGGTAAATATCGAACAACTCCGGCAATTAACGTAAATACGTTAGTATAATCGACATAAAAGATTAGCTTATATATAATGCATGTCTAGATTGTTTATGCCAAGAGTTGGTTCAGAAAGAAGTACAATTACTATTGCATTCTAAAGATGGCCAAAATAATGTGTGGCAGTTACCTTCGTTTGTTATCAACCAACAAATTTACAATCACTTAAACTAACAATTTTAACAAAATCTTAAATTTATTCGTATGTTTAATGCATTTTCCTAGAACAGAAAAAGTAGGTTGAACTACACTATTGGTATTGGCGGAAAGACAAGCAATGTAAATTTCATTTGCTAATAAGAATTTAAATTACACGAGATAAAGAGAACAATCATGGCGTCACAATAATGCCGTAATATTTTAGCTGTGTGAAGTTGGCTCAACATACGACATTAAAAAAATCGAATGTCGTCCAGCTCGACATACGACATTGGACGACATTAAAAAAATCGAATGTCGTCCAGCTCGACATACGACATTGGACGACATTCAAAAATCGAATGTCGTCCAGCTCGACATACGTCATTGGACGACATTCAAAAATCGAATGTGTTCCAGCTCGACATTGAACGACATTGGACGACATTCAAAAAATCATCTAAAATCGAATGTCGTCCAGCTCGACATTGGACGACATTGGACGACATTCAAAAAATCATCTAAAATCGAATGTCGTCCAGCTCGACATTGGACGACATTGGACGACATTCAAAAAATCATCTAAAATCGAATGTCGTCCAGCTTGACATTGGACGACATTCAAAAAGCATCTAAAATCGATTGTCGTCCAGCTCGACATTGGACGACATTGGACGACATTCAAAAAATCATCTATAATCGATTGTTGTCCAGCTCGACATTGGACGACATTGGACGACATTGAAAAAATCATCTAATGTCGTGCGGCTTAGCATACCGTCCGGTTATTGCATAAGTTCCTTCAAAACCATTGTCAACCTTAGCCACTCACGGCTCATAGACTTTGTGACTCGTCAGAACCCTTGTGTGTAATGATTATTCGTGTCTGTCTGACCTGGGCATTAATGAAAGCTAGTTTGCTAGTTTGAACTAGGTGCAAGATTATTCATGTACGGAAAATCTTGTCTAGATGCTCAATGTTCTATTCTTTGAAATAGTTATTGAGGTACCCTTGGATGCAACTATAAATACGTTTCTGTAGAATGTCTCAATTTGAAGCCTCAGTTTCTGGATAAATCATACAGTTTCCGCTGTATAAGCCATAGTCAATCCAACTTCGCCGCCCTTAACCGTGATGAAACCTGGACCTTTTGCCCTAACCGTAGAAGTAACGTTATATTCCGGGGTTAAACTGGCTTGTAACAGGCTTATACCGTAACTACCCCTGCCGCCACCGGTACGACACGGGGCTATACCGTTCTATGTCGGAGGTCGACAGGCTCTCAATCGGGTTTGTATTTGAAAATCCGATATGTTACGGTTTATCACGGTATTTGAACGGTAGAGCCACGGATACTCCCCAGTATTGTCCCTGTTATCCCCGGATTTTAAACATTTTAAACAACCGAGGCTGTCAGCCGGTCCATCACGGTCTATCACGGATCGTCCCGGTTGATTCCGGATGTTCACGGTGCCGCCACGGTCGCATCCCCGGTTAGACCAACACCCTCCCTACCGGATTACAAACCGGGACTCTCCGGGGATGCCAAACCAGAACTGTGAGAATGGGGCTTAAGCGGTACGTCACTGTTCATCTCGGATCACCCCGTTGGACCCCGGATGTTCACGACGACGCAAGGCTTGTCGCTCCAGTAAGAAACGATTTCCCTGAATTTGCCAAACGGGGACATTGGGAATAGGGTTTAAAGTGACTATCGAACGTATCTTGAATTTTTGTTATGTCGAAGTAATTTTCATGGTCCCGAAAAATTGAGATAACAACAAGAGTTGACTGTACTTGTACATGTATTTTAAATTGTACATCTTGGATATACGTACCACCTTTTTAAATGTGATATTCGGCTGCTTCTGTTGGTAACGCAATACCAATTATACTTGTTTTTATGTATTAGCCTCAAATGTTATAGTCACATGATGGCCACCCGACACTTAAAACAAATTAGTGTAAAACAATAGATTTGAGCTTCAAAATTATCAAATACAAAAATTATGTCGAGCTGGACGACATTCGATGATTTTTTTAATGTCGTCCAATGTCGCCATTGTCGAGCTGGATGACATTCGATTTTTGAATGTCGTATGTCGTATGTTGAGCCAACTTCACACAGCTTAATATTTTCATTATGTGAATGTTTGCATAAAATTGACGCTCAAATGTATGCTTCATTATTATCAATTTAGCTAAATATACTCCGACAGTCGTAAATAGAGTATGTGCCATGCATCAAGTGATTGCAATAACATGTAATGAGTATATGTAAGGATTGTTCAAAATTACATTGGACATATGACAGTTTTATAGACGCAAAAAAACATAATCGCTTGAGGCAATTTTGGTATTTTGACGTCGTTTTTAGCACTTTTGCAAAATTGGTGTTAATTTTGAAGGACACTTTTTCATCCAAAAGTGCTTGGTCATAGAAATATTTGCCCAAATTAAAACTTACATGCATCTGTTTTAATAATATTCTGCATGAAAAATAAGGAGCGCCATTATTAATTTGTTACCTGGACATGTTTTGGGTCACCCTGTGTGTATATAAAACATTGTCAAGAGGCATCCATAGACTGTGTGGTCATACCACGATGGATGTGACGTAAGTTTGGGAAAATAAACTCAAAGTCAACTTAAAGTTAAAAGCAACCGTAATTATTTTATTATATGACCGCTTTTAATTTAACGAGACATCCTCGACTCTCAAGCGGTGAATGAGTATTATCAACGCAATTTTCACAGATTTAACGAAGCGGGAAGATAAAGCAATGTGTATTGATCTACAAATCAATAACTCTTAATATCCACACTTTCATAAGAGTACAGATGCTGTTGAAAGAGAAACATACTTCAATTTTAATTTTAGCAACTACATATGTTTCCAAATCAATTCAAAGTAATTCGTGTTTGTTCATAGTCAGATTTCATTACCGACCGAGAACGAAATGTCCGAAAGCATGCACAGTTAATTTCGCGACGTGATTTTAAGAGCGTAAAACTTATGATTGGGCAGATTACTAGTAAACATCGATTTCGCCGTACAAGCTGCACAAACAATATAATGTATTTGTTTACATTTTTTTATTCATTTCATCAGTTTAAATGGAACAAGCAAGTGATATTTTTTTCTACATTCTGGATTCGGAGATACATGTTTAATGCCATTTTTCAGCCTGACATTTTATCCAGTATTTATGGAACACCATAGCTGTCTTTTGTTGACGCTTGTCATGTTGACTTGTCGGTAGGACATGTGAACTTCTTAGTACAATGTGTTAATATGTCAAACCACATCGTTGACTTGTCAAACTATCATCTGAATATGTCAACTTGCCCTGTTATATTGTTAAAACAACGTCTTAAATTGTTAAAAGAATACAATAATATCTCAAGACATCGTGTTATACTGTTAAACCACATCGATAAATTGTCAAATCACCATTTGTATATGTCTACGTTACATGTTAAATTGTTGAAAAACGCTTGACAATGTTAGAAGAACGTGTTAACTTCTCAAAGCATCGTATTATCATGTTAGACTTTAACTACAATGGTGAATTGTTAAACTATCATTTGAATATGTTTATATGCGTTGTTGAATTGTTAAAACAACGTCTTACAATGTCGGATGAGCATGCGAACCTCTCAACACATCGTGTTATACTGTTAAACGGCAGTGGTAAATGTTTAAAATATCATTTTAACATGTCTATACGACATGTTTAATTGTTACAACAACGTCTTAAATTGTCGGTAGGGCATGTGAACTTCTCAGTGCAACATTATTGTATGTCAAGTTACACTGTTAAACTGTCCAAATACCATGTGAACATGTCTATAAGCCATGTTAAATTGTTAAAATAGCTTCTTATTATGTCCAATAACCATGTGAACTTCTCAATAGAACGTGTTATATTGTTAGGCAACAGTGGTAAATTGTTAAAATATAATTTGAAGATGTCTATATGACATGTTAAATTGTTAAAATAGCTTCTTATCATGTCCAATAACCATGTGAACTTCTTAATAGAACGTGTTATATTGTTAGACATCAGTGGTAAATTGTTAAAATATAATTTGAAGACGTCTATATGACAAGTTTAATTGTTAAAATAGCTTCTTATCATGTCCATTCAGCATGTGAACTTCTTAATAGAACGTGTTATATTGTTAAACAACAGTGCTAGATTGTTAATCTATCATTTGAAGATGTCTATACGACATGTTATAGTGTTAAAACGATATTTTAACTTGTCCACGAGGCATGTTAACTTCTTAATAGACAGTGTTGTTGTTGTTCAAATTTGTATGACGTCATCAATAACGTAAGTTCCTCCCGCGTGCATATTGAACAATTTCCGCCATCTTTGTTCAATATGCTCGCGGGAGGAACTTACGGTATTGATGACGTCATACAAATTTGAACAACAACAACACTGTCTATTAAGAAGTCCACATGCCACTTTGACATGTTAAAATATCGTTTTAACACTATAGCATGGCATGTAGACATTTTCAAATGATATTTTAACAATTTACCACTGTTATTAAACAATATAACACGTTCTATAAAGACGTTCACATGGTTATTGGACATGATAAGAAGCTATTTTAACAATTTAACATGTCGTAAAGACATCTTCAAATGATTATTTAACAATTTACCACTGTTGTTAAACAATATAACACGTTCTGTTGAGAAGTTCACATGGTTATTGGACATGATAAGAAGCTATTTTGACAATTTAACATGGCTTATAGACATCTTCAAATGATTTTCAACAATTTATCACTGTCGTTTAACAGTATTACACGTTCTATTGAGAAGTTCACATGCCGAATGAACATGATAAGAAGCTATTTTAACAATTTAACATGGCATATAGACATGTTCACAAGATACTTGAACAGTTTAACAGTGTGACTTGACATATAATAATGTTGCACTGAGAAGTTCACATGCCCTATCGACAACTTAGGACGTTGTTGTAACAATTTAACATGTCGTATAGACATGTTAAATGATATTATAACAATTTAACATGACAAGCGTCAACAAAAGACAGCTATGGCGTTCCATAAGTATTGCTTAGATTGGTCGATAGTGTGTGTCTACTTGCACCCATACACTTACGCTTGAGTTTTGAAACGGTGTCATGTTTGACTTCGATTTAAAAAGTTTATGAATAACAAATCGGAGAGTAGTCATATTTAGATCTATTTGTGTAAACTCAAGAACAATAGGGTATGCCGATTTTTAAATTCAAACGACAAGAAATTGCAATCGGTTGAAAATAACTCTGTACTTTCCTTCACAAATCTGAAAGAGTTAAGTAGGTACACTTTTTCCAAATATAGTTACATCGAGTAATTTACCTACTTTAATTCACCGACGGTACTAGATCTTATGAAGTGCTAGATCAATAAAATGTAGTGCATTGTACATTATAATATGTTTTTAAAAATAGGTCCCAGTAATCAATAGTCACTTAAAGTGCTCTTGCGACATAATACCCACAATCAATTACATACTGATCTATAGCATTAGGGTACACATTGATCAGCCTTTGTGAATTTTAAAGACACTGAATAAAGCTACTTAATAATTGGTGCATGGCGTAAGCTAAAAATGCTCTATATAATGCATTTTTGCTTTTTGGTCATTCACAAGCTTTGAACTAGGCACGAAACCGCCTCCTCGATAGGATAGTGGTTGAGCGTTCGCTTCGAGTGCGGGAGGTCTCGGGTTCGATCCCTGGCCGCGTCATACCAAAGACGAAATAAAAATGGTACCAGAAATTCCCTTGCTAGACGCTCAGCATAAAAGGGAAACTGGCTTCTCTTCTCTCATACCCTCGTGGCGATGGATTGCATCAGGAATGAGGTGTCGAGAGTGATTAATATAAGTTGGAAAAACTTGTTTCACAATCGACCTTAAATAAATTAGTATAAACTAAACCGGTCAGTAACCTCAGGAAACAAGACATCCAGGCTGATAAATATATGGAATAATACCTTGTTTAGCAATCACAATGAAAACTGAAATTTTGAAAAACATGAATGTTGCCTACCATAGTAGCTCTATGAACACGGATACACACAGTGCTTGGTTGCATGTAATCCATCTTATATCGCATGCATTATGTGTGAATGTAGATAACGTTCAGCTTTTCTCGACGGGAAAACTTTAATCAGGCCCACGATTTACTGAACCCTTCATAAATATTCCATAAGTCGTCCAAATGTTCGAGTGATTAACGCTTTGTGGTAGGAGAAAATGCGATTACTTTAGTCTTACATGAAATAATAAAGCACAATACGAACCGATCTAATCCTAATCTTATTACAGACTAATTGGATACTCTCAGTAAGAGACTTCTAATCCACAACAATACTAAAGGTCAAGTACATAACTAAATGCTTGTCGCACCTTAAATTCCACTATGAACTATCGTCCATGGAAAGTGATATTTACAACCTAGTTTTTACTTAAATCAGTAGTTATTGAATTGTATTTATACTCCTGGTAATTATTTAAGGTCGTTTGTGAAACAAGTTTTTCCACCAAATATTAATCACTGTCGACACCTCATTCCTGATGTTATCTATCGCCACGAGGGTATGAGAGAAAAAAGCCAGTTTCCCTTTATGCTATGCGTCTAGCAAGGACATTTCTGGTACCATTTTTATTTCATCGTTTGTACTACGCGGCCTGGGATCAAACACGGGGCCTCCGCACTCGAAGCGGACTCTACCACTTCGCTCTCGAGGAGGCGGTATTTGATTGAAAAGCTGACAAAGACATCTCAAAACTAGAAATAAAATTAATTTACTACATTCCTATTCGTCCTATGGTATGTATGCTTGTGGCTTGTTGGAAAAGGATAGGATGATGGTCGAGTGGATAACACAACTGACTACTGATCGAGAGGTCCATGGTTCGAATTTTGACCGGGACACTTGGTCATTTGTGAAAAAACGTTTTTCAGTTTTTCCCACCTAACTAGAGATGATCTGGTTGAAAAACCAGAGGTACTCTCGCGTGTATCGGTGCTATACATCGGGCACGTTAAAGAACCAGGGAGTCTATTCGGAACGAGCTAGGATAACGCACCCGGATTTCTTGTATCATAACTCTTTCTCTTCTACTTGCTGTCCCTTCAGCAAAATTACAGGACTCTGTTGGAAATAAGTGCTTGCACTTTCATGGGTTATCCTTGACTAAAGGAAGATAAATATAAACTATTTTATTGTGTGAATTTCATCATCGAGTTCATCAGCGAAACCAGGGATCAGTGTAGCAATACCACGTGACTTTTGACTACAGTTACAAGAAGAAATTTGTAAACATTGGAAAATAAAATAGCCATAAGTATTTTATTTCTTCATCGATTTCTATGAAATATACGCCACGCTAAGGGAACAATTATTTGCTTTCCATGAAATATAAAATCTTTTTCAGCGGTTGTGCCATTTTGTCCATTACCTTGTGAAACCGTGGAAAGTGTAGGTTTCACAGGGTAATGGAAAGATCTGTAACACTGCTGAAAAAGATATTATATTTCACGGAAAGCAAATAATTTTCCCCTTAGCGTGGCGTATATGTGATTGAAATCGATGGAGAAATAAAATACTTATGGCTATATCTGTGTTCCAATGTTTACAAATTTCTACTTGTAACTGTAGTCAAAAGCCACGTGGTATTGCTACCCTGGGGATAGTCTCTGGCGAAACCCACCTTTTCGTCCGCAGTGAAATGAAATTAATCATCAGCTACATAGCCAAAATACATTTAAAACTATACGTAGGCCTATTAATGAATGTTGAAGAAACTTGCAAATTTAAAAATAGTCATGTTTTTTACGGTCATCTTTCAATACCATTAAAATTAACGAAACGGTGGTTTTGTTTTGCATTTAAATATAGGTTGATTTTTTTAAACGCGGTCGTCAATCTGTCAGGCTAATAATACAGTGTCATTTTATTAAGACGATATAGACAAATATTGATTCAACCTAAAAGTGGTCGTATATGGGTATAAATTATTATAAATTCGCGTGGGATAATTTTGATTGATTTTACGTATGGACAATGAAATAAAATATGAGCTAATAATCTTACCCCCCCCCCCCCCAAGTATGCATAACAAGTGTTTTCACCTTTTAAAGGCCACGAATCTGCTTTATAGTGCCGATCAGGTGAATTTGTTCACACTATATAATACACCGAAATAGAATTTTACCAGATTCCGTAAAACTAAATGTTAACAAAAAGTAAAAACGTGTACAGTATTGTCCAAAGTGATTTTTGTAAAATGTACAAACACCTATTGACTTTTTATGGTGTTGTGACTTTGACTTAATTTACTAAGTCAATATTATTGGTTTATATTATGGTACTTCATATTTCTTACATTTTGCTTTTTTAAATCAACGATTTACATTTATTATTCAATATAATGGTGTTATATATCTGGTATGTATGTCGAGCGGGTATAATATGCCGAACAAGCAATATTGGCTCGAAAACAAGTCTTAACCGTACCTGTGCCAAGATCACAATATAATAATAATGCAAAAGTAGTAAAACAAGGTCAGATATATATTCTGCTTTGTTCGATATAGTATGTTTTATAACTACATGTATACATACTAGTATATAGAGTTCTGAACATAGAGTTCTGAACATAGAGTTCTGAACATAGAGTTCTGAACATAGAGTTCTGAACATAGAGTTCTGAACATAGAGTTCTGAACATAGAGTTCTGAACATAGAGTTCTGAACATAAGTTCTAGAGGTCGAAAACATAATTTCTAAACAGACGAGGAACATGTATCGCAGTATGGCACTTTTGCGAATAGTTTGCACGTTTAAAACCCTGGCAATACATTCAGGTACCCGTAAAGATGGTGTTAACAAGTAGAAACTCTAATATATCACATTTGTCTAAATAACCGAACATAGCTGCACGTATCAATATGTTCAATAACAGCCATGTGGGCCAGATTTGAATCAAAGCAATTCGGTAACTTGAGAATCTGTGAAGTATTGTATTTTGATCGACAAGTACCGATTGTTTTGCAGATAGTTTGGTAGCTTAACAAAAAAGTCCATACTGCGATTAATTATGTATTCGCAGTGCGGGTAACTTAAATAGACTTAATAATCACGATTTTGAAATACTTGCCCGACATAAACAACTTCATGCTGTCCTATATCTGCATGTGGGGTGAGAAGAACGTTTAAGAAGGACAAGGCTGACTGCCATTCCAAGTGCTGTTTGGTTATCATGTGTACTTATGATAATGACCATGACTTTGTGTTATTCGCACGTAGTCTTAAGATTCCGAACTACCCGATTCACATATTTCATATTCATATAACCAAATTGGCGAAATAACATACCCCAGCATATAAATCACAACAAGGGCAATAGCTAGAAACCGTACAAAACCAAAAAGTTAACAGAAATTCGGACTTGGAAAAGGGCAACTCAACTTAAACAGCCGAGCGTAGATAAACATCTCAATCCACAATTACATGACACAATGTCCAACACTCAACTCAACGAGAAAAGGAACGTGACTGTAGAAATACGAAGTTTCAGCTGTCAAAACGTCGAAAGCCTCCTGTGGGCGCAGAAACAATTAATTTATCTATCAGAAACGCCATCCATATGTGGGAATATTCTATTCTCAGATCTGAAATCCCTCAACATGTACACATACACTACGAGGTAAAAACCAGAAACACATTCGTTATGCTAAGGTCACATTTGCCCTGCGAGCTCCTTACGAGCTCCGTACGAGTCGATTTTGGCAAACTTGCACGGCCCGTACGGACACCGAAGACTCGGATTTTCTTAACTCGTACGAGTATCGTACGGATATCGTACGAGAGCATCTCTATAGATCTTTCGTGGTACGTACGAGCTGTGATCAGACGCTACGAGCATACAAAAACCGTTAGGAATTCAAAAATTGTGAACTCGTACGAGTTGATAAATTCGTACTGATATCGTACGAGCTTTGTGACCGTAGCATTACTGACCCGCTTGACTTCCGGGAAATCCGGATACTCATGCATTTATTTCTAAGATATGTCCGTGACTAAAATAAATTATGATAATGTTTTCACAGTGCATTATTAAAGTGAGAGGAATTACTCATAAATAAGAGAGAAACAAACGGGTATGATCTAGATGATAAGAATGTCAATACATTGCAATATTTGAACAGATTAAGACATGGTTTACTGACAAAATAACCACTTTTCAACTCGATAAAATATTACAACAACGTGTTTGTCAAGTAATGAGGTCACCGTTGTAGCTCAGATAGCTCATTGGGTAAATAAAAATTTGAGAAACAAATTACATGTATTTGTTCTGCAAACTTACTTTTAGTAATAGTGTTTAAAGTTCTAATTTACTCGATTGTTGGTTTAATGTTAAATCGATGGTACTTAAATGAATGAACAAACTAAAGGCTTTGCGCTGTGGAGCCAAGGTGGTTTCAGCTGCCGTAGTGTTTGTTAACGGCACAGGCACACTAAATGCATTGCGCCATGGAGCAAGCGCATGCACTTACTTCCAATGGGTTCGTCTTTCGCCAAAGGGACATCAGGTAAAAGAGACAATGATGTGATACAAGCAATCCGGGTGGGATACTCTAGCTCTTTCCTAACATACTGCTAGGCTCTTTAACGTGTCTGGCGTATAGCGCCGATATATTTAAATTATCTAAATGGTTGGGAAACACTGAAAAGCGTTTCTAAAGTTTCCATTGCGCCGGCCAAGATCCGAACCAGGGACCTCCGGAATGAGTGTCGAGAGCATTCAATTTAACCACTCGGTCAACGTTCCACCCTAGTTCAATATTTCGACTAAATTAAACCCATCAGACATTCATTATATTTAAACAATTATCATTAACAACCGATCTACAAAGAAAAACATGTTCGATTTATTAATTATAAGAACCGTTTTCACCGAGTTATAAATTGATATCCCGGCCATTGCAATTAATATCGACATTTAGCAAATACAAAGGCAAGCAAAACCTACACTGGGTTTAGATAATCTATATCGCTGGCTTAGCATTAGAAGGTGCATTTTTGACATCTGTATCTCAAGGCCCTTCTTATGAGCCTATTTTCATGAAAATCGGAAGTGGTCATGTTGACCAAACTGAAGTTTAAAAAGCTTGTTTTCCATAAGTAAAGAGTAGTTTTCAGACAGTTTTTTCTTGTTTTCTCAACATATCGATAATGTACTTACGACCTTCTATTTATAAGCCAGTGATATGTATAGTGGACATATCATGGGTAAGTGAAGGTCAATGTTTACGTACCTTCACATTCACATGTTTTTGGAGTCTTCATATTATAATAATAATAATAATAACTTTATTTTCCGATGCTATACCAATTAAGCCTAGGGGTCATCTAACAAAACAAGCATAAATATATACAAACATTCAAAAGCATCAATAAAATGGCAGACAATACAAAAAGTAAATACTGACATTTAAAAAAGTGTATTTAAAGATCCTGATATAATAGGTAAACAGCAATAACTCGAGTGTTTTTAATTTATCTTTGTTAGATTTGCGGATAAGTATGATTGCAGTTTCCAAACAATTTCACGATTAAAAGATTATGAAAAATCGGACAGGGAAGGCTGCTTTCAACAGAAACAGCCAGACACAGAAAACAGGAATAAAACAGACCACCATTACACGACACAATGCCCGATACATAACTGAACGAGAAAATGAAACTAAAACATACCAAAAAGGACCATAATTAAAAGCGGCATTCTTATAGGTCTGTGACGTTGGCGTTTAAATGTTAGATGTTCATTCAGAAGTGAATTCAAAAACATGAACAACTAACAGACGTGAACTCAGAAGTGATGTCGAAATTGAAAATTTGAATGAACAGCTGACATAAGTGAACTTAGAAGTTAATTCAGAAGTGAAGCCAAATGTTCATTCACATTTTCAATTTCGACTTCACTTCTGACGTCTCTTATAAAAAGATTACATCACCATCTGCAGCAAAATGTGCACACTAAAATGTAACAGCTCAAAAATAAGGCCACCTTTTGAACCCTTAAAAAGAGGTCGTGTTAAGTTGATATGAATATTGCGATTAAACAAAGATCAAAACAGAAAAAATACAACAATTTTAAATATTGTGCTCTTGATAGTGAAATGATATTTGTGGATTTTTATTTATCAACCAAAATAAATAAGGTACACAAATAATAACGAGTTTCCATACTAATGTTGACTCGACAATATGTTACAGACTGTGACGGCGTACGTGTCCGTATTAGACACATATGTCATGATTAATGAATACATTACTGATCGTGAATCTACACTCAAACAATACACAATTAATGTAGTGTATAGATCAGTTATATTCAATATTCTCACACCTCATTACTTTCAAGTAATTTCAAATCCTTTAATCCAGTTATTTCTACCGAGTGCAAATTTCAGAACACATGGTAAAGGTGAAGCCTTTGTTAAGTAAAGCTTAAAGGTATCCCCCTCCAATTTTAAAGATCATCAAATTAAGCTCATGAGAAACCTATTTTCTCCCGATTCCTACCCTGAAATACCAGGCACCTGACTAGACAGGGAGCCATTCGGTAACATTGAATAACTTGCTAGTAGACCTACTTGCTGGTTGCTAATCACCCAGCTATATTAAAACAAACCCTATCGGGATTCGTACATTCGATCTCTCGCTCAAGTGACTCAACCCCTCAGCTACAGCATCGGTTTCATATGGTGTCCAGTAAGTTACATAGTCAGATATACATGTATTGAACTTAATTAACAATGTTTAAACAATTCTCCTTCGTTAAAAGCAACCCTAGCTTGATAACCAGAAGCTCTCGTCTGGTTGACGACCATCGTTAACAATGATAAAACTAATGCATAATGATGGACCCCTGTTCTTCTACTGTCAGTCTTTTTTCAACTATGTTCGTCTATTCTGACTTAAAACCATTTCTCATCATTTTTAGTTATATTTACCTCACCAGTTGTCCTGGATTGTATTTCAAACAGAACAGACTAACAATTCTACATGTACTTTAAGATGTTCAAGGACCGCTATTGCGTGCTATAGATAATTTCAACATTATAACTGTGCTTGTTTTTGTGTTTGGTATTGCTATTTTGTGTTTATGAATAATTAGACTGTTATTAGTGTAATAAACTGCCAGGTGTGATTGGTAAGTAAGTTTTCGAAGCCAAATAAATATGAATAGATATAATGATTTCTGAGGTATATCAGCTGGTTGTTTATGGCACAATTTAAGAATTTTTTTTCACACAAAAAACATACAAAGAGAAACCTCAAGGACAAACACATCGAAACACAAAAGCATGCAATCATAGACATGGTCAAAGCAAGACTTAGTGATGAATGTTTTAATTACATAATATAGAGAGCAAAAATTAATGAATAGTATTCCTTGCATTGGCTCAGAGTAGCACTAATGCAAAGGTAAATATCAAATTACGATCTAAAACGTCTTAAACATGCAGTTAGACAATGCATTCATTGAGTATGATTGTCTAAGGCAGATGGTTGCTTAATTAAGTTGTAAACTCACACAGGTTTAGCTTTAAATATATAAAACATATTCAGATTGGATCTGGTAATGAAATAATTAATCGCTATTGATTTATCGTAGTTTGTAAATGACCAAAGGTAAATGTATTTCTGATCGCCATTAAATTGTAACTGACACTTACGTTGAAAACTTTTTGACATTAAAGTTATGTACACAACAATAAGTTATGCTCACCTTTATTATGGTGTTTCTGGCATCAGTCGCTGGTAGCCTTTGTTCTCGTTGAGCAAGGAATTATTTGTCAGTAAATCTCTAGTTGTCTGTGCTTTGTCTCGACGTTTTCGTCGAGCACTTACGTTCCTAATTCCTGATTGTGCATGGCATACGTCATTAACGTCAAGTTCTGTGCAATGTTCACGCTCTGACTTAGAGTCTGCTTCAGCAACAATGTATGACGTCAGCTTTTCATGATCACAGTTACCAACGTCAGCATCACTGTCTGACATAGTGTGAATAATCTCTTCTGGAACACTTTTGATTTCTCGCTTATTATCATTCAACTGGCTATATGCAAAGTTACATAACGCACTTTTTTCATCAATTTGTTGCACAGTGAAATGTCTTTGTACACTACTGTTATTGATATTTAGTGAAGAAATTGATTGATTATCATTTAACATTGCATCCATCTTAGTGACGTCGTTGACTGATTTGTTGACGTCATAGTTACTGTCCCAACTTAGAACACTTTGTCTACCATCTGTATTGCTGTCTACTATTGAGCACTGACTTGATCGTCCAGATTCTGGGTGTTTAGGATACAATGAGTTAACAGCTATACTACTTAATGCACCGATAGGAGCCAATCTTGGCGGTGGTCGCGGTGGAATACCTGCAACGGACGTATTGGACGTAATACTCTGAGTATCGAAACTTCTTTCTTTTCGTTTCTTTTTCTTCCGTTTTGGTAAAGGTGAATCTCGTGTGGAAAGCTTTAAAGAATGTTCCTTTGATTTTGTTGGTACCACATTTTGTTCAGTTTCATTTTTATAATGATTTCCGTTTTCAGCATTAAGTCTGCTTTCGTCGCGTTCTCTTTCTACAGTCTCTGATGGAAATTCAGCATTTTCATTGACTGTTTGAATTTCCTGGACGTTTGTTGGTCGAGGTGGGCAAATTAGTCCAGTTCCCATTATTTCAGTTTGCAACTTATCATGAGTGTTGTGTAACAATAACTTGTCACTCGGTACATGAAAAGTTGTTCTACTTTTATTGCTATTAGTTAAGACAGAGGTACTGAGGTCCAGCCCCGAATCCCCTTCTGACGTAGAGCCCACTGTATGGTTACAGACTTTCCCGCCTTGGTTAATTGGATGCACAGTGTCACCGTTCACTTTTGGCTCTGATAACGACCGTTTTCTGTCAGTGAGGGTTTCTTTAATATGTCTGACAGAAATTGGATGAGAAACTGAGAATGGATCTTGCTCATTTCCAGAATCGTAGTCGCTGGTATCTTCCTCAACATGTACAGTATCACGTAACCCGATGACGTCACATTTCTTACCTCTAAGCGTTCCATTCTTAGACGATGTTAGCGTTTCGTCTTTATCTTCATCTTCTTCTTCATCGTTTGCAGTTTCATCTTTCTCAAACGTCTGTATATGAACTCCGTGTTGTGTTGCAAATAGGACCGGAACCTGAAACACTCTATGTTCCCTCGGTGACGTCACGTTATCTTTCTCTTTCAGTTTCTCTTCTTTTATCTTTCTTTCAAGTTTTAAAGAGTCACTGTCACCTTTTTTGAAAGACTCGTCAATGATTGAATTGTTTTTTCGACATAAAATCATATCTTTAAAACATTTCCATAGTTCCTTGCTCCACGTGAAACATGCGATCGGCAACGCCAGTGTGTAACTGAATCGTAACCATAGTAACACGAGGTCTATGTACCAGACATATCTGAGGTCGTCTTCATCTGCAACGTCATCAAGTTCTAAACTGTTTTTAAATTGGTTGAAATATGACGTCACAACGTGCGGTCCTTCTAAAACTAACCAAGCGACGCACAATGTAGCGGTAATGTGAGTATGGCGTATTTCTAGTTTGATCCGAGGTTCTTGTGATGTTTCCTCGTTATAATTATGTTGAGAGATAATGTTTCGAATCAGAAACCTTTCTTTGTATCCAGTCCGAATAATTTTGATAAAAAATATGATCATTAAAATAAGCGGTGTAAGAAAACAAAGTAGTGTATTAGCAACGTTGTAGACAATAGAAGAACCATTAGAGATTGCACAATAAACGATGTATGTATTAACACTTGTAGGTACACAACCGATAGCGATGGGGACACTAAAGGAGAACGCTTGAACCCACGTAAAGGTGATGACGATTGCAATTCTTGGAGTAGATACCACATGTTCATATTTGTCCTTATATCTCATGGCGATCAGTCGGTCAGCCGTACTGATCATGAGTCCAAGAATCGTTACGATACAAATTAGGTTCAAACAAAACGAACTCAGGCGACAAGGAAGTTTCCCAAAGCTCCATTCGTTTATGACACTAGATGCAAGAAGTACCGACATGTTTAAAACACACTCGCATATATTTATTACAGCCAGGTTTATAATGAATATAAAGAACGTTATGGAACGAAAACGTTTCGACTGGCACACGGTTATAATAAGGAACAGATTTCCAAAAAATCCAAGAAAAATAAAAACTGCCAGGAAAACAATTCTCGGGGTCGATGAAGATATCCAACCGTCGGAATCCTGTCCGGATGCTATCATAGCATTTTCTGTCGCGTTGCTTAAAGTCCCGACGGTAGTTGTACTTCCCGAAACAACTGGCGTGGAAGCCATTATTTCCACTATGAATGATTATTTTAAAAAACTCTCTTCATAATGTCCATGTGTCGTAACTTACATATTCACAAAATCTTACAAGACCTTGTTAATATTACTGTTGTAAGTATTTATATTATTTCTGACACAGAATATCAAATCAACTTATCCGAATGTCTCTTACAATGTATGAAATACTTCACATTTTTGTGCTGACACTTCCAACTGTTATCATTCAGTACATATCTTTCAATTATTTACTTGTTCAATCAATAAAATCGGTATAGTATAGATCTGTCCGCTCGCTTCACCAAACTACCGTATGGGATACTTATGTCGGCGACTAGTCGGGTATATCAATATTGAATACAACTTGCAGTTTAATCAATATCATTTTCTATGTGTATGCACAGGTATTCGGCATGTTGGCTGTGACCCCCACCCCCTGCCAGTGAACCAATCTACAACCCATACAGAGAGCTTAAACATGTTTAAATAGTGTCCGAACAACATAAAATAACATTTCATTAAATATCTGAAAAATCCCCTTGGTGTCTTATAATTATACTAATCTATGAAATTGGATTTTAAAAATGGTTTTAAACTTAAGACTATCTTTTATGTGATCGAATAGGGCGTTTTACGGACATATACAATACAAGATATTGTGTAGTTATCCTAGTTTCGTAGATTTCTCAATAATAAAGTGACAGCATAATTTATATACGAGTAATTGTTATATGATGCAGATGTCGAAAGTGAGCGTTCACAAAGTTTTAATACACCATCCCAAAAAGCTCTATACAAAATAAACAATTACGACTGACCAAAGTGAGTTTAATAATATTTGATAGAAAAATGTCGGACTGTGTTTGTATATAATATTGGAGGTGGTCGCTTTATTCGATTGTCCACTAAATCAGGTTTGAATATATATTATACAGCGTGTTTAAACATACAATATATCACACTAATGGCAGATTACAGATTAAAAAACTGTTTACAAAACTATTTACAAGCCTTATTATAGGCAAGCCTTTCTATACACGTGTATACATCGTCTATACCTCACATATAAAGCGGCATACGTGACAGTTCATTATTGATCCCGACGATTATTGTAACGCACTAATCAATAGTTTGGCGAGATATCACAATTCCAACATGGGACCTGTCGAAACCTGCAAATGAAATCCTGTATACAGGTATATATATAGTAGATCAATGACACTGTTCACTGAAGTTATATTAGATAAATACGTAACCGCGTATTTGTAACCGCTTTATTTATAGAACGGTTCAATCATGGGCAATATAACATGTTTAATCTAAAATATATAATATAGTTTAAGGTATTACACACATATTCAAATAATTTAAAAAATATTCAATACTGCAGACTCTTAAATCGTAATTGTAGGGTTAACGCATGCTTTTTCGGGCTATAACATCTGCAGAGTCCCGAGGGACGGTTGGTGCACGAGCCCGCCTTTTATGTTATAAAGCGAAAAAACATGCGTAAACGCTATTATAGCATACAAAACATCAATTAATGCGTTTGTATTTCAAAATAATGATATTTTGGCGGGAGATTCTGTGACGACGTCGCGAAAACAAACGTAACGTCATACCAGTTATTGTTATGCACGTCGATTTCCGGTACATGTATCGGCAAATACCAAGAAAACATGGATACTGCGGGTTTGTTTTAATGTATATTTTAATTATTATAGAAAACTAATAAGTACTTATTAGTACTTAGAAATAAAATGGGAATAACTGTTCATATGAAGCTGTACAACCTTTATAGTCGCCGGTGCGGCCCTGAAATGAGCATACGTAAAACTGGACGTTAACAGCGCGTGAATCTTTATGTTTACGCATGGGTTTCGTCCCGTTAACGTATGGGCAAAATCACCGTTTTTATGCTATAATGCGCATTTAAGGCCAAATTTTCCATCGTTATGTCATTACGAATGTCAATATATCATAAATAATGAATGTACACTAAATATTTAAATAAACGGGGTAATCCTTAAGTGCCCCGAAAAAAATATTTAAAAAATTCCTCTCTTGAAGCAAAATAGAGAACTATTCCAAACTGGCTTATTGTGCCCGTATTTTTTTTTATCTAACAACAATCTACACAGGAACTACACATTGATTTGTCTTAATTATCGATCTCCGGAATATTTTTTTCAGTCACCTTAATAACTTTAACTAGTGCATACCTAATACTCACTAAAATCTATATGCATTTGAGGACGTGAATCTAAAATTTAAAAACTTTTACCGTATACTATATCATACTATACCAAAGCCTATAGTAGAGGAAAATTAAGCGGGATTTATTACGCCCTCCTACGTCACATGGGCACTCCCGAATTACAAAGTTATATACAAATCATTTCATATTTTCATACTGTCAATGATAAGTAAAATTTTCAAAATAACTCATAGCGTTCTAGAAACGTTACGCTATATAAATTAGGCATGACTGAAAATCGAAGAAAATGCATATGTCCAGAACCTGCAGTAAAGAAGCCCCACGGCAAATGTAGAATATAATATTAGGAAAAAAATTTTATTGCAGAGACCGGGGCGACAGTGTGAAGAAGGCAGGACATGAAATACAACGGAAGGTACATAACATTTCACTTGATCATGAAATATCAATATTCGGAAAATCGCGATTTTGTATCAAATTTCAAACCATAGGGCAGGCATAATAATAGACGACGGGAAACGATGATATAGCAATGTATCAATGTACATGTTAGGAATTGAATACTTTGACGAGTAGGTGTTGTTTATTTATACCCTGATCACATTAATCGGACGAGTAAGCTCTCATGCGAATTAAGAAAAAACTCCTACGCCATATAAACGAATATCATTGAGTTCGATGCAATAATACATGCAGTTAAACTCAAGTATAGCTAAGACTATTTGACTTGGCGCTAGGTAATCCTCGTGTGTTTTCATTATTGAACCGTGCGAATGTTATGATTAGTTAAAATAACAATTATGATCGGACATCGGATAAGCACGGATATTCAAGGACATTATGTTAATTGTGCTTAGCTGTAACGAACTAGGCCTGCATGAATGTAATCAATATAAAACTAAACGACAGTTTTAAGTTACTTAAATTCTTCAAGGGAGGGAAGTGCATGTAATCAGAAAACTTTGGATGAAGCGGTTATCTCATCTTGTTGCGGCCCACTCTATCGTTATTTGATTATAATTTCGTTAGGATATCTATATGCATACCCATATTTTGCCTTTTATGACCTGACCGTTTTAATAGGCACTGCTGACGGATTGCGCGGGGCTATATCGTCTGGGTGAAATGCCGTTAGTTGTTATGCACCAGCCAATTGAAATCACACCCCCTACCCCGGGGAATGACGGGGATTTTACTTTTGTTTTTTCGAACCCTTGGTAAAATCCTAACCCCCAGGGCCATACAGATGGTAAACCCCCCCAAATTGTCCCCGCCCTATACTTCATATACGTGGTCACGGCAATATTTTCCTGCTATTAATTTGCGAGAAACAAAAGCCCCGCACTCACACGGGAGTGCGGTGACATCGGTAAGGTAAAAACACGAGACTGTTTCGCGCCACCACCTCCCCCGTCCAGGAGGCGGTTTTCAATTGACTAGTGCATTACGGGAGCCGAATTTGTAGGAAAAGTAGGAGCTGACGTTGTTTGGGATCTTTCTCTCCCTTTTATATCTTCGAACTTGCTACTTTCTTGCTTCTTTTTAAAATAGAATATATTCTCTTATACTTGTATTTGCTTTCTTGTCACAACCGAAACATATAATTGATAACAATGACGATGTTGATGAAGTGAGCTTTTGCGGCTATGTCGTTGGTGCACTGAGATTAAAATCACTGTTCACCTGTTGCAAAGTACACGAATGACTTGAACGCCCTCGTATTTTGACTTAAGTTAAAACAAATCAGCTGCACATATTTCTCAGGAAACGAAAAATATTCCATGTTTTCATTGTGTTTATTGTAGCTCTGGGAAGGTTGTGCTGTATATCTAAGAATAGAATGTTAACCCTATTTACGTAAAAGTATAAATACAACAGTCTGGTTCCCGGTCTATAGCGGACAGGGGCAAATAATCCAGACTATTGCAAAACTAGTTAATACCCGCTCATGATTTAAATTTATTCTGTACAGATTAAAAGATCATGGCTCTTAACACCAAGTGTTTTAACTGAATGGTAATTTAAACGTAATCCTGCTACGTTCACCACCGAAACATCTTGTGTGGTATTTGAATAGCTACGAATGTTTGGGTTTTGATTGATTTATTTCTACTTCAATAATTATTAAAATCATCTGATCCATAAGTTATTCGAGGTGCGTTCAAAAAGTTCGTTTACTAGTCGTTTCAATAACAACCCGTTGATAAAAGTTGGCATATCATATATGGTTGGAAAGCAAATTCAATTATCAGCAAATCTTACCCCAACTTGTGATGAGAGCAGCGTCTGCATTTAAGTAACTATGGTATCAGTTAACCGGCGCACGTCGTACATTTGCCGTTAAACACAATCTTTAACTAAAATATTTTCACTATCGAAATTTGTACATACTTCAAAGTTCGGGAAGAAGCTTCCTGACGCATATGCAAGACTGTGCAAACATATTATTTCATTTTAGCAGTGTCAATAGCAGATATAACATCTAATAATAAGAAGAGAGTCAAATTTCTATAGCGGCAAAATGACGTCTGCTCAACGTGTGTCGTTTTAAAGTTTTGCTCTGAACTACAAAATGCGGCTTATCATATTAGACTTTTAAATATATTCAAGGGGCTATGGGGCATTCTTGTTGTCAATAACTCAGTTTTTAAGTGACATTTATTATTCAGCGCGGGAAATAATACTATTTAAAATTATCAAAGGTCATTGCGAAGAACGTCCGTGTGCACGTCACAGACAACGTCAGCACAAGACGCCCTCGCTAGAGATGGACATTTACGAGGCATGTGTTTTTAAAATTATGGATGCTACACAATAACTCAAGTGCTCGTTAGAAAGGGAATGCTTTGTTGATGAATACCGGAAATGGGTACAACGCCGACGTAAGTATTGCTGGCAGCAGGGAATAGTCCGAGGATGAGAAAAATGTTTTTCAGTATTACGTTCAAGCCGCATTGAATAATGACGTCATTGTGCGCCGCACGCGTAAACCATATGATTTTATAATGATAACAGAATTTTCATTACGTAACATATCTTGATAAAAGGTTGCGTATATGCTCAGAACAGCTTGATTGAATCTCAGGAAAAACGAAGGATAATATTTCATAAAACCAGCAAAATTCACGAATAATTTGAACACCCCTCGTACATGTACATGTACCTGACAGCCACATTGAACCGCAATATTAAAATAAATACATGTAAATCGATTTTACCTATTTCAAATATAACAAACACGAGGCAGTATTATGCTGGGTGTTTATTGATAACCCCTCGTATACTTAATTATAAACATGAATAAAATCTGATATTGAATACTATATTTATTGAAATTTTATACAAGCATACATGTTAGGATTTACCAGCGATACATGAAAGGTAAATATAATTTGAGTATTTGTTTTACAAATGAAATTCATTTTTATTAATATGAGGAATTAATAACTCGTGCTTGATTATTTGATCAGTCGCAATTTGTCGAAGGTGTTTGTCGAAGGTGCTTGTCGAAGGTGTTTGTCGAAGGCGTTTGTTGAAGGTGTTTGTCGAAGGTGTTTGTCGAAGGTGTTTGTCGAAGGTGTTTGTCGAAGGTGTTTGTCGATGGTGTTTGTCGAAGGTGCTTGTCGAAGGTGTTTGTCGAAGGTGTTTGTCGAGGGTTGTTAGTCGAAGGTTGTTAGTCGAAAGGCTATTGGTCGAAGGTTGTTTGTTGAAGTTAAATTCATAGGATTATTCAACTGTGTGCTATATGATTTAAGCTCAACCATCGGAGACTCGAGAGCAACAACTGTAGCGTTGACTTATCTTACCCGGTAAGGTACTAGACATATACTTACACCCTACATCACAGTGTATAATCACGAGTCCACTTCCGGTTATCGCAATAGGTCATACATGTCGAATTGTACAGCTTCCCAATAAGTCATACACTGAATGGAAATCATCGATTATTTTGCTCGCAATAAGTCATACACTGAATGGAAACAATCGATTATTTTGCTCGCAATATCCCAATAAGTCACATAGTAATCAGGTGTATACGATGTGCTAATCGAAAGTCTGCGAATTATTTAGACCGATGTCTCAGAAATTCATTTAAGTGTAGACTTTGCAACATTTATGATTGTTCACTTTCCATTTTTATAGCTAACGGATCATAAAATATACTACAGATTTACGTTTGTTATCTTAAGTATTAAGGGTTGTTTACTAGTGAATGATCATAAATCACACTTGAATATCATGTATATCTTCGAAGCACCTCAGTGAGACGACTGACTACAAGAAAAAGTAATAATGTGTACATGTTACACGTAATAGTATGCACCCAGCCCAAAATTGATAAAAGAAATACGATATGTAGACATTAATATTTGTTCAAGCATTTGTAAGAAATGATCCGTACATTATAGGGAATGGTTCTTCTGCATTTTTGTCATAAAATAATACGAACGAGTTAACGTAATTGTTAATAGCGGTTGTAGCCACGTTAAATGTCACATCGACGCTTAATGTCGCACTTGACGTTAAATGTCGCAATAGAGCTGACGTTAAATGACGCATCGACGCGAAATGTCGCACTTGACGTTAAATGTCGCAAGGCTGACGTTAAATGTCGCATCTGTAACGTTAAATGTCGCAACAATTTGGACTGACGTTAAATGTCGCAACATCAACGCTAAATGTCGCAATCCTTTAAGCACTCCTTTGTAGTATTATTGTTCTAGTTATAGTCCAGAAGTATCCAAGAACATCTATTCAGGGTTTGCCAGGATGTAAGGCCAAGTTTCCCGGTTGAACCGGTTTGTATTTAAACACAAATTTAAATATATCAGAAATTTCGGGTTGGACAGTCACGATCAACCGGTTAATCGGATCTTATATATTATATATATTATATGTGCATTCATTTTATAGCAGCAAATAGCAACAACACTTTACACAATTAACAACAACAACAAATAAAATAAGTACACGACTGAGAGGAAAGTATGTTTCAAACGTACTTTTTCAAAAAATATTGAATACATATCTTTAAATAATATAAATAGATAAACAAGATCTCACGGACGTTCTGACCATATTATTCAATTGAGCGAAACGTTTTGTTATATATATACATGTATTTGCTTTTGAATGTGTAACACTTCCAGGTACTCTTATATCATAACAAAGCGAGTTCCATACTTTTGCCCTTGAGTAAGCCAATGGTTTTCTGCAAAACTCAAGTCTATGTTTTGGTACCAAAATAACCCATTGTTCAAATGATCTCAATGAACTGTTGTCTCTATATGTAAATAGTTGTTCCATATAAGGGGTCAAAACGTCCAGCGACTTTAATCAGGGTGGCTCTTTTTTCCAGAGTGCTGCCTCTAGGGCTGGAATGTCATACATAAATATTTACCACACTTTACATTTTGATCAAATGGTGTGTGTCGATACACCGATTGGATTCGAACCTAGGACCTGCCTATCTCTTGGTAAATTCTCTACCCAGTTGTTCTACAATTCACATAGCAATATATCAACCAGCGATGTCGATAATATATAGAGGATATTGAATGGGTGTTGGTTTATTAATTTCTGGAACGAGTTGAATTCAAAAATAAATTATTTATCACATATCAGATAAAATCAGAAAACGAGCTAGTTTCAGACATTCAAACGCTTATAAACACTATTAAACATCGCCGTTAATACGTACATGACGTAATCATAAAAAACAGAACGTCAAATGACGTCATTTGCATAGGCAAAACATAACGCATTCTTTCGTAAAAGCGTTTCACGGGCATAACCAAACGGAAGTATCGTCATTGCCGCTGACCTTCAAGTTTTATGCTACTTTTACTTTTGAATTATGCGTACCAATCACATGAATCATATTATAACTTAACCATTTTGAACTTTTAATACACCAAAATGATAGTTAATATGGTTATACGTGAAGTCGTCTGCGACTCGTCTGTTATTTGTGTAGAGTATTTATTTAACTGGTAAATTCCAACAACGGTCATTTAAGATCTGACTCATTTCGGGATTCGAATACCCGACTTTCCTCTCCTAATGCGTGCCTTATCAACTATCGAGTCGAGTCTTATAAGTATTTATAAAACGTCTTAGTAGAAAACTTTAGAATTTTCTTAAAGTCGTAAAATTTCCTTAAGTGTATCAGCTAAATAATATAATCAAGATATTAACTATTTACATGTAATGTTGATGCATTGTGTAGAGGACTACTATAATCAACATAGATTATACTTTAATTTGCTGTGAATATGCATATCGCAAGTCGATATATTTACGTTTCTCTAAGATGCATTAAAATGAAAAGGAAATCACAAAGCATGAATGAAAGGTGCTATTTATGTATAGGTGTAATACTAGGTATATAGTTTGCGTAGTCACAACATAACGTTTGCCCGGGGGCACGAAACTCGATTAAAGAAATGTAAAATTATGCACCTAAATAAAATAAATTCACCACTATCTCATATTTTGGCCATTATATAAGAAACATTCAAAAAGAGCATAAATAATAGATACTAACCAGGAAATTATAGTTGCATTACAAACTTAGTTAGATTTATTCAACAAGAAAAACGTTGCAATATACATACAAAAAAGTATGTTTCTAGTTAGTAAGCTGTGGTATAATATTAGCCTATCATAACATTAAAGAATCAAAGGGAAGCTACTCTTCGTATTAGTAGTTCAAACCCATGTTTTTTCAGATTTATTACTCCCGATTTTCAGGGGAAGTCACTCTTACCGCATTAAAATAGGTCGGACGGAGTTGCCTCCCCTGAATTCAAGGGAAGTAACTCTTGCCATATGCAGAGTTCCCTCCCCTGATTTTCAGGGGAAGTCACTCTTACCGACTTAAAATAGGTCGGACGGAGTTGCCTCCCCTGAATTCAAGGGAAGTAACTCTTGCCCTATGCAGAGTTCTCTCCCCTGATTTTCAGGGGAAGTCACTCTTACCGACTAAAAAAGGGCGGACGGAGTTGCCTCCCCTGAATTCAAGGGAAGTAACTCTTGCCCTATGCAGAGTTCTCTCCCCTGATTTTCAGGGGATGTCACTCTTACCGACTTAAAATAGGTCGAACGGAGTTGCCTCCCCTGAATTCAAGGGAAGTAACTCTTGCCCAATGCAGAGTTCTCTCCCCTGATTTTCAGGGGAAGTCACTCTTACCGACTTAAAATAGGTCGGACGGAGTTGCCTCCCCTGAATTCAAGGGAAGTAACTCTTGCCCTATGCAGAGTTCTCTCCCCTGATTTTCAGGGGAAGTGACTCTTACCGACTTAAAATAGGTCGGACGGAGTTGCCCCCCCCCTGAATTCAAGGGAAGTAACTCTTGCCCTATGCAGAGTTCTCTCCCCTGATTTTCAGGAGAAGTCACTCTTACCGACTTAAAATAGGTCGGACGGAGTTGCCTCCCCTGAATTCAAGGGAAGTAACTCTTGCCCTATGCAGAGTTCTCTCCCCTGATTTTCAGGGGAAGTCACTCTTACCGACTTAAAATAGGTCGGACGGAGTTGCCTCCCCTGAATCCAAGGGAAGTAACTCTTGCCCTATGCAGAGTTCTCTCCCCTGATTTTCAGGGGAAGTCACTCTTACCGACTTAAAATAGGTCAGACGGAGTTGCCTCCCCTGAATTCAAGGGAAGTAACTCTTGCCCTATGCAGAGTTCTCTCCCCTGATTTTAAGGGGAAGTCACTCTTACCGACTTAAAATAGGTCGAACGGAATTGCCTCCCCTGAATTCAAGGGAAGTAACTCTTGCCCTATGCAGAGTTCTCTCCCCTGATTTTCAGGGGAAGTCACTCTTACCGACTTAAAATAGGTCGGACGGAGTTGCCTCCCCTGAATTCAAGGGAAGTAACTCTTGTCCTATGCAGAGTTCTCTCCCCTGATTTTCAGGGGAAATCACTCTTACCGACTTAAAATAGGTCGAACGGAGTTGCCTCCCCTGAATTCAAGGGAAGTAACTCTTGCCCAATGCAGAGTTCTCTCCCCTGATTTTCAGGGGAAGTCACTCTTACCGACTTAAAATAGGTCGGACGGAGTTGCCTCCCCTGAATTCAAGGGAAGTAACTCTTGCCCTATGCAGAGTTCTCTCCCCTGATTTTCAGGGGAAGTCACTCTTACCGACTTAAAATAGGTCGGACGGAGTTGCCTCCCCTGAATCCAAGGGAAGTAACTCTTGCCCTATGCAGAGTTCTCTCCCCTGATTTTCAGGGGAAGTCACTCTTACCGACTTAAAATAGGTCGGACCGAGTTGCCTCCCCTGATTTCAAGGGAACTAACTCTTAAGATAATAATATAAAAAATTCAAGGTCCACGTACCAATAGGTTTCATTGTAAACTTTGATTTAATCCAAATTTAACATCGCGTCTTATATATCCGTGTGTATTCCCATGACGTTACTATGACGTCGTGAAGTTACCACGGAAAACGCATTTTAACTTCGTTACGTGGAATAAAACATACAGCGATTAATTATTACGCGACTGATAATAATACTTACACTTAATCTGCTAACAAAGAGGGACACACGTCGTGTCTGGCATGTTTGTGCTTTTTACTGGGGGTGGGGGGCTTGCACCAATTCTGAAGTCACAACGATTTTAACCATTTCTCCACAACCAGAATCATCCAAGCAAGAAACGAGTGCCAGCAAATCTCAACAAATGTCGTAATTTTCATCAATTTTTAAGAACAAGTGTTTATAACAATTGAATTATTTTTCTTTGCTTGTATTGTGTGAATTTTTTGGTCACTCCCAGTTGTAATAAACATCTAAAAATAACGGTTTGGGCTTGCACCTATAGTGGAATTTGAACCCATACTGTAGGACGTCATACGGTCGGATCAACACGGTTCACGGTCTAAGAAGTTCACGGCGACTCCAAGGTTTTTAACCCGGTTAGACGTGATACACCCCGGTTCATACACCGTAACAAACCGGGGATGCCAAACCGGCACAGTGATACTAGAACTCCGTCAGCTCAGAACCGAAACACACCGTGGCTATACCGGGATAATCGGTACTGATACCGGGATGCAACATCGCGGTAGAGCTAAGATGTAACCACGGTTGTAACCCAGGTTTAACTCCATATTCCGATTCAGTTGAAATCTTGACCGCTCCTCACGGTAGCTCCTGGTGACTACATGAGGGTTTAAACCTTTTAAAACAATCGGGTCTGTTTTGCCAGTTGGATAAGGTTATCACGGTTCGTCTTGGCGATCAAATGTTGTTACGGTTGTACGCCGGTTCTCTGAACCGGGTATACCGAGTAAGATTCGGTTCATCCCGGTAAACACCTAATAACTGTTCTTTGGACAAAAACTATAACAGTCATACAATAAAATAGTGTTTATAAAAGATTGCGACTTTTAGCGTCAGTCCAATATGTTGCGACATTTAACGTCACTGATGTGACATTTAGCTCTGGGAAATTGCGACATTTAGCGTCAGCCTTGCGACATTTAATGAAGTTGACTTATTAAGCTAAATATGAAGATGAAGTGAGTCGGCTATTGTTGATTGTGGTGGGGGCTTAACCCTTAATCACCCTTGTTACCCTGATAAAACAACATGATTGGATATTCCCAACATGATTGAAAAATGGCCGAAATGAAAAATGTGATAAGTGCATTGTTTTTGCAATATTTTCCATATAAACTATCCAGATTGTTTATTTCAATATTACATAATCAACATATGAAGAAAATGTACTATTTGCACTAAACAATTTGCATATAGGTAATATTTTTCACTATGTAAAGCCTTAAAGAATGTGTGGATTTTGCATTTGAGAATGAGTTTTGTACTTAAAAACGTTGTAAAACTCATTTATTGGACTCTATGTAATGAATATCATTTGGGAAGTATCGGCAGTTGTATAAACTATGATTTGGACGTTTCAATTTTTTAAAATCTTAGATAAATTGACGCTCATCAACAATAATTCAAACATGTGTAGTATTTTTTGGATACTGACCGACGTGATTGTTAAATTTATTAGGATACTGGCCAACATGATTGTGGATAAAAACCAACATTACAAATTAAAATCTTGCCAATGGGATTCTCAAGGTACAAATAATTGTACATTAAAGAAGTGTGCTCATGAATTGTGGTAGCAGGTTTATGAGCATACCCGATGTAAGGCATTTCACACCCAGTCTATAGCACTTGCTTTTAGGACATTTAATAATCAAAGCACTAAGAGTGCTGATGGGAGGCGATCTGGTTGCTGCTACTAAAGCTTAAACGACTTTACACGTTTAATGTTCGTTTTCTTACTGCCGATCTTGTCTTGAATGTCAAAATAGGCATATGTGACTATATAGGCATCTAGGGTATCTAAATAATTGTAAAAAGGGGCATATTGATGTATATGTAATACGTGTATTGAATGCGTATATCAAAAGTGGCTTTAAAATAATACTGCGCGCGCCTATTTATCAGATTTTACAGTACCGTCTTGTAATCCCTTCCATCACAGCGTTAGACATCTCTAGAAAGCGGCTAGTATAGCCACACCATATGATTGCATAACATAACGATATACGATTAATTGATAAAACCATCACGTGACCCTGATCTGAAGTTTCTAAAAATAGCTATACGGCTGGGACATTTGATGAACACTTCATTTTCATATTACGAAACAAGTTCGATATCTCCCCGGCTGACTGATTATCTGCAAAAATATCGATTCAATGAACAGTTTCACAATAATTATTGGGAATGTTGACAGTTTCTGGAACTACTTGAAAGCGGATTCACATAGCAGCCTAAAGGCGGTCCAGGTTGCATTAAGAAATGGGCAATGGTAGTATAGAGAGGCTTACGCCTACCAAAAATGGGTACAAATGTTCACCACATCAAGACGATGTGTCATGCACAAAACCCAGGTCCCTAGCTTAAAGGTCAAGGTCACACTTAGAGGTCAAAGGTTAAAACGCCCAAATAGGCATGTGATTCGTGTCCGCTCTGTAATTTTGTCATCTCCTATTGGATATTTTATAATATTTGGTACAAATGTTCACCACATCAAGGTGGTTGCCATGTGCAAGACCCAGGTCCCTAACTTAAAGGGCAAGGTCACACTTAGAGATCAAAAGTTAAAATTCTCAAATAGGCATGTGGTTCATGTCCCCTCTGTAACTATGTCATTTCGTATTGGATATTTATAACACTTGGTACACATGTTGACCCCATCGAGACGGCGTGTTATGCGCAAGACCTAGGTCCCTTGCTCAAAGGTCAAGGTCACACTTAGAGATCAAAAGTTAAAATTCTCAAATAGGCATGTGATTCATGTCAGATCTGTAACTATGTCATTTCTTATTTTATATTTATATTACTTGCCACAAATGTTCACATCATCAAGACGAGGTGTCATGCGCAAGACCCAGGTCCCTAACTCAAAGGTCAAGGTCACACTTAGAGATCAAAAGTTAAAATTCTCAAATAGGCATGTGATTCATATCAGATCTGTAACTATGTCATTTCTTATTTTATATTTATATTACTTGCCACAAATGTTCACATCATCAAGACGAGGTGACATGCGCAAAACCCCGGTCCCTAACGCAAAGGTCAAGGTCATACTTAGAGATTAAAAGTTAAAAGGCACAAGTATACGCTTCTGGTCTGCTTTGTTTTTTTTTTGCTATTTCGTTCTGGATTTTAAAATTACTTGGTTACATTCGCATTTACACCCGGACTCAAATGTAAAGGTCACACTTACAGACCCAGCTCTTGTCTGCTGTTCAATGTCACATTTAAGCAATTTCAAACTTGTTTCAAGTTATTCCATTTGCATAGCTTTATACTTAGATGTCTGATGACAGCTTTTAGCGGGGGCATCCGTGTCCTGTGGACATATTTCTAGTTAAATACTTTTTTCTGCTATATGTTGGTAAAATTCATAATAAGTCAAGACAGGTAAATTTAACACATGTATCTAAATGTGCAAAATGCATCGGGAATAGGAACAGTGAATTATGGGGACCACTGGCTAAACGCTGTGAGCATGTCTTGAATGGTGCCAAATTGTATTACTAATTTAAAAAAGGGGACATAATTTCAACATATACTTAGTACATCTAGAAACGCAACGGTTTTATCCCCATTTTTTTCTTACTTGCATTATACATGTATATTTGAATTTTGTGTAGTAATATTGTGCACCGATATAATCACAAATAGCATGATTTCCACGTGCACCAATTACGCATGATAAATCTTGGTATAAATTGAATCGAACTTTTTGTAAAGTTTGCTAATAAAAAGA
This sequence comes from Spisula solida, assembly GCA_947247005.1. Classification (NCBI taxonomy): domain Eukaryota; kingdom Metazoa; phylum Mollusca; class Bivalvia; order Venerida; family Mactridae; genus Spisula; species Spisula solida. Next base: position 31,831,267 of record OX365952.1, read on the forward strand.
AAATCACAAAAGAAATGGCATATGTTCAGGAATAAAAATGCCATGATTGTCCGAATATGAGCAAAAATCAGGCCATCCGGATGCTTATGGCAGAGATGTTTAAGGTAGATCCTACCCCTTGAAAATGCTTGAAAAACATACACTTGATAAAAACTATTTCAAACAGCGTATGTCATCTGATTTTATCATATATTATAGGAAACCATTGTAGCACTTGCGTGTGATGTGAAATGTACCATATAGTCGCCTTATTCAAATGCTAGCACTAAAATAAAGGCGATTTTTGAATGAAAAATACAGCATTTTTTTCAAAATGTCAAACGTTATCATTATTGTATTTTATAATACGAACTCATTGAATATACTTTATAATCAATCGTCGCAAGGGCATGCCAGGCTTGAAATTAGCTGCTGGTGTTTTGTTTACGAGAAAAACACCTTCATGTTGATGTGTAATTTCGACAAGAAAGTCGCCATGTTTGATCCCTCCTGTCACCACAGTAAACGTACAGCAACATGTTTTTCAAACTAAGTAATCAACATAATCGATAGCCAGATCGAATAATGAACTTTATTGCATTCATAATTTATCATCTTTACAAACGATCCTACGATAATAACAATGAAATCCAAATATTTATTATTGGTTTCATCTCGTTTGTTTACGAATTTCGCGCTGTGTAGAAAATCTATATTCATGCGCCAAAGTAGTGCGACAGTTTATCGACGAAATCAATATGATGCGGTGTTCATAATGTGCCGTATATAACAAATAATGACATCGAATACAATATGATACTTACGGTTTAACAGTTTAATATAAGTCCGAATGAAACATCAACATCAGCATCTTCCTATCTCAACACATGCTGCACATGTTAGCGAATTGATAATCTGATATGTGTTACGAGGCTGTCTGTCAAACTTTATTTTAGTTAAATTACAAAAGTACTATGCGTTTTTAAATAATCCTTATGTTAATTATGCTCGTATAATCATTGCAAACACAGTTTTGTAACTTGATTGACTGGATCGTTTCTCGATCACATACAGTTTGTGTAAAATCGGTCATTACACATTCTGTCAGAAATATTCAATCCACACGAATAGTCCGTGCAAATGTTACAACGTGATCGGTAAGTTTATGTATGGTGTGAGGTTACTGCCATGCTATATTATCGTCTGCAAATAGGTTTTTGAGTAATATTGAACCATTTTAACACACAAACTGACCAAATACAGCATTTTTCCATGTTAAAGGAAACGGGCTAACGGACGGTACAAACGTTATCAGTGACCAGTACGACTATAGATAAATAAGCAATTTATTTGGTATATAAACAAATAAAATACATTGGAAAGGAATATCTAACTAAATATGTTTATAAATGAAAAAAATACTAAAGCTTTAATTAATTTTCCATAAACCTGTTTCAGTTCTTTCGAGGCAACTTAAAACTTTTACAAATAATCGGGTTTTAAGTCTTATAGACCCGATAAAATCGGTTATTGACAAACCAATAACCATCTGGTCCGTCAGGTCCACCGTACCCTAAACTATTTAGGGTTTATTAAAACTAGGCCTTCACACATACACATGTGATAGATTTTAATTCATGTTAATGTATTTTATTGTTCAAAATCAAGCATTTTGACTGCTTTTATTTAAATGAATGGGCAGGCATGACCTTGTTCAAATATTTGACAAACACAATTTCTAATTTTTCTAGCATTTTGTTACCCAATAAATGAGACTGACATTTTGAAAAATGTATACCTATTTTGTAATTAACTTTTTATAAATACATTTTTATAACAAGTGAATATAACAAAACACTTGTTGATATAGATTATTTGAACTTTAAGCTACAAAATGATGTATGAGACTAATATGTTTCTCTGCCAAAAGGGTATTTAAATCACTGAAGAAAAAAACACATTTTCGCCCCATAGAATGAACCTTAACAGGAGTTTGCACAACGGTTAAATTGTCATACACCGATCATTTCTCATCTAGAGACACGCTACCAACACACTGGCACCATTTGCGACAGCCTAAGTACAGGTCATGCATGCGTAACAAGCCTCCCACAGGATGAATAAGACAGCGTGAAACAGCTCCAGATCAGGCTCACAACTGCTGCTGACAGTGTTCAACAACTTGTTACTCATTATGAATAAGTAATCAATCAATATTTGATCAATACTTTACATATTGACATAAAACAACGATTCCGAAAAAATAGCTAATTTATAAAAAAAATGTTTTTTTTCGCCCGCACTATATTTATGTTCCGTTATTTTTCGGCATCACTATACACCAAAACACTGCTCTGCACCTAAATGTAGCTCTATGTGATAAAATGTTACAGATGTATTGGAAATAGAATAAAACTGCATCAAGTAAAATTAATTAAGTTTGATTGTCCATCATCAGATTGAACAAATATTGACAGTAGAACCCAGTGTTGCGTTTCTAGATGTACTCAGTATATATTTGATAGAGTTGCCTATTCATGTGGAGGTCATGGCGTCATGATGGTGATAAAGTATGCAAAGTATCAAAGATACATGTCTTAGAGGTTAAAATTGTGTACATAAACTGTAAACTTTTGTATTTCTAAGTACATTAGTCCAAATGGGGCATAACATTCAACAACATGCTTGATAGAGTGCAGATGTTGTGGTCAAGACGGTTGACAAGTATGCAAAGTATCACAGCAATATGAACATGCACTTAGATATAATAGGTTAATACCTTGAACGTAAACTAACAAATTTGCACGACGTTGAAAAAAGGGACATATTTTCCAATAAATACTTCATAGAGTTATCTACTCCTACGTACGTGTTGGGGTCATCCCATTATTCTTCCAATAGTGAAGCTACATATTAAATTCGCACTGCAGTGCATCAATAAAAATTCAATGTTGGTCAGTATCCACTTTAAAAGATAAATCATGTTGATCTTTATCCTCAAATCATGTTGGTTTTTATCCATTTTTCACACATGGGTTACTTTAAATAGTTATCACGTAGAAACGGCAAATGTAAATAACTTACTCTAAACTAAGTCTGATAGTGAAATGAATGAGCTGTATAAACAAAAGATCTTAACCCAAAATAAACAACAATATATATGTTTTATAGACTGTCAAATAAATCCAACACAGATTTTTCTAACTTTTTATCGTATTGTGTATCACATTCACAAACATACGGATAAATAGTTTTAGTTTCATGGAAGGAATGTACAAGTTTATCTTCATACAGCATCAGAAGGTGGTTAAACCCGTAGATTTTGAAGAATTGGCCGAAAATGCGATGAATATGTAAACATACATCCGCCATTTTTCAATCATGTTGGGAATATCCAATCATGTTGTATTATCAGGGTAACAAGGGTGTTAATAAAAACATCCGGACTTTATGCAAACCTGCATGCGTGCATGTGTGTATGACTTTCTGACACAAACGTTCTAAATGCCGTGTGGAAACCAAACCTGATGAGGTACAATTGATCACTCGGGATCACATGACAAATGACGGACATCAGCATACTCACCCACGTCATGATATACGCATCTTTAATTGGTCTCTCTTGACCTAAAATATAATTAGGTCAGTAGGCAATGTTCAAGGTCTCAAAACAATATGAACATGTATTATAATTGCGGGATTTAATATTCATAATCAATATGGAACAATAAATTCATTGTTAATATGCTTAAAAGATTAAAGTTTATTACGTAGCCGATCAAAGAAATGACATAAATATGGGATAATATCTAACGGCTTTGCCGCCTGACCACCTCGTTAATAAGATTTCAGCTTACGGTCACAACACTTGAAAGCATGGATTACCTCTCTTTAGAATGCGTTACTTAGCGTTTTGATATTTTCAACAGGCTCCTGAACTGAGCGTATTTTCTCGCTCACACTAAACAGTTTGAGGGAATACGAACAAGTGTGATTTGAGACGTTCATTGTTTATATTAATATAATATCATCTCTTAATATATACACATAGTTGTAGTAAACGTGAGTGTAGTGTATCTATTAGAGTTAAAGTGAGTTACAATTCATTCGTGTGCGATTGGTTTATAGTGATTATAGTGATTTAAAGTAATTAGATTTTTTCTGTTAAAAGTTGGATATTTTATTTATTATATTCAATTTAATTTAGAATTTGTATATAGAAGTAGACTAGCCTTACGTAAACATTCGATCTGTTATACATGCTGGTCATCTTCTACGATAAAACAAATGCGCCGATAAACATGTTACTTTTGTTTTCTGGACCAATGTCTTATTCGTGCGATAATATAAGTAATACTCGTTGGATTTTATTAAGTCTGGTATCAAAATGACGTCGCGTTTTTAAATCCGTTAACCATATCTTTTTGTGGGAGTTAATTAAATAAATCATTGTTAATATCACAGATCCCTTCACCACACGTAAGTTTAAGCATTCCGTAAGTGCTTTGATAAAACAGTACCCAAATGTCAATCAGACGTCTGGTGTATCGGTATGCCCTCTGTGATATTTGTCTGAATTTAGATGTATTTATCTGTGCTAATATGAATGCGACACCTACCCGTCCCCGGGCAGCGATCTTACCCTATCGGTCATTATATAATCGGCTTTACGTGATCGCTATAATTATAGCTATATAGTGTTTTTTTAAAGTACTAAAACAAAACTAGAAGTACAAGCTTAGTAAAACATATTTTAATAACAAACCACCATCATTAATTTAAAATTCAACTTACAATAAATACCTCTATATAATACCAAAATGCACAATACTTTACAACTTAATTCTATGAATAAACCATTTACCAAACTAATTCAATTCCAACAATTAAACCAATCCGTAATTGAACAAAGGTAATATAATTTCAAGCAACAGTCGCCAAATTGAGAACAGCTATTAAATTGAACGAAAACCCCAAACCCAGAATACTCCGGATAGCGTAAAGTTACACCTCCCGAAGATTCCAACATGCTAACCCATGACTACTCGGACCGGTTACTCTCCCTAACTGTTCTGATCCTGCTTACCATAGACGCCGCTTAAATATCTTATTTGCCGGATATGTCGCGGCACCAATGCGTGGCCTTTAATACAAACAGTCACGTCAAATAGACAAGTTTGGAACCCTTCACATAAGATGTTCTAACCAATTAATAATGATAAGTAATATCCCTTAGTCTTGCCTGTAAGATACCGAATAGTGTATCAGCAATACTGTATAGTATTATAGCGATGTGTCTGTGTGTATTGTTAAATATACATGTATAGTTCAATTTTGAACCCTGAGCCATGACCTTTTCGACTAGTCCATTTTGGCGGGTAGACCATGGTTTATTACGTTCAGAGGGCATTATTTAACGATATGATTCTTACATATATGTTTTTGTTATCGAATTACAGTTTAGTACAGTCGGTAACGTTCAAAATTGCTAACCCAATAATCGCTGGTTCGAATCATCAATTCGCTCATTTTTTTAATACCATTATTTTATGTTATTTAAAGAGACTATGCGTTAAAACGATTTTCGTGTTTTTTAAATGATGCATAAAAAGGTGTCGATCCAATATATTTTTTCATTTTTACTTATTTCGATCGTTTGTGTTCCGAGCTTACTGACAACGTTGATTAGCCGTCAGACGTTCTACAACATACACGTAACAAATATGGTTTGTCACACAAACCACGGAAATACATTAGACATATACATGTGTATATCCGTGCACAAACTAGTATTACACACATGTTGCAAGTTATAAGAATTTAAAACTATAAAATAAAAAATGTAAACAAATTTTGATGGGATTCGAACCCTGGTCTGAAAAAAGTTGATTTAGAATGTATCGAGCGCTTTATCCTCACGACCAATCCGACACACGAAATAGCCGACCCTAATTGTAATACTTAGCTTATTGACTAAACCTACACCAACCTATACCGAAGAATGGTTAAAACCTTAAAAGTGCAGTCACGGCTCAATGCTCGAAATCGAACTATACCTGTATGTTCAAATGCTCGTATGACTGTCTGTTATAGCACAGATAATTTGACATGATCCTGACCTTTATGCATGAATATTTTACAAGGTACTCGCGTTGAATATATTAATTTCCGCGAGCAAATCGTGCAATATCTGTTCTTTAGATTTGTGTTGGTATGATACTTCCCGCTTGTGAAAACATACAGCCGTAAATGTAGACAATATATCAGCTGTTAAATTATGCTAATTGAAGATCGAGCGTCGTGTCAATTCTCTGGACTATAACGTCCATTAATATCTATCTGTTTTCGGATTTTTTCAAACATGTTTGTGATAATATTATTCATTTTAAGTACTAGTATGTTTGACCTCAGATGTTTTGTGAGACGTATTAATAAACATGTCTGTCTTCAAATGATTTGGGGCATATTCGTCCTCCCTTCTTCTTTTCGTTCAAGTCTATACCGCCTATGTACGTCTATACGATAAATGAGGTTGTCTTCTTAAGGTCCTCAGTTCTGTATTGGAGCTTCTTCCCTAAAGTTGTTGGTTCTGATCATAAGCTTTTTCTTGAATTTCCATGCAGATGGCAAATCTTTGATTGTACGTTTTGTTCGTTAATTCTTTGATGTTTGTCTATACTATTTTTCTAACTATTCCTAGAATTCGTTATATTTAAGTCAAACGTATTTATTTTTACACTTTAGAATGTCGACAGATGATGTAGAGTTAGCGTCCTTGATGGTGGCATTAAAACAACTCGGAAACAAACCAGTAAAAGTAAGAGCAATATAGTTATATTTATCAACCGTAGTTGTGTGGGATGCGTGTGTGTAAGTTGTTCCATTAAGAAATGCGTCTCATGCAACATTTTTCGAAATTGAAGCAACACTCTATAGCTTTTTAGTACAGATAAAATATTTACAAGTAGGCAAGTATCTCAATGAGCTGTTCTTATAATTCTAATTAGTATTACTAAAATGAGGACGATAAGTGCAGTTTGGCTTAAAGGTGCTGCCTCAAAGATCAGGCTAAAATATTTGTATGATGTAATTTTCCTACCTAACCAAGTATTTATGTAATGCAAAGCCATTGACGGTTGCTTTCGGCAAATAAGCAATTTAAACCACTTTTGATATCGTGCACTCTGTATTTGTCCTTTTAAAAACATACTTTGTGAATTATGTAATTCACACATTATCGAACTGTTACATCAACACACTACAGCGTAAACATCAGTGAGGTATTCGGTTCATTTTGGAATTTGTCTTCACTGAATGCAAACAGTGATAGTATTGTTAATTCTACAGTGTATGATTAATACCATATAGAATTTTGGATATAAAAATACTAAATAACTACAAAATGCTGATGTTTTGCAAGTTTCTTTTAAATGTCAGTGTGGTTGTTTATAGCACATACAGGCAGCTATACCAAAATATCGGGAATGTTGGACAATCTTATTTTATTTTTGCAATACACCAATATGTAAGGCAGCACCTTTAAATCTTGTAAATTTCTTTTCAGCAAACAAAGCAAGCACCAAAGAAAAAGAAGAGAAAGAAGAAGCAGCATAAGAAAAGTGGTGATGATGGTGTGGATGGAGATGAGTTTGAATATCAGTGGCAGAAATGTGCGTGCGGGATGAATCATCCACCTGTCCCGGCATTCCATGCTCCTGATGGAAAAACCTGTACATTCTACTGGGTAAATATTCTGTAGTATATATGTCGCCTGAGATAACTCTAGCCTTTGTTTACAAATAGAAATTAAAATTAATTTTAAATGCATTTTCGCTGCTTATTTTTAACAGTGATTGTGCATAATCACTTTACAAAGACTACACCTGAAACGAACGACCAGTTATAACAACCATGCAATGTTTATGTTGTCATTTTCATTTGTAAACGAAGGCTAGTGTTAACATCGGCGGACTATATAATAGTATATTTTGCTTTTGGGACGCGTTATCCTCTCAAGTGTATCATTGCCTATTTCCAATGCCGACTGAGAGCCTGTAGGCTAAACAATGTGAATCCGCACTGAACTAGTTCCAGAAATTGTCAACATTCCCAATACTGCTACATATGTTTCTCTAAATTTTTAAACTGATTTAATTAAATGTGCAACATTTGTTTATTCTAAGATCAACAATTATTGCCAAACCGTTCGTTAAGTCGAAATTTTTGCAGATAATCACTCCGCCAGAGCGATATCGAACTTGTTTCGTATTATGAAAATGACGTTTTCATTAAATGTCCCGACTGTATAGCTATTTAGAATCTGTATTAGAGGTTCTGGATGTAGCTATTATTAGAATATAGGAGTGTTACACCAAGCTCCAGACCAGGGTCACGTGCTGGTTTTATCAAGGGACTGTATATCACTGCAAAGCACTATTTTGTAATCATATGGTGTGGCACTGACCGAGATATACACTAGCTTTCTAAAGATTGTCTCACGTTGTGAGGGAAGTGATTACAAGACGGTACTGTAGAATCTGATAAATAGGCGCGTATTATTATTTTAGAGCCACTGTTGATATACGCATTCAGTACATGTATTCCAAATAAATTAATATGCCCCTTTTTACAACTATATAAATACCCAATATGCCTATATATTTACATAGGCCTATTTTGACATTCAAGACAAGATCGGCAGTAAGAAAACGGAACATTTAACGTGAAAAGTCGCAGCAACCAGATCGCTTCCCATCAGCACTCTCAGTGCTTTGATTTATCCGTATCGCGTTAAACATCACAGTGCGCGCGTTATTACAGTTGTTACTAATGTGTCAGTTCTTTCTATCAGGTTCGCGCTTTATAATTACTGTTTCTAAAAGTATTGAAGAACGGCAGTTTAGTGGTAATATTTTTTAACGTACCAAACCTTTACCGAAGTCACAGAACATTTCATTAATCTAAGTTTACAGCAGCCCACTGAACAGCTGTTTTCTTTTGAAAAAAATCCTGCATTGCAATATGTGTTAAAGATGCACGATTATTCCAACCATTTTAGTAATATCATATGTTTATATGTTGCAGCAAGTTGCCGATCAGTTCCCTTTTATGACACTGCACAGAGTGCTTTCTACAGAACTCAGGTTTATAGATGCGGACGATGACGGAAGTGGGGTAAATTACTTGAACTAATAGCTTAATCCAGTAATGACATTGTATTCAAAATATCGTTAAACTGCGTGTCTTAGTGAATGAAATGCATAAACTTGTTTCGTGTATTTAGAAATTCAGTTATACCAGCACTGAAACGAAAAAAGAAAGACTGTGTATCATTGTTTTGCAAAATCTTGCGAACGTATTATGAAAGAACACTAACTTATCAGTTATTACTAGACATTACTTTATTTGGTCTAAAAACGAACCGTTCTCTTCTTGGGCCAGAACAAAAACGCAAAAGTCGCAGACACAACCTTGTTACGCAGCGTATAACCATAATTTGTAGCTTTTATAGAGAGACATAAATGCATGTGGGTTTTTTTCTGACTCCGATGTTTCAGTTGTTAGAATTAGACGAGCTTCACGTGTTGCTTGAAGGGTTGCTAGGTGAGAAGAATGTATCAGAAAAGATGGTAGAGAAAACGTTTAAAGAGATAGACACAGACGGTAGTGGTAACATCGACTTCGTAGAAGTGTTGGCCGTACGTAATATTATCAGTCAGTTAATTATAGTACGGAGCGGAGAATTTGACACGACTCTCGACCTTTCATTAGCATAATTTAACAGCTGAAAGATTGTCTATAGTAAAAAACGCGGAAATTTAATAAATTCAACGCAAGAACCTTATAATATATCCATGCATAAAGGTCAAGATCTCATCAAAGTCTCTGTGCTATACCAGCGCGCAAATATTTACAATCGTGTTGAATTTCCCTGCTGCAGGTCATATGGGGAGAAGTGATCTAAAGGTAGGGGACCCGCTGTTGGTGTCGAGAGTTCTCTGGTTCCATGGTTATTGAGCTTAAATGCATAATCTTAACATGAACTGACCATTTACTTCATAATTATATCACGAGTCACCATTTTTCTTAAATAAAATGTATTTCATGTCAGGGGTCAGTAAATGCGTATTTATTTATAGTGTACGACTCTAAAGTATTTCTATAAATTATTGTTTGAAGTATTTTTTGCGAGTCAAACATCCAGAGAAAATCAGTATTGTGCGTTTTAAATGTACTGAGTATCAGAGTAGCAATACCACATGACTTTGACATGACAACACGAAATTCCAAAAAAAAGTCGTAAGTATGTATTTATTTCTTCATCGATTTCTATGAAACATATGCCAGTCTAAGGGAAAACTTATGCTTTCCATGAGATATAAGATCTTTTGTACATGTAGAAGCGAATCCGTTTTTCCAGCACCCCATGAAACCATCGAAGTGGTATATATATATAGTATGCGATCGGACTTCAGTTTCAAGCCGTCTTCTTTTCCAGGGTTTTATAGGGCGTAGAAAAACGTCCCATCTGCAGATAGGGGCCTACATTGTGTTGAAAGCTAACATTGTTTCCTTTAGACTGACGTATGTTTCATTGAAATCGGTACAGAAATAAATACTTAAGGCTATTTAGTTTTCGAAGCGAACGAAATTTTGCCTATTTTAGTTTTTAGTTGACAAATTTCGTCTTAGATTTGTAGCCTTCGGTGGTGGCAAAATCATGTGGTATTGCTACACTGAGTATATGACATTGTACTTGTATGTAGTGTGTGTGTAATTTTAGATTGTAGATGCTGTGATACAACGAAACAAAACAAATCTACCGTCTAGTGTACAAAATGAGTCGTCGAAAGCATGTACCATACAGTAAAAACCAGGACACAGACCCTCGCCGAACCAATAGACTTGGAGAATAAATGTCCGAAAAAAAGAAAACACTTGTTAATATATGGACACTATCGCTAAAACAGACGTAATCAACTTAGTTAACAATGTCTTTAAAGTGATAGAATAGTATTTAAATCATAATGTGTAGTGTGAACAAATTAACGCACTTATATTATACCCGAACCTTCTTATAGCATAATAATTATATCAGTTTTTTTATATGATTTGCCTTCTGTCTTGGTCTTCCTAAGCGAGGCGTTGTACGAATATGTACGAGGTGTAGTCGTGTATAAAGACGAATAAAAATAAACGACCAGGCTCGAATTTCTCGTGGAAATTGATAAATTATGTGAGTGATAAATAAATTCATGCAAGAAGATCGAGAACCATGTTAATTTGTTTGCACTATTGATAACGTGTTGATACGATATTCCATGGTAACTTTGATCAATCTTGGACGATGTTATTATCATTAAAAAAGTATGTAAATATTTAAGAAACAATTGCACCCATGTTACATGTATTGTCCGAAAATATTAACTTTTGATACGGTCCTTTACACATGTATGATAATATTTGAAGATTGTTTATTCGTGTTTAACGACAGTCTCTACGATGTTGTCAGTGGTATCTTACTCTTCCAGAAGGAACCCGCATCTTCTTCACGTGTGGAGGAAAATCGACATTGTTGTCAGATTTTTCATTGACGGGTATGTATGACCTGTCACGATCGGGTCGAGCCCGCCAGCAAGTCGTATATTGATTGTCCGGTATACCGATAGGATACCTCATTCATATTTTTTATGATTTATATATAAGTTACACGTTTTAATAAAATATATTTTTGTAATGTATTGTGTATGCGTTTGTATGTGTATTATACGTACATGTAGTTTTCAGTGTCAGTTTGTTTTTGTTTAAACTTGAAAGGCATGCTTTATTTATGTCGATGCAGGCAAAGTTTTATTCTTACTTAATGAGACTTAAAGTTCCATGGTGCCTGTCTGATTAATGACGTCTCTGTGGAATGAATTCTACTTATGAGCTTATTCGGAATACGAATATGCGAGCGTATGAACTCATTATACGCTTTTAAAATCTCTTTTTGACTCAACAGTCATCCATTTTTGAAAACCTACAGTTCATTGATATAGCACATTTCAACTTTCTAGACATATGTGCTCCCATGCCATGTCACCGGTTACAGTGATCGGGTGTATAATACCTGCCCGTGCCAATAGTATCCGCATAGATCTGTTCTGCACATAATCAATTCATGAACATTGTCTTGTACCCCAAATAACAGCAACATATACCACAGATCAGACAAAATAGTCATACAGCTTCAAATAAACAAGGAATGACATTCCACAAATAGACTTAAGTTTGCAATAAGGAAGTCCAATGTTCGTCCAGGTGCGTGTGTCACCAACCTAGCAGTCACCTTAAAATCTAGAAATTAATCCAGAGTGAGCCCAATGTAAGTACATTTATCAGCATATTCTAGCACTTTATCATCGCTATTAAATAAAACTGTGACCTTGGTATGGACATAGTTCTAAAGTGTACTTATATACATTGCTCTTAGACATATTAATGGTCATGTGGTTAGTATCACACCAGTTATACAAGCAGCTTAACATCATTTGAAGATCATTTTCAAATTTAGCCAAGCTCACTTAATCATCAGCATACCGCTTTAACAATATTGATAGACAAGTACCAGTTTCGAATTCTATACCTTGGCCTAATGCCTTTAACTTTACTGCAAGGTCATTGTAGCAACGTTAAAATTAATGTCGCATCGACGCTAAATGTCGCACTTGACGTTAAATGTCGCAAGGCTGACGCTAAATGTCGCAACCGACGCTAAATGTCGCAATCCCACCTGATGCCAAGTGTCGCATCTGTGACGTTAAATGTCGCAACAAACTGGCCTGACGTAAAATTTCGCAACATTAACGCTAAATGTCGCAATCCTTTATAAACACTCTTTTGTAGTAGTACTGTTCTAGTTTTAGTTCAGACGTATCCACAGTTATTAGGGGTTTACCCGAAGGGGTTCGACACATAAGCCTGCAGTAATTAAAAACTGTTTTCAAAAAAAATATTTTTTTTTTACTTTTACTATGTATACTGTATGAAATATACACAGTAGAAATAAAAAAGTATTTTTTGAATAAAAATTAATCACTGCAGGTTCATGAGTGTGTCTTTACCCGGATGAACCGAACCTTACTCTGTATACCCGGTTCTGTGAACCGTCGTACAACCGTAACAACACTGGATCGGCAAGACGAACCGTGGTGAACCGTGATACTCTTATCAAACTGGCAAAAGAGGCCCGGTTGTTTTAAAATGTTTAAAGCCTCATGGAGTCATCAGGAGCTACCGGGAGGAATGGTTAAGATTTCAACAGAATCGAAGTATGGAGTCAAAACTGGGTTACAACCGGGGCTACACCTTAGCTCTACCGCGATATTGCATCCCGGTATCGGTACGGATTATTCCGGTGTATCCCGGTTCTGAGCTGACAGCAGAGCCCTAGTATCACTGTGCCGGTTTGACACCCCCGGTTAGTCCCTTATGAACCTTAGAAACATCGTGAACTTCTTAGTCGATTCAGACTAACCGTGACGAACCGTGTTGATACGACCGTATGACGTCGTACAGTATGAGTTCGATCGATATCCACTATAGGTGCAACCCAATTCTAGTATGTTTTATTTTATTTACTTATAAACCGTGGTATACCGGCATTATTTGGACTGCGCTGAACCCTGGCTCTACACCGGTTGAGTCCCAGTAAAGTACGTTTCATACCGATGGAGGCAGGGAAGAACATAGCATATATATACCCGAATTATGGTTATAAACGGTTCACTGAACCGGGTATACCGAGTAAGATTCGGTTCATCCCAGTAAACCTAAAGGGGTTTGACACATAAACCTACAGTGAATAAAAACTGATTTCAAAAAAAAAATCTTCTGTGTATATTTCATACAATATACATGTACATAGTAGAAGTAAAAAAAAATATTTTTTTGAAAACAGTTTTTAATCACTGCAGGCTTATGTGTCGAACCCCTTTGGGTAAACGCCTAATAACTGTGGATACGTTTGGACTAAAACTAGAACAGTAGTACTACAAAATAGTGTTTATAAAGGATTGCGACATTTAGCGTTAATGTTGCGACATTTAACGTCAGGCCAGTTTGTTGCGACATTTAACGTCACAGATGCGACATTTAGCGTCAGGTGGGATTGCGACATTTAGCGTCGGTTGCGACATTTAGCGTCAGCCTTGCGACATTTAACGTCAAGTGCGACATTTAGCGTCGATGCGACATTTAACGTTGCTACAGTCATATATGAAACAATTAAAAGGTATCGGTGATAGAATACTAGTACACCCCCAACGAAGACCAATATTCACAATAAACCAGTCACTTCTATAGCTATTGATTCGACAAAAGATTGAGCATTTTCATATTTTCATATAATGACATTACAGCATATAGAGGAAATCTATAGTTGAAAAGTGCATGGTTTTTTCCAAAAGCGTTTAAAGCTACCAATTTAGGTTTGTTTGATACAATGAGCTTATCCTTATGATATTCTACGTTAACTATTGGATTTAAAACAAAATAAATACCAATAAAGTGAATTTATTATCAGTATGACGACACTTTCAGTGCTAATCTTGCTCGTTCACAAACACACAAACTGTCTAATGGTACTTGCTAAAATGTATATCATTCTTACAATATAACTCCAGGAAACAAAACGATTATATTAAGTCGGACAACTTAACTAGCCGAGCACAGAAAACATTAAAAAACACACAAGGCACCAACTCTTACTTAGTTTATGAATGACAAATGTATACTTTAAAATATATTCAAGAAACATTACCATTTTTCTACTTTCGGTTGCAGTTTGCAAGGGCATTGAAGTTTTGCAGGATATAAAAAAATTAGTTCATTAACATGTTTAATAAATAGTTCTTTCAAAAAGTTTGTTCCTTATACTATTTAATAAGTCCCCTGCAAAATACGTTGACTCTTAATGTCATGATGACTTTGTTTGTGACCGAGCAAGATTTGCACTGAAATTGCGGTCATGCTTCGATTAATTTGCTTTATTGGTATTTACATAATAATGCAATGCTTATTATACCCAACAACTAACATTTTAAGTAAAAAAATCGCTTTTGAAAGAAACATGCACTATTCCATTATAGACTAGACTCTACCCCCTTAAGCATCTTATTATTAACGGCAATCTGTACATTACGGTTCCACAAAATAGGTCAACCTTATTTCACGCTTATTGGAAGTCTATACAAACAACACTTATTTGTTTTGTTGAGTTATGATTCAACAATGATTTTTAGACTTGCATGATGGTCTTATGTACTTCTTTCTTTTCTGAAACCGTACTGCTCATCCTGTAACAAATTGCCATCTTCAAGCCGTTTTGATAATCTTTCATTTAATAAAATAATTTTAGATAATGCCCATAGATGATGCTAATTTAAATGTAATTATTGTCTAGGGTCTAACATATGGTATTGGGTTGTGAGTATCCCTTTGCCCCAGTCAGTAGGCACCTTTCTAGTTTCAAACAAACATTAAACATTCTATGTAAAAGTAATATATCTTTATCATTTCTAAATAAATCATTTGCTGTATCATCTTACCCACTGGCTTTTTTCAGCATTTCCTATGGCTTTTTCAATCTCAAAAACAGACATATTTTAATTAAATCCGGGTACATTTTCGACTTTATTTATTCTATTGTCTGTATCAAAATGATTTACATTCTGTGCATCCTTATTACACTGGTATAGCTTCAAAATGAGTCCCCATGTGTCGTAACACCAAATTCTGTGTGTGAATTCGCGCCGTGACGTTATTATGACGTCGTCTTTCAAACACAGTATTTATTTTAACCGAAATACACCCTTAATAATTTTGATATATAGTCACTCTTACTTTCAAAACAGATCTGATGTTACTGTCCCCATTCTTTAAACGTATCTCTATACCGCAGTTCGTGACAATTGGTTACAGTGATGTCAGAAACTGCTCTAACCTTGTAGGGCGTCTCTCAGTGTACGAACGGTGTCTATCAACGTCAAACTACTTTTTCTGTGGCTTGACCTGTGTTCATTTGTTAGTTCTTACCTCCGCTATCTGTGAACCATTTGTGCCAACAGAACACAAATGGGTGCTGGATGCCATTACATTCTGCTTATTTAGTTATTTCAATGGTTTCATTGTTGGTTTTTCCAATTTATAACATAACTTAACAATTCTGCGGTTTCTAGTTTTTGACGTTGACGTCGTTTCATCCATGACGCGCTTGGATATTTAATGTATAATGTATAGTTTATTCAAGAAAAAGGCAAGTATGCCTATCATTCTACAAAAATATACAATTTCACATATTTTACAATAGTTAATGGTGACATTATTAGCATATTCAGGTATAATTGTATCAAATATATTGATATAATAATAAACAATATAATCCATTTGTAAGTTTTAACTTTATCATACAACATAATCGGTTTAAATGTATAGTACATATACACTCCTACTGTAATTGTAGTTATTCAATGAACACATATACATATATACAAAGTGAGAGAGAGTTATTAAAGTGAAATATACTACAGAACTAATTAAAAGCATACATGATTGTCTTGCGTCTTATTTCGAAACTTTTCTGTAAGAACATAGATAGGTTTTTCTGGATAGTTTTATTATCAGATTTTAAAAGTTCAACAAATTTTGGCACATTTGGATGATTCCAGAAATATCGTTTAATATGACATTTTCTATTTCGTGATATAGGGGACATTGTAATAAAAAGTGAAATTCGTCTTCTAGGGTATGACATGTATGCCATTTTCTCTCATCGTATAGGATTTTATGTGGCTTGTGCCATCTTCCGGCCTCAACCTCTAACCTGTGTGCTGAGACACGGACTCTAGTGAGCGCAAACCTGTTTTTATCAAAATTAATGTTATCTAAGTAAGAATGAAAGTTAAAATTACAGAATAATTTATAAGTTCTTGCCCTTGTCGAATTTTCTACTTCGTTATTCCAAATTTGTAAATAATTATCTTTTACTCTTTGTTTAAAAATAGACAGAAACAATTTACTGTTAGCGACATTCTGATTAATCCATACCTCTGAAAACCCTAAAGTATCTAAAATATGTTTAACGGACTTTGTCCAAGATTTTTTATTTGGATAGAATTCCAAGTCTTGAATCATCATATTATAGGCAGCTTTAATATATTTTGTATCTGAGCACTGTACAACTTTTAACCAATATCTAATAACATTAACTAAACATGTAATTTTAAGTGGGTATCGCCCTAATTCTCCATATAAAATTATTCTGTGTTTGGGATCTAACGCCCATAATTTCTTTTAAAAATTGTAATTGGATGCGTTCTATTTGTATTACGTCATTGATACCCCATATTTCACTCCCAAAACAAAGTACAGGTATAATTAATTTATCAAATAAGTCTAACGTATGGCTCACACTCATTGATGGAAATTTTAAAAAATAAGATTTTAGCATGTACAAAGATTTTAGCGCTTGACCAGAAAGAGATTCATAAGTTTTTATGAAAGAGCCGCCAGTAGTAAAAACTATTCCAAGATATTTAAAATGATTGACTATTTCAATTTCTTTATCGTCATATAAAAATCTAATGTTTTTTCTAAGAGAACCTGCTTTTCTGAAAACTAGAATTTTTGTCTTATTTATGTTAACTGTCAATTTCCATCTATTACAATATTCTTCTAGTAAATGTAAGCCCTTTTGCAACCCAATTTCTGTTTCTGAAACGATAACAATATCGTCTGCATACAGTAATAGAAATATGTGTAATGTATCTATCTCAACTCTTTTAAACCCGTTCAAAACAAAATACTCTTCAATATCATTTATAATAAATACATAGCAAATAAAAATAAAAATGGGGATAAACTTTCTCCTTGTCTAACACCTAACATACATGTAAATTCATCACTTAACTTGTTGTTATATCTTATGCGACATGTTGTTTTGTAACCCTCATATATCGAATTTACAATATTAAACATTTTACGACGAATACCTAACTTGACCAACTTATACCATAGAATGTCTCTAACAATATAATCAAAGACTTTAGTAAAATCGATAAAAGCTGCATACATTTTCTTATTGTCATTTATCAGGTGGTTAATTAAAGAATGTAATACAAAAACATTATCTGTGGTACTCATATGTTTTCTGAAACCAGATTGAGCCTCTATATATACATTATAGCACTCTGCCCAATCAGTGAGTCTATTATTTAAAACTTTCGTAAACAATTTACTAAGAGTACTTAATAAAGGTATGCCCCTATAATTACCAGGGTCATTATAGCTACCCTTTTTGTGTAAAGGTACTAAAAACCTTCGGACCATTGGTCTGGAAAATATCCAATTTTAAATATTTTGTTAAATAATGTTCTCAGACACGTGAGAAAATGACTATCCTTAATCCCAGTTATAAACAATTCATTTAACATCAGATCAGGACCTGCAGATTTTCAATTTTTTAATTGTTTACATGTTAGTGCAATCTTATTTTCTTCAATATCAACGTTTAATTCTTGAAACATAACATCTAGTTCCCCGTTTAATTAGTACCTATCATTGAAATATATAACATCTTCATCAGCTTGAAAGAAAACTGATTCTGGATCATTAATTGATTTAAAATATGCAGCAAAGTTATCAGTGTTTAAAGTACTTTTTGTAATAGAATTTTTGTTTTGCTGGCATGAACTTTTCAATAATTTCCAATATTCTTTAGCATTTTTATACTTGAGATCTTGTAATTTTCTAGTCTGTTTCAGTTCAAACTGATATCTTTTACTTCTAAGTAGAGATTTATATGTACTTTTTGCTTTAAGATATTAGAGTTTTGTGGTATTACCGGTTACCGTGGTATCATTTTCCCGCGGTACGATACCGCAATACCCGAAATACCGGTACATGTATTTGATCATCATTATACCCTGCTTCTGATTATATTGAAAGTACCTGCTATAACAGCCAAGTTTCATCGTCTACGAAGTCGTGCCCTACGAGTTTCCTACGACGTGTTTGCGATAATCTCACGGAGATCATACGATATCATCCCCTGAATATCGTTATAGCTGCAACCGGGCGCTACGTTGATATGGCTCGAACACGAAACCTAGTAACATACAATTCAATATTTATTTGTAGTTATATTATTAGATAAACAACTTAGTTTCTCGTTCAACAGTATTTGCAATGGCAAGTGGCAGAATGTATAATATGTTTGTTCTGAAGATACATTTTAGATGTTTAGATGTAAAAATGACGAAACGTCATAGTATTTGGATGTCGACTAGGACCAGCCCACGTTACATGTACGTTTTAAAATGGTATTATTATGTGTAGCCTTCGTCGCAGCACGTCCATATGCTATATACGAACCAAGGGATGGCGGCTATTTGTTGCTACCCGTTTTTCTTTCTGTTAATTAGATTTTCATCAACACTGATTGTCCGGGCATTAACTTATCATTCCTAGTAACGTAGGCAATATAATAATGACGTCATTCCTAAAGAACATACCAGCGAACTTCAAAAACGCATTAATCGAGTTTCACGAGGTCAGTTTTTTTTAAATTTTGATATGTTGTTCCAGGTATGCAAAAATTAAACATAATACAATTTAAACATTTTTTGACGGGCGGAATTTTTGCAATAATTAGTCGAAACGTCAGATTTTTTTGAAAACACCAAAATGCCAGACACGACGTTTTTCCCACTTTGTTAGCACGTAATTAGATTAAGTGTAAATATATTAACATGACTAGATTCGCAATTACATAATGCGTCGAGTGATACCAACTAATAACCTGTCGTGTAATTATGAAGCCCTCTGTGTGCTATTTCTTGTCTCCTGTGCCTTCCAAGGAACGACGTCAAAACGCGTTTTCCATGGTAACTTCACGACGTCATAGTAACGTCATGGGAACGCGCACGGAGATATAAGACGCGACATTGAATTGGGAATAAATCAAAGTTTACTATGATACCAAACTTGTATATGGGTTAGAAACTTTTTTTATAGTGTTGTTCCACCTTAACCATTTCTATTCTATTTTGGTCAGATTTATCTTTCATATAAAAATTTAAACAAGGATAAAAATCATTTTGACTACATTGGTATTCTATTTGATGGTAAAAATTGGATAAATTTATGTTGACGTCATCTGGTGATTCTGACATATCTATTTCCTCACAGAGATGATCAAATGTAGTCCTAACTTCATCTTGATTCAATGAGTTTAAAAATGATCCTCTTTTTTCAGTATCCCATTTATAAATATATGCCATCCTTGGGTTTTCATCAATTGAATTAGTATTATAAACATTGGTAGTATCAGCATGATCATTTTTACAGGACTTAATAGAAAAATTTACTAAACAATGATCAGACACAATGTTTGGTTCATGTACTTTAAAGTTAAAAATATAGTCAAACATATCACTTTTACAAAGTACTAAATCAATAACACTACTGCCTTGAGCAGTCACGCATGTAAATTTCCCACCCTTGTCATAATTTTTTCTACCATTCAGTATTCTTAAACCTGTTGATTTACATAATTCAAGTAATAACCTACCATTTTCATTTACTTTGGTATCTAAGCTATTTCTAGGTATTACAACATCCTCAATATAATCATCTGGTAGCAATTCTAAATTAAATAATGTTTCATTTTCAACAAAATCTAATTTCTCTGCAATTCTAGCATTGAAATCACGTGTTAATACAAATTTACATTTACTTTCAAACATATTATCAAAATAATAGAGATCATCAACTAAATGTTCAAATATATTTCTATCAACAAACACCTGCCTACTACTACCACTTGGTATATTGTAACATAAACATAATAAAACATCTTCACTACATTCAACAATGTCACTTTTTATTTTCAACCATATTATAGTCTTCCACATTTTTCAAAAACTCATCAAAATCTTTTATTTCATCTCTTACATAAATAATCAACCCTCCACTATTTCTTTTGGATTTTTATGTCTATCTGTTCTGTTCAAAACAAAAGAAACAAAACCATCAACTTCATGGTTGTAACTTGATTCTAACCATGTTTCTGTAAATAGTAATATATCATTATTTTTAAAAAGAGTTATAACATTTTCACAGTCAAGTTTACAATAATGTTTTCCAATCAGACCTTGTATATTCAATAAACACACTTTTAAATAGGGGTGACTATTGAGTCCAATTTTGACTATTGCAATACTATTGCTATTGCTGAAAGTACTATTGCGATACTATTGTATTGCCGGAGACTATTGCGATACTATTCCAATAGTTATTGCCAAGATTTGAAAACCAGAGATTAACTAGTAAATGCAAATTTGCACTGTGTAAGATATTAACTTTGTTGTACAACACACAAATATACTATTTGTGAAAAGGATTTAAAATGAATTTGACAGAAATAGATTAATAGAATATGGCGATGTTAGTCCATTGTGGCTGTTTTGATGCTTGTGGTATTTACAATTAGTTTTTTTAACGAAAACGGACGTTGTTTTAAATTATAATAAACTTTATTTATAAAAAGGAAACTATCGTAACTATTGTGAGCTAACTATCGGCGATAGTTATTGGATCGAGACTTTTACTATCGATCCATACTATCGGGACACTCGATATCGCAATGCATCGATATTTCGATGCATCGGCCCACCCCTACTTTTAAACCCTCTACTCTACTCTCACTATAACCCCGGCGCGATAAATTGCAATACAAAAACAAACACAAACTCCGCTATATTTATCGTTTCTGAATATTTAGGAGCATGAAAACTTTATGTGTTGTGCCAAATGTTTGAATGCTTTCATTGGTAAATGTTACGGTCCTTGATTTTAATCCATAACAAAAATATAGGCAGTATTGTGTTTGTTTTTGTACAGCACTTTATCGCGTTGGAGTTATACTGTCCTATTTCTTGACATGTTTATTACCAACACTGGGTTGCGCTCGATGACGTAGCTGTTCTATTTGCGGAGTATGACCTTGTCCTACGGGGAATCCCACGCTTTGCTTGACTGTTTGTGCGACCGTGTTTTTCGCGTGTATTGGATTGTTTACACGATTTGGAATTTTTGTTTTTTGTTTGTGTGTCACTTCGTGCTTTGGAATTGGACTTATTACTATCACTATTGGAATTATTTGCATCACTAGGTACGTTTATTGATAGCCGCCTCAAGCGGCTATCTTATGGAGTACCAGCCAAATTTCTCCCCTGGACGTGAAAGGACAAGTTACTGATAGTTATTAAAATGAATAAATTTGTTTGCGTGGTTGCATTATTACATTCACTTGCGCTTTCACTCTCGCGTTGTGTATAACCACTAGTATGGTCACGTGGGTCACGTGACGACACACTGTTTACAAACACAGCTGGCTGATCAGCTGTTCGATCACTTGGCTGAAACGCGTCTCCGGACGACTCGCTGGGTTTGCGATCTACTACTGTATCTGTGGAATATACACGCTCGTGATGTATAGCTGACATACGGGGTTCTCTTTCCTCGGATAGAAGATCTGTTCTCACAATCTGAAACCATTCAGGGAATTTGTCTTTTGTCAGTTTTCCATCAATATAAAGTACAGCAGGATCTTTTATCTGGACTTTCTTTCTGTCATACCTGGCCCAATACGCTATATATACACTTGTTTACTCAGTTGTGATCATAAAGAAAAAGCGATTGCTTTGTAAGTTTCATGCACACGTCAGTGTCATCAAGGTAATGTCACAAAAGTTGCCAGTATTATTTATCCAGTGGTTACTGAGATATTTACGTGTTTAGTATGGTTAGTAATGAAAATTTACAGTGTGACCCGCCTGTGCGTTGCATGGTTTCTATGACAACGCTTTGTATAAGCATCACAAACAACAACGAAAATTAGTTGCTGCCAGTATATGGAGCTTAAAATGCTACTCATATGAGATAAATTTCATTACAATATAAGTGTTGAGTACGAAGTTATGATAAAAGTCCTATTATTTCTGGAACGCCCCTCGTATAATGAGGACTACCTTTAAATCTTACCTTTATACAAAGCTCTGAAACTATTCAGACTTCAAACAGACAACCGCACGCTACCTGTGGAGACTGGACGTTGGACTGGCATATGTAACCTAAGACAAATTCACTGTCATTAAAAAAACACTAGACTATTGTATATTGAACAACGTTTTTCTAACATATATGGCGGATACGAATTAATCATATCAAGTAAACATCGCACTACATTAGAGAAAATCGGAGACTTTACTGCCATTGTAATTAAACACTTGAGGTAAATACCATTGGTATCGTTACAAGTCAAGTTAAGTCAAATTATTTATTGGCAGAACCAACAAAGTCCATCGCCAAGTAAACATATATGTTAATCGAAATTGGCGATATAGTAGAGCAGCAAAACCACATTTTCAACATTTAAGATGGACCCCAAAAGTAACAGCAAGAGTTATATACCAAAATGTTCGGGACAGTCTGAAGATTATCAGACTGCCGGCATAAATTGCAAATTTTTGGTGCGGGCCCTAAAATTCAAGATGGCATCCAAGATGGCCGCCATCTAATTCAGTAATATGCTATTTTAGTGTGATATTTCTAGATTTTTTCTGGTTAAAGACTGTTTCATCAAAGTTCACATCAATATCAATCATGATCTCGACCAAAGGACTAGACGATTTCTGTAGTTGTTCAAGGTCATTTTCAAGGTCAAATTCAAGATCAAATGGCAAAATTCGACGAAAAATGTCATATTGACTGAATAACTTCATCTATTGTTTACTAATACTATCTGCAATTAGCTTTTTTGCATGGATTTATGTTTTACAATGTATAACGACTATTTTAAATGTTTTCAAAAACATTTATGATTGGTTGCCATGGAGAAATAAGACGTTTTGTACACCTGTATCTCAGCATTAGCTTTACAGTCAATTCACTAAAAATACCATTTAAATTTGAGTAATGACTTGGTTGAAATCTGTATCATCAATGTTGACAGAAATATCAATCATGCTCTGAATAAAAATACAAGATGATGTCCGTAATATTCCAAGGTCAATTTCAAGGTCAAATCCAAGGTCAAACGGCAAAAATCACCAAAAAATGTCATTTTGACTGTATAATTTCTTGTATTGTGTAGTAATAGTGTTTTTAAATAGTATTTTTTGCACATATGTGTGTTTGCCATAGTTTAACTACTTTATTTATTGTTTTCGTGACATTTATGTTTGGTTGCCATGGAGATAAAAGATGTTTTGTACACATATATCTCAGCTCCACATACAAATCAGTAAAAATGATATTCAATTTTGAATGATTGATCTAGACATATTTTGTTCAAAGTCTGAAACATAAATGCTCCCACATACTTTCCTTTTATGCATACACACAAGTCAGGAGAGTACTGATAATTCACTGTCGATATCAATTGCAAATATTTGGTGTATGCCCTTAAATCTAAGATGGTGTTCAAGATGGCCGCCACCAAATACTGTAAGATGCTAAGGTTTGGCTAAAAATCAAATTTAAGACTGAATCATCACAGATCACACAAACATTCATCATAATACATGGACATGAATCAGATATTGTCTGTACTATTTCTAGATCCTTTTCAAGGTCAAGTCAAAGGTCAAACAACAAAAACGCCGATTTTTTTTCTATTGGCTGAATAATTTCTTTGAATTTCTACTAACCGGTGTATTCTTGGCGGTATAATTACACACTGGGTTTCCCTAAAAACTATATTATTATTGAAAGATAGTTTTAGATATCAATTTGTGTCAAGAACACATAGTGATTATGACGATCGTGAAATAGCAATGTTCCATACAAGTAACACCAACACAGTCCATAGAGTCGTAAGTCACACAATCATAGCAACTTTGCTATTATGTCAGCCTAATTTTTGGTCCATTGTATAGTGCGGCCAAGATATGATGGCACAATAACATTGTGTAAACGTCACTGGTTGGATCAGTCGATATCAAAACGCGGGTAAGAAAATAAATCATGATCATCTAAGCGCTTGTTCAGTTATCTTAAACTACATAATTAAGGATGAAGATTGTTGTGTTTATTATATAGTCTAGTGGTAACATCTCTAATCTCAACGCAGACGGTCCAGGTTCGAACGCCATTCAGAATCTTTTTTATTTTTATTTCTTTCGAAATTATTTTCCGCACGCTTTTCACGAAACTCGTGTATTTGTTGGTGTATTGCTTACAATCAGATAAACTGTGTAAACTGCACATTATTTAATCAAACTACATTTTTTGACTAAACGTATCGTTAATATAGGAGATGACGACGTTGGTGACTATGATGATGATAATTACAGTGATTATGACGAGACGGATAGTGAGAGTGATGATTCTATCACAGACACTGCTGTTGAGCAATGTTAGTTCATATAATTTGTATATACATGTATACGTACATAATATTACTTTATAATTGATTATTCTAGATAAATATAATAAAATATAATATAATAAAAATATACAGAATAGAGAAAGCATATGTAACAAGATATAAAGAACCGGTATATTTGTACTAAGTAAAACAGTTCATTAGAACTGTAAAAAACAAATCAATATAAAAAATATGCACAAAAGTGAGACTCGAACTAGTAACCTCCATCCATAATATTATTGTAATTCCAAAGCTTTACCAACTGAGCTAGCGAGGTACATGTAAAAATCTCTCGTATATTTGCTCCTATTGCGTAAACGTAATACGAAACAAGCGTTTATTGACCCTGACTGTAAATAAGCAACCCTTTCTGTTGAAAATGAACCCGTCGGCTAATTAGCATGTGTAAATGTTATTGTGCCATCATATCTTGGCCGCACTATAGTACGCCGTAAACTTTCGGGATATGATTTCATTACTTATTTATACCTGATGAATACCATTCTGTATCAGGATCAACGTATGTTGGGCTCTTGTATAGTTTCTGGTGGATTGAGCTGTCTTAACTGTGGACCATATTGAAAATTGGTTTCTACCAAATATGTTATCCACGTAAAATAAAGTTGTTACTTAATAACTTAACTAGCGATCAAGTTGGACCCAAAAGCTTTCTATGGGAATACGATCGAAACTCTTAGACACCATTCAAACTAAAAAGGTGATCGTGGTATGTATACTACCAAGCAAAAACTACTAACCCCTGAACAGTTTTTTACAACATAATACCACGACTTACTGTATACAGTTTGATTGCTTCGTACTAGGTATGAAAGTGCTGTAGCCAGTGCATGGCATGGAATTAAAATACCCAGTAGTATTAGGCACATAACAGTGGCAAGAATGACTGGCCCATGGAATGTTTGTAACCCACATAGCCGGAAAAGGTTGGTGTGTTATGTTTTTCTCATAGAGTTGTTGAGTACTACTGTGTTAAGTACCCAAAAGAGCCATGAAAGATTACCATTGCAGTGCTAGGTACCCAAAAGGGGTAGTCATGCATGTTCCAAGTGACGTTAGGTACCACACAGAGCCAGAAATGGTTATCTTGCGGTGTTAGGTCCCCTAAGGAGCCAGTAATGGATGTTTCAGATAGTGATAGGTACCCCCAAATTGCCCATAATGGTTTTCAAGGTAGTGTTATGCACCCAGCAGAGCTAATATAGTTTTTTTATGCTAGGTACCAATATATTAATGTGTTCTCCACACAATGTTAGGTAGCCTACACAGTTAGAAATTTAGAAATGGCTGATCTAGGCCATGTTTTGTACTGCAAAGAGCCAATGATGGTTGTTCCAGACGGTATAAGGTAACCATTAGAGCCAAAAATGGTTGTTACAGGCAGTGTAAGTTCCCGAGAGAACCACTAATTGCGAATCCAGACAGTGGTAGGTGTCCCAAAGAGCCAATGTTGGTTGTTCCAGACAGTGTTAGGTACCACTTAGAGCCGATAATTGTTGTTACAGGCAGTGTTACCTACCCCAAAAGGTAAATATTTATTGTCCCAAATAGTTTAAATTACCCCAAAGAGTCAATAACGGTTGTTCAAGATAGTGTAAGTTACCCCTAAGATCCAAATATAGTTGTTCAAGGCAGTTTTAGGTACCCCTAAGAGCCTATAACGGTTGTCCAAGACAGTTTTAGGTGCCCCTAGGAGCCAATAATGGTTGTTCCAGACAGTGCTAGACGTCCCTTAGAGCTAATAATGGTTGTTCAAGTCTGTGTTAGGTTCCCATAAGAGCTAATAATGGTTGTTCTAGTCCGCGTTAGGTACCCCAAAGAGCTAATAATGGATGTTCCAGTCCGTGTTAAGTACCCCTAAGAGCTAATAATTGGTGTTCCAGTCCGTGTTAGGTACCCCTAAGAGCTAATAATTGTTGTTCCAGTCCGCGCTAGGTACCCATAAGAGTTAATAATGGTGGTTCCAGTCCGTGTTAGGTACCCATAAGAGCTAATAATGGTTGTTCCAATCCGTGTTAGGTACCCATAGGAGTTAATAATGGTTGTTCCAGTCCGCGCTAGGTACCCATAAGAGTTAATAATGGTGGTTTCAGTCCGTGTTAGGTACCCATAAGAGCTAATAATGGTTGTTCCAGTCCGTGTTTAGTACCCCTAAGAGCTAATAATGGTTGTTCCAATCTGTGTTAGGTACCCCTAAGAGCTAATAATGGTTGTTCCAGACAGTGTTAGGTACCCCTAAGAGTTAATAATGGTGGTTCCAGTTCGTGTTAGGTACCCATAAGAGCTAATAATGGTTGTTCCAGTCCGTGTTTAGTACCCCTAAGAACTAATAATGGTTGTTCCAATCAGTGTTAGGTACCCCTAAGAGCTAATAATGGTTGTTCCAGACAGTGTTAGGTACCCCTAAGAGTTAATAATGGTGGTTCCAGTCCGTGTTAGGTACCCATTAGAGCTAATAATGGTTGTCCCAGTCCGTGTTTAGTACCCCTAAGAGTTAATAATGGTTGTTCCAATCAGTGTTAGGTACCCCTAAGAGCTAATAATGGTTGTTCCAATCAGTGTTAAGTAACCCTTAGAGCTAATAATGGTTGTTCCAGTCTGTGTTAGGTACCCCTAAGAGCTAATAATAAGTGTTCCAGACCGCGTTAGGTACCCCTAAGAGCTTACAGTTTATTTAGAAATATGATTAGGCCACCGGCCCATACACAACATATATAACATACATATATACCAAATTTAGTGGTTAGTGTGGTATTGACAATTAATATACATTTATATAGCCATATCATGTGATCAACAGCATACATGTTTAAACAACAACATTTACTATACAAATAATGATTTCGAAAACTCCTCTCGTCTCTGAGAAGCATAATAGAGGAACATTGCAAGCTGTCTTATTGTATCAGTATTATTATCGGATAACAATCTATAGAAACTAAGGTTTGACTTGTTTGTACTATATATTTTCGGAATATATTTACTTCTAATGTCATCATATAAAGGGCAATAAAAAACAAAGTGAATTTCATCCTCAATATAACCTTCACAATAAAGACAGCTGCGATACTCCCTTGGTATATCAAGAGCAAATAATGTATGTTCCATGCCT
Source organism: Spisula solida (assembly GCA_947247005.1). Classification (NCBI taxonomy): domain Eukaryota; kingdom Metazoa; phylum Mollusca; class Bivalvia; order Venerida; family Mactridae; genus Spisula; species Spisula solida. The sequence continues at coordinate 31,859,847 of OX365952.1, forward strand.
TGTTAGGTACAATTAAGAGCCAATAATATTTGTCCCAGACTGTGTATGGTAAACTGAGAACCAGGAGTAGTTGTTCCACACATTGTAGGTACACACAGAGGCAGTAATTGTCAGATCATACAGTGTTACTAGTATCAAATATTCATTTATAACATTAATAATAAAATTGTCACATTTGAATTTGCTACTACAATACGATATGGTAGCAGTAGTTTAAACATACGGGCACGGACATCACACTAAAAATGGTTTTCAAAACATTGTATGCATGTACTAAATGCTTAATGAAAGGATATACATTGACAAGTTCTTCTATTCCTTTCATATCCACATTATATGTAAATTAGCTGTTGTAAAATGAAAGTAAAGACGAAATGCCATTTTTTATAGCTGATCTGGAAATGACCTTGATATCAATGTGACCATTTTTTATTTCAAATGACCGATTAACAAACCACAACTGAATCATTAATTCACAGATATTTTGACTCATATTCATCTATGACACTTTTATATTTAACTGAACAAGAAATATTTGGAGGTATGGAACTTGTGATGACCATCTCAAATTTTCCTGTGCACATCTGTAATTAATTTATACCATTTAGAATACAGTAGTTCATTATACATACACACTACAATATGTCAAACATACATGTCTGCGAAAAAGACTATCTGCAGATACTGTTACAGTTTATAGCAAGAAAATAGAAGAAATTGTCCAGTCAAAAGTCAAACTTATGTGTTTTCTTTGCGGTTTGACATCGACGTTGACCTTGTAAATGACATTTGAATATCACATACACCATCTTGTTTTGTTGCCATATCATAATTAATATTTATTGGAGCATTTATGTTTCGGCCTTCAACCGAAATATGTCTAGATCAATTACTCAAAATTAAATATCATTTTTATTGATTTGTATGTAGAGCTGTACATGTGTATTTTTTATTACTTATTCCTTTTTTGTATTATGTTTAAAAAACAACTTATATCTCCATGACAACCAAACATAAATGTCACGAAAACAATAAATAAAATAGTTAAACTATGCCAAACAGACATATGTGCCAAAATTACAATTTGAAGAAACTATTACTACACAATACAAGAAACTAGACTGTCAAAATGACCTTTTTTGGTGATTTTTGCCATTTGACCTTGAATTTGACCTTGAAATTGACCTTGGAATATATCGGACATCATCTTGTATTTTTATCTAGAGCATGATTGATATTTCTGTCAACATTGATGATACAGACTTCAACTGAAACAGAATCTAGAGTCATTACTCAAATTTAAATGGTATTTTTAGTGACTTGACTTAAGAGCTAATGCTGAGATACAGGTGTACAAAACGTCTTATTTCTCCATGGCAACCAATCATAAATGTTTTTGAAAACATTTAAGATAGTCTTTATACATTGTTAAACATTAATTTATGCAATAAAGGCTAATTGCAGATAGTATTAGTAAACAATAGAAGAAGTTATTCAGTCAATATGACATTTTTCGTCGAATTTTGCCATTTGACATTGAATTTGACCTTGAAAATGACCTTGAACTATTACAGAAATCATCTAGTCCTTTGGTCGAGATCATGATTGATATTTATGTGAACTTTGATGACACAGTCTTTAAATCAGAAAAAATCTAGAAACATTACACTAAAATAGCATCTTATTGAATTAGATGGCGGCCATCTTGAACGCCATCTTGAATTTAGGGCCCGCACCGAAAATTTGCAATTTATGCCGGCAGTCTGATAATCTTCAGACTGTCCCGAACATTTTGGTATATAACTCTTGCTGTTACTTTTGGGGTCCACCTTCTTAAATAAGCCACTTTTAGGAGCATTGCTGCTCTACTAATAGTTATATATACATGTAAGTAAGTAAAAATGACAAATATACATGGTACTTATAAGACAATTCTACATATTCTAGTATAAACATTGATACAATAATACAATAATAAAGAATAAACAATTCTGTCTGAAAATACAATTATCCCACCACTGGTAAATTAATAATAAGGTTTGATTTAAGTAAACCTGTGTGAAACCCTTTTCCGCTATTTGTTTTTGTGTGGCGTAACGCCACACAATGATATTACCACTTTTCAGCTTACGACCAATTTAACGCATTAGGCCTCGGCAAATAAATAGTTCTATGATTTAAACAATATTACAAGCATGCAACACAGGTTACACGTATCATTGGACCTGATTTGTTTACATTACCAACATTTACTTATATTAAGACCAACAATTATATCAGACTTTTATTTTTAGAGGATATTTATAGCAAATCATTCCGCAACGGACTATATTTCTACAACCAAAGAATGTTCTCACTGGTGGCGGGAATCTAAAATAGTTCCCACGGTTTTCAATCGTATACTGTAACGTATGTAAATCACTCCGCCGCTGCACATTGCAGACGATGACCTAATTATGTTGTATACAAACATTGATGCTATATATAGCTGGTGGGGGGAACTGAAATAGTTCTACGTACATATCGATCAGCCGATTAACAATGTTACCGCGGTAAGCGTTAAACGCACTAGTCAAATTCTACCCTGCTTTATATAAGACCTCATAATTTTCGTATCTATTATCCGATTTTGAATATTTAAAGCTTGTAATGAAGCAGAGATATATGTCTCTCTTTTAGACAACATTCAACACGATACCCTAATTATTTAATCCACGGCGACGAGTAAGAATCCGTTCCGCGTAAAAGTAAGTTTAAAATATCCCGTTTTATACCAAATAAAAATTCCATCAACGGTCGAAAATCATCAATTATTAATTTAATATTCGATCGATTTTGTTCATTAAAGCTTGTTTTAAAAGCTAATACTTTAAGGTTTCATAAAATGTAAAACTTGTTTTTAAAGCATTAATCGGCCGATCGATATGTGTGAGCGACACCATGTTTACCCCTTTTACATACGTTAATATAGAGTGTCATATACATTTAATTAACATGCGTGGTCATACGGAGACTAAACAGTCACTTATCTTGACACTGGTCGAATTCTCCAAGTCGTTAAAAATGGTATTTGTAAATATCCCTTCATTGATGCTCAGCATAGTTACTTAAGTAAGTTCCAGGTAACTGCTGGTTCTCTTGGTGTCTTTAGCAGCACAAATGTTTGAGTAAGGGTGGGCTTATCAGAACTGTGACATAAAATTATGGTACAACCTGGATTCGATATTGGATTTAATGGCATCAGTACGCCACACAATAGTACTTTCAGTGCTTTGATTTAAACATTGGTTATCTCCGTGAACATGTATATCAAGCTATGTTACAGGTCATCTTTTACACCAGTCTGTACTGTATACGTTTGTGATACACTTTCCCGTATAATTGATTTTCTCCGTGAACCCTATAAACTGTGTTACTATTGATATATTTACACTCACAAGAACTGTGTCACTACAGTATGATTTTGTATTTTAATCCTACTATACATGTATATAAGTATGTATAATCCAGTCAGGATAAAAATCCAATGACGCATCGGTCGAGTCCACAATAACGATGTAAAACCAATTATAAAGGCTTATACATTTGTACTGTACAAACAACTATACTTTCAATGCTAAACTAACATATAAAATGTACTAATCTTCGCTCTACCTGTTTAGACAATGGTTATGATTTTTTGCGTACACATAAACTGAAACGTCACTGTCACAATATCCTAACTGGACTATACTAGGATTGAATAAAGAAGGTTTGTATGACTTTGACTTGAAATTGACGAAGGGAGCGAAAGGAAAACAGAAACACAATTAACGAATTTACCATATTTATAGTAAATAGTCCTAATCTAAACATTCTCGTTACCTAGTGTAGGTCACTTGACTAGCCACAGATGTACAAATATAGATTCAAGTGTTAGTTACGTTATGATGTTGTATTCAGTACTTTGGTAAAATACGGGTAAACCCAGTGACACATGACACATACTCTTGGATTTTGATATATGAAGGATTTGTTCTCTCTTTAATAATGTACATGCTTGTTGGTGTTGTTGTTGTCGTTGTTGTCGCTGTACCAATGACAGCCGCCATATGTTTTACCTGACTTAATTACGTAGTGTAAGAGGCAGGTAATCAAGACTAGTGATGACCAGTCTTTTAGTTTAGTTTAATTATATTTTATTGCATGAAAATTTTACAACAGAACACATGGTTTGCATACATAATACTATTAAGAAAGAATAGAAGCATAACGTCAAAGTAAACCAGAGAAAAGTTTTATAATATCGCATTCATTACAAAAGGATCGGGCCACAAGTTATTACAACATTAGATATCGGCCCTCACCAGTCTTTTCTAAGTGCTAACTACTTCCCCTTACATGTGCCTCCTTAACTGTACTGAAGGTAAGGGGAAGTAACCCTGTATGGAGTATTATGGATATACCCCCAATAGAGGTTTGTTTCCCTGTGTGCGTATGACTTAAATTTCCACAGGTGGCTACACAACTCGATAAAAATCACGTCATCTGCCCACTCTGTGAACCAATCCACACCGACAAAAGTGCAATATCCTCTATTTCATAATAATATTGCGATCGTCACTTCAAAATCCAGCGATTGTAACGAATATCAACAGACAAACACTGAGAAGAAAGGTTCTAACCGTAGCTCAATGATTAGCAGGGTAGCCGTCTAATCTGGCTATCCGGGTTCAAATGCGGCTGGGGGCACTCATTATAATGCCTGCCATATTTCACCAGAAAGCTGACTGGCAAATAAAGGCTATGCGTGGTTAAAACATCTTCCCAGTGTATATGTTCAAACTTCGATTTGGTAAATATAGTATAATTTCATAAAGAAATCTTGAGTTGCAAATACTTGTGAGTTGAATGTTTTAGTCGTACGTCACTGAATGATGGCGTAGCTTCCAAGAAAATATTTTTGAGTTCCACCCAACAATTACTGAGATATACATGTAGCGCAGACAAGGACGGACAGACTGACGAAACGTCAACCCCTAACCCTTTCATCTTCTTTTAGCTCCAAACAACATTTTTCCAAACAATGAGGGCCTCAGAGCTACATTGTATAATCATACATTACAACTGCCCTGCGTTCAAGGAAAAATAACGTGACGCACGTTTCGTACCTGTAGCGTACTTGGTACGAAACGTTTCGTACCTGGTACGCAACAGGTACGGTACGTTTCGTACCTGGTACGTACCACGTGCGTCACGTGTTTTTTGCTTGAACGCAGGGCAGGTACCAGAACTACTGTCTAAATAGGTGCAAACGTATCTTTGCGATAGTAGAACGTAGATATTTGATAAATATGCATTCAAACTGTAAATTTTCTTTATGGACATCTCGTATTAGCCGCATAAAATGCACTGGAAGCCGCATTCGAGTCGAAGCATGACAGCGCTATAATTACCAGCCCTACGTTCAAGGAAAGCTACCTGCAAACATGTTTAAAAATCACGGTTTTATCGCTATAATCCTTCGTTGTACGCTTCGTTTGCGGCAAAAATAAATACCCGTTTTTTTCCGATCTCAGTTCGAAATATGTACGAAAGCACGGGTTTTACTATTCACATTCTTTTGTTTTCCTCTGTCCGCTATTTGGTTTAATTACAACAATACACACACACCACCTCCGGATATGGTTAGCCAAACTTGGCGTACGTGACAAACATGTTTTTTAAACATACCGTTCAACGAATAACAGGTGCGTACCAGGTGCGAAACGTTCGTCACGTAATGTTTCCTTGAACGCAAGGCAGATGTGCTGTATTCGAAGGGGTCATATTCGGTCTTTTTCAAACCCTTAATACGTATACATAATAAATACATTATAATACCAAAATAGCTGGACAATGGTCTCAAGTGGTATTAAGTAACCGCCTCTTATAGTTCAATGGTGATGCAGAAACATTCAACGGTGTGACACAAATTCAAATCATTAAGAGATACAAACGTATTCAAACGTGTAATGAAATGGATTCACACACAATGTACTAAAATACCAATTCTTTGGACAGTCCGGATCCGGGATAACAGCGATCGTGTGGATATTGTTGTTGCACATGGTACCATATGGTATACATTTAATCTGTATATGGTTTTATTACAAAGTTAGCCACTGTATTGTATTGCTAGCTTAAAATGAGACGGAAACATAAAAGTACATTGGTGTACAACAGAAAATAGACTCTTAAAATGAGACGGAAACATAAAAGTACATTGGTGTACAACAGAAAGTAGACTGAGGGTTACAACTTCTCGACATGAAATTATCCGCATGGTATTTCCATAATGGCGTCACGTGGTATAGCCCTGCGGATGAGGACGTTGATGACCTTATGTGAAGTCCTATTGTGGTTAAGTATACGCACACTCTAAATAAATTTGCTAAAAAGGGTTTCCCACGTACAGTAGTAATTTCCTATATAATTTCGTATATATATGCAAACCACTAGCAGACTTCACAACACTTTCTCAGTGCAACATAAATAGAAGACAAGAAACAAACTGTTAAAATAGAATTTAGAATGGCGAAATCACAAGAAATATGTAAGTACTACATCGTACATATATGGGAGTGCATGAAAGTTAGGGTAATATTTAACGAGGTTTAGTGCCATATATATACATATTAACAGTGATGCATACATTCACTTTATGATCAAAATGAACAATGAAAATTGACAAAAAGCAACAGCAATGGGTCATTTTGTATATTGTACAATGACAATTTTGTGTGCCTTTCTGTGCCATTCGTGTTCTGCTATTTTCTTTTGAGTACGGCCTCCACTGCCTGATTTGATACAACCTTTTTGTTGTTAAACATAATACTGCTATCTTGTATACATGTGACTATTAACAATTTCTTGCGTTCAGATAAGTGGGTGCTGATCTTCATCATGAGCGTTTGTATAAATGACGTGATCGGTCGTCCAAAACGTTCAGTGTCTCCTTCACCAGTGATGCAGTATTGTGCAGAAGCTGAGGCAAGCAGAACACCGAATATATCATACACAGATGCCATAGCTAACTTAGTTACGGTGGTTAACGGTGTATCAAATGATGCACAAGCTACAATGACCTTTGTAAGTAAAGATTTGAACATTGTTCTGTCGTAATTCGCTGGCTTAGAATGAGAAGGTCGTAATTGTTACTTACGACCTTAAAAGAATCATGCATATTTGGAATATGCAGCACATGTCTCTTCTTATGAGCATATTGTTATGAAAATCGGAACTGGTTATGTTGACCAAACTGAAGGTTAAAAAGCGTGTTTTTACAAGAGTAAAGAGTGGTTTTCAGACAGCTTTTTCTTGTTTTCTCAAAATATCAAATGTTTTACTTACGACCAGCTCATTCTAAGTCAGAGATAGATAGCTTATTTCGAAAATAAGGTACACTGCCCGTGATTTCACATGTATAATTACAAACACGCATTGACAAATATTAACCAAATACATATAACAACAATATAGACAAAAATGCATGTAGATCTATATGTATTATTAGTTTTAATTCCGTTAATGTAGCAGATGCCGAGTAAGTGCAAATCAACGACAAAAAGGAGTTACATTCTAATTTCATTTTATTTGTTATTCGTGTAAGTGTAATCATGCTACTATTCAATTAATCTTAAAATGTATGTAGTGCGTAACTTTGAGTGTATACAAAGTTTTTGTTTCGTAAAATAGTGAGAATAGAGCTAACGTGCTCAATATTCTGCATCTGTTCCTTCTAGACTATTGTAAATATGTTGAGAGAGGTTAAAAATATAATAATAAACTACTGAGAAAAGTTTTGGACAATGGCCGGGAGTTACTGTGTTACTACTCTTCTGAAATTTACAAATACTGATATTAATAACAGATATCTGTCCATTGAATGATTTGCTACCGTTCGTATGGTTCCGGGTTTGTATAATATAGCTCATGATGAAGTCAATAGATACTATAGATCGATATTTTGATAATAAACGAATACACGATTGGACAAAGAATTGCGTACTCAAATGAAAGAAGGTTATTGGGTGATATTCACAAACTCATTTTTTTCTTAAAATCTTCAAAGTTCCACAAGTGTACAATCAACACAAGAAATTCACGATTATCAATATTTACATATATAGTGTTTGATGCATTGTGTAAAGAGCTACTACATTCACTACGAAAAAAGATTATTCTTCGATTTGTGTGCAAAACGAAAATTACAGTTTTTTAATAAACTTAGTCATAATATTTAAGTTATCAACTAAGATACTTTGTGAATGCCAGTGTAAGTTTAACTTAAGTCAAAATATTAATTTTCAACTGAGTTGCCGCACCACAAAGTTTGAGTACCGGATTGAAATATACCGTTACAGAGTTTGGTCTCTATTTCAGATGTTGGATAATTTCGGAGACACATATTTAGTGAATGTACAAAATGTGGATCTTCACTTCGTGACTATGAGTGGTATTAACTCAGTGCAACAAAAGGTAAGCCATGGCGTACTTTATTTCAACAATACAGTAGCCTAACAATTTTATATTTTATATGAAAGTTTCTTTAATTACATTAATCTTTGGTATATATTGTGTTTCTTTAATCACTGAAATATATCTGTTATCTTATCAACGTCTGGTGTGTCCGTGGTAAAATCGATTGTGTGTCGAGTGTCGTCTTTCACACTTGTTATGCATGGAGCCCTCGACTGTAGTAATGTTGGTTCAAAAATATCCACGTAGAGTTCGAAATGTCTGCCGGACGCGAAAATCGGGAAGTGGACTAAAATTTATCTCGTAGCGCTTTTGTCAACTCGCCGTCGATATCATTTTCATTTGTAATATAAACACCAATAATCGTTTAAATATACACTTCAACCTCTCAGTAGAGCAGCACCCTTTGGGAGCAGCCAATATTAGCCATTGTTAATAGGTTCTTGCTCTGATGAATTTAAATTTACAGTAAATATCTGCATAGGGAAATGTTTAAAGTGTTGTTTTAGAGAGGTTGTTGCTCTACAGAGGCTCTGGAGAAGTTGTATCGTCCATGTTAAAATGGTCATCATATTCTTTGCTATATACTATACTAGTATGCATCTATGATTAATATGTTACGCATTGAAATAATGAGGAAATAAACTATATGTATATATAAAGTCTAGACCAATGTACTGGTAAAGGATATACGACATACATCATTCATACTGCTTGTTGTCAAGTTTTATATAGCATATACATGTATGTACAAATCAATTAATCTTTGATGATTAAGGTAAAATTATGATTGTTGTGTATATTGAAATAAGTACTATTGTTTTACTCATGGTTTCAAAAAACATATTTTTTTCAGATTGAAACCCTTAAGCAGCATTATAGATTCGTGTATGAGCATTTGGATTACGTCACTGCCTTAGTACATGGAACGGGGATTTCAACTGGGGATTCGGTAGATGGCTTAAAAACAGAACTCCTGAAGTACCAGCGGTCTTTAAGTCGTTGCCTGTGTTGTATACGAGTCGCATTGATAGCGTCGGGTTATACGGAGCAAGTGCCTACAGACGCTACAGAGACTAGTGCAGTATTCAATGTCATGAGTCATAACATAGATACAGAAATCAAGAGGGCTTATTTCGTGATAGGAGATGGGTTGATTCTATTATCACACCTAAATGAAGCATATAACGATTTTTGAATGAACCCATAAGCTAAATGAAAAGTAGATTTACCTCAATAATGTGACGACATATCTATATCATTTCCTGATTTAGATTTATTTATGAAAAACAAGACAGTTGTGTTACATGTATTTATTTATATTTCATGATAAGCACATCAGGGTTAAATCATGAAACATGTTATTTCCATTAAAAATGTGACGACATATCTATAATTTTCCATATCTATATCTATTTATGCAACCATGTTAAACTAATGCTAGTTGTGTTCTATAATATTTATACTTCAGGGTAATTGTACAGGGTGTTCGTTCTCAATGTTTGTGTTCCAAGAGTTTATTTTTCTGACGTCAGTATGATGTAAAGTTTGCAGATTAAATTTCAGAGGCTTCTACCATTATTCTAATCATTTTGACATTAAATGTAGCCAGAGTAATAGAATTTGCTAATCAGCTTCATGGAACAGACTAGCCAGAGTAAGAAATTAAAGTGTACTTTGCGTACATAGCTTAATATATAAAATTTAGAATGAATTTAACTTTTTTAAGAAAAAACTTTTTTAACACCCCGTACATGTATATGAACTATCGAGTTATTGTTAACAATGCTATTTATTGTGAATATATTCTATTTATAATGAATATGTTATTTATTATGAATATTTTACTTATTTATGAATACAAAACTATGTGCTACTTATATATAAGTGTTGACATGAGTACATACACTAAACTGTTGAATCATACAGTCCAGTTAGGATATGGTGAAAGTGACGTAGTCGTGTATGTGTTCACAAAAGATTACAACCATTGTCTGAACAGATAGTGCGAATACAGTATGTTAGTTAAGCATTGAAATAATAGCTGCCTGTATAAACCTTTATAATTAGTTTAACACCGTTATGGTGGACTCGACCGCTGCGTCACTCTTTTCGTTTCCTGAATGAACTATTAATGTGTTTTGTTGATCCGACGTCACGTGTGTACGTGTTATTTGGGTAAACTTAATTTTATAGACTCAAAAATTGGTTATGCAACCAATTTTGGCGGCGGCCATTTTTTGAAATTCAAGAATGAAATGATGAATGAAAATTGTAGCTTAGTTAATTTTAATGTTTTTTGTTGATCCTACGTCACGTGTATACGTGTTATTTGGGTAAACTTAATTTTATAGACTCAAAAATTGGTTATGCAACCAATTTTGGCGGCGGCCATTTTTTGAAATTCAAGAATGAAATGATGAATGAAAATTGTAGCTTAATTAACATTTTGGACCTCGTAGGTCATAGAATGAAAAAAAACCAGTTTCAGAAATTCTAGGAAAAGTAAAAAATGGCTTACCATTCACTACAAACGGTCAAATATATGCACTTACTTCATAAGATTTATTTATGAATACAATTTTCTAGGACATCATTTTGTAATACGATTGTATTGGAAAGGGCATCATGGAGAGTTCATTACTGTATCAAAATTTAATTGATTCAGATTTTTTTTCAAAACCATCGACCATAAAAATCATGGTCGATTGTTTGAGAAATGATGATATAGGTTGGGTTTTTTCTTGCAGAATTGCATCCATCTTTAAACTAGCTCATCGCATTGTATCCATCGAATCGTGTTTAATTTCTTTGGATACTTGAGTTGAATAATATCGCCATTGTGATCATCAATTGACTCGAATTTTGTTAATGTAAATATACGACTCGTATATAATCGTTTCCTTAGACAGCTCGCGGAAATTAAAGCATGCGATTAGGATCATATTTTAATATATCCGGACTTATACGTTTTGCTTAATGTTGAGATAACGGTGGTGTACACTATTGTTTGTGAATAAGTATTAAAGTGTATCTTGCTTCCCAATACGTACTTGTCATACAAAGGTTTCATTTGGTCGCTGATAACTTTACTTCAAAATCATGTACCGGTACAGTCCAGTCAGGATATGTGACAGTGACGTTGCAGTGTATGTCTACACAAAATATAATGACCATAGTCTGAACAGATAGAAAAATATAGTATGTTAGTTTAGCATTGAACTCATAGATGATTGTACAGTATAAGCCTTTATAATTGGTTTAACACCGTTATAGTGGACTCGACCACTGCGTCACTGGATTTTACCCTGATTGGAATATACGTCTGTCGCTGATATTTTGGATGGTAGAAAAAGCTAAGCTTAACTACCTTTAGTGGTTTAATGATTATAGTAAAGCTCATGTTTTTATTAACATAGAAATTTGTAACCCAGATTTAAAGTTTCTGATACTAGTGCCAAGAAATATTCGTAATTCGTCATGCGTCCGATTACATCATTTCAAAACTTAATATGAACATATGCAATATGAGGTATTCGGATAACCTGGTAGGGAAAAACTGAATGACCAATCACTTTGCTCCAGAAAGCATGACATTCAAGGTTGGAAAAGTCCTAACAGCTCATGAATGTCAACAAGAGCCAATTTTTAGCAATACAATACCATTATTTCACTCAATATAGTCCAGTCTAGGTAAAAATCCAATGACACAGCGGTCGAGTCCACCAAAACGGTGTAAACCAATTATAAAGGCTTATACTGTTAATACAAACAGCTATGATTTCAAGGCTAAACTAACAAACAATATTTCTCTACCTGTTTAGACAATGGTTGTTATCTTTTGTGTACACATAAACTGCAACGTCAGTGTCACAATATCCTAACTGGACTGTACATTTAAATCTGATATAAACTGTCATCTTTAATTTCACTTTTTCTTTTCTCATGCTTCCTTTAAAAAATTTTTCTTACGGATATCTAATTATTTTTATGAGCTGTCAATGAGTTTTACGATTTTATTTCATGATATTTTAATTCTGAACGTATTTTAGGTCCGGATACGTATGGACGTACGTTTTAATAAGGAATTTAGTCATTCCGCATAAATGGCTGCCTAGAGACGCGTCTTTTCACACTCGGTGATAGAAAACATGGACTGCTTTGGTTTATTTTTATTTTATTTTTATGTTGTATGTTTTTGGCAAAGATTTTACTAGATGTCCAATAAATATCTTGGTAATAGTTTTACCTTCTTCTTCTTTTATGATGGATGTTTTTTATATTCCACCTTTCAAAAATAAAAATAGAATCACGAAAGGTTGTCAATTTTTCAGTATCAAATTCACGCCGGAAGTCGGAAGGTGAGAGTCGGTCTACCTAATCACCACAAGTTCACTTCCGTTAACAAAAATAATAGCCAATGCAAACCTACAACAACAACAAGCGTGTGTTTTGCATGAAATCGTTAATGGTGAAATCCCCTAAGACTTTTACAAACATTGTGGATGAAGACGAGAAAGGCTGTCCAAAATCAGTGTTCCAAACAAACAATTTCATTATTTTTCAGTCGCTTTTCTTCCTCTTCATCAATAGTTTTTGCTAATCCACTCATAGCAAAATAAGACGGGATTATTTTTTTATTCAACAAGTGGAATCGCACCAGAAAGTACAAACCATTCAGCTCAACAACAATTCAGACCAATTTTAATTGCTTGCTTAAAAAATTCAATATAACATTATCCAGTCAGAATGGCACCCACATATCTTGTGTTAGTGTATAATGTGTATGTTTTCATTGGTTCATAGTATTATTTGTGGGAGCTATTGCATAGATGTAGGGCGCGCCCTTTGGAATCGAGAGGACCCTGGTTCAGAAAGTAAAGGCACCTTTGTATTGATAGAACATCGCTTTATAAATTATTGACAGCAAAGTAACTGAATGGGATCATAGTAACACAGAAATAACATACAGACTTACGTTTCCATCGCCGGTTAATGAGCACTCTAGCCTTCATCATCATCGAGCCTACGTTATCCTATCAAGCCTACATTATGCGGCACCCTTGTGATGGGTATAGTAGGTATCTGCCGGATGCTGTGTCCACTCTGTGTGAGCCCTTAAGGAGTTTTGGGGGCAGTATACCCAGAATGCAGATTTCCCTCTGGCCGACACACACCTTTCTATGTTAAGAACACGGATTCACTGTCAATCACACACCCGAGAAGAAATGCACATTTTGTTGAGTTCAATATCCCAGAGCAAGCAAAAACACCAAAACAATTAACAGCCCACAAAGAAACACGTCATCGGTTAAAAAATGGTTTAGAAAAGAGGTAGCCCTATACAGTATACATGTTTGGCTACCTTAATACATGCCTAACTCACAATTGGATCCAAACTAATAGGGTTATCAATCCGTTTCTCCACAATATTCATAAATGTAAACCTACCAAAGAAAATGCCGTCTTTTTCAGTCCGAGAGCTAGAAAACTTAGTTTCGCATTTTTCAACATTTTTTATTCAAACCACAACAAAGGTCATGAGCCTTGTACATTATTTATTGCAAACATGTAGTAACCCATGATTTTAACACAAAACTTACATGAATTATTCTTACTAATGATATAATAGCCAAGAAACACAGCATTTGCCTTATACATTGTATTCACAATTTTGACCATCCATGGCCAATTCGAAGATTTGGCTTGTCTGGGTAAACCGCTACCTTAAGTGCTAGATGAAATCTTGATTTTAAAACCTTACCTTCTCTTCTACTAATTTAAAAGTAGCTTAGTCATACAATTTACATGTAAAATACAAAAGTCACATACATGTAATAACAACTCGGATAGGTCTGACAACGCTCAACAAGAACAGTAGATCACAAAAGGCATAAAAAGAACCGCCTACAAATTGCTTCTGTGCATGAAAGCGGCCACTTAGAAACTGACGATCAACGGAACTTGGTGACTAGTAATTGATTATTTGGTGGTTTGGAGCTTAAAATTAGATCTGGCACCACGTTCTAGTAATTCATATAGAAAAGTAAGCAGCAACATTGTAACCGGTCCAATGTCGTGCAGAGCTAGCATTTTGTACAATTACGAATGATGTCAATACATGAAAAATATTCATTACAAAAAGATGATTATAAATATGACAGGGGAAGCTGCATTCATCAGAAGCAGCGGAGGAAAGTAAACACAAACACACTGTACGAAAACACCTACAAACACCAAAAGACCACAACCACAAACTATGAGAAGAAACAATGTCGAAATTCGACAGCGACCATAAAATATGAACACCCTATTCCGACAGCCCGCACATCACAGTCAGGCATACACACCCGGAGTAAGAACCAGTAGACAAAACAAGTAATAAAGAATTTCAAGCAATACAGAAGTCCCCTACCGGTTTGAAGCCATTTTCAATGTTTCTATTGCCATAGCAACCACAATCAAATTATTGTTAGACGTGCATAATCCCCTTATCGCCCCCTACCCACATATCAAGTTTCATAAACCTAGCTTGGAAACTGTTTGAGTTATGTCAGGATCCAGATTTTTTGATGGACGGACTGAGTCCCCTCCGGGAAATACCTAGTTTTGCGGACTGAAGTCTTTAACATTTCAGAATAGCAGTAATAAAAAAGCTGATTGTCCTAGTTTCAGCTTAATGACATAGTGTCAGCTAAAAAGCTGAATGTCCTAGCTGAATGACATAGTTTCAACAGTAAACAATTTTAAACTGTCTCAAGTCCTAAAATATTAAGAAGCGCCAAAAAGAAACAGTACACATACCTTTTTAATTATACGATGCAACTTTATGGTTGACTTCAAAGTTGCAGAAAGGCACGTACAGCAACAAAGTCACAAAACAGTCATTTAAATAAACAGTAAATAAGGAAGAGCGACAAAATCCAACAAGGCCATGAAAAGCAAAATAACAAGAGAAAACAAGATAAGTGAGAATTGCTAGGAAGACAAGACATCGACATTCCGCTGGCTTATGAGAAGGTCGAAAGTACAAAGACGCTGTTTTAAGAAAACTGGAAAAAACTGTCCGAAAACTACTCTTTACTTATTGAAAAACAAGCTTTTTTCAACTTCAGTTCGGTCAACATGATCTGTCTCGATTTTCATGAAAACATGCTCATAAGAAGCGCCTTGTTGTGTGATTTTAAATATGTATGGGTCTTATAAGGCCATGTGCATTTAGAAAATTCTCTTTCTAAGCCAGTGATTTACTGGGATGTTTTAAAAGCTGAGCCCTCATATTTGATATTAACGAATTACCAATCATTTTAGTACGTCATCATTTTTATAATTTATATCTTCTGCGAGTTACATGTTCCTAGTATTGTAACATTTCTTTACAAAGAAGTTTGCAAAAGACAAGCGAGTGTGGATTTACGGAACCGGTATGAAACAACCAGACACAGTTTTAAACTTGGTCATTCAGCTATGGCATTGTGCTTTTTTATTAGCTCACCTGCCACAAAGTGGCAAGGTGAGCTTTTGTGATTGTTTTTTGTCCGTCGTCCGTCTGTCAGTCCGTTAAACTTTTCACCGTTAACACTCTAGCACTTTCAATTTTGCTTTGATATTCATCAAACTTGGTCAGTAGTTGAACCTCAATGAAATCTAGGTCAAGCTTGAAGTTGGGTCATGTGGGGTCAAAAACTAGGTAAATAGGTCAAATAATAGGAAAACCTTGTTAACACTCTGGAGGTCACATTTTTGCTTTGATCTTCATCAAACTTGGTCAGTAGTTGAACCTCAAGAAATCTAGGTCAAGTTTGCAGTTGGGTCGTGTGAGGTCAAAAACTAGGTAAATAGGTCAAATAATAGGAAAACATTGTTAACACCCTAGATGTCGCATTTTTGCTTTAATCTTCATGAAGTTTGGTCAAACTGTTTGTCTTGATGACCTTTAGGTCACGTTCGAAATTTGGTAATGTGGGGTCAAAACTAGGTCAATTTGTCAAATCTTGATGACCTTAAGGTCAAGTTAAAAGTTTGACCAGGTTTAGCAGGTGAGTGCCACAGGATCTATGATCCTCTTGTTTCTGAAACTAGGTCATTCAGCTGAAACTATGTCATTCAGCTGAAACTAGGCCATTCAGCTGAAACTAGGTCATTCAGCTGAAACTAGGTCATTCAGCTGAAACTTTGTCATTCAACCTAGTGGTTGAGTGTTCGCTTCGAGTGCGGGAGGTCTCGGGTTTGATCCCTGGCCGCGTCATACCAAAGACAAAATAAAAATGGTACCAGAAATTCCCTTGCTAGACGCTCAGCATAAAAGGGAAACTGGCTCCTCTTCTCTCATACCCTCGTGGCGATGGACAACATCAGGAATGAGGTGTCGAGAGTGATTAGTGATTAATATAAGTTTGAAAAACTTGTTTCACAATCGACCTTAAATAAATTAGTATAAACTAACATTTTATTGTTGAAACTAGGTCATTCAGCTGAAACTTGGTCATTCAACACTTTATTGTTGAAACTAGGTCATTTAGCTTTTCGACAGCTTGGACTTAGCGATTAGGTTCATTTTCTCAGTTTGGCATTGAGTCGTGTAAGTGTGGTATGTGATGATTTTTATGTTTTATGTGCTCGGCTGGCTAAGTTGAGTGTTATCTATTATCTTTATTTAGAATATTATTGGAAACAATTGCATGTAGTCCCCCCCCACATACATATATTCATATATCAACTGAGACTTATTGTCAACTATAAAAAATCTTTTGTGCAACTGCAAGGTTATTGTACCATTTACGATTCTTAAACTTGTTCGGGCTTTTTGACACCTGAAATTAGAACTTGCGTCGGTTTACTTTCATTCTTGTTCAGTTTTGTTTTGGGCATTGTGGCTTGTGCTATTTCTTGTTTGTGTTTTTCGTGCACGACTGTTTCTGTTGAGTGCCACATACCCTGTCTGTCCGATTATGATACAGCATGAGTAATTCATACAAGTAGATGGTCATATGAAACTATTTTACATGTACGGTGTTAATGACGCGGTATGACGCTTTTACCGTCACTTACAAACACAACGCTTGTGTTAATTTATCTTTATAGAATGCCGAGCATAGCCTTTATTTCACAGTCAGCTTTGTACTGAAATATGGCAGGCATACGAGTGCCTCCATCCGTATTTGAACCTGGCAAGCGCGCTAAACATTGAGCGACGGAGTAAATTTATCAATACATGTGCAATCAATGTTTCAGTATCGCTCATTAGGCAATACTTTATTCAATACAAACAACAACATCAACTTTATTATAGTCAGCCGGCAATAACACTAGCCTTTGATTAAAAAAACACAATTAAATGCATTTAAATGTTCATTTTTGTTTAATCGTGTGCATATTAACTTTTAATGATAAACTCGTTCAATCTACGCTGATAACAAGCGGTCAGTTGACCGCGCAGTGTTTTTATTATGAAAGTTTGTAGATTGATAAGTCCCGAGTTTTTTCTCCGGCGAACTATAACTCAAATCATTTAAAATGACACATGAGTATACGGAATCTAAAAATGAAACGGTGAAGAAGACATTTATCAGAGTGTGGATGTAGATTATGATAAATGAACAGGTTTGTGAGTGGTAAGGGAAATCCATGAAACGAACACTTGGTTGTGTTTAAACCAATGACATTGAGTTTCCTTACTATCAGAAAACTGTGAGTAATATGAACTCTAACAAGTTAGGTCTTTGATTCAGGAATTATCCGGAATCTAGTATAATCGCTCGGTTTATCTGTTTGATACGTCAGAATTACTCTAAGTACATCATTGTTTCATAAGTATGTTACCATCATTCAAGTGTTTCGGTCAATACAATCTGATAATCAATTCAACCATCAGCAAAATACACCAATAATTCAACAGTCTAGCTTCGCTTTATATATATCGAATTGATACCAATAGTAAAATAAGTCATATTCACTTCCAAGTGTAGGTTCCGGCCATAAGCGATTGGATTTAAGAAGTGTCCTGATATCTACACGATGCCATCTTTAAAGATAAATTGTTTAGATATCACGACGTGAATTGACTTGCTATTATTACCGAAACTTAAATACTGTTAAGGCAAACTTATTCATATTGCTGGCTCAGAGTTAACCAATAGGATGCTTTCTTCAGGTATTATGACTTGCGCACTGACGACCAATGACTTATCAACGTCAACACCATCAACTAGAAAACCCGCGTGAGTATCACATTATGCTTTGACTAGATAAAGATACCATTATCACTGTATCACTTCTTGTAACACTAAACAAATCAACTTGTATTACTTATTAAGCAAATGCATATTTAACGTCCAGTCACTGTCTGACGTATTGAGAGACTATACAATGTGCACAACGTGATTGCGATAACCGGATATAGACTCGTTTATACACTGTCCATACAAATTAATCTACGAAAACCCTTGAATTGATTGAACAAGAAAAATTGCTAAATTTGGTGGCACCCAGTAGTGATTCATGCTCCAAAGACACCAAATTTAAGTGAAAGGGAAGTACTAACCGATGAACACAGATTAAATCGGAGGAAAAGCATGCTGTTGTAGTAAATAATCCATTTAGACGAACGCTTCGCTTTCCAAATGTAACATCACTACAGGAATAAAAAGATTTTTGACATAACATTGCCAAAAATCCGAAATTTTAATTCATGTTCAAATATAGCGCAGCTGGGTTAACCGTTTACCAAATTTCTGTTTCAACAGTCTTCACGTTGGCATGTTTGCAGTGTGTCAAAATACAAAGGAAATAGAACAAGTCACAGTTTATGTTGCCCGTAACAGAGTCCCATACCGGTTTGGGCATTGTATGTATTTGATAATAGCAATCCTTATACCTTATTAATTATTTCCATTATTACCATAGCAACCACACTTTTCATGTGACGGCGAAAAGAAATGATGTCCATAATCTGCACTAAGTTCACATACAAAGTTTCATCAAGCTGGCTTGTTCAGTTATGTTTTGGCATCATTTTGACGATATTTCCGTTACCATAGCAACCAATGATTTGGCATTTCATGGCAAAAAAAAGCATGCATAATATGTTGCTCAGTTATCTGTTTTTGTAATTTTGACTAATTTCGTTACCATAGCAACCACAATGCCATGGTGAAAAAAATGGCGTGCATAATCTGCAAATTGCCACCATTGGCTTGTTCAGTTACTCAGTTATCTTGGGATGAAGATTTCAGCGGACAGACAGACAGACGGACGGAGTGCAAACCTATAGTTCCCACCGGTGTGAACACCGGTAAGGGACTAAATACATTTTAGTAATGTATAATAGACATGAATATACGTGATTATCATGCAAACTAAAAGAGAAATATTCACAATTGCTGGAATTCGAACTCCAGCAAAAATATCGATTTAGATCCATAAGGAATAGCTTAGCCGACAGAGTCAAGAAGCACCCCGAGTACCCCGACAAGACGTGCTAGCAGGTTCGTCGTTTTACTGGTGTAGACTCGAAATAAATGAAACAGGCACAAAATACCTAACCTCTTAAATGTTGAAAGTTTTGCCGTAGGCTAACACAGAAGTATTCAGGCTAGCACGTTTTGTCGGGGTACACAGTATGTTGCTGCATCTCACCAAAAGTTAAAAGACTGAATATGATGATTCAAATATAATACTTAACAATCAAGTGCTTTCAAATTCAAAAGAAGAAAAGCTGTTTGGTATCTTTGTAGATCAAACTCTAACATGGAAAGGGCAAGTTGATCATGTTCTTAAAAAATGTAACTCTACTATACCTACTACTACGCATCAAACATTGTCTTAATATAGAGTCTCGTAAAATTTTCTTCAATGCTTATATCCTGCCCCACCTCGACTATTGCTGTACAATTTGGGGGTCATGTGTCAAAGAACTCGGAGACAAACTTTACAACTTTCAAAAAAGGGCAGCTAGAGTAATTCTGAATAAACCGCATTACCATCCATCAGAAGAACTCTTCATTAAACTAAATTGGATGACAATTCATGAAAGAATAACATATAAAAAAGCTGTTATAATGTATAACTCGATGCAAAATAAAGTCCCAAAATATCTAAGTGGTAAATTAGTATTAAAAGCTAATCCTGGACTAAGATCAACAACGAATAAAGAGTTGGTTGTACCACATCCAAACATGGAATTCTTTAAGAAATATTTTTCCTATTCAGATGCATCTATTTGGAATGATATTCCATTACATATTAGACAGGCAGAGAACACAAGTTCTTTTATTAGACAATTCTTGAATTGGAAACGCAATTATACTACATAATAATCTATGCATACATATCTCAATGTTAAAATACAAAAAATATTTCGCCATTGTGCCTTTTTGTTAAACTTTGTTCATTTTGTATGTGCCATTCTGCAATTTCGTAGTCCAGCACAAGGCTGCTTCGTATTTTTCAAAAATTGCATGTACATTATATATATGTTGTAGATTGTCCTTGTGGTGTGTAGTGTCCGGTTGTTATTTTCTTGTCACCTAGCTCTCGTTCCGTTTGACTGACTGAGGCGGCAGACTTTCGGGACCGGATGCCGTGTTTTTGTAGTGGCTAGATTTTTACGTTGGACAGTGTCTGTGCCGCTTATATGTTTTCTGTGCCCGGCTGGTTAAGCTAAGTGCTGCTTTCCCTGTCTGACTTAATATTATCGTTTTTTATATAACATATATGAGCCAGTCTCCAGGAAAACCTGCTATTATGACAAAATATTTGATTTTGAGATTTTTTAAGAGTAATCTGAATGAAGCAAAATGCAAAAGAAATTTTGTTAGTATCTTGGTTTTTATGGAAGTTACAGCTATTTTGGTGAGGCCCTTTTCAGACCCTTTTGGCGTGACGTCGCAAACGTCATTCAAACGTTATTTGACGTCGTTGTAACACGTTCTTTATAAATACTGCATTTGATCAATTTTAGACATAAACTGGTCAAAATGGTTTCAAGTTTTAGAATGAAGTTTTAAATTTTAAAATGTACATCCAAATTGCAAATGTTCACATTTAGAAAAGGGCTACTACGGTTTCAAACAACTAACTCCTCGTTTTTCTCAATCAGAGTACTTTTCTGAAAATGGTTACCATAGCAACGAAGTAAATGATTTCGACATAATTTGTAAGAAATTTTAAAGCTAAGATATAGTAATATATGGATAAATGACTTAAAATTGAATCAATAGATAGGTCATTTTTTCTTATTTGTAAGCTTTTTTAAAACCTTGTTACATGCAGTAATTACATAATTAAATGTCATTATAGCAAGTTTTCCTGGAGACTGGCTCATATACATATTGAATAGCACTTTTGTTCACGGTTGATAATTGATTTTGTATGTATACTAGACTATTTAATTATAGGTTAACGTTTTAAACAATACATGAGTATCCTATATTGTTAAGTTTAACTAATACTGTTTCATTTTCTTTATAAATTTGTTTGTATATTATCATGTATTTAATGTATATATGTTTATTAGTAGACCATATTGAAAATTGGTATAACACCAAATATGTTATCTACGAGTACTATAAATAAAGTCGTTACTTACTTACTTACTTACTTACACGGGGTGACTTATGATAGAAAATAACTACACCGCTGGCAAACGTGGTCAAGCGCTAATTATCCGCCGTCAATCGCTAGGAACCGTTCTCTAAAATTTACATTCGCCAGAAACACAAGATCCGTAGCGCAAACCAAACATTTCCTCCTCGCGAACGTAATTACATCGACGTTTGGGCTCCATTGTTCGACTTTTTGAACGCTGACCAACGCTGGTACAATCATTCATATTATGAACGAGTTTGGCAACGGCGCCCCAAATTTCCATAAATTAAAAAATGCACGTCGCAATGGCGTACCATTCGTGCGTTTGCATTATTAAAATTTCCATAAAGGCATGTTTTAAATATGCACTGATAGGGCATTACATTCATAATGTCAAACAAATAATATATTTACTCAAGAATTCAATGGAATCTGGTTTTTCAATTCAAACAACTTAAAATTTACAGTAATTAACGTAGTACAATAAAACTTCATATTATGGGCAATTGGAATTGGCGATGCTTATTTAAATCACAATGTCATTAGCAACTGATTAAGGTCAAATTTTGTACAACATGTAATTTTAGGAAAATACTGAATCTTGCAACTTCCGGATTTGAAGCAAACGCTACTGTCAAAGCAATTTGTCTGAAAATGAGTACTAAACAAAAGTCGGATACATGTAATGTTTTGAATGGAATGTTAATGACAATACTTCAAAAGAGATTTAATAGCATGCACAATTAGTAACAAATGGTGTATGACTTATAGTACACATCGTCGGTAAGATGCACGAACCTTGTATCAAATAATATCCACTGTTCAGATGAGCGAAAAATAGTTCTTCTGCGGCTATAAAATATTTTCGTATAAGATACAATCTTTTCATTCTGTGAATTAACATGATAAATCGTGACATGTTTGTGGTCTTCCACTATGAATTACGTCACCAATGGATATGTATTTTACATGTACATGTATATGTAATGACTTATACATTTATGTAGTGTCTTGGACCGTAGCAGCCATAGTTACATTACAAGTCCTATGAATTTGTTGACCATTTGTTTGCTTGGACTTGATGTTTTTAACGATATTGTTGTACTTGTCATACCCCTTTTTGCTAAGTTCAAGCTCAATAGTTGCCACATAATAAGCAAGAGAACGCTTATATGATCATTGTAACTGTAAAAAAGCCAATTACACTTGCATAAAATAGGTCAGAGTTATGAGCCTTGCATAAATAAGTGAGTTATTGATGGTGAAAATATGTAGTAAGTTTCAAAGCAGTAGCTTAATATTAATATTGAATGGAAAAGTTAACCTAAACACAAAACTTCACCAAGAAATTTTCTAAGTCCATAACTCTTGCAAAATGCAGATCAGAGTTATTGATCTGGTTTCTCATGGTCAGGTATTGATGATGAACACGTCTTGATAGTTTCAAAGCAACAGCCCACATTGCGTGGACCTTTACACAAAACTTAATCAAGGAATTGACCAAGTCCAAAAAGGGTTAATAATTCTTGCAAAATGCATATCGGATTTATGAGTCTTGCTTTACAGGCTCAGGTACTGATGGTGAACAAGTGTTGCAAGCTTCAAAGCAAACGTTTATGAGAAAAGTTTACCAAAACACAAAACTTAACCTTGCAACGCAAACGCCGACGGCGATCAAGTGATGACAATAACTCATCATTTTTCAAAAAATCAGATTAGCTAAAATGATAATCAGATAAGTGGGACACGACTAAACCAATATACCTGCTGTAGTTACTCCCCTTATTAAAAGTCCCCGCACATAACTGCACTTGTTTAATGGGAATTAACTTCGTACATCTTGTCTGCAAGTGGACCTTTCTTAAAGTGTATTACTTCCCCTGTGTGAAATGAAGTAATTTGCAACAATTGACCAAACTGACATCTCATTATCCTGGGCGCACTTTTTATTCGTCCGTTTGAAAAACGGGACTTATTAAGGTGTGTGAAGTTGGCTCTGAGATCGTTAATCGAAGATCGACATTCAATACAGACCTAGGTGCTAATACAGATCCAGCTCTGAAATCGACATTGGCAATATAAGGTGAGCTAATACAGACCCAGTGGCCAATACAGATCCAGCTCTGAGATCGACATTCGCAAAAAAAGGCCTGTGAATACAGATCTGAGTTTAAATACAGAGCCAGGTCTGACATCGTCATTCGATGTACACCGACGGCGAATACAGACCTAGGACCGAATACCGACCCAGCTCTGAGATCGACATTCGCAAAATAATGCCTGTGAATACAGATCTGAGTTTGAATACAGAGCCAGGTCTGACATCGTCATTCGATGTACACCGACGGCGAATACAGACCTAGGACCGAATACCGACCCAGCTCTGAGATCGACATTCGCAAAATAATGCCTGTGAATACAGATCTGAGTTTGAATACAGAGCCAGATCTGACATCGTCATTCGATGTACACCGACGGCGAATACAGAACTAGGACCGAATACCGACCCAGCTCTGAGATCGACATTCGCAAAATAAGGCCTGTAATACAGATCTGAGTTTGAATACAGAGCCAGGTCTGACATCGTCATTCGATGTATAGCGACGGCGAATACAGACCTAGGATGGAATACCGACCCAGCTCTGACATCAACATTCGCAAAATAAGGCCTGTGAATACGGATCAAGTTTGAATACAGACCCAGGTCTGACATCGTCATTCGATGTACACCTACGGCGAATACAGACCTAGGACCGAATACCGACCCAGCTCTGAGATCGACATTCGCAAAATAAGGCCTGTGAATACAGATCTGAGTTTGAATACAGAGCCAGGTCTGACATCGACATTCGATGTACAACTATGGCGAATACAGACATAGGATCGAATACCGACCCAGCTCTGACATCGACATTCGATGTATAGCGACGGCGAATACAGACCTAGGATGGAATACCGACCCAGCTCTGACATCAACATTCGCAAAATAAGGCCTGTGAATACAGACCTAAGTTTGAATACAGACCCAGGTCTGACATCGTCATTCGATGTACACCTACGGCGAATACAGACCTAGGACCGAATACCGACCCAGCTCTGAGATCGACATTCGCAAAATAAGGCCTGTGAATACAGATCTGAGTTTGAATACAGAGCCAGGTCTGACATCGACATTCGATGTACAACTATGGCGAATACAGACATAGGATCGAATACCGACCCAGCTCTGACATCGACATTCGATGTATAGCGACGGCGAATACAGACCTAGGATGGAATACCGACCCAGCTCTGACATCAACATTCGCAAAATAAGGCCTGTGAATACAGACCTAAGTTTGAATACAGACCCAGGTCTGACATCGTCATTCGATGTACACCTACGGCGAATACAGACCTAGGACCGAATACCGACCCAGCTCTGACATCGACATTCGCAAAATAAGGCCTGTGAATACAGATCTGAGTTTGAATACAGAGCCAGGTCTGACATCGACATTCGATGTACAACTATGGCGAATACAGACATAGAATCGAATACCGACCCAGCTCTGACATCGACATTCGATGTATAGCGACGGCGAATACAGACCTAGGATGGAATACCGACCCAGCTCTGACATCAACATTCGCAAAATAAGGCCTGTGAATACAGACCTTAGTTTGAATACAGACCCAGGTCTGACATCGTCATTCGATGTACACCTACGGCGAATACAGACCTAGGACCGAATACCGACCCAGCTCTGAGATCGACATTCGCAAAATAAGGCCTGTGAATACAGATCTGAGTTTGAATACAGAGCCAGGTCTGACATCGACATTCGATGTACAACTATGGCGAATACAGACATAGGATCGAATACCGACCCAGCTCTGACATCGACATTCGATGTATAGCGACGGCGAATACAGACCTAGGATGGAATACCGACCCAGCTCTGACATCAACATTCGCAAAATAAGGCCTGTGAATACAGACCTAAGTTTGAATACAGACCCAGGTCTGACATCGTCATTCGATGTACACCTACGGCGAATACAGACCTAGGACCGAATACCGACCCAGCTCTGACATCGACATTCGCAAAATAAGGCCTGTGAATACAGATCTGAGTTTGAATACAGAGCCAGGTCTGACATCGACATTCGATGTACAACTATGGCGAATACAGACATAGAATCGAATACCGACCCAGCTCTGACATCGACATTCGATGTATAGCGACGGCGAATACAGACCTAGGATGGAATACCGACCCAGCTCTGACATCAACATTCGCAAAATAAGGCCTGTGAATACAGACCTTAGTTTGAATACAGACCCAGGTCTGACATCGTCATTCGATGTACACCTACGGCGAATACAGACCTAGGACCGAATACCGACCCAGCTCTGACATCGACATTCGCAAAATAAGGCCTGTGAATACAGATCTGAGTTTGAATACAGAGCCAGGTCTGACATCGACATTCGATGTACAACTATGGCGAATACAGACATAGAATCGAATACCGACCCAGCATTGACATCGACATTCGATGTATAGCGACGGCGAATACAGACCTAGGATGGAATACCGACCCAGCTCTGACATCAACATTCGCAAAATAAGGCCTGTGAATACAGACCTAAGTTTGAATACAGACCTAGGTCTGACATCGTCATTCGATGTACACCTACGGCGAATACAGACCTAGGACCGAATACCGACCCAGCTCTGACATCGACAGTCGATGTATAGCGTCGGCGAATACAGACCTAGGATCGAATACCGACCCAGCTCTGACATCAACATTCGCAAAATAAGGCCTGTGAATACAGACCTAAGTTTGAATACAGACCCAGGTCTGACATCGTCATTCGATGTACACCTACGGCGAATACAGACTTAGGACCGAATACCGACCCAGCTCTGAGATCGACATTCGCAAAATAAGGCCTGTGAATACAGATCTGAGTTTGAATACAGAGCCAGGTCTGACATCGACATTCGATGTACAACTATGGCGAATACAGACCTAGGATCGAATACCGACCCAGCTCTGACATCGACATTCGTTTACAACTACGGCGAATACAGACCTAGGATGGAATACCGACCCAGCTCTGACATCAACATTCGCAAAATAAGGCCTGTAAATACAGACCTAAGTTTGAATACAGACCCAGGTCTGACATCGTCATTCGATGTACACCTACGGCGAATACAGACCTAGGACCGAATACCGACCCAGCTCTGACATCGACATTCGATGTATAGCGACGGCGAATACAGACCTAGGATCGAATACCGACCCAGCTCTGACATCAACATTCGCAAAATAAGGCCTGTGAATACAAACCTAAGTTTGAATTCAGACCCAGGTCTAACATCGACATTCGATGTACAACTACTGCGAATACAGACCTAGGATCGAATACCGACCTAGCTCTGACATCGACATTCCATGTAAAGCGACGGCGAATACAGACCTAGGATCCAATACCGACACAGCTTTGACATCGACATTCGATGTATAGCGACGGCGAATACAGACCCAGGATGGAATACCGACCTAGCTCTGACATCAACATTCGCAAAATAAGGCCTGTGAATACAGACCTTAGTTTGAATACAGACCCAGGTCTGACATCATCATTCGATGTACACCTACGGCGAATACAGAACTAGGAGCGAATACCGACCCAGCACTGACATCGACATTCTATGTATACCGACGGCGAATACAGACCTAGGATCGAATACCGACCCAGCTCTGACATCGACATTCGATGTATAGCGACGGCGAATACAGACCTAGGATCGAATACAGACCCAGCTCTGACATCAATATTCGCCAAATAAGGCCTGTGATACAGACCTTAGTTTGAATACAGACCCAGGTCTGACATCGTCATTCGATGTACACCTACGGCGAATACAAACCTAGATGCCAATACCGACCCAGCTCTGAGATCGACATTTGCAAAATAAGGCCTGTGAATACAGACCTGAGTTTGAATACAGAGCTAGGTCTGACATCGACATTCGATGGATGTACACCGACGGCGAATACAGACCTAGGACCGAATACCGACCCAGCTCTGACATCGACAATCAATGTGTTCCGACGGCGAATACAGACCTAGGATCGAATACCGACCTAGCTCTGACATCGACATTCGATGTATCCGACGGCGAATACAGACCTAGGATCGAATACCGACCCAGCTCTGACATCGACATTCACAAAATAATGTGGGCGAATACAGATATGAGTTTGAATACAGAGCCAGGTCTGACATCGTCATTCGATGTACACCGACGGCGAATACAGACCTCGGATTCAATACCGACCCAACTCTGACTTCGACAATCATTATTTACCGACGGCGAATACAGACCCAAGTGTGAATACAGATCTATCTCTGAGTTCGTCATTCGCAAAATACGTTGAGGGGAATACCGAGCTGGGATGCAATATTATTGACAGCCAGAAACCAAGAAAACAATATATTTTACATGCTTTATATTTGTTGTTAAATGCATGAAATCTGTAAAAGCAACATCAATACATACTGTTTTATTTCTTTCTTAATTATAAACTAATAGTGAATGACCAATATAAATGAGTTCTAATCAAATACATTGCAAATTTACCATAGTTTTCATTGATTATTTAAAAATTATTTTAAAGGGAAGTAATAAAGCCTTAACAATAAACGTCACTGCTACGTATCCACCGTTTAATGCAAAGACCGATGACGAATACAGACCTAGGATCGAATACCGACCCAGCTCTGAGATCGACATTCACAAAATTAGGTGGGTGAATACAGATCTGAGTTTGAATACAGAGCCAGGTCTGACATCGACATTCGATGTTTACCGAAGGCGAATACAGACCTAGGATCCAATACCGATCCGGCTCTGAGATCGACATTCGCTCAATAAGGTTGGTGAATACCGAGCTGCGTTTGTATAAAGAGCCAGCTCTGAAATCGAAATTCGATGTATACTGACGTCGAATACAGACCTGCGGTCGAATACCGGTCCAGATCAACTTTGCTAAATAAGGATGGTGAATACAGATCTAAGTTGGAATACAGATCCAGCTATGACATCGACATTCGGTGTATTCAGCCGGCTAATCCAGACCATGGGTCGAAAATCGATCCAGCTCCGAGATCGACATTCCCAATATAGGGCCGGTGAATGCAGGTCTCGGGTTGAATACAGAGTCTGAGATCGACATTCGTTGTATACCGACGGCGAGTACAGACCTACTATCGAATACCGACCCAGTTCTGAGATCGACATTCGCAATATAAGACCGTTGAATACTCAGCTGAGTTTGAATACAGACCCGGCTCTGACATCGACATTCGCAATATATGGCCGTTGAATACCGAGCTGAGTTTGAATACAGAACTAGGCCTGACATCGACATTCCATTTATCTCGAAGGCTAATGCAGACCAATGTTTGAATAATGATCCCGCTCTGAGATCGACATTCAATATATTCCGATGTCTAATGCACACCAAGGTCCGAATGCAGACAGAGTGCAGACCTAGTGCAGAAACCGTATGAGCCCATATAACATACATGTAATTGTATTGCGTAATTATGAGACAAGTATTGTCCAGTGCAATAAAACATGGCCTGTTTGAATATCAATGAACTGAAAACGCATTCATTTTTTACGAAACCGTTTCCATCTCATTGATATTGACAAATGTCTAGCTGAGAGTAGTAAACCCTCGTAATGAATACATGGGTCATTAAAATTATTTCAATAAAGTAATCATTGAAAAAGTACATGTGTTTAAACAATTACAAAAATCACCTTTGTCTATATGCACAAAGTTACAATTTTAAATTGTTTCAAACGTCACATGAGTTATGGTGTTATACATATAATGTTTTCACGTCTGTGTCGCTGCATATATAGTACACTAGAGGAACCTTTAGTAACAATCCACAATCCACCCACAGCAAACTTAGGCTATGAGACCAAAGGGGGTCTTAATTTTCCCCCGTATTAGGGAATTTTGCTGACAATTATTTTCTGACTGCCCTATGTCTACTGATCAAAAACTACTTTGTTAGTCCTAGAAAATAGTACTTTGCATATTTGTTATTTTACGAGGCATACAAAAAGAAATTAAGAGAACTTTTGTTATCTTGTCAAGAAAGAGAACTGTGTATCCGGACGGAGTATTCCAGCCAATCCCAAAAGAACCACCCTGAATAACGACAAGGTATTATGTTAATAAAAAGACTACAGATATAGTCTTGATGAATACAAAACTCATCTTAGTTATATTATATGATAATTTGAACACCGTGATACTCTATTTAAATGTTTCAAAGCAAGGCTTGAATCACGCACAATCATCCACATAACAAGCAGAAGTTGGCTATGTTAGAGTAATTGTGATAATAATAATATAATTGAAAGTCTGCGAGTGGGCCATAAACAGACGCAGACATATGCAATGGACTCCTAAGAGTTCCTAGAGGCCAAAACTATCATTTTCTCCATTGGCACCGAAATTCCTGAAAGTCCTCAAGTGTGTCATTAACAGTCGCAGACAGATGCAGTAAGCTCCTAAGTGTTCCTAGAGGCCAAAAATGTCATTTTCTCAATTGGCAACAAAGTTCCTGAAAGTATGCGAGAGTGTCAGAAACTGTCGCAGACCGAAGCAAAGGACTCCTATGGAGAACAAAAGTGTCATTTTTGTCAATTTGCACCAACATTCAGGGGAGACTGCGATGGGTGTCCGAAACAGTCGCAGACCGATTGAATGGACTCATGAAGGTCCCTAAATGTCAAAAATACCATTTTCTAAAAAGGCACGAACATTCCTGAAAGTCGATGAGTGTGTCAGAAACAGTCGCAGACCGATGTAATGGACTCGTAAGGGTCCCTAGATGCCAAAACTGTGATTTGTTCAATTGGCACCAACATACCTTAAGTCTGCGAACATGTCAGAAACATTCGCAGACCGATACAATGGATACCTTAGGGCCTCTAGATGTCAAAAAAATCATTTTCTGAATTGGCACCAAAATTCATGAAAGTCTGCGATAGTGTAAAAAAAACAGTCGCAGACCGATGCAATTGTCTCCTAACAGAGCTTAAAGGTCACACATATAAAACAATTAAATGGTACCAAAATTCGTGAACGCCTGCGAGGGTGCCAGATATAGTCGCAGACTGATGCCATGAAATCCTAAATCTAATGTTGATGTCTGGGCTGGCTTTGTATTTAAACTCAGATCAGTATTCCTACACCTTATTTGCGAATGTCGATGTCAGAGTTGGGTCGGTATTTGAAGTCGTATAATATTATTGCGAACATCGATCTCAGAGCTGAATCGGTATTCGATTCTAGGTCTGTATTCGCTGTCGGGTTACATCGAATGTCGATGTCAGACTTGGATCTGTATTCAAACTCAGATCTGTATTCACTAAGCTCATTTCACGAATGACGATCTCAGAGCTAGATCGGTATTCGACCCTATGTCTGTATTCGCCGTCGGTATTCGTAGAATGTCAAGCTGGCTCTGTATTCAAGCTTAGATATGCATTGACCCAGCTAATTCCGCGAATATCGATCTCACAGTTGGGTTGGTATTCGATCATAGGTCTGTATTGGCTGTCGGCTCACATCGAAATTCGATGTCAGACCTTGATCTGTATTCAAGCTCGGTAGTCACAGGCCTTAATTTGCGAATGTCGATCTCAGAGCTTGGTCGGTATTGGAACCTAGGCCTGTATTCGCCGTGCGTATACATTGAATGTCTATGTCAGACCTAACACTGTATTGGAACCTAGGTCTGTATTCGCCGTGGGTATACATTGAATGTCGCTGTCAGTTGAGTCGGTATTCGATCCTAGGTCTGTATTCGCCGTTGGTATACATCGATTGTCGATGTCAGGGCTGGGTCGGTATTCGATCCTAGGTCTGTATTCGCCGTAGGTATGCATCGAGTGTCGATCTCAGACCTGGATCGGTATTCGACCCTAGGTTTGTATTCGCCTTCGGTAAACGTCGAATGTCGATGTCAGAGCTGGCTCTGTATTCAAACTCAGACCTGTATTCACCCGCCTTATTTTGCGAATGTTGATGTCAGAGCTGGGTCGGTATTCGATCCTAGGTCTGTATTCGCTGTCGGTTCATATCGAATGCCGAGGTCAGAGCTGGCTCTGTATTCAAACTCAGATCTGTATTCACCCACCTTATATTGCTAATGTCGATGTCAGAGCTGGGTCGGTATTGGATCCTAGGTCTGTATTCGCCGTGGGTATACATCGAATGTCGATGTCAGACCTGGCTCTGTATTCAAACTTAGATATGTATTCACCAACCTTATATTGCTAATGTCGATCTCAGAGCTGGGTATGTATTGGATCCTAGGTCTGTATTCGCCCTCGGTTTACATCGAACGTCGATGTCAGACCTGGCTCTGTATTCAAACTCAGATCTGTATTCACCAACCATATTTCGCGAATGTCGATCTCAGAGCTGGGTCGGTATTGGATCCTAGGTCTGTATTCGCCGTGGGTATACATCGAATGTCGATGTCAGACCTGGCTCTGTATTCAAACTCAGATATGTATTCACCCACCTTATATTGCTAATGTCGATCTCAGAGCTGGGTCGGTATTGGATCCTAGGTCTGTATTCGCCCTCGGTTTACATCGAACGTCAATGTCAGAACTGGCTCTGTATTCAAACTCAGATATGTGTTCACTTACCTTACATTGCGAATGTCGATCTCAGAGCTGGGTCGGTATTGGATCCTAGGTCTGTATTCGCCGTGGGTATACATTGAATGTCGATGTCAGACCTGGCTCTGTATTCAAACTCAGATATGTATTCATCCACCTTATATTGCGAATGTCGATCTCTGAACTGGGTCGGTATTGGATCCTAGGTCTGTATTCGCCCTCGGTTTACATCGAATGTCGATGTCAGACCTGGCTCTGTATTCAAACTCAGATATGTATTCACCTACCTTATATTGCGAATGTCGATCTCAGAGCTGGGTCGGTATTGGATCCTAGGTCTGTATTCGCCGTGGCTATACATTGAATGTCGATGTCAGACCTGGCTCTGTATTCAAACTCAGATCTGTATTCACCCACCTTATTTTGTGAATGTCGATCTCTGAGCTGGGTCGGTATTCGATCCTAGGTCTGTATTGGCCATCGGTCTAAGCATTAAACTGTGGATACGTAGCAGTGACGATGATTGTTAAGTCTTTATTACTTCCCTTTAAAATAAATTTTGAATAATCAATGAAAAACTATGGTAAATTTGCAATATATTTAATTAAGACTCATTTATATTGGTCATTCACTATTAGTGTATAATTAAGAAAGAAATAAAACAGAATTTATTGATGTTGCTTTTACAGATTTCATGCATTTAACAACAAATATAAAGCATGTAAAATATATTGCATTCGTGGTTTCTGGCTGTCAATAATATTGCATCCCAGCTCGGTATTCCCCTCAACGTATTTTGCGAATGACGAACTCAGAGATGGATCTGTATTCACACTTGGGTCTGTATTCGCCGTCGGTAAATAATGATTGTCGATGTCAGAGTTGGGTCGGTATTGAATCCGAGGTCTGTATTCGCCGTCGGTTTACATCGAATGTCGATGTCAGACCCGGCTCTGTATTCAAACTCATATCTGTATTCGCCCGCATTATTTTGTGAATGTCGATCTCAGAGCTGGGTCGGTATTCCATTCTAGGTCTGTATTCGCCGTCGGTATACATCGAATGTCGATGTCAGAACTAGGTTGGTATTGGATCCTAGGTCTGTATTCGCTTCGGAATACATTGATTGTCGATGTCAGAGCTGGGTCGGTATTCGATTGTAGGTCTGTATTCGCCGTCGGTGTACATCCATGGAATGTCGATGTCAGACCTGGGTCTGTATTCAAACTCAGATCTGTATTCACAGGCCTTTTTTGCGAATGTCGATCTCAGAGCTGGGTCGGTATTCGGTCCTAGGTCGGTATTCGCCGTAGGTGTACATCGAATGACGATGTCAGACCTGGGTCTGTATTCAAACTTAGGTCTGTATTCACAGGCCTTATTTTGCGAATGTTGATGTCAGAGCTGGGTCGGTATTCCATCCTAGGTCTGTATTCGCCGTCGCTATACATCGAATGTCGATGTCAGAGCTTGGTCGGTATTGGATCCTAGGTCTGTATTCGCCGTCGCTTTACATGGAATGTCGATGTCAGAGCTGGGTCGGTATTCGATCCTATGTCTGTATTCGCCGTAGTTGTACATCGAATGTCGATGTCAGACCTGGGTCTGTATTCAAACTTAGGTCTGTATTCACAGGCCTTATTTTGCGAATGTTGATGTCAGAGCTGGGTCGGTATTCGATCCTAGGTCTGTATTCGCCGTCGCTATACATCGAATGTCGATGTCGGAGCTGGGTCGGTATTCAAACTCAGATCTGTATTCACAGGCCTTATTTTGCGAATATCGATCTCAGAGCTGGGTCGGTATTCGGTCCTAGGTCTGTATTCGCCGTAGGTGTACATCGAATGACGATGTCAGACCTGGGTCTGTATTCAAACTCAGGTCTGTATTCACAGGCATTATTTTGCGAATGTCGATCTCAGAGCTGGGTCGGTATTCGGTCCTAGTTCTGTATTCGCCGTCGGTGTACATCGAATGACGATGTCAGACCTGGCTCTGTATTCAAACTCAGATCTGTATTCACAGGCATTTGTTTGCGAATGTCGATCTCAGAGCTGGGTCGGTATTCGGTCCTAGGTCTGTATTCGCCGTCGGTGTACATCGAATGACGATGTCAGACCTGGCTCTGTATTCAAACTCAGATCTGTATTCACAGGCATTTGTTTGCGAATGTCGATCTCAGAGCTGGGTCGGTATTCGGTCCTAGGTCTGTATTCGCCGTCGGTGTACATCGAATGACGATGTCAGACCTGGCTCTGTATTCAAACTCAGATCTGTATTCACAGGCCTTTTTTTGCGAATGTCGATCTCAGAGCTGGATCTGTATTGGCCACTGGGTCTGTATTAGCTCACCTTTTATTGCCAATGTCGATTTCAGAGCTGGATCTGTATTAGCACCTAGGTCTGTATTGAATGTCGATCTTCGATTAACGATCTCAGAGCCAACTTCACACACCTGACATATTATGGGATAAGATAAGAAGTCTTTATTTAGCAGTCCAGCAGTTTGTCTGTACTCTAACGCAAACAGTTTGCATCCGATCGTCTTCAAACTTTGTGATAATGCTTATGGGCATACTATCTAGACCTAATTTGATTATAGGCCAAGTCGGCCAAGGCATTATTGGATTTAAAGGCCTTTTTGGGCCTTTAATTACCAAAAAAGTGTGAAATTGTCCTTGTCTGTACTCTAACGCAAACATATTTCATCCGTCGGTCTTCAAATTTTGTGACAATGCTTATGGGCGTAATGTCTAGACCAATTGTGATTATACGCCAAACTGGCCAAGGCCTAATTGGGTTATGTGCCTTTAATTAACGAAACAGTATGAAATTGGCCTTGTCTGTTACTCTAACGCAAATAGTTTTCATCAGATTATCCTTAAACTTTGTAACAATGTTTATGGGCATAATATCTAGGCCGAGTTCGATTATAAGCCAATTGGCTTTAAAGACCTTTTGGGGTTATGGTCCTCTAATTACCAAAATAGTGTGAAATTGGCATTGTCTGTACTCTAGTTAAAATAGTTTTCATTCGATTGTAAAATAAATGTGAAATTGACCATGTCTGTTCTCTAGTGCTAAGAGTTTTCATCTGAGTATCTTCAAACTTGGTGCCAAGTTTTATGGGTATAATATCAAGTTCAGTTACAGGCCAAATCAGCCTAGGCCTTCTTGGGTTATGGTCCGTTAATTAAAAAAATGTTGGATTGTTTGACAATTTGTTTTCATTCACCATGCCCCGAGACGGGCACATTTTGTGACATTTTGTTAAAATTATATTTAAGAAATAAAAATATGTTCGCGTGTTCTGTCGGTGAATAAAACACGGGCAGGAGTTCGGATGCGGAAAAAATAAATCACAAGTGCGTAGATGGAGTGATTTAATTTTCCGCATCCGAACGAGTGCCCGAGTTTCATTCTCCGACTTAATACAAGAACAGAGTTTTTATTTCGATTCTAAATATGATAATACCCCGTACTATTTAACTGCGCGCATTCCATTATCACCCATTTGAGTGGCTTATTAGCTGGTACAATTACCTCCCTTGTTAATGAAAACGACCTTCGTAATTTTCTGAAGTAAATAACACATTTTAAACATTGAAACAATTGTAATAACACAAGTATAGGGTATCTATTTCATAAAATGAAAAATATAAATAAATCGATATTCAGAAGTTTTTATGAAACTTAGTTTCGAGAGTATATTGGAGTTTCTATAAACAGATGCGTCATAGCTGTAACACTGGATACTCGTGCAACTTGTCTTGTTAGGAACAGCCAATTTGACAGGTATGTTTTATTGCGGTAATAATACATGCCCTGGTTTGCTCTATGCGTATATGGATTAATCCGCAGATCGTGTTAGATGCTTGATATAAATAGCAATAGTACACCAAATCACCAGCATGACTTTGAACAGTATCATGATTACAAAATGTAATACAGTCAGGTGCGTAACTTCCTATAGGCCATATAGGCCGCGGCCTTCACTTTTTCACAGAAAGTAGAAAAAATAAAAATGCCAAAAATGCAATAAAAATCAATGAGGGTATGTGGTATATAGGAGTGTCAAAATCACTTGAACTGTCATTGATATTTTGTATGAAAACAGTCCAGAGAACACATAGACTACGACAGAATATAATTTCAAAAAATCGGGGGGAGCATGTCCCCGGACCCCATACAATAAGGAAATCTATGTTTGTATGGAATCTAGACAATACTGTAGAGCCCTACTTGTATTTTTCATTCATGTTATTGATTTTGATATTTTGGTGAATTATATTTACCCTATCACAATTGAGAGTCGTATTTGTTTTTGTTTTCTTCGTCTTAAAACGATATAGAAATTAAAAAAATTCCGGGGGAGCATGCCCCCGGGCACCCCTAAAATAACGTGGCCTACACATTTATTTCGAGTAATTAGGCTACGCCCCTGACAGTAAGAGTGTTTGGACGAGTCTTTATATTAGTTTACAATCAGTCCCCTTGTGGCGGCTATACATTTTGAGTATTTGCAAAGTTTATAACGTGGGTAATAAATCACTTCGAGTAATAAAATATGTGTAAGCGCATAATCCTTGACGAAAACGTTTTATAAAACCTTGTCTATACCGTTTGCGTGGGTGGCAAGGATATGCACTGATAATATGGTCACACCAAGTGAAAACATGCTTAGATTTTCAAGTGTGCAGTGGTAGCATTTGCGCTGGGTGTGAACACTGGCCCTATCACCAGGGACACATATATACATGTACTTCTATTTATGTCTATGCCTCTATGGTTGAGTACAGTGTCAAATGTGTTAAGGGGAACAATCCTGCGACGCCCCTGGTGGCAACTTGGTACACGTAATATCGTGTTGAACGGTCATATACATATATATATATGGGTGACTACAGGAGGGGTGATCAAAGATTCGTCCCGACGTCTTGTAACGTTAGCATTGGACACCGTGTTCTTTCAAATTTAGTATTATAACAACATCCAATCGTAAACATCGATTGGGTTTTGCACACGGCACGACCAAAACAACTCAGTGGTTATATCATATAAATAGCGTTAGACATTCACCATTGCTCGCTTTGTGATTGTTGATAAACTTTATATCCCGGAGTTAAACTGTCAACCGTGTTATCAAAATGCCGAAGTGCCCGACCTGTACTAAGGAGGTGTACTTTGGTAAGTAAAACAATAATGCACTTTTATTTAATTTGAGAGGCTGGTGTGTTTTTGTCCGTTTTATTTGAAGATGAAGGACTTCGCATCGTATATAAACTGTTTAACGCACGCTATGAAATTGAGAATACGATCGATGTTACATTTATTTTCCGGTATATCTAAGCTCCGGAATGTGTATAGTGTAAAGTCGAACAACCGTACAATTAAGGAAATAATTCATTTACCATATTTATCCCAAATGAACTAGCTTGAAACATCGAAATGGTTTATTTACCATATTTATCCCAAATGAACTAGCTTGAAACATCGAAATAGTTTATTTACCATATTTATCCCAAATGAACTAACTTGAAACATCGAAATAGTTTATTTACCATATTTATCCCAAATGAACTAGCTTGAAGCATCCAAATAATTCATTTACCATATTTATCCCAAATGAACTAGCTTGAAACATCGAAATAGTTTATTTACCATATTTATCCCAAATGCACCAGCTTGAAGCATCGAAATAGTTTATTTCCCATTAGTATCCCAAATGCACTAGCTGTAAGCATCCGAATAGTGTATTTACCATATTTACTCCAATTTTACTAGCTTGAAGCATCTAAATAGTTTATTTGCCGTATTGCCAAAATTGTGACAGTTGGTTGCGTGTCGATTATTGTTGCAAACGTACATTCATAAAGTTAAATATGGTAATACATATTCATATACATGTATGTTATAAAATGTTAAATATAATTAATAAATATAGTAAACTTTTAAGTACTTGTGTAAATACATTATATTTTTACAACAGGAAATATAATATGAATGGTGTCCGACATTCTTTACATCATAATCTCATATTGTTTACTCACGTGATTATACGAGTGGGTGGGGGAAAGGTAGATAACGAATATCTTGATAAATATCGTAAGTAAAACTATCGTAGATACATAATGGACTTAAACGATTGTTGTAGAATGACAAAGTAGGTCCGAGATAAAATTGGAGATTTCTTTAACGAATCTTTCACACAAATATGTCAGACATTAACAATGGGATCACAGAAAACCGACACTGGTCTCATAAACGGATCAAGCATTGCTGTTAATGAAGTGGGTCAATTTTTTTCTCAGGAATGGGAAGAGAACATTGTTTATGCTCAATGCGTCAAAACTTAATTTCCTTACAGAGGTGTCTTGGTCAGATTCTTATCCCCGACAAACGTGTGGTAATAAAAATTAAACTCATTTTGAAGCAGCTGTCAATTCATCCCACGTGTGTGGTAAATGATAATCACCAATGTCACAGATGACAATAACATGCCCAACTGGGGTATTAAAGGTGCTGCCTCACAGATTGGGCTAAATTTGTTGTATATCGTGATTTACCAACCTAACCAAGTATTGATGTAATAGAAAGCCACTGACAGTTGCTTTATGAAAGAAGTGGTACAACTAAACAATTTTAACCACTCTCGATATCGCCCACTGAGATTTTTTTTCTAGAAAAAAGCGCTAAGTTTCCTTCCAACATGCTTTGTGAATTATGTTATTCACTCGTGATCGAACTGTAATATCAACAAACTACAGCGTAAACATCAGTGAGGTATTTGGTTCGATTTTAGATTCCTTTTCATCAAATGCGAACACTTTTCAGGCAATTTAAGTAATAGTAGTGTTAATTATATAGGGTATTAATACCCTATAGATTGTTTGGTGTAAAAATACTAAATAACTACCTAATGCTAAAGGTTCTCAAGTTATTTTAGATGTCAATGTGGTTGTTTATGGGATATACAGCCAACTATAGCAAAATTACGCGAATATTTGATAATTTTATTTTATTTTTGCAATACACCAATATGTGAGGCAGTCCCTTTAAACCCGGAACTCCCCGCAGTGACATATTGTAAACTCACATGTTTTCGTGGGTAATAGATTTAATGGATTGTGATGAAAATACATTTTTGTGGGTTCGTAAATTCGTTGATTACGAAACTTGGGCCCACTCATGTTCTGTATTTGTGAGATCAATTAATCGTGGGGATTAGACTTCGTGGTAGGGTTTAAGAAGAAATCAACAAAAATTCAACTCCCTCGAAAAATAATTATTTAACAGTATAACGCTCTATGAACTAATTCTGACATACATGTAATTGTAACATGTTTATCACGGTAGAATGCTATAATTATAATGAAGCTATATAATGAAGTTTCAGATTACAATCGGTCTGCTATATGTATGTGTTGCAAATACACATTTGTATTAAATTAAACGTGCATTTATTGGTTGCTAACACACGATGTCCTGTACACGCATTCAATACACCAGGCCGTACGTATTTCAATTCGCATGACGATTATGACTCATTTTAACGCGTAAATATTACTGATTTCCACACTTCAGTTTAATCGTGGGTGTATATAAGCTATATTCGCTTCAGCGCATCTACTAC
Organism: Spisula solida; assembly: GCA_947247005.1. NCBI lineage: Eukaryota > Metazoa > Mollusca > Bivalvia > Venerida > Mactridae > Spisula > Spisula solida. Next base: position 31,900,290 of record OX365952.1, read on the forward strand.
ACACATAATTGAATGCGTTAATTACTCATGTAACTCAAACTAAACCTATCACAGCCTAAGCCTTATTGGGTTATGGCCCTTTTAAAACCAAAACAGTCTGAAATTGACTGTTTCAGTACTCTAACGCAAACAATTTTCATACGATCGTCTTCAAACTTCGTCTTGTGACAATGCTAATGGGCATAATTTATAGGCCAAGTTCGATTATAGACCAAAATCGGCCTGGGTCTTATTGGGTTATAGTCCATTAATTAAATAAACAGTGAAGTATGAAATTGGCCTTGTCTGTACTGTAATGTAAACAGTTTTCATCCGATCGTCTTCAAATTGGTGACAATGTTTATGAGCATAATACCTAGGCCAAGTTCAATTAAAGGTTAAATCAGCCTAGGCCTTCTTGGGTTATGGTCCTTTAATAAAAAAAGTTGCATTGTTTTTTTTAAAATTATTTAACATGCCCCGAGCTGGCGTATTGTGTTACATTTGGCTCTTGTTTAACCTCTTATATGTTCACAAAGTCCATTGAGATATTGTTTTCATACTTTGCACACTTTTTCACCATCATGGCCCCAACACAGGGGTAGGTAACTCTACCAAGCATTTTGTTGAAATTATGCCCCATTTGGAATTGGAAATGTAAAGTTTAGGTACACGTTTTTTAACACCTTATATCGTAAAAGTGCATTAACATATTGCTTTGATACTTTGCATACTTGTTCACTATCATGACCCCTATACATGAGTAGATAACTATTTAGCATTTTGTGGAAATTATGCCCCCTTTTGGACTTATAAATGCTTGTTTGTTCACCTTCATGACCCAGAGGACCTACACATGAGTAGGTAACTGTCCTGCATTGTGTCCAAAGTATCTCCCTTTTTCGACTTATAAGCCCAAACCTCTACACAGCAGAAGGTAATTATGCTGCTGATTTGAAGCATTTTGTTTTGAATATATAATGATTATAATACTTACCTAGCATTGCACTGCGAATAGCGGAGCGCCTTGTTTGTAGACAGCTCTTGTTGTGAAAATAGAATATGCTTCAGCGATTAAAAGACAAAAAATAAAGCCTACTAATTTTTTGTAAAAGTCGAGCAATCACTAAATGTGGTTAAGTACTATGATTGTAATTTAAGTTTAGTGTCGGTTGCTACCAACGACCCCGATCTCCCGAAGCATCTAGGGTGGAAAACTCAACTTAAATTTATAGGTGGCCGTCGAGGATTCAGTTGACTTTATGTGTGTGTTTTTTCTGAATAATAATTATTTTTATAGGTGGAGTCAATGCTTGTTTTTTCCGTGATGGAAGTTAAAGTGTGATACTTTAGATAAAGTAAAATAGGGATTCATAATTTTTTTATGTGTCGATTTTGTGGTTAAATGAACGATCCCCTCACACTATTAATCGATCTCTGATACTAGTCTATGCATCAATAGGGGTTCCGTCAAATGCTTTCAGTTTGCGAATTCAAGACCCACGAAATTACAATTTTACCCAAGCCTCCGAAATCCACACACACGGCACAATGAAATATTCTATAGTACATCAACAATGGTATGTCTGATAATCAATTAATAGGCTTAGCTATATGTAAATTGTAACGCGTTTTATCCATTAATTAAAAGTTTAAATCAAGGCACCCAACGTTATACAACATACGTGTATTTAAACATTCAGTAACGTTACAGTTGTTGCCAATCTTCGTCAAACGCGCATCATATTTGGCATGTATGGGGGCAATCAAAGTACGTGAAATAGACATAACAAAACACCTTTCAAAGGGAGACAATTCTTGTTTATTAACCTAAAAGGCTGTACATAACTGCTAATGTGCAAATATAAACGAAATAAATACCACTTAACATGGAAAGAATAAGAAGTATTTTTCAAACAACAATTGGCGAATATCTGTGTTGTTTGTAGAATAACATGTTGTGTATTTGGTATGTCACCCAATAACTGCGAGTAGGACACATCATTCGCTGAATACAACTTATAAACCAGGCCCCGATCTCCCGAAACATCTCAATCTGAGCTCAATCTCAACTCAAATTTTGTCACCTGTCGTTTGAGGTAGTTTCCGTGCAAAATTGTACTCTAAATTTTATATAACAAAACAGAAACATTATTCCGAGTTTATTGCAGCAGCATTTTGAGAGTTCAAGCTTCATCTTTATCTCAAATTCAGACTTTGAAATTATCGAAATCTCAATTTGAGTTGAGATTTCTACTTGAGATGTTTCGGGAGATCAGGGCCAGAGTCCTCAGTTGTAAGACTGTATAATAACTGCAATTTTATTTACTGCAGTATGGCATTTTTGGACGGAATGGTGTCATATTGCTTTAGAGGGAACTTTTTAGCCTAGGGTAAGAACGTGACTCTCAGGAGCAATGCACTATATTAAAGTCTTTTTTCAGTAGATAAGGCGAAAGGGAAACCTTTGTTAAACAGTATTTCATACCCAATTATTTCTTAATCCACCACGAAACCCTTATACCGAATTTAATCATGTGGTTTTGCATTTTATTTAGTATAATATACAATTATAAATTTTATTATAATTTCTGTTTAAATGAAAGAAAAGAACAAATTTTGGAGACATTACAAGTTTATTTACATTATAGTGCATAAACTACTCGATTAGGGCAGCATTAGCAAACACTAATAAACAATTCATCGAAAATGTGGTCAAGTGACAAAATGGACGTCATAAAATCAGGTTCAAATGCTGGTAAATACAAATCCTCAACTTTCACACACCTCTTGGCTTAAAATAGCTGTTTTTATATAGTTTTATTTGAACAGTTCTACCCGGGAACACATATACTATTCATTCGTCTAAATCGCATTTTACGTCTGAGTTATTTCATTTTTAACATTCTTTCATAATAACAACATCCTATCCTTCTCAAATTCAAGTACTGTGACTAAACATCAACACGTAGTATCGTGAATAGTTCATACTGTATAACTAGATACCACCAACTGATCATGTGAAAGTCTGTGCTTGGGTTAAAGATATACGGCCTACTGCTGCAACACTAACGATTACATATTTATATTTGAAAAACAATCTGACAAAAGCAGTAGGACGTATGGCATCAAATTTGCTTTTGTGTATGTCATCCTTTTTAGCTCGACTTTTCGAAGAAATTCGGTCGAGCTATTGTCGTGACGGGATCATCTGCGTCCGCGTGTGCGTCTACGAGTGCGACTGCGTCTGCGTTGGTTAAGTTTATTGTCAGAGTCATTTTCTCAAAGGCTATCAAAGGTGTCAGCTTGACTTGAAAACTCAATATAGTTATGCACCGCCACAAGGGGAGTCCATACTAACAAGGCTGGTAACCATGTGACATACATTTAAGACGTATCTGCCCTTTACTCTTAGAGTTTTCACTCACTGATGAGCAAGGGTACTATCAAGTTCGAGAAAGTCGAGTGTCCAGCACTCGAAGCGGTGATCTTGTCTTATTATTGCTGTGAAGGGTGTTTAACTTATCAGATTGTAATAAAATGAAATTGATTGTCATGCCACATATCTTAGCTATATATATAGAGAATTTCAGCAAAATAATCACATATTGACCGAGCTATGGGTAAATGCATACCTGCACACATATAAGCTGTACTGATAAACGTAAATATTGCGTTTCCAATGTCACTCAGTGTATAAACTTTATCTAAAACAGCAAAAACACCCGTTATTAGAATTACAGCTGAAAATAGCTCTCTGCGTCGCATTACTACGTGACAAAAGTGACCAAAAACTGTATTTGTACTAATTCATGTTTTATTACGTTAAATAATCCGATAGATGGATAATTATATTTTCAGTAGAATTTCCATCACAATATTTCTATTTACGGACGTTTTAGCCTATGTGATCGCAAAAGGGGGTTCTATAACTTAAAACAAAACGGATAAGATGGGCATAGTATACCTTTAAAGTCAGCTATATTTTTATAAAATTTCTAGTCGTATTTTGTCGCCAGGGTAACTGTTCTGTTCTCTGAAGAAAACTTGATTAAAAATCGAAACTTGTATAATTATATATATGATTAGTCGTATTATTAGATCTATTACTGTGACAACCAAATTATATACCACCAGGTTTAATTAAAACCTAATTATTCTTTGGTATATGTTCATTGTGGCAATTACTCTCACTTACATTCCTGTATATACATCTTCATGCATACCTTAATTGACAATTACATATTCTATATACGTACGTAGTGCATTGATCAAGTCATGTACGCATTGTTCCATTTCTAAGGTTAGTTGTTAACATTGCTATTGTACACATGTACAGTGTTTCTTTACATGTAAATGTGTAAGATTTAAGTATATGTGTTGCCTGACCTAGGAACACATGTACGTACATACAGATATACTAATTATTGATTAATTAATGTTACTTGCTGGTACTTGTATGTGAATAAAAGGTTATGAGGTAAATTATTCCAGATTCTATATAAGTATACCAGCGTACTGTTTATCAAAGCACTTACGGACCGTAAACTTACGATCAAATTTAAATTCTTTATAATTGGCTTACTATTGTAAAGTATAGTACATGGAGCTGCAATACTAATTCTGATTCAGTCGAGGAACTCCTACAAACCATATCCATCACCAATTCGCTGTTGTGAAAGAATTCTAAAGAATTTAAATTTGGACGTAACTTTAAGGTTTTCGAAAGTGCTTTGATATAACAGTAGATTTACCAAGGTGTACAATAATTATGTAAGCATGATTATTATATTCCAAAGTTGTTTTTTATATATAAATGAAAGCCGAGAATAGCCATTATTTGCCAATCAGCTTTCTGCTGAAATATGGCAGACATACGTGTACCTCCATCTGTAACCCGGATCGCAAGATCAGACGACAAACGTTCTAACCACTTAGCTACGAATGCACACTGCAAGTACATTTTGAAACCTTAAATTAACAGCTCCCAGTTACGTTTGACTGAGCCTCGTAGGTGTATTTAAGATCGTGAAGTTGTTTTCAGTAAATCATACATATAGCATGAGACATTCATAAGTCATTCACCTCTATAAAGGTATGATAATTTATGTAAAATATATAACCTTCAATTCATCGAGTTATGGATTGGATTTTGTGATCAACAAACCTTGAAATGGGTGTTCCCGATACTTTGCGATAATCTCAGCTCGTTTTCTTTGACCTTGTTCTGTGAAAGGTTATGAATTATACTTAACAACATGAAAAAAATCCTCAATTCAGGTAAGGTGTCTATTGGAGCATCTTGAATCTCTACTCAACTCTTAAAATTAGTGAAATTATACAAACAGTGAACTACAGCTGACACATTTCATGTAGAAGAATGGTGCAATAATTTCAACCTTCGTCACATCGAGGACTTTGTTTTAAACACGTACATTGATATACAACTGTCGTTTCGAAAGTATGATATAATGAAAATTTGAGTTTGACAGTTGCAACAATTCGCAGTGTATAATACCGCTATATTTGGCTAACATTTTACTTGTATTGAACTGGGGCGTTTTTAATTAATGTATTAATGTATTTAAATTAACATCATCGATATCAATTTCAATATTATAAGACTAGTCGAACCTGACCACTGAAGGCCCTTGAAGACCGGTCGTGTTATATGACATTGTATGCTATACACCGGCACGTTAAAGAACAAGGATGTCTATTCGAAATAAGAACTAGGCGCACTTCTGCAGCGCCGGACAGTCTCTCTCTCTCTCTCTCTCTCTCTCTCTCTCTCTCTCTCTCTCTCTCTCTCTCTCTCTCTCTCTCTCTCTCTCTCTCTCGCTCCCTCCCTCCCTCCCTCCCTCCCTCCCTCCCTCCCTCCCTCCCTCTCTCTCTCTCTCTCTCTCTCTCTCGCTCTCTCTCTCTCGCTCTGTCCCTTCAGGGGCTTTCTCTCAGTATGTCCCACTGGGCAGATTATGTTGTATAGGCACTGGTAGAGAATGCACCTGCGCCATTGTGGCTGCAACATTTTTTGTAAAGCACCTTTGAACACGTTTGTTTAGCAGCAAAAGGGCGCTATAAAAATTTGATACATACATGTATATTTATTTATTTTTATTTTATTTTGATCATACAAAATAGAAGAAGGATATTTCATTTTGAGTTGGCCTCATTGTTGTAGTAGTATTGACCGAGGGGTTCTAACAAATATACAACTGTCCACAAACATTATGACTGCCCCTCGTACATAGTAAATTTTATAATTATTAAATGATTTTTACTGGGGGAACCCCAGTATTTGTATTACATACAATCCTGAAATCACTACGATTTTAACGATGTAATTTCTCCACAATCAATTCATCCGAGCAAGAAAGAAGTGCCTGCAAAACTCAACCAATATCGTAATTTTCGACCATTTATGAGAACTTTTGTTTACAACACTTTAATATTTTTTATTCGTTTGTATTGTGTGAACTTTTTAAAAGCTTATTTTGATGAGAAAATGTATTTGTGCGTATAAATTCCTACGCGCTGTAAAATGACTAATGATTTTTGAGGGGCGATAAAAATGTCACTATTAAAAGTAACCCGTTGAGCAGACGAACTTAACACAATTCATGGTTTTAATATTCTTATTACAGTTAAGCTAGAAACTTCTAATCTAACGTGTGCTTGTCTTTTACTATTTACGATATTTTGCATTTTATGATAGTATTGTTGATAGTATTGATCCACGTTTCGTCCATTAACTTACCAGAGATCTTCAGCTAAATAGTTTGGATCTACCGTTAGAACAACCCTTTTCCAAGCGCTGTTACATAAATTGTCCCGCCGAAAGTCGAGACCATATGAGTTATTAATGTTTCGTCCCCATCTTATTCGTTCGCGCTATTCGCACCATATCCAGTTCGTACGCAGGTATAATTATGGAATAAGGACTCTGTGTACGCAGTTTTTAGTTTCTATTTTTTTTCTACAGCAGGTATATTGCCTTTATGAGTTTTAGTATTGTGATGGGTCCGTTTAGGTGTGATTTGAGTGATTCAGCTGCTATCCCATCTCAGAAACCTTGTCACAAAATTATTTGTTTTGAAATTCATAACCATTAAATGTGAAACACCCAGAATTGCGATTTCCCCCAGTAGCAGTACTTCAGTACTTTGATATTTTTTCCATCTTTGGCCTCCATCGCAAAAACGTTAATGAACATCATATTAGTCACATAATGTAAACAAATTATTTTTCGCGGGTATTCAATTTCGCGGATTTTGGTAAAATGGTAATTTGGTGGTTTCTTAAATTCGCGGATTTAAAAAAATGAAAGAAAAATACGTATTTTGTGGTCAATTATTCGAAGTGATTTAATTTGGCGATCCATTTCATCTGCGAAATCAACGAAAATTAATCCACCGCGAATATTGATAATGTTACAGCGCATTGCTATATTTGTTGTTAAGTCTAGTATTTTACAAAAATGATGTATCGTGTTTACATTGAGTTCAATTTTGTTGATTTGGGCGTTTGCTTTACCCGTCGTTACTGATAACACAACTGGTTTCAATGTTTGAATAATAGGGCGCGGTATCTTGTAGGATCACATTGAGGTTCTAATTTATGGTACAATGTATTTGATAACCGGATAGAATCCACACTAGTATCGATATAACACATTAATTTATAATTGAATCATACTTCTAATTTATTCTTATCGCTGGCTTAGAATTAGAAGGTCGTAAGTACAAAATCAATATTTTGAGAAAACAAGAAAAAACTGTGTCAAAACTACTCTTTACTTATGGGAAATCAAGCGTTTACAACTTAAGTTTGGCCAAAATGCTCACTTCCAATTTTCATGAAAATAGTCTCATAACAAGCGCCTTAAATATACCAGATTTATATAGCGTCCGTTTCATGCGAACGCATGTTCAAAGGCACTTTACCCATGTTGCAGCCACAAGGGCGCAGGTGCATCCTCTACCAGTGCAGATACAGCATGATCTGACCAGAGGGACAGACTGAGAGAAAGCCCCTGAAGGGAGAGAGAAACATTAGATACAGGCATGTCCTGCGCTGCAGAGGTGCGCCTAGCTCTTATTTCGAATAGACAGCCTGGTTCTTTAATGTGCCCGGTGTATAGCACCGATACACAGCTTCCTGGCACTTCCAGATACTTTGCAGACCACACGGCCAGATATAGCGGGAAATATTATAAATATTTCAGAAATGCCTTGAGATGCAGAGTCGTATAAGGTCGTCAGTACTACTAACGACATTCTAATTCTAAGCCAGCGAAATGCTTTTAGTCATTTCATGACCAGAGAATGATGTGAATTTGTACATCGCTCAGTTTGCTAAACACTGGTTTCAGTCATCCGGAAAACTAGATTCAATTCCTAGTTCGACAGATTAGTGTAGGTTCGATTACTGTAACCAGGTTGCGCAGGTTTGGTTCTATTACTGAATTCGGAAAACTGGGTTCGATAACCGTTCTTTGTTCTTGGTAATTTAGTTTTTAGTACTTGCCACGCCCAAGTTATATGTTCTCCACATGCAGGGAATATTACATTTGCTAGCAATTGACGTTTTGTTTATCATCGCACCTATGACCAGAGGCATTATCACAAGCTCATTGAAACGTCATTATTTTACATGTATATCCGATATCATTTTACGTTAATATTTCCATGGTGACATAGAATGCTTGATTTTATTATTGACAAACTGTAATTTGTCGACGTTGATTATATCAGACCATTTAGGCCTAAACAAATGAATATTGTGGTTCTAGTTGCTTGCTGAACATATTTTGTGGGCATTAAGTAAAATAATTATATTTTAAATTTTTAAAATGAAGCTATTTATCCTCTACACTGGTCGATCACGATCCGAAGTGTTTTTCAGCAAAATTTTAGTTTAAAGCATGTTTACGGTAGGGGCAAAAGTAGAATAGGTAGGATAATCAGGTCCACACTATCATTTGATTTTGGCCTTACATAAAATTATAATGTATTTTGAATTATTCATGTTGGGCATCGATAGAGTTCAGAATATATGGTATATACAGTACTGTGATCATGGGTACTGTTTTATCAAAGCACTTACAATAATATTAAAGTTACAACCGCGTTTAAACTGGCCTATATGATTCATGAGCAGTTGTAAATTGTGTTAAGTGGGTCCATAATATATGTACGATGTTTCCGTAAATGAATTCCTAAAAACCATATAGCGCTGGTTTAGAATTAGAAGGTCGTAGGTACTACTTACGACCTTTTAAGACTTATGCATAGTTGAAATCTACACCACGAGGCGCTTCTTATGAGCCTATTTTCATGAAAATTGGAACTAGTAATGTTGACCAAACCAAAGTTTAAAACGCTTGTTTTTTCTAAAGTAAAGAGTAGATTTCAGACAGTTTTTTCTTGTTTTCACAAAATATTGATTTTGTACTTACGACCTTCTAATTCTAAGCCAGCGATTTGTCCCTAGTGTGTATTTGGTGAAGAAGGATAACGAATTTATATGTGTGCGTAACTTTAAGTGCTTTGATAAAACACTACCGTGGGTACTTACAGAAGTCCTGGTGCTTTCCTTTATGAAGGAACGAACATATCAGACTATGTTTGTAGAGTTCTAGTCAGTGGACTCTGGGTACCATGCTATACGAGGACAAGTTATATTCTGTTTTCCTTGACATTAGCTGGTGATAAAGCAGCTACTAGTATTTGTTGAACGGTTGGTACTTGCTTGCTGACATTAGCTGATGATAAAGCAACTACTAGTAGTTGTTGAACGGTTGGTACTTGCTTGCTAAATGACAAGTTAGTACTAGTTGAATAAGTAATTAAGAATTGCAAGCAATACAGAAGTCCCCTACCGGTTTTAAGCCATTTTCAATGTTTCTGTTGCCATAGCAACCACAATTTTTGTCAGAATCAAAATATTTGTAGACGTGCATAATCCCCTTATTGCCCCATATCCACATATATAGTTTCATAAACCTAGCTTGGAAACTGTTTGAGTTATGTCAGGATCCAGATTGTTTGACGGACGGACGGACTGACGGACGGACAAACGGACGGAGGGCAAACCTATAGTCCCCTCAGATCAAAAACCGGTAGGGGACTAAATAAGAACTGGAACTCATGTTGGGCATCATGTTGCACCAATTAGATACGAACCATTTGAACACGGACTGTCGGAACGACACGCATCCAGCGTGCCTGCTGTCGTATAGATCCTTGAGTTTATGATTCCCAAAATCAGTAGTGGTTAAAACTACTGATAATCTCAATCAACATCCTCCGATTAGACTTAAGAATCGTAGGTCACCGTCGACTCACCTTGCGCGAGTAGCATTGGAGACTTATTGGTTATTTACGGTAAATTTATATTTATCTATTGCAGCTGAAAAAGTGTCATCACTTGGAAAAGATTGGCATAGAGGATGTCTCAAATGTGCAAAATGTGGCAAGACATTGGCATCTGGCTCGCATGCCGAGGTATGTTTTCTGTATATAGCATAATTTTGTTTTAATTGATCACGGAGCGAATCGGTGCTTCAGTTGTTTAAATAAAGTATTTACTACCGACCGACCGACTGTAACTCGGGAATCTGCTCGGCACTACTATCTGTGGTATCTGGGCCTCTAGTTTGTCTCCGGTAACGACCGAGGTGATCAGAATAGTATAAAAATGTATCTGTTAGTAAGGGGATTTATGTTAAAAGTGATAGTTGTGTTTGTATACTTAACCGATTTAAAAAGCAGACAATTCAAGTTTATACCGGTACGTACTGTAATAGTGCAGATTAAAGGTAAATGTCTTGGCGTCATTTTGGTACTAAGATGATTAAAATGAGATGAGTATTAACGAATATATAGTACAATCAATAAGTCGCATTCTGACCACAATTTATTACAGGGTTACCTCCCCTAAAAACATTATGTAGGTCTGTGATACAACGGTGTGTTTCCTGCAACAATGTTTTCGTGTCATATAGACACATTTTAAATAAAAGTTGGATAATTATGTTATTTATTATATTCAATTTAATTTAGAATTTGTATATAGAAGTAGACTAGCCTCACGTAAACATTTGATCTGTTATACAGGCTGGTCATCTTCTACGATAAAACAAATGCGCCGATAAACATATTACTTTTGTTTTCTGGACCAATGTCTTATTCGTGAGATAATATAGTTAATACTCGTTGTCGCGTTTTTATATCCGCTTACCATATATGTATATTTGATCATTTTTATATTATATAATTATGATGTGATACATTTACAGTTATACAGTACAATCTATGTAGAGCAACACCCTTTGGGATCTGCGAAAAGTTGGACGTTGTGTATAGGCTGTTGCTCTATACCGATGTTAAATTTAGTGTAAATATCACCTATGGGAAATGTTGAATGTGTTGTTGTAGAGAGGTTGTTGCTCTACAGAGGGTTGCTCTGGAGAGGTTTTACTATACTTTTATTCTATTGCAGCATGAAAGCAAGCCATATTGTAATAAACCTTGCTACGCAGCATTATTTGGACCATCAGGTTGGTTTTTAGCTCCACTATTCGTAGAATAAGGGGAGCTATTGCAGTCACTCGAGCATCGGCGTTGGTACTGGCTTTCGGTTGGCGTTGGCGTTGGGGTTGACGTTGACGTTGGCGTAATGCTTACTATAAAGTTTAGGTACGGGTTTTTAACCTCTTATATTTTCAAAGACCTTTGAGATATTGCTTTCATACTTTGCATACTTGTTCGCAATCATGACCCCAACCCATATGCAGGAGAAGGTAACTCTATCAGGCATGTGTTGAAATTATGCCCCAGTTTTTTACTTAGAGCAAATAGTGCAAATGTTAAAGTTTAGGTACAGGTTTTTTAACCTCTACTATCCACAAAGTACATTGACATATTGCTTTGATACTTTGTATACTTGTAGACTATCATATTCCCAACCCCCCATACACGGCATGTGGGTAAGTAACTCTATCAAGCATTTTGGTGAAATTATGCCCCCTTTTTTCAACTTAGTGCACAGGTTTTTTCACATCTAATATTTTCAAAGAGCATTTACATATTGCTTTGCATACTTGTTCACCATCATGACCCAAATCCCTCTATCAAGCATTATGTTGAAATTATGCTCCCTTTTGGACTTGGAAATGCAAATGTTAAAGTTTAGGTACAGGTATATTAACCTCCTATATCTTCATTGATATCTTCATTATATCTTCATTAAGTGCATTGATATATTGCTTTGATACTTTGCATACTTGTTCACCATCATGACCCTAACTCCTCCCAAAGAGAAGTCAAATTTTTAGCATTTTGTTGAAGTTATGCCCCCTTTTGGACTTATGCTTATTTGTTCACTTTCATGACCCAGAGGATCTACACATGGTTAGGTAACTGTCCTGCATTTTGTCCAAATAATCTCCCTTTTTCGACTTAGAAGCCCCAGCCTCTACACAGCATAGGGAAATGCTGCTGTTATGAAGCATTTTGTTTTGAATATATAATTATCATACTATGCGAATAGTGGAGAGCGCTGTTCGTGGAGTACTCCTGTTATTTTATTAGCTCGACTTTTCAATTAAGAGTGTGAGCCACCATATTTGTCGTCTACGTCATCAAAGTTATGCAGACGACATAAACATTTCAAAAGCATTAGATGTTTCACTTGAAACTTAAAATATATTTTTTATATCCGCTATCATATACTATACCAGGGTAGTGTTTTATCAGGTCAGTTACGATAATATTAAACTTTCGCTCAAAATTAAATTCCTTATACATGTAATTCTTTTACATCTACTAATACAGTCAGGATTCGTTACAACGACACCCGATATACTTATATCTTTAAATTCGGACGCCCTTTATTTTGGAGCTCTCTCAAAACATTGTATTTTATTTTAAATATTGTTTTATGTAATTATGATAAGTTTATACTGCTGATTTTGACATAATAAATTATATATTAATCATTAATTGATTTCTATGAAACAATCTCCAAATCAAATTTCTCGTCACTAGTGAAATTCAGTATAATGACAAATTCGTTATTACGACATTTTGATCGGGAACAAACAGTGTCGTTGTATGGAGATCTGACTGTAGGTGACAGATATTGTTTGTAAGAGATCATTAACTGAAGAATTGTTAATACATGCACTACATGGTTTGAATTCCGATTATTGTCGGATTTATTATCGCAGTTGATCGAAAAAAATCGAATGTAAAATGCTATGCCCAATGTGTGAGGTGTATTGCTAACACCTTTCTAAAAGTGGTGTATATCTATTGTTTATTTGGCATTTTATGGATGTTATCTACATCAATTCTTAAATTCCAGGTTTCGGACGTGGCGGCGCAGAAAGTCACAAATATTGAGGTGCAGTTCGTCATTATCATACTAACGCTCATACATACCAATTTTGTACAATTGTTTTGTTCAACTATGTATCTACACGTACTAAGTAAAACACAATTTGCTATTTGTATACGTATTTGAATTTGTTGCATGCATCGATAATTTACAATTAACGGAGTTGACATAAATGTTATTTCACTGTTATTATCACAATAAACGTGTATCAATGTAGAAAATGGTGTTTGTCTTTGTTTTTTATGTGGATATGACTATAGTATGTACTTATTCAAATGAGGTCGATTTTGAAACAAAACTTGCAGCTTACCATCGACACCTCATTCTTGATGGTACCCATCGACACGAGGGCATGAGAGAAGAGGAATCAGTTTTCCCGTGTTATATGATGTGGGCCATTGTGGCAATGGCTATTGAGACCATTTTAGCTCGAGTTTTCGAAGAAAAATTTCGAGCAATTGTCATGACGGGATCGTCTGCGTCTGCGTTGGTTAAGTTTATTGTCAGAGTCATTTTCTCAAAGACTATCGAAGGCATCAACTTGAAACTCAATATAGTTATTCACCATCACAAGGGGAGTCTATACTGACAAGGCTGGTAACTATGTGACCTATATTTATGGAGTTATCTGCCCTTGTTTGGTTTTAGTACATAGAAATAGTGGCAAAGTTTACACATAAACTGAATTTTCTCAAATACTATCAACGCTTTCAACTTGAAAATCAATACTTGGGGAATGTGATGACCTACATCTACTGACAAGAGGAAACAATTCTATCCAGCATTTTAAAAGAGTTATTTCCCTTTTTTGACTTTAATTTTTACACAAAAATATTATTAAAGGTATCCACTTGAAACTCGACGTAATAATTCAGCATCATACCGACAATGCTAGTAACCCTGTGACCTATATTTATGAGTAATCTGCCCTTGTTACTCTTAGAATTTTCACTCACAGATGAGCTAGGGTACTATCAAGTACAAGAAAGTCGAGCGTCCAGCACTTGTAGGCGGTGTTCTTGTTATTTCGTCTTGTGGTATAATGAGAATACCGGACCTATCATTCTCATAGCAAGGAGAAAGTATCAGATGTCACAAATATAAGGGAGATAATACAAACGCCGATCTGCATAAATAATCAATGCATAGAGCAGATGTAAGGGAGATAACACAAACGCTGATATGCATAAATGATGAATGATTGCTTCCCTTTGATGTGTTCCTAGAGAAAAGATCAGTAGCTAAGGTTACTCTAGTTGATGATTGTAAGGGAGATAAAATACAAACGCCGATCAGCAGGAATGATTATTGGATAGTTTCCCTTTGATATGACGTGTTTCCAGTTGCTAGCAGATTAGCAAGTTACTATTAAATGAAAATTAATTCAAGGAATATTCGTTCTCTCAATCTGCCGACGGAACCAATTTTTTAAAACAAAACACCATTTTGCTTGAAGACACTATGACAAAATAAACTTTCGAATAAAATGTTCCACAACATGCTTCACACATCAAAACAACAAAGCTGGGCATAGTTCTATCTACATTCTTTATAATAGAAAATAAAATGCAACAATATAAGTGTTCAAAATGAACGAAATGTAGATTCTAGTCTGATCATAAACAAAATACCCATGGCGGATTGATTGACCGCACTGAAATACGTAATAAATGGTGTTCCTTAAATTCGAAATTTATTGAAAACCACCTTACGACCCATCGAAACTATTCTCTCATAGACCTACATAATGTTTTTATAGTCAAGGGGAGGTAACCATGTAAAACATTTTGGTCAGAATGCGACTTTTGTTTTCTGGATCGACGTATTGATTGTACTATAAATTTGTTAATACTCATTTCATTATTATCACCTTAGTACCAAAATGACGCCAATGCATTTACCTTTAATCTGCAATATTCCAATACCGGCATAAACTTAAATTGTCTGCCATAAAACAACATACTCCAGTGTCGCGTTTTTAAATCCGTTAACTATACAAAACATATATAGCAACCATTGCAACGGCATGTATAAATGTACATACGAACATATACGGAGATAATAGAGGAACTATCTGTGGACATACAAATTGTGTATGGATTGAGCGAGTTTGGTCGTTTAGCGGAGAAGGATTATAATTAATAGGGCGATGTTTCATAGTAAAAAACAGTTAGTTAACAGTTATAATGATAAAAAATAGCATTACATGTGGATGGCAACACAACACAACATAAAGAGTAAGAAAAAGAAAAACTGATATTGACCGGTGGGGATGAAAGCAATGACAGATAGCAAGGTCGTATCATGTATATCACGGCCAATTTGAAACCAAATAATATTAAACTGGTTTTTGGGAGACGATTAAGCCTCTCATTACTACCATTGCCCATTTCTTAATACAAAATTAACCGCCTTTAGGCTGCTATGTGAATCCGCATTCAAGTAGTTCCAGAAACTGTCAACATTCCCAATACTGCTACATAATTATGTTTCTCCAAATTTTTTAACTGATTTAAGCCAATCAGCAACCTTTGTTTATTCTAAGATCAAAAATTATTGTGAAACGGTTCATTAAATTGATATTTTGGCCAAAAAAATCAATACACCGGCTGATAACGAACTTGTTTCATAGTATAAAAATGACGTGTTCATCAAATGTCCCGGCTGTAAAGCTATTTTTAGAAACTTCAGACTACGGTCAAGTGATGGTTTTATCAATGAATCGTATACGGTCTGCAAAGTACTGTTTTGCAATCATATGGTGTCGCTGTACTAGCTAGCCGCTTTCTATAGACTGTCTCCCGCTGTGAGGGAAGTGATTACAAGACGGTACTGTAGAATCTGATAAATAGGCGCGTAGTATTATTTTAAAGCCACTTTTGATATACGCATTCAATACACGTACAAGACAAATGTGTGATGCAATGCATCAAAGTAGCCGCAATTTTGTGGTTTACATGGCATGGATACTGTTATATCAAGCAACGCTGTTATAAATTATTCTAAACAACTGAAATCTCTAACATTTCATTCAGATAGAATGAAATTGAGCGGGAAATATTCCAATATACACAGGTATTTGACATTATAAACTGGGAGTCACTGACCTATCGGTACAAAAGTTTTCTAGTGTGTGCATCTGAATATTGTTAAAGCTGTGACTTCTCAGTAAGGTCAAAACATAGTTGTGTTCGGCTTTTAACACAGTGTAACATGAATTTTAAATATAAGAGTCAATTGATAGGATGGTACCTAACTTTTCATTGAGTATAAGTAACGGTATTGTATAACAGATCTAGATCTTTTAATTTCTACTTATTGTTTAACAGCAATTTCGTTTACAAATGCATTTCTATATGGATGAACAAAACGTTCTAATATACACGTGCTGCACGATATGAAGTAAAAACACGTAAATACATGAAGCATGCAACCCTCGCATATATACAATTACAAGCACATTATAAATCACTGAAACATTATTATGTGACCATTCTAAATAGCTTACTGGTATTGGAAACTAGTCATCATTCCTTTGACCAATTGGATGTGCAGTGTTGCAATGTCACCAGATTATAAACATAATTCAAAATAAATTTGAAGTACTTGATAGTTCCACATATTTATTGGATTAAAGTAAATGTAGAATACAATGAATCGGTAAAACCGAATTATGCTTCCCGAAGCAAGTGTTTGTCCCAAAATTGGAAATAACTTATTACAGATACAGGTAAAACAAGTAATTAAGAATTGCAAGCAATACAGAAGTCCCCTACCGGTTTGAAGCCATTTTCAATGTTTCTGTTGCCATAGCAACCACAATTTTTGTCAGAATCAAAATATTTTAAGACATGCATAATCCCTTTATTGGCACCTATCCACATATCAAGTTTCATAAACTTAGCTTGGAAACTGTTTGAGTTATGGCAGAATCCAGATTTGGGCATATTTTCACTCTTTCTGTCGCCATAGCAACCACAATTTTTGTCCAAATCAAAATATTTTAGACGTGCATTATCCCCTTATTGCCCCCTATTCACATACTAAGTTTCATAAACCTAGCTTGGAAACTGTTTGAGTTATGTCAGGATCCAGATTTTTTGACGGACTGACTGACGGACGGAGGGCTAACCTATAGTCCCCTCCGGTCAAAAACCGGAAGGGGACAAAAAGGAAATAATGTAAAATTTCGGTTCTTTGACACCGCACTTCCTCTACCATTATGTGAATTTCAATCAAATGCCATCTGTATCTGTATCTTGGTAGTTTCCCCCTTTAAAATCAATACTGTTCAAGTGAGGGACCTGCCAAGCATTAATTTGTATGAAAAAGGGAGATAATTAAAAAACAATAAAGGTGCACTTCTCCTGAATGAGATTAATTCACCTATAAAGTTTCAAATCAATACCTCCCATAATGAAGGAGTTATGACCTGGAAAAGAAGTAAGTATAAAGTACAAAAGGCCATAACTCCAAAAATTTACAATAAAGAGTTATGTTTCTTGTGCACCGCACTTCCTCTCAATGAGATCTATTCACATATGAAGTTTCAAATTGATATCTCAAATACTGTATGAGTTCTGGCCCAGAGAAGAATTAAGTATAAAAAATTACAAAAAATATATAGTTCTTTCACACTGCACTTCCTATCAATGAGGTCTATTCACCTATGAAGTTTCAAATTGATATCTCTAATACTGTATAAGTTATGGCCCGGACAAGAATGAAGTATGAAAAATTACAAAGGGGAATAACTAAAAACATATGCAATCAAGAGTTATGGTTCTTGTGCACTGCACTTCATCTCAATGAGGTCTATTCACCTAAGAAGTTTCAAATTGATATCTCTAATACTCTTCAAGTTATGGCCCGGACAAAAGTGTGACGGATGGACAGACGGACGGACAAAGCGGCGACTATATGCTCACCCTTTGGGGAGCATAAAAAATACACAATTAGGCCCCCCTGCATTTTAAATGCGGACTTGGGATTCGATGACGGTGCAGTTACATTGTACCTAGGGTTTTTCTACTTCACTCTCAGTCTCTGGGAGCTGAAAATATTGGCTGTCATTTTGAGGTATTTCAGCTCTACAGAGGTTAAATTTATAGCTATGCTCATTCAGGTTATTGTAAAAAGGTAAACAACAAATTAGGTCCTTTGGCAATGACTTATTATATATGTTAAAAGCTAAACATGCATTTCTAAATTATTTAGCTCTCAATAAAGCAATTAAAAATGTTAAAAGGTACAAACGTCTATTTTCATTTTAATATTTTTTTCGAACTGACAAATATTCATTCATACTGACAAATATTCATTCGGACTGACAACATTTTGACCGTCATGTGGATAAGCAGGCCTGCCATTTCTCAGGCATTGAGCCGGTAATTACCGGCAATATGATGTGATTACAGGCTTACCGGCTTTGAGGTCCAATTTACCGGCAATCTTGATAAAATCAAAGCGTTCATGGTTCTCAACAACAGTGTATACCGTTTTCATAACGATGGTGTATCTTGCGAGTCGGTATAATTGGTGACAAAGCAATTAACAGGAAGCACGTGTCATAAAATGTAATACCTCCCGTTGTTTCCCAAATTTGATTCAGATTTAATGGACTAGATCTGGCTCACTTGGACGCTTTTATTTTCAATAAGCATGTATAAAACGACTTTTAGACATAGATGGTTTTAAAGTCGGTCTTCTACTGACGTGCTTTTCTGCATTTTTATAGTAGTCGGGAGTCCATACGGAGAAAATATGACGGGCCATGGCATCGGAGAGTAGAATGTGGCATCCATGCTAAATGTTATCTTTGATATGTGTGTAATCTGAAACGGCCGGATGCCTTCCGTGATTTTGCCTCGTTTTCTCAAAATTAGGTCAAAGGTCAAATGAGTGCATTTTCTTTATATATCTCACTAAAAATATCATTATATCTCTGTCAGTTTTCGGTCAAAATTTATACAAATGGTATCAAAATGAAGCCAATGCACTGAGCTATCAATAAAAATAACTTTTTACAAATTTATGCATTAGTATACTCATGAATATTGATAAGAACACCTAAAATTAGCCATATTTTTTATAAAAATTCGACGTGTATGAACAATATATTTGTTATAATGTCGTTATTTTTGCTATTTCAAAGCCTAAAAGATTCTAATTTAATGGTGAGATACTAATCTATTGATATGTAAGCTGGTCACTTACCTTCTCATTGATTTAAGGGCACATGTTTGCTTAGAGTGGGTGGGGGTAAAATGACACATGAACTTAAACTAACACAATAGCGTCTAAAGTACCGGTATTATAAATAAGTAATTAAATTATGTTTGCATTGATTTATTGAATGGGTTTACAAGTAACAACTATTATAATGGTTTCGGAATGGACCAATTCATTTAAAATATGTCAACATTCGTTTAAGGAGGAATGAGCTACCTACACGTAGGCCTATACACGTGCACTTCAAATAGTAATTTCGAGTTTAGTGTGATAAATAGGAACAAACATAAAATTAGGTTCAAATTATGCTTATGAATATAAAAAGATGATGATAATCATAATGATATTGCAAATTGTTCATTATACACTTTTAATTGTTCCTTTGAAAAAGCTCAAATGGGTGGGGAATGGTTCATTTTAAAGCATGAATACTGTTACATAATATTATATTTCCATACATGCTTTTCAGGTAATAACATCTACAGAGTACCGAGAAACGACAGGTACCAATGCCCGTCCGTGGGAGCTTTGATAATTAAACACAAGGTGCATATACCACCTTCAGTGCTAAAGACAATAACGTTCTTGGCAATTTTAAAGTACGAATTTATATAGAAAACGCCACAAATCATTCATGAAATAATAGTGTATATATGTACAAATAAGACAAGTTACAATGTCGCTGTTTAGTTTGAGATTGATTGTGATCATTTGCTGTGGATATATTTGCACGTGAATTTACAAACACCTTCTCAGTTCGATGCAAGCAGTATAAAGAATTAGTAGATCACGTCTTGATTTCTGTATTCATTACGGA
Source organism: Spisula solida (assembly GCA_947247005.1). NCBI lineage: Eukaryota > Metazoa > Mollusca > Bivalvia > Venerida > Mactridae > Spisula > Spisula solida. The sequence continues at coordinate 31,920,718 of OX365952.1, forward strand.
TGCATCGGCTCGTATCCGTATACAAGTACGTGGTTGGTAGTTTGCTCTTGTGGCATGCAGTTCGAGCGCATCACTCCACGTCACTGGGGGAGCAGTGGCATAGAGGTAGGGCGCGCGCTTCGGGTCGAAAGGTCCCGGGTTCAATCCCCGTCTAGACCACTGCTCAATTTCTCTGAGCAAGAATAACCCACATGCTCCACTCAACCAAGGTGTGAATTGGTGCCTATGAGGGTGATGTCTGTACACGTTCGATAGTTCTGGGCGCCGCAGATATGTGTTGGCTGCATACGCATCAAGGGCGAAATAGTCTCCCCAGGGAAACTCGAACGCAAGGTAGCCCAATGACCAGCGAAGTTAAAATGTCAAAGGGTGGCTGAACAGCTGAACTGCTGAAAGCAGCCCTCGAATATTAGTAACTTAACTTCTTTTTTAATGTGTTGGCGGAAGCATTTCAAGCCTTGTTTTATAGAGCTTTAACAAACAGGGGTCACCAACAAGCTTGTACAACTGTCTGTCTCATTTGAATGTACGTCTCTTCTAATATCCAACAGAAGGTCATATCTTTTCCAGCAGAAAAATGGTTTCACATCCCGCCAAAGAGATGAACCCCACAATGATACGGTGGTCGTTTGGAGACATGTTCTGAAAATTATATGTACATCGGGAGTAAATCATTGAGGCAGTGGGACAGGCGTATAACTTCAGGGCCACATCGGGAGTCATCCGATGTCTACCGATACCCCCACCCCAATTCCTCACGATGACCCAAAATGTCTCATGACTTATCCGAAGTTTCCCTTCAGAACTACAATCCCGAGACCGCGAGTGTGTCCCTAAAATATCACTGCCTAGCGTATAAGTATCCATGTTTACTGGTATTCCCGAGTCTCTGGTGCGCTTCTGGGATGCCTTCCCGGGATATTCCCGAGATGACAGCGCGAATGCATCGGGTAAAAATATGCATGCATTGAATTTTCCTGACGTATGTACATGTACTCGCGTTATTAAAAGATGTCTCAAGAGTCCCCAAAACGTTCACGGAAGCTTACCCGAGACACCGGATACCTCCCCTGAGATACATGGGATCCTAGACGCCTTCTAAGCTCTTAAATCCATCGGGAGTACATCCCCGAGGAAGAAGAATTGACGCATAAAGTCTGGATCACATTCATAGTTTTTGCAATGCATCCCGATACTCCTTGATTATCATGATTCCTCCTGATGTCACAACTTGTCTGATGACCTCCCCGATACTTCCCTTAGACCACGAGCAACCTATTTACGATGCCTCCCGAATCTCCATCGAGAGTTCATCCCCTAGACAAAGACATACGCAATGGGACATGTATAAGCTTCAAGCGTCTCAATTGATACCTCGTGTCATTAAGAGACCAAGAACAAGACTGAAAACCGCAATGCGAAGAACAGTAGAGGCCGAACCTGAGCAAAAAAAAGGAATCAATTAAGAGAACTGAATGAGGAGTAAGTAATGCATCCTTCGCTTCAAGCACCCAAAGCATGAAAATGACCCTCGCATCTTTTGATGACAGTTGGCATACTTCGCGTCGTTTCGTTGTCTTCTGTACATTGTGGTAGCTTTCTCTTACAACAAGCTCGTTCTTTCTTAGCAACGTCTCTGACCTTGTTCGCAAACTAAAGGAAAGTAACTCAGCGAGTATCGACTTTGGTTTTACTCATTAGCAAGATGTAATCGTTTGATTGTGGCATGTGCATACTAGTATCAGGACCAGATATAATTCGACGCATCGGTCGACTTTTTCTTCCTCGTTTGTTTCCAAGTTGTGTAGTCTTTATTGATGAGCTTATGATTTGTAAAGTCAAAATAGAATCGTTCAAAAAGGTAATTACTCATATGTGCATTCAATACCGTCCTAATCATCATTACTTACTACACATTGCTACTGAATAAAATATCAACAAAGGCTTTATAAACATTATGAAAGTACGGACAAATCAGGGTACGAAAGAAATGAACTGCAATTGGCTAAGAACAACGTTTTCTTGTTCTCCAATACGACTCTATACATGCAACTAAAAGAACATACGTTTACCCAGTAGTTCGTTAACAAATATCAACTTATTAATTAAGAGGTTAATATACTGTATAACTTCGATGCCTCGAACAGTATTTGCGTCGAACACCCTAGATGCCTCGAACTGGTTCTTCGGTCCCGGCAAAATCCCTTATTTAATCATATTTAGTATGCTAGCATGTTTATATCCGTTCCCACCCGTCTTAAACATGTCTTTATTGTGTGTATGTAGCATTTTGGGCATTTTTGAATGAGTAATTACATGATAAAAGAGTTATGTAAATATGGTAAAAATGAAATAATTAGGAGTCATTTATACAATGTCTCCATTGACGAGTGATTGACAATGGCTATCGGACGCCTAGCTATCAGCCAGATGACTGGCGAAAAATTAAATAATTATATTCATTATATAATAGTCTATTTACTATTGTAAAATTCTATTTACCGTACAATAAAGGTTCGGTATTTTTAAATCGGCAAAAACCTTCTCAAAGTTGAGTGTGTCTAACATGTCTATTAATCAAGAAATCTGAAAACTGTAAATGTTTTTGTTAATTACATGACAACTGTACTTGTGATGTGCCATGTGCTAGTCTCGAATAGAAGAGAATTCAATGCAAGTTGCATTGAAACAGCATAAAATTACACATAATTGGTATATTTTAAAAATCTTTGCTAAATAATTAAGGCAATAAATCATACGCTGTAATTTCAAGATCGTATATCCTATTACAGTGAAATATCAGTATTGACAGACACTGTTAACAAAATCTTAAAGAGTAGTGTAGGGACCGTCATTAAAAAATATCGACTTGAAAATTATTTAGATCATACATGTCTTATTTAAAAGAATTCCTAACAACCTTTTAAAACAATGTATTAACAACAGTCTCTTAGCTATATGTATGTAAATAATCCTTACAAATTAATGATTTGTGTGTATATAGGTGCATTTTTTTATGTACTATTGCTGTGAATTTTTATTAGTCTAATATAAGTCTGTACTAGAATGGTCACATAATAATGTTTCTGTGATATATAATGTGACTGAAATAAAGAACAAATGAAATATAGTAAAACAATAGATGACTCGAACACTATCTAGGTCGAACACAAGTTTTCGCACCTTTCATTGACTCTTGAAATACATTGCTCGAATGCGGGTAGTCGGCGACATGTGTATTAAGGTTACAAGTTGTAATAATTACTGTAATTAACAATTGTTTGTGTACGACTGCATTGTATAACCAGTTTTTAAAAGACTTAACTTTATATAAATCTATTAAATAGTTAATGAAGGCCGACCGGGAAATTGTAATTTAACTTATTTTCGTTAATGAATTTCAGAAGCAACAACATATCAGAATAACATAATCCTTTTTTAAATTAAAGTACTCGTACTTGTATATATATCAAAAGTTTTTGTTTCATTTCCATTTATTTATAGGTAGTCGAACTTGACCTCGGTCATAAGAATATTCCGTGCGCTCCTTAACATAAATACACTATACATGTATAACAAGAAACCTTAGTAAGATTTGTCAATTATCATAAATATTTCCGAGTATTCTTTGGATTTTTGAACATTCGAAGAGTTTGCCGAAGATAATAAATCAGACTCCATGTCAATTTTGTCAAACTATTATATTTCGTTATTATAAAGAATACTGTTACAAAAATGATACACATGCAATAGTTATGTAAATCAATTATGCAATACACACACACATATGGTTTGTACGGTTTAACATACTGCCATCAGTTCGAACTTATACACATACATATACTTGAGTACCATAGATGCCTTGAACAGGTAGATGACTCGAACTATTTTCCCGGTCCGAAGGTAGTTCGAGGCATCGAAGTTCTACTGTACCAGGCGACATTTTACGTTGACGACAGTACATGTTTTCTTTGATTGGAATTGGTATACTTTGTATAGCGCAGAGAATTTGACATGATCCTGACCTTTATACATGAATATATTACAAGGTACTTGCGTTGAATATATAAATTTCCGCGAGCAAATCGTGCATTAACGGTTCTTTAGATTTGTGTTGGTATTACACATCGAGCGTCTTTGTGATATTCCCCGCTTATGAAAGCATACAGCCGGGATTATTAATATAGACAATATATTAGCTGTTAAATTATGCTAATTGAAGGTCGAGAGTCGTATCAAATTCTCTGGATTATAATAACTGTAGAAACTGCTGTGGTTTGCCGATGATTATAAGAATAAATAATACAGTTCTAAACGTCATGTACAAACATATATTGTGTAATGAGACATATGTATTCCATTTTGTATAATTATTAGAAGACAATGCTTGTTTTTCACTCAGATATAGATCCTTATTTGTACGCTTTTTGTCATACATGCACAATAGATTATCAATATTCATAAATATGCAAATGAGTTAATTAGCATAATATTTAAGTAAGTCAAAATCAAATTCCACAAATAAATCGTATTTGGATATAAGGAACATGTTTAATGAGTGTTTAATGTTGATTCTGACTGTATTGAGATTTTTACGTTCTGGTTTCAATTTACCCCCACCCACCTTTGGCGGTTATTCTCGGTGGAATTAAATTATATTTATCCCAAAATATACATTTAACGAAAGCTCTATGTCTTCTCATGATTTTGGTACAATTTGGATCTTTAAATAATAGAAATAAGGAAGATAAGGCATACATTTGTCAACTATACTAGTAGATTTTTAACAAAAATTTACTCATGTTTGACTTCCTCATTAATATTTATGAGTATGCAAATGTGATCATTTGCATAAAATCATTGCAAGTGAAGGACCAATTCATTAGCATCATTTTGATACCATTTTGACCATTATACCTGTAGAATTGACCAAGATATGGTGAACTTTTAAGTTGATGCAAGCTATATGCACTTAAGTGACCTTTGACCTCTTTTATGACCTGCACAGAGGGTTTTGCGCGTGGCATCCACCCAAACCATAGACAACTGGTATTGGGCAATTCAAATATGGTATTGAAACACTTCTACTAAAAAATGCCATGGACCATGAAAAATAAGCGACTTTTGTGCTGATGGACTCCCAACTATAGTATTAATTTGATTTTTATGCTTAGCTCTGATTGTATTATAGGTGACTATTATCAAAAATGATTAAAATACAGTGTACTTGTCGATCTTTGTTCACGTCAGTTAATATATTTTGCTAATTCATTAATTAGAATTGAGGAAATTGCATATTTTTTAATTTTGCCTGGACAAGGCTACCAAAATTTTTTAATGTAGGGCTCTTCTACATTGGTTTAATTCTAGGACCTTTATATTACAGAACAATAAATTTGTATTGCTTTATCTAATTAAAATTTAATAAATGAATTTTTTATTAGGCCATTTGAATGCTTGATTGGTTATAATTAGGCGGTTCGCGCGCTAAGCGGCTTGAATTAGGCGGTTCACACGCTAAGCGGCATGAATTAGGGGGTTCGCGCTAAGCGCAGAATATTGAATTTGTCATCATCGCGCGCTTGAATTCAATGTTTGCTAAAATCTCAGGCTTTCGCATGATTTTATTATGGCAGGCCTGGATAAGGAAAATTATTTGCTGAACTGTCGTGCGGATAAGGAAAATAATCGGCACAACCGACGTGCGGATAAGAAAATTAATCAGTATAATCATCGTGCAAATAAGGAAAATAATTTACGCGACTGTCGTGCGGATAAGGAAAACAATTCAATTATTAGCACAACTGTCTTGCGCATCAGGAAAATAATTGGGATGACCATCATGCGCATAGGGAAAATAATTGGTACGACTGTCGTGCGGCGGATAATGAAAATAATTGGCACGACCATCATGCGCATAAGGAAAATAATTGGTACGACTGTCGTTCGGATAACCAAAGTAATCGGGACGACTGTCAGACGCATAAGGAAAATAATAATTGGCACGACTGTCAATCATGTGGGTAAGAAAAAAAATTGGCCCGACCATCATGCAGATAAGGAAGATAATCGACAACATACTGTTTAAAAGGATTTCACGAGCATATGATTAACGATGCTCATCCAAGACTGCCCAGCTCGACTGAATCAATCTTATGTCATAAGTCTGTGATATTTATTCATTTTGGTTATTGAACTTTTATAAGATTTCAGATTTTATCATTTATTTAACAGTTTTCAAGTGTTAAATTCGTACAATCACAGAGTAGCACACGATGCCTTGTACTGATGTATACAATTGGCGTGCAAAACGAAATAGCAAAGCACAATAGATGCATAACATTGTTCAAAAGTTGTTTACATTTTTTAACATTTTGGGCCGAATCGGTACGAGTACGACAGTGACTTACTTCAAGGTCTGTATCGGATGTTGATGAAATTGCATATCTACGTTCGTTATGAGTATTAAATAAGATTTTCCTTGTTTAACAAGTACTTGTAATCAGTTATTTGCGGCTATTTTTGATAAGTAAAGTTTTATCAAAACAATGCTATATCTACTTCCGCCGTCATGTTTAAAACGCGGCCAAACTGCGGGCAAGTGCGGCCAAATCAAGCAACTTTTAAATCATCAAGATATTGTTCATAATATATGAAAACTACTTATATAATCACAATAAACAGCACAATATCACAATAATTGCTAAAATACTGATATGTTACCGTTAAACTTTTGGAAGCAAGTACCCGGGCCAACCCATTCTGTAATCTGGTTCCCTGTCGTTCTATATTTGTTTAGTAGTGATAGGGGAGGTAATCCAGACTACCCATTCTGTGACCGCAGATTCGGTAGTTTGACCGCGTTTAAACAAGTCTATTTATAGTACAGAATTTATGAATAGACTAATTCCGGCGACTCAACATTTTTTTTATCAAATTAATGTATAAATTTCAGCAATTTCTTTTCTTTTCATTATCTATAATTGATAAATAAGAAAATTTATATGAAACTCTATATTATTGTTTTCATGCGAAAACATCAGCATCATTGGTAAACGAATACAACTATCGATAAAATTAGCGATCAGTTCAGTAGTAGAAAAAAATAGACACCTCAGCTAGTCTACGCAAAAAGGGATCAGCAATTAAATTATTAATACGGAAACATTTTTTATTTTAATTACGAACATTATCCATCCAAAAAATGTCATTTATGGTGGGATCAATGAGAATTTAAATGTGTTTGTATAGGTATCAATTAATAGCTTCAATATCCACGCAAACAAATTTATTCATTTTAATAACTATCAGTAACTTGTCCTTTCACGTCCAGGGGAGAAATGTGATTGGTATTCCATAAGATAGGCGGCTATCAATTACATATAAATTAATATGCATATTTTAACAATTATTTAGATACCCAACATGCCTATATAGTCACATATGCCTATTTAGACATTCAAGACAAGATCGGCAGTAAGAAAACGAACATTAAACGTGTAAAGTCGGTTTACGCTTTAGTAGCAGCAATCAGATCGCCTCCGACCAGTACTCTCAGTGCTTTGATTTTTCTATAAACAATTGTTTTAGACTAAATATTCCAAGTTATCATTAAAAACTATTAGAGAGAGGAAGTTTGACAACAATTTGATACTGCAAAACCAAAGATCATGTAAACAGTGTGGCAATACCACGTGACTAAATACTACAGTCCAAAGAAGAAAATTGTAAACAAAACCTCCACTTCGCGAAGGAAAATAGGCATAAGTATTTTATTTCTTCACCAATTTCTATGAAATATAGACCACGCTAAGGGAAAAAATATAAGGGTTCCGCCATATATAGTTTATTTCTCCGTAGCTTGACCGTTTTTTCAATTACCCTGAGAAACCTTGGAAAAAATTTGTGTGAGAGCGGACTACAGTATCAAGCCTTTTCGTTTTCCTGGTATTATCTACTCCATGCGTGATTGAAGAGTCATGTTTACACCTTCCGGGAACACCGGAGGCAATTTTGCAACAAATAAAATACATATTATAACAACGCATGGCACAAATATGAATTTTCTTTTAATTTGCAATTATGACTACAGTTCCAAGAAAAAATATTCAGACTACAGTTCAAAGCTGTTTTCAGAATTTACAATAAAACCAAGCAACGTGTCGCCCCTGATGCTATTTTTGGCAACATTACACACACTACAATATTCTGTATTTGGTCAGCTGTTATTTGTAACAACATATTATACCGAATTTAAAAACACAAACACGCACATTGGTAACAGTAGTTTACATGCAATATATGCATGTAGATCTAGTAATTGATAATAAGCTTGCGTATGGGTAATTTTGAGTAATTTCAATACGCGCATTTGATGTTTGATCTAAATTATATATTGCACGGTGCCATCGATTTTCATCACTGGTAGACACCGTACAGCGGATATAACATATAGTCCGTATTTATAACAATACATCATTGTTGAGCGTCAGGTCAGTTTGTCTGTGCTTGAAAGTCTTGGTTTTTATGATTTATAAGTGCCTACATATCAAGGTCATGGATACGCCAATGTGACTATGTCTCATTTGCTGCAGGATCAGACTTATCTGACCATATTGCCTAATTAAAGTTTGAAGCAAATGCTGCAAAAACTGTAGGAGGAGTTGCGTCCACAAGAACTGTTCACTATATATTGTATAGTGCATAAACGTACAAAGGGCCATAATTCTGTCAAAAATAGTCACAGCGCAAATTCTTTCCTTTATGCACATCTACATGTTGAGGTTGTTCATCTGTTAAAGTTTGAATCAAATGCTGCAAAAACTGTAGGAGGAGTTACGTCCACAAGAATGCGTCTACGGACGGACGGACGGACAGACAGACAGACAAGCTGAATCCAGTATACCCCCCTTACAACTCTTTGTGCGGGGGGTATAATTAAAGGAATAAAAAGGTGTGCATAATTTGTTTCAGCATGCAATTTAAGCGCCCGTAGACTGAGGGTAAAATAGTCCCCAATTATTTCGTACCAAATAAGACAGAATTGTACAATTTAGCAATAACAATATTTTGGTTACGAAGGCAATACTACGTACTTAAATCACGTGCCTTCCTATTTTTAGCTCACGTGTCACAAAGTGACAGAGTTAGCTTTGTGATGACTCGTCGTCCGTCCGTCCGTCCGTCGTTCGTCCGTCCGTCCGTCAACAATTTGCTTGTGTAGACACTAGAGGTCACACTTTTGACCTAATCTTTATCCAACGTGGTCACATTGATCATCTCAACAAAATCTAGGTCAAGTTCGATATTGGGTCATCCGGGATAAAAAACTAGGTCACAAGGTCAAATCATAGAAAAACCTTTTGTAGGCACTAGAAGTCACAATGTTGACCTAATCTTTATGAAACTTTGTCATAATGATCATCTCAACCAAATCTAGGTCAAGATATATATTTGGTCATCCGGGATCAAAAACTAGATCACAATATCAAATCATAGAAAAACCTTGTATAGTCACTTGAGATCACAATTTTGACCTAATCATTTTGAAACTTTGTCGCAATGATCATCTTAATAAAATCGAAGTCAATTTATGATTGGGTCATCTGGAATCAAAAACTAGGTCACTATGTCAAATTATAGAAACCCTTGTGTTAATTCACGAGAGGTCACCATTTTAGCCTAATCCTTATGAAACTTGATCACAATGATCATCCCAACAAAATCTAGTTAAAGTGTTATATCGGGTCATCTGTGGCTAAGAACTAGGTCACAAGGTCAAATCACATGGCTTGGGTGTACTGCTACGACAGGTGAGCGACCTAGTGCCATAGGGCCCTCTTGTTTTAGATTCAAACCACGTACTACGGAGTCAAAATGAGGAATCCAACACCAGTACAGGACTGCTATCCTCGGTGCAACAGAAAAATAGATCATGTTAATGGAAAGTTTCATAATGATTAGATCCCGTACACAATGCAATGTTTTCCTTCAGTCGATTGCTTGTTAGTTGGTGTTTGCTTGCGAGAGTTCCAACATAGGTTAAGACCATGGAAGATATAAGTTTAAATCGGAACAGAGTCCTGGGAAGTGCATACTTGAGCTGAAATAAAAGGAAAGTATAGTATACGAAACGTCAGAGCAAATTACAACATTGGTGTTTTAAAATAAACATTCCGCTGCTTAAATTTGTTCACTTCAAGTGAATCACATGAATATTTACAAAAATGTGATTAAAAACTTAGAGTCGTGTGAAATCGACATCCACTTTTACTTTCGTTTTCGTGCGAAGTATAGGGGGCTATATCCGCCATATGGTGTCTACCATTGGTGAATATCGATGGCACCGTCCAATATATAATTTAGATCAAACATCAAATGCACTAATGGAAATTACTAAAAAAAACCCGTACGCAAACTTATTATCAATTACTATATGTATATACTTTAAACTTCTGTTACCCATGTGCGTGTTTATGTTCTTAAATGATGTAAAATGTGTTGTAAAAAATAAAACCTGACCAAATAAAGAATACTTTAGTGTGTGTATTGTTGACAAAAATAGCATCAGGGGCAAAACGTTGCTTGGTATTATGGTAAATTCTGAAAACAGCTTTGAACTGTAGTCTGAATATTTTTTCTTGGAACTGTAGCCATAATTGCAAATTGAAAGAAAATGTCATATAAGTGCCATGTATTGTTATAATATGTATTTTATTTGTTGCGAAATTGCCTCCGGTGTTCCCGGAAGGTGTAAACATGACTCTTCAATCACGCATGGAGTAGATAATACCAGGAAAACGAAAAGGCTTGATACTGTAGTCCGCTCTCACACACATTTTTTCCAAGGTTTCTCAGGGTAATTGAAAAAACGGTCAAGCTACGAAGAAATATACTATATATGGCGGAACCCTTATATTTTTTCCCTTAGCGTGGTCTATATTTCATAGAAATTGGTGAAGAAATAAAATACTTATGCCTATTTTCCTTCGCGAAGTGGAGGTTTTGTTTACAATTTACTTCTTTGGACTGTAGTATTTAGTCACGTGGTATTGCCACACTGGTAAAGGGTATTCTTTGATAAAACTACACATCTCCTACTTCAGATTATCTAGTAGGTGTGAAGTGGCTGTTCAGCTTTCTTATTGAGGAAGGACATTTGTGAAGTATTGTTCCTGGTTTCAACTGTTAATTGATTTATACATGTGTCACTCTTTATTTGTATGTTCCATGTTCATTGTTACAGTAAAGTTCCGCTAATAAGACCACTTTGATTATTTTGAAATCATGCAGATTTGTGCCAGGTTAAAGTCCCAAAGTATTGAATTTAGAACAAAAAAGGTCCGATAATAGTAAGACCGATTCGCTATTAAGACCACCTTTTTGACTGGTCTTATTAGCGGAACTTCACTGTACTATCTGACCACATTAGCTCCTTCAGTTCGGATGAGAGTCAGTTTAATGTGGTTAACTAATACTGTACTTTACTTGCATAAATTGTTAATACATATTAATTATATAATTAAATGTTCTCAATATTATATGTTCCTCAAATGTGGAGTATTTTTTTTTAAATAAATACACTGGTAATGAAGGTGATACACTGGACACCAAAACACTTATCACAAACAATAAGCCAGCCCAGCTGGGTTAGCCCAGCCTGGGGGAAAATTACCAGTCAAAGGATGTCATCCAAGATTTCGTCCACGATTCTTATCATATTGTATATTGAAGGGTCCCTGATTGTACTATTCCTCTAGAAATATACAATTTATGCAGATCTCACAGATCTTACTATGGAAGTTTATCCATTTCATGAAATTGAAAAAATAAAATAAATGACTACTAGCTAGTATAAATGCTTTATATGACACAGGAATAATATCACTGTAAAAAATAGCCTGTTTGATACCTTAACCTAATGATGGATAACATCAGGAATAAGGTGTTGAGCGTGATTTAATCAATTAAATCAATAATTAATGTTTGAAACATCAACCTAAGATAAATAAGTGTAAACTTAACTGTTCCTATTACGAATACGAATGCATATACCGTACACGTTTGTTCATGTACATGATGCCTTAATCAAAATTTAATTGAAAACTAACTGTCGTTGTTTTTTTAAAGACAAATAAACTTGAATACTAGTAGCACTTTATAGTTTGAATGTGATGTGTTGCTTATAATAATAATAATAAAGACTTTATTTTACGAGGAAACTCATTTGACAATTAAATTAAATGGCAATCTTCCATGAGATCCTCAACAATAAACAGTTGAACACGAACACTAGTACATAAAATGAAAAAAGCATAATGACAATTTGGCCCATATGACGTCCACAATATCATAATTTTATATATAATTGGAGAATTTCATAAAAGAGTTTCAGTGAAAGGATGTGCGAAACCGATATGTATGGAATCTGCAATAAAAGGAAGGTATAAATCAAAATGCTAATCAATTAAATTTATAATTAATCACTATAAAGCTTAATTAGATATAGGGACATCATAAGAGCCAGCATATCATATAACAACATGTAAATTAAAACAATGACATTTATAAAAGCATGATACGGAATTGAAACATAAAACACACTGCATGCCATTCTGCAGACGTATATATATATATGGCTATACATGTGTATTGAAGTAATGATTATGACTAGCCAGTCATTAGATATTTAAGTAGCAGTAACATGGGGTGTTTCAGAATAAGACGGCTTCACCCAGCGTAGATGTAATGTTTTAAACTGTTGAATAGATGAAGAATTTTTGATATTATGAGGAATAGAATTCCATATTGAGGTACCAGAGAAAGCAAAAGTGTGGCGAAATAACTCGGAATTGGGTTTAGGACTATATAATTGCTTAGATATCGTATAATTGTTAATTTGTCAGCCAAATGGTGTTGTTTATTCCAAATATACAGTCTGATGGGATTAAATGATAAGGACCCTAAATGTCATGCCTGGGGCTTTTTCTGTTAATTGAAATCTTACCAATAATTATGTGTCAGCTATATATTACTGGATTTTTATGATACAGACAATACAGTATCTTGTCTCAGGCTTTATCAATCTGCTTAATATGATCTCCACAAAAGAAACATAATTATATCAATTTTGTGTTTGTTTTTTATTCCAAATATGCAAGTGTATTTCACCATCATGTAAATGAACTGCATATAAAATTAATCATAAATTTAAATGAAAATGATCAATAGTGATTCATATTCATTTAACATGCATAGTGTGGAGATGACTCTAATCAGACTAACTCAATTAAAAAATAACATTTACAAAAACATATTGAACACACATAGTATAATTATGCATTTTAGGAATATATGAGTTCAATACTAATATCTGATTAAAACATTCTCCTAAATAAACGCTTCATATGAATAACATTTACTTCAGTCAGAATGGCTTGAAGCCTTCTAAATGTATAGGCAATGATTCGGAACTAACAATCTAGTAAACATTAACTACATGTGTAATTGCAATAAAACAAAGTAATACAACCATTAATCAAATATTAATTAATATATAAAACATAAATAATGGCATTGCATTATTTCAACTTCAATCTATCATTATATGGTTAATTTGTAGTATTCATTATAGTAATTATATAATTTTATGAAAAAAATATACATTGCCTGCTCTTTTTATTTACAACATGCATGCATTTAATTAAGTAACATAAGTACAAACTCATGTTAAATAAAACTAAAATTTAGCAATGCACAAAATAAATTCAATACAGTAATAGATGATCTAATTTATAAACCTTCTTTACACCATTGTGCAAAATAAACATATGCCCTATAGCCTACCTATCAGACTGACGTGCACTTCTAGTGCACTTTGATGTGCACTTGGCGTGCACATGTAGTGCACACCATGTTTAAACCTAGTGCACACCATGTGCACTTCGTGTCAAGTTTAGTTTAAACAGTACTCAGCTCGGGAAAAATAAATATACCAGATTTATATAGCGCCCTTTTAATGCGAACGCACGTTCAAAGGCACTTTACCCATATTGCAGCCACAAGGGCGCAGGTGCATCCTCTACCAGTGCAGATACAGAATGATCTGACCAGAGGGACAGACTGAGAGAAAGCCCCTGAAGGGAGAGAGAGACATTAGATACAGGCATGTCCGGTGCTGCAGAGGTACGCCTAGCTCTTATTTCGAACAGACAGCCTGGTTCCTTAATGTGCCCGGTGTATAGCACCGATACACAGCTTCCTGGCACTTCCAGATACTTTGCAGACCACACGGCCAGATATAGCGGGAAATATTATAAATATTTCAGAAATGTCAAGTTCCGATGCCAGGGATTGAACCCACGACCTCTGGATTGACAGCCCAGTGCGTTACCACTGAGCTAAATCCGCTAAGTGATACACAGTTAACAAAAACAATCATAAATTTATGAAACATAACGTTATATATATTTGCACATGCAGAAAATCATAACGCATCTTAAATATGCATCTTAAAAATAATTACACAGCAGATGCATTTATCTGATATGACATCGTGTATGTAATATACTTCGGTTATTCAATTATATGCTGAAACACCATATCATGTCGGTTACATTGCTTCATTTCACTTCATGCTTCGTGCACAGTGGTAGTGCACGTGCAATGTTATCGGGTAACCACATATTGTCTGAATCTGGTTTGCTTAACTCCGACACCTTTCGCTTTAATTGTTCATAAAACACGAACATCAGTATATTCCATGATCCGAAACGTATAAACGATGGCACGAATCTGAAAGACACAAAAGGTAACAAATAAATATTATGAATGAAGTATAATATATTACAGCGCCTGCCGGTGCTTTCACATCACTTCCGGTTCCGTTGTGTAATTAACTCTTGTATCAGTGTTTGAAAACGTACCAATATACTTAACGAGTATAATGTCAGCCAGTGATGGAACTAGGGCACATTTATTTGGTCTTTGTGTAGGCTATACTGCAAGTTCTTATAAATGTGATGTATCTTCCATAGCTACAATAAAACAGGAAATAACGAAAAACCGGAGGTGAAGTGCGAGTAACACCCAACGCACATCTGCAAGAGAAAAGAAACTTAACCGCTGAAAGTCCAAGTGTCAGCGGCCAAAAGGGCGAAAGCTCAACTCCCAGCTGTCAAAAAGCTGAAAGTCCAAGTTTCAGCGGCCAAAAGGGCGAAAGCTCAACTCCCAGCTGTCAAAATGCTGAAAGTTCTAGTTTCAGCTAATCAGCTAAATATAAATGATCTAGTTTTACCTATACAATGATATTCATACATACAATGTTAGATATAATCAACTGCTTACCCTTTGTACAACCCCCTTAGTCCATTTTCCGTCACAATTTGTCTAGCACAGTCAATAACACCTCGATACTGTCCGGGTGGTGAACTCATGTAGCGGGTTTTAATCACATCCACTGGTGAGGCTATAACCGTAGCCACGAAACCGGCACTGAATCCACATACCACGTGACACGGGAAGTTGTCGGTCATATAGTTATGATGAATTATGTATTCCTTAATGATGTCATAGCTCACTATCTCTGAGACGTTTGTAACACTGTTTCGTGTAACATTCGGGAAGTAGCCTGAAATAAATATGATACAAATGTAATACCACAACATAGGTAGCCCAGTGGTAAGGGCTACTGACTGCTGATCTGAAGGTTGTGGGTTCGATCCCGACTGCAGCCGGATCAAAAACAGAAATTCTTTTCTGTGTTTCCCACCTAACATAATTAAAATTACTAACAGACGTTAAGCGAGGTCCCGTGTATGAAGCTTAGAACTAGGGATGCTTCTGGAACTGGGATATCTACGGTATCATGCACTATTCCCAAAACCTAAAGTGACTAACCTCTTCATGGGGACCCGCCCATATGGTTGTCCGGTGGCGAGGATAAAAATACTAGAACATACTAATGTTTCTACCATTAGATCTATATGATAGTAAATTAATAGTTCGCGGATGATAACACTAGCCTTTGTTTGCAAATAAAAATGACAATTAAATGCATTTCCGATGTCCATTTGTGTTCGATCTTGACATCGATCACTTTTAATGCTCATACTGTTTCAATCTACAATGATAACAATCGACCAGTCGAGCGTGTAGTGTTGATATTATCAATGTTTATTTATTGATTGGTCTAGCGATTTTGGTGTAAGGTCGAATTTTATTTCACCGAGTGATCACAAAAAATCAATATTATCAATAATAGTGAGAACTGTGATGTCATGATGACGTAATGCATATTTTAAAGCCCGGTGCCGTTGACGTTACGTTTCTTTTTCTGCATGATACTGGTACCAGCTTCTAAAACAGTGAATATAACAAAGTGATCATTTCACTGTTATTTTCACTGTTATTTTCACTGTTATTTTCACTGTTATTTTTTCACTGAAAAAACTCCATAATCCATTGAAAGCAAATAATAAACTATAATTATAAACTTCATTGTGGTTATCATTCACAATTACCTTCCTTTATAAATAGTATTTTATGCTAATTTCGAAAGACATTCAGTGTGTTTGTTATTCATTGTTGGACGGTATATAGGTTTGCTTGAAGTATCATTTATTGGAGATACGGATGGTTCATTATGTGAATGTCTCTTGTGTGAGTGGCTAGGTGCTGCTGTCGCTTATGTACGGGAAAAAAAGAAAAGAATAGTTTTTCTGGCTTTTTCAAAAAAGCATTTCTTGAACTTATAGGATCTAATTCTTCTCAGATCTTAAATACGAGTTATTAAAGGAAATATAATTATTCAGAAGCCATATAAAAGCCATAACATGGTTCAAAAATAAGTTTCAATTAGCCCAAAATGCCTGTCAATCACTATACCGTTGTACCTAATCCGCGTTCTAGTTATATAAGTACAAGTTGAATGTAAGTACGGTGGAAAATTGTATCAGGCAGTTTAATACTAGGATGAAGCATATGATATGTTCAAAATAGCTAAGCAAACTTTTATCTGCAACGCCTGAAAAGCCCGCTGCATAAATCATAGTGTATCAATTTTAATACTTGAATTTAATACACGCATATATCGAATACTTTATGCCGCATCTGGTACATCAAAGTCGCCGCATTAGTTTCGAGTCACCGCGTCCCGCTTTTGAAGTTGTGAGCTGGAGATCTTAGAACTGCGCCGAGATTTTCGCGCGCTAAATATAGATCGTCTGCATTACGAAGTTGCAAACTTAGTTTGTTTGTTTGCTGTGATATTTTTATTGTGAAATTACCTATACAATTACGCAAATTAAAGATCTACCTGTATTACAAGGTATTCAATGCGTTTTATTCCGTGCCTGTTTACGTGACGTGTGACTGATGTTAATTTTAAAATAACTAGCCATACATTCGACGTGCGCGGTTGCATGCTTGATGCAATCGAATTAGAGAAGCGGAGCTTAGCCGAAACCTGCAATTTATTTTTTTACACGCATTTGACCTCCTGTGACGCTTGATTACTGCTAATGATTGACATGGATTAACTAACTCGTGCATAGTCAAATCTCGGATGTAGATGTTGCTTATACGAACTTATTGGTAAGTTGTCCGATTTTGCTGTCAATTGAAATTAAGAGTTGATGGGACTAAATTCTTGGGCATAATCAGTTGTCCAAACTCGATTTAGAGTTGTCCCGGACGCCGTTCTATTGTAGAGACCTGTATATTGATTATTTACATCAACAAATTCCTTAATCAATGAATAACCTATTTCGATGATTAAACAAATGATCAACGAATGTTAAAACAAAATTGAATGTAATATATAACCCGCACGTTATACATGAACTACGAATTAACGACTGTTACAAACGCACCGGGTTTAAAACAGGGAAATGTTGCAATATCGCTGATCGGCTGGATGTTATATTGATGTCGGCTGCTACAGTATAGGCCCGCAAATAGCCCCGCAGAAAGCCGTAATTTAAACTGCGCCTTTTTCGGGATATTTCGGACAGTATCGTGATGATTGGTGCAAGACGTTGCGATTGGTGCATGGTCAGTTACAAAAAAGCATACCATTACTACGACTAGGTTTTACATAGATCTTTTAAAGATGGAATACTGAGTCCAAGACTATTTTCAGACATGCGTCCGTGCACATTACTGTACATTTATCCCACCGTCATAGTGTCGTAAATCTACTGTTACATTCGACACTGATGGCAGTCACAACATGTTGGCTTTTGACCCTTTCAGGTATCCATTCATCATACACGATTCCAAAGCGTGCGCGCTAATTATAGGCCACCGCTCCAAAGAAGCGTGTCGGTGAAGTGAAGTTTGGATTTATGAACTAGAGAGACCGCATTGAGAAATCATTGTTTCTTACACTCGTAACGACAGATAGCACCAGGCCCCGTGTTCACAATGAATTGGTTATCAGGATCAGACTCAAGCTCCATTTTATTTTTTTTCAAATACAGAAAATATGTTGATAGAAAGGTCATTTCTCTTAAGTAGAGGAAACAATATTGGTATCTCCTTACATTTTAAAGAAAAATAAATTAGTTTTAATGCATAGTTATAGAAATATTGTGATTATTAAGTTGAAGCTGGATTTTCGAGCTTGATCCTGAATGTATCAGATCAGTTTTAGTCTCAAGTACAATTACTCTCTTTTTAAAGGAAAGTAAAAGTTTGAAGGGTTGTAATCTGTTATCTAGAAACTGTGTTAATATTCTGTAACTGCTAAGAAACATATAATTTCATAAGTGTACATATTATTTGAAAAAAAAATAGCAAAAACAATCAGGGTGGCCACAGAAAATGAAGAATGAAATTCCCTGATAATTCCCTGATTTTTCCCTCACGAAAAGGTTATTTTCCATTGATTGTTTTCGGTGTTCGCGACTCATATACAGCTGAAAGAATGGCCTTCCAAAGCCATTTAGAGCCATACCTATACCACCAAACTCATTATTTATACCTATCGTATAATAAATACAGTTTGTTTGAAGAAAGACAACTATTGAATAAAGTCATGAAGAGAATTTGCCAGTAGACACATTTTTTCATCCAATTTTTGTAAAATTCCCTGATAATTCCCTGATGTTTGCCCAATTTTGAAATTCACTGATAGTTCCCTGCAGGGAATTCGTTTTTGGCATTTTCCCTGTTTTCCATAGTCTGTGGCCACCCTGAGAATGAATCTTGAGCCTGATCCTGATAACCAATTCATTGTGAACACAGGGCCAGGAACGATGTGCCGATGGTGATTCATATACATATGTACCAGTTTATTTCGCTATCGCTGCGTTACCAATCAGTTCATCTAAAGATGGGTTGGAAACACAGAATAGTGTTACATAAACGACCTAGTCCCTTGTAAATAGTTATACCAAATGATCGACGTGACCTGGGATGATCAGTCTAAGAGTTTTGGGAGCGGCGATTGTGGTTTCTGTGTACTTTGTGAGATTTCCCTTCATTTGATTAGCCCTTGATTGGGCAATGTATCGTTGAGAGAACGACACGAGATAAACCTCGTTCTCAGAATGTTAAATAAAGCCCCGAGCTGAAGGTATAATGTTCTACCGGTAATTGAATCTCTGCCTATGAATATGATCACGATATCTGGCTAGGATTGCAAATCAGTATTTCGTTGACAAAACGAATTAGTCTCTTGGATGACCTGAAAATACACTTACGACTGACCGACTTACGAACCATAATTTAGGAAAGTCATTTACGAAATTCACGGCATTTCCGCCTCAATTGATGAAAATCAGCGTAATTTATTTATATTCAAGACATGTAAATCATGGCTTATAGGTTACCGTATACTTATTACAATGCAATGACACATTGTATATAGGCGAGTCATTTTAACTTTTAACCTCAAACTAATTGCAACACTAATTTTTATATTGTGCATCTAGCTAATGTAAACCGTGTAAAAAATTCCTAAGAACAATTTCATTGGCTTTTCGAAATATGCTCATAATATTGAATTGTCACATGTTTTCGTGATACTTTTTTTTTGGAGGGTATGTGTCTTGAACTGTATGCATATTTTACTTTTAATGCATTTTAATTGTAAACGATTCAACCAAGGAACAATCATGTTACATTTGTTTTCTATCAGATATTCAGTTTCGGCGAGGAAAATGTCCAATGTTTTCTATTACAACCACTACGAAAAAGTGGAATTTATTCCCTAGCGACAATGTCTTTCGACGAGGATAGAGAGTCACGCAAGTAGTATTTGAGTGAATTTATTTTGAAATCAAACTACTGGTTCTTAAGAAAAAGAATGAGAAAGTTGTCAATGTTAGTAAATCCATATAGGGAAAATTTGCGCCACTCCCTAATATTCATGTTTTTGAAACACCTAATCAACGTTATTTTTATATTTTTGGAAGAGGGTTACCCAATGACCATTTGTGCCAAAATAATTTTAATTTAGAGCAGTGGTTTTCAAAAATATGATGTTCATGCCTTTAATATGTGATTTTCTATAGAGGAAATGTGTCACGCCCCCTGGTGGCCATGTTGTAATTCGAATCATAGCGCTATGTATGTATTTAGTTTAGAGGGTCACCAAACAACCATGTATGCCAAATTATTTTGAAATCGGAACATTAATTTCTTAAAAGAAGGTTTTATAAACTAAATAACCTTTGACCTCTAAGTATGGCCTTGACCTTTGAGCTTGGGACCTAGGTCTTGCGCATGGCACACCGTCTTGATGTGGTGAACATTTGTACCAAGCAATTTAAAGATCCAGTAAGAAACGACAAAGATACAGAGTGGATGCGACTTGCATGACTATAAAATCTTTGACCTCCACGTGTGCCCTTGACCTTTGAGCTAGGGACCTATGTCTTGTGTATGACACACCGTCTTGTGTTAAAACCCAGTAAGAAACGAGAAAGTTTCAGAGCGAACGCGACTTACATGACTATATAACCTTTGACTTCTAAGTATGACCTTGGCCATTGAGCTAGTCGCTCGTACTATGAATAAAAGAACATGCTAAACTTGCTGTCAAAAATGGCCTTAAACATGTGGATTTTTTTCCAACTTTCCGGCAAAATATTTACGTAGGACATTTTTTTTAGAGTGTATTATAGTTTGTAGATGATGAAACTGTAAAAAATCTTTGTGTTGCTATTAGTTTGAGGTTGGCCCTATTTTTGAGCTAAAATGACTCGCCTAATAGGTAAGGAACCACTAAATACATATAATAAACGGCCCAAATGGTGGTACGCTCAAAGAGTGCTGAAAGAAGCATTGGATTGACTGAAAATGGTGGTATGGATTGACAAGTCTGTTTTGAAATCATGAAATTGAGTTTAAAGTGATTACATGTGCACATGTATGGTATGTGGTGAAACTGTTTAATCTTTAATTCTGTGACATGTTGACCTAAATATGAAAGTGAAAGTAGAGTATGGGTTAACCGGTCTGGGATCAATCCGCGCGATAGCTAAACTGTTTTCTCCATCTTCGATGGGCAAAATATTTCTCCCTTTTTTATTGTATTATTTTGAAGCTCAAATATATATGCTTCTTTAAAGGCTATAGACTTAAACTTGTTGAAATATGAGGCCGGCCATTTACATTGAGCTAAAGAACAAATACATACCTAAAACTAGTCAACTTCTGGTGATCGCAATACGGCATAAAGGTTGAATTGTATAGTCTCCTAATAAGTTATACAGTAATCGGAAATCACAGATATTATTGCTCACAATAAGTCATACAAGTTTAATTGTTAAGTATCTTAATAAGTGATACAGTGATTTGGTTTATACGCTGTGAATAAGTATCAAAATATCAGTAAAACTAATTACG
This sequence comes from Spisula solida, assembly GCA_947247005.1. NCBI lineage: Eukaryota > Metazoa > Mollusca > Bivalvia > Venerida > Mactridae > Spisula > Spisula solida. The sequence goes on from OX365952.1 coordinate 31,942,570, forward strand.
CAAATTGTAAAAAAGAAACAGTCACGTGTACACTAACTGTCTACGGACGTCTAAGGGCGATTAAAGCGTCTGGTTGTCGGTTGTGGGTTCGAACTTCTACGGCTGGTCAAAAGTTATCGACCCATTTAAAACTTACCGAGCTCCGTTGGTTGACACTCAGTGTGTAAAGATAACCCAGTGCTACATAATAATGACATTTTTGGTCCAATGGCAGGATATACAGTAACCGGACAATCTCCATATGTCTTAATCTTTTGAAAGTACTAAATCTACCTTTCCACAATCCTCGTAAACCTTCTTTTCTATATATGCTTGCATACGCCTTGAACACACCAGTGTATGGTTTAGGTCCGGACAGGGCACCAGCTGCTTGCATTCTTATCTTCACAACATCAGTGGGTTGGGCAACAGATACACACATGGCTCCTGTAGTCAAGCCCGAAAGTATCCGAATGAAGAAATGCGGAGACGAATTGCCATCTGTAACATGATAATATCGAATTAGTGAGTTTGGTATTAACAGAAAAATTACAAATGTTTGAGTCTTGTAGGTGTTTTATAATATGCATAATTAAAGGCTTTACAAACATCACAGGTTAATCTGCACCGGTTGAATGAATGAAAAAATACACTAACAACACGATTGTCGACGTCAAACCCATCAAGTTCGTTTTCTCAGAATAGCGTATACATATGAAAGTGGTAAGCCATAGGAATACTTTGTTCAAAAAGGCAAAACACTATAGTAGATTCTATATTACAAGCAGGAACGAATCATGTCCGCCTACATGGTTTATCGACATATATTTCAATTAGGTCTTCTCTTGCACAATAAAGGTCAAGGACGCGACACAATCGTAATTATTGGTTTATTGTAAATCACTCTAGATACAATTATATAGTGTATCAGTTGTTTATGAACCCAAATAAGTATAATACGTCAATGCGAAAACTAATGGCTCAATGTCCCTTGAGAACAGAGTCCGTATCATTAGTCAAACAAGAAATAGTCTCTCTGTTTCCCCTGGAGACCAGCGCCCATAGCATAAGACAAACAAGAGATATACCCTTTCGATAATGATAATATCGCATGCAACATAGCACCACTCCGACGGTCAATGTACGGGTCCATGACAGACATTTCGTGCTGATGTGGCACATAATAAGTGTCGGCTTTTTCGAACAATTACAATCTAAAACATGACATCAGCAAATTGTCATTGCGGCACAGATGCGGTCCGCTAAATTGAAGATTGTTTAAGGAAAAAGAGAAGTTTGTAGCAAACTCTGAACACAGCCTGTTTTCTCATAAACAGTTTTTTGGGAGGCTTTAAGCCTCTCATTACTACCATTGCCCATTTCTTAATACAAAATTAACGGCCTTTAGGCTGCTACTGTTCGTTAAATTGATATTTTTGTAGAAAATTACTACACTGAAGCCATAACGGACTTGTTTCCTAATATGAAAATGTCGTGTTCATCATATGTCCCGCCTCTATAGCTATTTTTATTAATCTTTGTTATAAGAAAGATTATTCCTTTCGATTGGTTACTTTTGGCGTCTTTTACATGTTTCTTTTTATTAAGTATTGCCATATCACATAACTCGTTTGCATCGAATTCATTCTATAATATGTGTGGTCATACCACGTGGTATTTGACGTAATGTTTGGCTAAGACTGCAAGAGAAAATCAGCAACTCAAAGTTGAAACAACCATTAGTAATTCTTTTTAACGAGTCATCGACGCTCAAGTCGTGCAAAAGGTCATATATTTTGCCCGAAACGGACCCAACTACTTATCAACACAGATAATTGTTATTTTCAAAGTAACACCTATATAAAACCTAACGCGGTGACAATAAGGATTTAAGCAAGTTCTCACAGCGTTAATTATCGGCAATAAATTGGGCTTCTGAGGTCTCTTAAAGTCTGTTTCGTACCCCAACTTACCCGACCCGATTTATTCGCCCCCAGTAAAACACCGGTGCGCCTTAGTTGGAAACAATTCGTCAACACCCGTAAATAAAATCAACCAACCTGCTCCAAATAATTTTTGATAATGTGCTTTGACGTCGTCATAGAAACCAAGTCGTATTGAAGAGAAGCACATTTGTCGCTGTAGTCCCGCCGCGAGCCCAGAATATAAAGCACGTGACCCCTCGTTCCTGCATATAGACTGCATGGTACCCAACATACCCGGAGATTTGGTCGGCAGTGTAGAATGTTTTATATAATCACCATTGATTAAAAGTCGCATTGTTTCTGTAATACTGGGGTTACTAGAGTTTCTTATCTGAAAGATAAATAATTGCTACATGTACAGGGTGTTAAAAAGTTCGTTCTCAATGTTTAAAATTCAATAGTGTATTTTTGTGACGTCAGAAGAATGTCAAATTTTCAGCCTAAATTTCAGAGGGTTCTACCATTGTTCTTATCTTACTGGCATGAAAGAAAGCTATAAGAGTAAGACATTGAAATTGTACGCATTTACATTGCTCAGTTAAATTAAGTATGATTTTTAATTTTGAGAACAAACTTTCTAAACACCCTGTATATCATACACTTTAGGAGAGGTTACGGTATCCACCCTGCGAGCGAGAGATCGAAGGTTTGAAATCATACATGTTGTGTTCTGATCTGGTTAGTTGTTGGGCCACCAGATAGAACGCCAATTATTACATGGCCCAACTTCGATAAATTGAAAAAAACTTCAACACATTTAATACAGTATTTTGATAGTTTTGTCATACAATAATGCGACATATAGGGGGATATTGCAGCTGCAATTGTATCACAATGGTTAGAATTGCGAATGTTTAAGCCAAGGTGATCACAAAATGGATTGCTGATAGGTTGTTGTAACTTGTTCTACTTTTATGAGAGACCACATGATGTCAACACAGACCAGGCCCCGATCTCCCAAAGCATCTCAAGTAAAAATCTTAACTCAAATTGAGATTTTGATAATTTCAAAGTAGGCATTTGAGATAAATATGAATCTTGAATTCTCAAAAGTTTGCTGTAATAAACTCAGAATAATGTTTCTATTTTGTTATACCAATTTAGAGTACAATTTTGCATGGAAACTACCTTAAACGACAGGTAAAAATTTCAGTTGAGATTTAGCTCAGATTGAGATGTTTCGGGAGATCGGGGCCAGCAGATGTTTGGTATTGATTTATTTATAACATAATGTAAGAGTATTGATTGGTCTACATACCTGTAATCGAACCTTGGCTGTATCCAGGGGAAATGTGATCAGATCCGCCATGCACGCGGCTACTCCAGCACTCAGTAACTTGTTACATAGCGAGTAGTCCTCGGGTACAGGACGGTGACGGTACGGCTGTGAACTACTCGACGTCATGGCTTAATCAGACACCCTCTCATTTGAGTCCTGAAAGTGAATACACACATATGAAGGATCAGATATACTAATAAAGTAAACACTCAATAAAAGGCCAGCTTTGAGCGCAGGAATTTGAAGTTGCATCAATAAAATATCAAAGCTCTTTTATTTTGTAAGCGCTGACTGCAGGATTCCATTATTGACGAGGGAATGCGTTGGACTCCTTGTCATTATCAAAGAGAGATTTTAAAAACCTGATTTTAAATGGGTCGACTGCAACTCTTTTAATTTTAAATTAATATTTTATTGATAGAACTTCAAACTCCTGTGTTTTGGGGCCATTGCAACTGGTCTGACTGTTTAGTTGATTGAGTAAGAAGCAAACTTAAAGTGAACACAGGCTTGAATTTTCTTTCATATTTTAGGGAGTTCATTTAATCGAGTTGGTCTGTATGTGAGGTCGCAATGAATGGCATAAAACATCAAACAAATAATTAAACTGGAGAAAGATTGTATTTTCAGGTCTTTGGTTTTATCCAGAATTGTGTTTGTTTTAACTGCTACCAAATGGAGGAAATGTTTAAATAATTCTACTAGAAAGAGAAACAAAAATATAGAGATGCTGAATTCGGTAATTGAACATGATAGTCAGGGAATACTGGCATAATACAACCGAACATTCACCCGCATACATTCTATGTTTCATTCTTTACATCTCTTCAAGTCAATTATATTAAAAACTCGACTGAAATTCAAATTAATGTAATAGATCAAAAGCATGCATGATATGAGACCCAATCTGGTGATGAAAGATTGCAGTGCGATGTGCAAAACATTTGCTTTCATTGATCTGTTCTGATCTAAACTAGAATCTACCGCGAAATAAAAACAGAATAATGACTATTTAACAATCGATCTCTGAATAGTTTGAATTTTGGGAGAAATGTGCTTAGATTGTAAATATTCTCTTGATGGTAAATGCTATCATCATCGGAAGATGTACTCGACAATAGTCACAGTGTATAAACGAGTCAACTTCCGGTTATCGCAATAAGTCATTCACGTTGAATCGTAAAGTCTTCCAATAAGTCATACAGTGACCGGAAATAACATTGTTTGCTCGCAATAAGTCATACAGTGGTCGAAAATTACTGATGTTTTGCTGACAATAAGTCATACAAGTTGAATTATATAGTATCCCAATAAGTCATACAGTGATTAGGTTTATACGCGGTGACTGTACATCTTCACTTTGATTATATTTTTTCTCATAACCCAAATACAAGACCCCGATATTAAAATTTATTTATATAAATTAGCACAGATTAGCGCATTATTCGTATTCCAAGCATAATGCAGTTTAATACTCTATAATCCAGGCACGTTTTTTAAGTCTAATTTGCAAACTATATAACGATAGTTAGAATAATAATAATAATTAAATAGTTTGATGAAGATGAAAAAAAAAAATCAGTAATTTACTTTTCCCTATGAATGTTGTTATAATCCCTGAATACAGACACTGTTAACAGTAAATACAATGTTTGTATGTAGTACTGGAAGATATAACTAAGTCTATATTCTACTGTAACATGTAACATGACACAATAACAACTACGGTGTATATATATATAGGGTGAGGGTGACAATTCAACCGAATGTTATTGACCGATGCAGTTCCGTTTCAGCGTAGATTCCTTTATGTTTGCGGTAAGCAATTTGATAACAAATGACGTACTTTAAGTACAGGTACTAGTATTTATTCTGAAGTATGTATATTTGTATATTTGTATTTAGTCACGTGCCTTTGCACCCAAACATAGTTTTGGTGCGTGTGTACGTACGTGTTCTCTCTTTTCGTTGTATTCCGATTTAAGTAATTTTAATATCCCATTAATATAATATTCGTGGATAATTCTGATTAAGCTATTCTACGAAACATCACAATTTATTCAATTTCAGCTAAACGAACTGCTCAATTATAGAACAGAACAGAACCGAACAAGGTTTATTAATAAATTAAAAATAAAATTAATAATAGCCCCGATGTTTCTGCATATTGACTTCTACACAGTCATATTGATTCGTTTTTACTATGCAGACAAAAGAAGTCCCAAAGACTTTGAAGAAATGCATCAAACAATTGAACTTTAATAACACACTCCAGGGTAAAAAATTAAATGTTAAACTACTCACTTAGCATTAGTTATGAAATTTATAAGTCGTATACGCATTCGTAGTCTGCTAAATGGATGATGAATATGAATTTACAACAACTCAAATGGTTTAACACTATGTACACAATTATTTGGCTTAAATACAATACCATACATTATTTACATTGATATATATATAACATCATGTGTCATTGGCCTTTGAAATAAACTAAAATTAATGTACCTGTCATTATCTCAATTGTAATACCGCGAAAACGACAGAGTTTATAGTAAACAATATTGTTATTTTTCGTTTGCTAAAGGTCAGTTTGTATAACGTTCTTGTTGACTGAAATCGGACTATATACCGAACCAATATACTTCATATATAAAACTGTTAATTTATGGTTTTCTCAAAGTTCAACGATGTAATGATTACGTTGTGCTCCTTGAGAAAAGCACAGAACAAAGTGACATAGTACAGCGCACTGACAACCATGAGTGTGCACAGTTATATTCATCTTAAAATTTCGATAAGGTTTTTTGCAACACGATGCAAAACCTTTCTTAGTTTTGACCGGAATATTTCAGTTTAAAAATGTTAATTATGTGATAACTTTGTCATCGATAATTCTGTGACTCCCATTCCATTCACAGCCGCTAACGGCATTTTTGACTGTTTGTTGTGACATACACATTTTCAGACGATGACTGTAAATAAATTGGTTGCTATGAGTAATTATGAGTCAACTTCAGTGTTGACGGCATGTTTGTAATGTTGGCCACAATAAGCAAACCTACATTTACGCATTAATGATATAGCATAATTTGTAACGATGCAAATTTATTAAACCGCGTGAAACTTTTTTGAAAAAAAAACAACATAATAATAATCTCCCTTTGATCAGAACATTGCTACGCTATTGTTCCACTTGTAGCTGTTTAAGATACAAGAGAGATAAATAATCTTCATTTCGTCGTCTTTTAAAGGATGGCGTTTGCTTCCACTCCCTGACGTCTCTTACATGAGTATTACTGGCAGATGTCTGACCATTGCAGACAGTTGTGGAGCATGCACTGCCATAACTTTTTCCGGATAGACTCCTAAGTTATTCAATGTGCCCAGTGTACAGCACCGTTACACGCGAGACTACCTCAAGGTTTCCAACCAGTTCATCTCTATTGTGATAGAAACACTCAAAAACCGTTACAGAAATGGCCAAGCTTAGTGGACCGACCGAGATTTTAACCTGGGACCATCGATCCGTAGTCAAGAGCGTTATCAAATCGACCTCCGTACCACCTCGTCATTAATTTAAGGTCTCCGTAAAAAACATTATTACGCATTAGTACAGCTAATTCTACATTTAAACGTTCTTCTAGATATTGCGCAACATTTCTGTAATTTATAACAGTTGGTGATTTATTGATACTCGTAATGACATAGAGCATCAGTATATCAGTTAAAGTCTATTACCATATCGTCTGATGTTTTGAAGAATGTTAACTGAATATAAATGTACCAGCAGCAATTCAGCAATCAAATTCGGATCCACCGATAACGATCTAGAACATTCCGTAATTGTCTTATACAAGACCGAACCGGAAACAATATGGCGGCCACGGTAAACTTTCACTTATTCAT